>OY735242.1:17805907-17955907 GCA_963457665.1 Thysanoteuthis rhombus | reverse complement strand
AGTTTAAAGATGAAAGGAAAGATAGGTCGATTTATATTCTACAAAGCCATTAATTAATCACTGTTACACACAACAGAATGGTTTAATCACTGTTGCTGGGTTTAGGTTATTCATTTGTTCAGACATTTATTTGTAATTATCTATGTATCTGTCTATCTGGACTTTGCCCAGCCCTAACCGTTCATAGTGGGAACTTGAAATTTTCCACATACACCCACCTCAATGAGTAGGGAGAATTTTTTTTTTGTTTGGTGAAAATTTCTCTCCACTATGAAAATTCATGATGGATTGGTCCATTAGTTTTTGTCCATGTTTTTTAAAAATCATAAATTTAAGATTCAACCCATACTGTTAGTATTTTCATCAAAGTTACTTAATTCTACCTCCATCAATGCTTAATCTATGAAGGTAAAAAGCAGCATATATTGGTGATGGTGATTCATAATTTCCCTTGGAATGCTAGTTATTTTGTTATTTCATCTAAAAGAATAATATTTTTCTTCATGAAGAAAAAAAGGGAAAAAACAGATAAATTTTATGTGTCATTGTCAACAGAGACATAAAGGGATCATTTAATCTATTTTCAAGTCTATTGAGTTTATAGACAATGTTTTTTTTATCAATCTTTTGGCGTATATATTTCCCCTTAATCTTATTTTGAATTAATTAAGTTCCTAATCAGTTGAAAAAAACACATCACAAAAAATCTGATGATATTGTTATGAAATATAGGTTGTGTCAGTGTTGCTAGTTTAGATGTTTTCATCCGGATCTAGATATTTTGGGTTTCATGTAAACCCCAGAAAATTTAGATAATTTTCAATAAAATAAGTAATTATTTTATTTATTCTATAGTAATAAAAAAGATGTATTTCAAATAAAATGAGTTGTATATCAATAAAGCAAATTTTAACGATTCAAGACACATTAAATCTATTGATAATCTGTAATATATTTCCTAGATTTTAAATAGGGATAGAACTAGGGGTACGATGGGGTACGGCGCATACCGACCTCTCAATTCCCATCTTTTTGTATTTTCAACATCTCCTTGTGAATACATTATCGTTTACCTAGTTTCTAAAACCAAGCCTTACAGTATACCTAGTTCCCAAAAAATCCATTTCCATCATTGATTTTAAATACATAGCTGAAGGATCTAGATTTTTTTAGATACTTTTTGGGTCAAATTTAGATGTAAATCTTAAATAAAGTTGGCAACATTGGGTTGACTCCGTTGACGACCGTTTAGGGTGTGGAACCTTTAAGCCTCTGTAGTGAAACTCCACCCGATCACACAAAATGGCTTCCTCTGGATCTTTGGACATGATTGTTGTTTGGGAATGGTTTATGCAAGGAGTTTGGCGACCTTATGACTCTTTGATCACAAATTATATCGAAAAATTCAGAAACACAGCTACCCGCCTCAATCTGGGTGCTGTCGACCAAAAACTTGTTATGTACGACATAGATTTCAGGCTTCAAACTCAGATCCGTCACGGCACAGGTAAACAACACAGTTATATTTTTTTTAGCATTTCTTTCTCTTTCCTTTCTTTATTATATAAATCCCTGTTTCTCATATTTTCTCATTATTTCTAAATGAGCAAATATATTTTCTGATCTATTTATGTATTTTAATAGTCTCTTCTTTTCCCTTGTTTATTTAATAGCAACCAATCTTTATTATTATTTGATTTGATGAACTATTGTGAATTTGTGACACACTATTTTAATTAAATTTTCACTGAAATAGAATCGAAAGTATGAAACAAATAAGATTAGGATGAAGGTAAAAACTAGTCAAATCTAATCTGTAAATTATAACTCCAGATTTGCCCATTTTAAGGAAAACCCTGACGTGCCGTGTTTTTTAATAGAGGTCCTCAGAAAAAAAGAAAAGAAAAAGGGACCCACATACTGCATTTACTCGAATATAATGCGAACCTGGTTTTTATAGCTAAAAATCAGTTTATGTATGTGTTATCATTTTTTCTCCTTTACACGCGAGCGTAATGTTACCCCTTAATTTTGACCCTGATTTTTTAAAACTATCAAATTCCTCGCATTATACACGAGTAAATACAGTCCCCTATTCTCTTCCTGTTTTCGTTTCAAGACCCCTTTTCTATTTTCTCTCCTTTATATCTACTAATAACCCACATGATCCTTAAAATGTTTCTTGTATCAACTATAAAAGTCAAAAATGATGCTTAGTAGTTGCGAATAGTAGTGTTCATTTACCAAAATAATGTATTAAAGAGTAATGTATACTGAATTTATTGCTTTATATGTGAAAAATTTATTAAAAAAATCAGGATCAAACTGGGGGGTAGTATTTTACTCGAGTGTAAATGAAATAATAACATATGTACTCTTCATATATTAGTGATTTTTTGTAGTTAGAAAATGTGGGGGTCCGGTCGCATTACATCCGAGATCGCATTGTACACGAGTAAATACGATATGATTTTCCAAAAATGACTATTAATCAGATTAAATACGAAAATATTATTAGAAAGTTAGAAATGAAGTTACTGTTGGGAAGCAAATTACTCTATATCTTTTTAATTATTACTATTTTTCTTTTTTTATCATTACTTCACTTTTGAAAGATGAATATTTCGACAAAATATACAGGATTTTATATACAGACAATATACAATGGACAGACTTATACATAAAGAGAGAGACATACTCGTAATACAATAAAAGCATTGTCCCACTCCAATAATTCAAAACAATACATAATCTCCCCGATTTACGTCGTGGCCAGGTTCCTGAAAAACACGACTTTAAAGTATAACAAAACGTGAAGTGAAACTGATTTTTACCATTGACACAATTATATAAATAGGGGTTTGATTTATGTAGTATAGGAATTCTGCGACTTACTTATATCCAGTGAGAAAAAAACACTGAATTCGCAATTTGAACTACACCAACAATATTTTATACCATCGTATACTAATATATTTTTAACTCAACGATGTTGGATGAAACTACGTTAATTGAGGATTTCCTGTATTCTTTCAGTCGTATATTGCATGTGTACAAAAATATACAACGCATTATTAATCATTGTTCTGATCATTATTTCTCTAATGATTCGTTCTTTGTAAAACCAAGAGGTACACTTTGTTTGGATCTTTTATCGAAACAAAGTGCAACTTAGCGAAGATGGTTCTGATGGTTGGGATGCCACGTGACGTCACGTCACGCAGATATGCGATCGGTCGAACATTAATGAAACGAAGCAGCAACACTATAATTTATGTATCTTAATTACTTCTGCTTTTATTTGATGAATTCTCTTTTTATTTATGCCCCATTTTTAAACATCGAGCGTGCGCGGGTATGGAATTTTCACCCTCACACTCGTTACCCGACGTCAGCAGAATTTCACTCGGGACCACCTTCGCCCAGTTGTAACTTTGGATCTTCTATCAAAACACTTAACAAGAGTCTGATGAGCCTTATCTGTATATTGGGGTATTTCTATTTCCTTATCATTGTTCTTATTGTAATCCGTGTAGAAATCATCAGGAACTAGGTACTATTTTCGAAAGACATTTATTGAAATTTAATGTTTGAGTTTTAAAAAAAAAAATTAATGGTATATTTTCTCAAAGCCAAAGGCTGCTCCTTGTCCCTCCCAAATCTAGGTGTCAACACCCATGGAATTTCCACAAATCAGCTAGTTATTATAATTCATTTAATTAGCCATCTCCAGCACTTTCCAATTTACCAATAAGAAACAGTTACACATTTGTATCTAATCATATTACTTCTTGAGAGAAGATTACATCCTGTTCAACTTATCTGTTGATATCTTTAAAACTGCATTTATGACCAAAGGTTCTGTTGAAAAAAAACAAAAAAAAAAACAAGCCTGGCTGCTATTGGTTCAAGCTACACTCCTACTTCTGGTCCGACTGAAGATGATTACTGCAACTTTTATGTTGTATATATAATAAATAAATTTGTTGGTATAGAAGACTTTTCAATTCAGCTCAGTTGGTAAGAGAGCTGCTTCCCATTCACAAGGATATGATTTCACATCACGATAAGGAAATGTTGATTTTATATGTAGGTTTGGTTTAACATGACGTAGACTAACAGTGAAGAGTTTAATCTCTTCAATTTGGTGAGGATAACCCTAGCTGTTTGAAACACAAAGTCAACTCTAAACTTGGAATGGATTTTGACAACATTTCAAAAAAAAGAAATCAAGAAAAAAAGAAATCAAGAAATATAAGCGATTCGTCAACACGAATCGCTTATATTTCTTGATTTCCCTTTTTTTTTTTTTTTTTTGTCTTATACTTTTACTCTCTTTGATATTCATCTGGGGTTCCCAACCTTTTTGTTCCTCTGTAACCCTTGGGCATTCTGATGGGTCCTGGGAATTATCTCTCCAGTTTCTATTATCGGCTTCATAAGATACTCTATATCTTGATCTGATTGAGCATATCAGTCCTGGATTGTAAGATGGCTGATTTTTTGGCAACAAAATTATTAATACACGAGGAAAATTTAGCAACTGCACAATAAAGATCATGTTTGGGGGATTTGAGATTTGCAATATATAGATGTATATAACTTTGGACTATCTTTACAAAGATGCATCATGTAGCCATTTTGATATGGGTAGTTGTAAGTGGCTAAAAGAAGCTAGATTTTTACCAATGTTCAAATTAAGTTAGTGAAATTTGACCCTTGGATAATTTTATTATTCACTTTTAAAATTTGAAAATTACATTGATACATAGGAAATGGAATCATTTACAATTACCTGACTATTCAATCTACCTAACAGCCATTTGAAAGAAAAAAATCTAGCTGCAAAAATGGCCCATATCGAAATGGCTACATGGTGTGTGTCTGCAAAATAGCTTAACTTCGTAACCTGAAAGAAAGGAAGGAGAGAGCTTGCCTAGTTGGTTGTATTCATCAACTTGTTTTGTAGCAAGATGATGTACACAGCAGTGCATACCATGGGTATTCTCTCAGACCCCCCTTGAGAAATGCTAATATACCCCTGGAGGTACATGTACCCCTGTTTAGGATCTCCTGATCTACTCTTTTCCTAATGATAGAGAATTCAATTTAGTTTCCTATTTTTTATCTCCTTATTCAGCACTAAATCACCATAGCCATGATCACCGACCCAACCAAACCACAATAAACATGATGGCTAGGCATTCTTCCCTTTTCATTCGTCCGTCAGTCCCTGTGTCAGGTTTTAGTGCTTCTGGTCATATATTTTTTGGCATAGAGCCTTGAAAATTTACATGTGTACTACAGTAGCCACTTCTTTAAGAATGACCTTCTTCTTCCCCCACCCGATCATCTTCCGCTTGTTTTTAGGGGGGGTGCTTGATTTACAATACTAATCCATGGTTAAATGGACATATTAATTTCACCACTACCATGATGTAGCATTTTTGATGTTTAGGTGTTTGTGGGAAAGCTTTTTTGGAATGAGTAAGTATTGAACAATAGTAGCCACCAAAGGTGGTGACAGGTTATATCCCTTTCTTATATATATTTATGTGTGTGTGTGTGTTTCAGTGCTCCTGGTCATACCATTTTATCTACAGACTTGCAAATTGGTGTCAGCACTTCACTAAACCCCCTTCTGTAATTTTTTTTTCTTTTCCTCATTTTGATGGGTTAATTAATAACATCTGGTTTTCCTGAATCTAGATGTTTCTTTTTAGATGTCTTCAAGTAGAAAACGCCAGTAATGTTATAAGTAGAATTTTTTTTGACCGTATTTATTCTTTGATAGAATTTAAAAAATTTTTTCATAAATGACTGCAAATTTTGACACTATAGTTGTTCAATTATTGACTATGACAGCACGTATGGTTTAATTTTTAACACCTGTTCCCATTTGAGATTGATCTTGCCAATGCGGTGTATTGCCCTATGTTACTCTGTATCACTGTCCAGTTGGGAAGGGTAGGTGGGTTAGTAAAGTCTAAGGTGACAGTGTGGGCTATAGTGACAAAAATAAAGCTACTAGGCCACAGTGATACATTTTCAAGCTGAAGTTGCACTATCCTACTATAATTCACCAAATGTCTGTCCGTCTGTATTTGATATTGTAATTCAGTAACCATGCAACATATACCCATGAAGTTTTCTGTGTGCACTAATGTGACCACCAAGCATGTTTTTTTTTTTTTTTTTTTTTTTTTTTTGCAATTTAGTTTTTTGACCCTCCCCCCAATATTATGGTGTCTGGCTTTATGCTCACACTGATTATAATGATCTGATTTCCATCTATCTATAATTCATCTATCTTTTGTTAAATCCACCCCCCCCATGTTTAAATTGAATGTGTTCTAAGAGTTTTTGATGGTAATGATTTTCAAATAAGGTATGATTCAGCAAATATGTAGTTTGACTCCGTGATCTTTTATTGGGGTCAAAGGCCCCCCCTTGAGGCCTTCTGTAGAAACTAGCTGAAATTGATGGTCAATTAGGATAACTAGCTGAAAACGAGTTAATTGTCTATCAACAGTGTTTATTGTTCCAAGTATATAATAGTTACAATTAGGATAGGTCAATCCTAAATAATAAAAAAAACAAAACAAAAAAAATACCAGTTAACAAAACAAACATGATGTACCAGATTTTAGAGAGTTGGTTTAAATGTTTCATTTTGACTTCGGCCAGCCTCCAGCCTTTTTCAGTTGGTTAGAATAGCAGGGCGTTAACCCAGTCTCTCTCCAGCACCGAGGGATGTAAGTTTGGATCTCGTTGAAAGCTTACTTTTTATTTCTGATCTGCACTGTTTATTTATTGCTAGTGCTTGAGCTGGTAGATTTTGTCTAATCAGAACAGGAAACCTTGAATTTTCCAACCCCACTGCTAAAAATATATACTTTTTTCATTCAAATAAGAGTTGTCATTAAATTTGCACCTACCAATTTTAAATTATGTATTTGATCTTACTACTATCAGTGTGGGTCTGCGAAGTAAAAACGTTTGTCACTTCCACTACCACTGCCAGCTTGAACTTTAGGTCAGAAATTTCTTTTGTCTGTTTTTTCTCTTATCTTTGAGCAGCTGCTAGTTGATTGCCAGCTTTGGGTAGTTTTAGAGACAAGCCTGGCTTAATTGAAGATGGTGGTACCCTAAAGTTTTAAGAGATGTAACACTACTTCTTGTTGCAATGCCATCAACTTGAGTCAATGGGTATTGTTTACTTTCAGCTCTAAAAATGATAAAATCTGATTCAAGAGCACCTTTAGAAGATGACTTGATTTAGGCAATCCTGTTCTCAAGAACAAACCTTTATAGGCCTACATGATTTTTAATTTTGAAAGGTATGTAGATATCAGAGAATTATAATACTGATTTTAGTCAAAAAATTATCAAATTCATCTAAACTACGTGAATTAAGATACTTATAATTTTTTTTAATGGTCTGTAATTTCTGGATTTACTAAAAGGTTAAAATCACAAGGTTTTATTTTGCCTATTGTCTTTAATCATTGAATGACTACTATTTACATTTTGATTACTTGATGAGCTGGAGCCAGGCTAACCAGTAATTATAGTTCCAGAACTGGAGCCAGAAGTTTTTTCACTGGCTCCACAACTCTGTGCTGAAAGAAGCTGGTCTGAGTGAAGTTGCAATAGAAAGCAACAGAAAAATTGATAATGATAATGTGGACATTGTTAGTTCTTCCTAACGATAAACTATCATTGACATAAATGTCAAACTCCAGTTCAAGTTGGAGGCCGAAACTGACTTTGTTTTTCCACCATAACAACAAGAACAATCCTCACCTTATTTAGGGATGTAAAAACTCCACTGTTTGTCTGTCCTGTCATATTAAACCACCTGATATATAAAATTAACATTTCCCTATACTGATTTGAAATCACAACCAAATGATTGATAGGTAGTAGAGGCCTTCATGACCTGCACTGTACCTGTGAGCTTTTTATATATCCTGCCCATACCCAACCCATGATTTTTTTTCCTCATACTTTGGGGTCTGCTTGTACCCGCAGTTTGTGATTTTTTTAATTTTTTTATTTTTTTTGTTGTTTTGGAAACCTACTTATGTGTTCAAGTTTAAAATTGTATTGGTTTATTTAGATTAATTAAATAATCACCATCTGAATCCAAGAATGAATTAATCTAATTATCCCACTAGAATCAGGCCCGCACAGAGGGGATGGCTAGTGGGACCTACAAGTTTTGAGGAGGTCTACTTTAGATGCACATATATATATATAATATATACCCATACATAAATCATGTTTTTAGCACTGATTATAAAAATACTTGATGAGCAGTTCGGGATGGAGGCCTACATTTCCCTTCTGGCCCAGACCTATTACCAGATCTATCTGCAATTAAATCAGATATTAACTTTTGTGCAATGCATAGTAGTGTAGTAATAGTAGTGACTTATTCCTAATTTCCAGGAAGGGTCAACTCATTAGAGTACCATTTGGGTGTAGAATGTGAGACCAAGAAGTTTGTTTCAATCTTTCTTTCATTCAGAGGTACATAGTAAACATGCGACAATTTGATGAAAAGAGAAATGATTAAGAATGTGATTTATTGAATTGACAAAAGAATGAAATTCATTCATTAAATGTGCAAAGATGGAATCGTTACATTGAGCTGGAATATGTTGTTAATAGGGTCTGTTGAATTGTCTTGGAGAAAAAATGTAATATTTCCATAGTGTTTTCAAAGTTTGATGGAAAAAGTGTTCAATGTTGATCACTGAGGAAAGATAATTCCTCATTTTGAAAGTGTTTTAAGGATGAATAATGACTGCTTGAAAAGAATGGCCATATGTGTTTGTGATTTGACGTGTACAAAAAAAAGTACCATTATTTGTGTGTCTGTGTGTATATGACTGCATGTTTGTATGGGTAGTTTGAATAGTCTTGTAATTGTTGTGGATTTTGCATGTATGCGTCTGTGAGTTTGTGTGTACATATGTATGTGTTTGTTGTGAGCATAGGAAGAAAATTAAATCTATGAAAATTAGATGGACAAATGAAAACAGTTGTGTGTGTGTGAATCAGGCAGGAAAAATATGGTAGTTGCATGATTTTTCTTTTATAGTTCGTACATGCTCATATAACAAGAATAGTTATAAAACTTCGGAAAATGTTTCTTTATGACAGTTTGTTTAACGAAATTCAACAGAAAAGGATAATTTAGTTGCTCACTTAATCTTTTACAGTCGTTGTTTTTCTGTGTATGTGTGCAAGAAAAATGTCCTTTCACTTGGATTTTTTTTTTTTGTAACTAAAAATATGTTATAGTCAACCTGTTTGTATGTGTGCATATGTGTTTTTATATATGTGTGTGCGCGTGTTTGTAATTACTTTAAACTAGATAAACATCGCTCACCACTAGTAATGCATTTCAGAGCATCAGCAAATAAAGCTTTATACATGGAACAACTTTTCTGCCTACCCAGGATTTCAGGCGACACACTTGTAAAAAAAAAAATACCAAGAACTGACATAAAGAAATGAAGATTAATACCATTTTAACCATCTTATCATTTCAATAATCTCAAATACCAATGTAGTATAGCTATAGCTGGCCATTGGGCGAGTCTTCAAGTGCTGTCTTTATAGAATGGGGTCTGACTGCAGAGGTAATGAATTCCTAATTTCTTTTCAAAATATGCCACAGCCCGGTGCCGTCTTCAAAATATGCCACAGCCCGGTGCCGTCTTCAAAATATGATTCAACTCGGTGCCGTAACTGCCCTCTAACTATTCTAAACTTGATTCGACCCAATCATACCCTCCCACTAACATTTTATGAAGATTACTTTACCTGACCACAGGCCTACCTGTATCTATGCCCGCCTTTAGTAGGTTGCTCTCTTACCGACTAAGCCAAACTGACAAGTCTTACATATCTGCAGATTTATTTATTTATACTATATAAAAGTTATAGTCACACTTGTCTGTTTTTGGTCTTGTTTTTTTTTCCAACCATCTATTGCTGTCTATAATGATAGACTCTCCCGCTTGAAGGTAACAATTTAGCTGATAAAAAAATCTCCGACCCACCATTTGATTAAGTTCATTCACTTTTTGAAATAAACTCAGATGAAATAGATGGGGCATGAACATTTATTTTCATTATCAACAGCTTTGGAGTTATGAACTATTGTCTTGAAGCAAAAGGCGCGAATCACTGAGTGGATAAAAGCATTGGTCAAGCATGGTTGTTGCTTGTTTAATCCTTGTCAGGTAGTGCGGAGAAGTCACGTACTCTGGTTCAGTGCAAGGATGGATTAAGTTGAAAGAATCAATTAATAAGATGACAGGGACAGCGGAATGAGAACAATCACAGTGGTGGGGAATATAGAGTTTGATTCAAAATTCCAAGAAGGTTGATGATAAACACCAGAAAAGAGCTGGGGAGTACAACAGCCAAAACTTAATGACTATAACAACCAAGAAGAGAACACTTGTCAGACTAAATCAGTGTATGATGAAGATAATATCTCATCTCAGATATTCAGACTAAAATTAAGAGAATGTGAAGAAATCACTAAAACTCAAAAGAAACATGGGTAGATATTTTTACCAAATGCATTCAAGTCTCCACCATATATATATATATATATATATAGTGTCATCTGCAGACAGCTGTTTCGTTGTATTACAACTCTTCAGTGTGGCTATAGGCTATCCATTATCCCATCCAGTACCATGAGCAGGATTGAAACCTTAGCTTCAGACTCGGAGGCTGGTATCCTCCCTCTACTCCACGGAACTGGACGGTCAGTAAGGTTGAATATAAGCGATATATTTATTTATCGTATATATTTCTCATCCCCCAGAGTGCTCGATTCCATGTTAGAAGAGCATTGCATAAGCTTATAATGAACGAGTTACCTCACTTAGAGAGTGCTCAAACCTGAATAAGGGAACGTTAATTATTGTGTCATCCACAGACAGCTGTTTTGTTATATTACAACTCTTCAGTGTGGCTATAGACTATCCATTATCCCATCCAATACCACAAGCAGGATGTATATAATGTGTGTGTTTGATCAACACTGCTGAGGTTGTGATGTCAATATATATAACTGTTTTATTTTTTAAATCCACAGAACGGTTACATGGTATGCAACTGATGATCCCAACAAGAGGAAATTTATATATTGTACCATAATGACAAAATATAAGTAAAACAGGTTTAAAAAACACTGAAGAAAATTACATAAATTGCATTGACAGATATTTGGAAATGAGTGAGTGGAGTGACATAAAAAAATTTTGAAAAAGTTCTTTTATTTTTAGTGTTCAAAGCTGTAAAGCCTTCTCAATTATCTATATATTTATGTATGCTTGTTGCGTGAATGTGAGGTAATCCGACAGAATGCTGATGAAAATGACAATTGGAAGGTGAGGAGAAAAGCAGGTGTTACATCTTGAGAAATTTTATTATCACGTGGACATGTTTTGATGAATTTCCATGGTTGCCAGCCATCTTTTTCAGAGGAACCTGCAGTGGTGCAGATAAAATTATATGCTGTTTACCTGTTTGTAATTTGAGAAAGAAATGGGGATATTTCTATGTTGTTGATTGTTTAGTGAGAGGGGGATGTGTTTGTATCTATGGAGGTGAGAGTCAAGTTTTATCTGAAATGAGAATGGTCTGTGAGAGGAGGGATCTGAATGTGTTTGTGTGTGAGTATCAGGCTTGTTTGAGATGAGGGGACTGGATGAAATTAGTCAGTTCTCAGGAAAAATTTGTTTGACTGTAGATTTTCTTTTCTATTTGAATGGGGAGGTAGTGTCCAGCATTTAATGGATAGGTGTTGACATATATGGGGCAGGGTGGAAGTAGGGTGTATTATTTTGATTTTTTTTTGGTTGATGGTGGGTGAGACCTTTTCTTTTCCCAAAGAGGTGGTATGTGTGTGCTTATACTATTTTTTGAATTATCTGTTGGGTGTAAGCCAACTCTTTGTATGTTTATATTGTAATGTGTTGGTTTTTTATGTGATTCCATTTCAAAATCAATGCATTTAAAGGCTTTGCAGTCTGGAAATGTCCATACCTCTAGGTTATTATATCACATTGGGAATATAAGGGCTGTTTCAATGCATCTGTGTGTCAAGCAGTCGTGTATATTTTTGATGAGATGGGCTTTGTGAAAGTTGAAATTGTGGTTGTGTGTGTTTCTATGTTTGATCAGGGCATTTGTCTTTTCATCCTATTTAAGGGCTCTTTTCTGTTCATGTAATTTCTTGAGAGGTCCTAATGTCTGTCTGATGTAGATCTTATTGCAATCTTTGTATGCAATTCTGTGTGATTTTTTTTTTTTTTCCCCAGCTTATTCTTACATAAATTTATATTGCAATACTTCATCTAAACAACGCAAAAAGAATAAACAATTTGGCTGCTGCAGGAATTGAACCTGGATCTGATAGGGTAACCACTTCAACATAGCATTGCTCTTGAGCTAAACAGCTGCCAGTAATGCAAAAACCCAAATGACTGTTTTAATTCCTAATTTTTGTTTTGTTTATTCACAGTCTATATCTGCTCTGTTTGTTTCTTTCCACACAACAATTATTCGTTTGTAAAAAGTCTTCTCAAAGAAATTAAAATACAACTGTCATTTTTTTTTTTTTTCATGGATTATAAGTATTTACTTGTTAACTCATGCACACACATATATTCAATTAATTTTCATATATTAGTTGTAAAATATCCATTGATTTGCTAACATAATATCTAGGGGTGGAAATCTGAAGCACTGTAATATCTGGAAAAAAACCCTAGTAGTTGCCTGAGGAGCTTTACCAAATCTACTCATGACGCTCAAAAGCAAGTTCAATTCCAACCTATTTTACTTTCTTGCCTTTTCTGCTTTCCTCAACAGCTGAGTTCAGACATTCTCCTTTAGCAAATATCTTTGTTTCACCCCGTGCCCTTTTGTGTACCCCTACCCTAGTTCTCTCTCCATCTCCCCACCAATCTTGGTGTTGTGATTCCATTCTCAGAACCTCTTCACTTCCCACACCTCTTTCAAGGCATTTTTTTTTTTTTTCTTTTCAAAATGTGACAGACGGACTAAAAAGTGTGATAGACAGATGTACATGTTGCCTGATATAATGTAGATTAGTCATCATTCAATCTTACAATCTGTCTCCATTATCAATATTTGCAATCACTGAATTATGACGCAACAGATCAGTGGATTTTTTCTTTCTTTTTTTTTTCACGCGCTACGCATTTTGAAATGCGGTTGTATGGATTAGTTGATCATCCATTATTGTTTGGTGTGAATAACCTATAATTAGAAACTGTCAACATTGGTTTCTTTAGTTTTTATGTTGGTCTGGCTGGGTATTATATATTGGGTGTACAGGCCACACCAATGGATTGAGAAGGCTGATGTTTCTAACATTTACTTCTTGGTAGTAAAAAAAAAAATGGTTTTAGACACCCCAACACATGCTCACCAAATAGATTTGTGGTTGAGGGTTCAATTTGCAATGTAAGTTTATGTTAAATTGATCCCTTAGTTTGTGCACAGCAGCTTTCATGTGACCTCCAAAGAAAAGAAAAGAATAGACAGGAAGTAACTTATTCATTGATCGTCCATTTTTCCAATTTCAATTGATCACCCCCAGTGCAGTATGCTGCCAAAAGACACTGATCACATGACACTTCCATTCATTGATTAATCAGACCTGTTTAATATGTAAAATGGTATTTTCTCACTCTCTTGATGTATTTGATTAAAACAGGGATGCTCATTTGTTGAGAAATTTCATAAGTTGACTTATCTACCTATATAATTACCAATGTGATTTCCATGGTGCTCTGTCTACAACACTTGATTAAAAATTTTGCTGATAAAAATAGCTTCTACTTGCCATTTGAAACTATGGACTTTTCCACGTGGACAAGTCAATTTGAAACTATGGACTTTTCCATGTGGACAAGTCAATTTGAAACTATGGACTTTTCCACGTGGACAAGTCAATTTGAAACTATGGACTTTTCCACGTGGACAAGTCAGTTTGAAACTATGGACTTTCCACATTGGCAAGTCAATTTGAAACTATGGACTTTTCCACATAAACAAATTCAGTATTTTTTCTTCTAAAAAAAAACTCATAGAAATCCAAATACAAACTTTTTCACCACCATTAACGACCACGATTAATTGATCATATGGAAAGAAAAAAAGGATCATGTCATGTGTTGTATAGCAATGATCAGCAAGCTGATCTTGCTGGCTGTTGTCTGTGGGTTTGATCATCATTTCATCTAACACTATTGATGGTCTGATACTAAACTATATCTTGAAAATAATATGAAAAATAATTGAATAAAAACAGATCAAAGCACATGTCAGAGGGCAATGTGATATAAAAAAAAAATTGATCTTGTTGGCTGTTGTTAGTGTGTTTGATCCTCATTGAATCTTCCAGTATCAATGGTTGGATATCAACTTGTGCCACTTGAATCTTATTGTATAATGAACAGTGATTTGTATTGTTTTTTTTTTGTTTTTTTTTTGTTCATAACAACTGACAATTCCATAAGATAACAATTTTGCTGATAAAAATATCTCTTCCCAACTGTTTGAAGCTTTAGACTCTTCTATTGGAAAGAATTCAGTTTTTTTTCTTTTTTTTCTTCATGAGATCATCTCATAAAAATTCAAATATATTCATGATTTTTTTTTTTTTTTTCATTAATGGGGTTTCAACTAGTAGAAATTGCATTGAACATGGACTAATTTCTTTCTTCTTTTTCCTTGTTTTCCCCCAAAAAGGTAATTAAATATCCTTATTTCACATAAACAAATCACTGTAGCATGGGTAACTGGAATTCTAGATGAAAATCAACCACACAAATAGGCAGGCTTTAAAAGAGGCTATTAAACAATAGGCCACCTATATATCTTACATCAGCTAATCAGAAAGTCATTGGCCTTTTTAGATTATGAGAAAGCATTTGACTCTGGAGAATATATGGCAGTCTTGAACTCAATATGAGAACAAAGTGTTGATGAAAATAATATACTGGTCATGTACGAAAATGGCACTGCCATAATGAAGAAAAAAAATAAACAAGATAAAGATAGGAAAAAGAGTTAGACAATATCACCCAAACTATTTACAGCAAACTTTGAAAGCGTCTTTTGGAAAACTGACTATGAGAGAATGGGAATAAGCATAGCAGGAGAGTGCTTAAACCGCTTGAAATTCGGGGATGATGTTTCCATGACGTCAGAAGAATTACAAAACATGTTGACTGATCTAAATAGGGAAAGTAAAACAACTAAGGTAAAAAATGAACCAAAAAAAAGACATAAACAACGTTCAATGATGAAGTCGCTCGATAACCTAATGCCATAAAGATAGTTTGTGGTGTTCTAGAAGAGATTGACAAATACATTTGCTAAGGTCAGATGATAAAATTAGACCATGAAAGTGGAAGAAACGATGCACAATGATCAGCTGGAAAACATTTGGTATGAATAGACATATTGAAGAGCACCTAGCTAATGTGCTTAAAGTGTAAAGTATATAATGAATGCATAATACCAGCTATGACTTACGGATGCAAAACATGGAAATTGACCTAGTAAACTGAGAACCACCTTAGAATCACAGAAAGAGCTGTGGAAAGAGCAATGCTTGGGATAACTTTAAGAGATAGGAAAAGATCAACATGGATCAGAGGAAGGACTCAAGTGAAGGATATTAGACTAATAATTAACAAAAATGGAGATGGGCTGGACACTTTGCAATAAGATGGGATGGGAAAAGGCCTTTATCTAGCAGTGGACACACATATCTCTATTTGAACATATAAGAAAAATTGTGTATCTAATTTTGACAGTTATTTTTTTTTTTTTCAAAAGAAAAGCATTTTTATTATTATAAAGTGTTTGTGCAACATATATGTATATATATGTATAATTTGTCCATTTGACAATTTGGAAAAACTACTAAATTATAAACTTCTTGTATGTATATATTTTTTTATTTCCAGTTGTGTGTTTATTTAAATCTGATCTGATGACACTAATGATTGCGAAATGCATTATCGAAAATGACAAAATATATGAAAAGTTTATAATTGCCTGTCCAAATCGAAAAAGTATATATATATATATATATATATATATATATATTTGGAAGATGAAGAGAGAAACAGGTCTTGCATCTCAAAGAACCTTTATAATGTAGGCATGTTTTGATGCATTTCAATGGTTTCCCAGAGAATTTGCTGCAGTGCAGAGAAAACAACTGTATTTTGTTTACATGTATGAGATTCGAGGAATGAAATGGGGATATTTCTGTTTTGTGGGTTGTTGTGGGGGGAGTCAAATATTTGGGTCTTGATTCATGTTGCTGATCATTTTGGTGTTATAATCATGTTGATGTCCAAAAAACCTCTGTCACAGACGTGTTGTAGGTACAATGATCGAAATGATGTGTTCAAAAGATAAACCAAGACGACAATGTTCCAAAAAATCTATACATATTGATCCCTCATCTGGAAAAATTCAGACAGCAACATTTTAATTAGATAAATGTTGAAGATTAAGATCGCATTTAATTGATTCATAATACGTAATATGTTTCCGAGATTTTAGATGTACATCTGAAGAATCAAGATGTGTCTGTGTGTGTGTGTGTTTTTGTCCAGCATGATTTCAAATGTAGACTTGAAAATAAAGTTGGCATCACTACCCGTGTTCGATCTCCACACTAGAAAAGAACATGTGCATCTATGGTCTGACCTTCAGGCTTGCTCAATGACTGTGTCTGCATTTTCTTTACTTCTAACTCTTTTGCTGTTCAGTCTTCCGCTTCATTTCATGCAAATAAAGCCGTCTGCCTTTTTTTTTCCACTTCAGTAACCCTAAAAAAATGATAGTGATCTGATCACCATGGTAATACTAGTAGATATAGATTTCATACATATATGGGCATTCAAAGATCATTATAATATATGTATTATAGTAATGCGTCTGTCTGTCTGTGCGTGCGTCTGTCTGTCAATCTGTGCGTTTGTCTGTCTGTTTGTATATGCGTCTGTCTGTCTGTGCGTGTGTCCACCTTGTCTATCCATTTATGTATGCTGTGTCTGTCTTCCAGTCATTTAGCTTTATTAGAAACTCTCAACATAGGTTTCTTCAGCTTTTGAGTGATTCTGCCTGGTTGACTATCTATCTACCTTTCTATCATGCGTGCACCATGCATCTATTAAGCTTAGAGAAAATTTGAAAAATTAAAACATTCACTCATTATGTCTATGAAAATGTTTTTTTGTTTTTAAAAAAAAATGATAGTGACCAGATTATGATCACCACGTTGATGCAAGTAGATATAGATTTTATACTTACATGGGGATTCAAAAATCCTTGTCATGTGTGTTTGGGCAAAAGTCATTGAAGAATTTTCATTTTCATTTATTTGTTTGAATGCTTCATCTTTTTTTAATCACTGTTATCTATATAAGACTGGTTTAAACACTGTTGCTGGGTTTAGATTATTTCTGTGTGTTCTGACATTTATATGTGTGTATCTGTCTTTCATATATCTATCTGGATTTTTGTCCAGCCCTAACTGTTCATTGCAGAAACTTGAAATTTTGCACACACACTCCTCTTAGTCAGTAGGGAGAATGTTTTCTGTTTAGTTTTTTATTCATTTTTTAAAATTTCCCTCCAAAATAGGTTTTTAAAGGGGGGTTCAATATGCAACGTAAATTTGTGCTTATAGTTGGTCACTAGTTTGTGCCCACTTTGAGAATTCAGGTTTTTTGGTTTCTTGTTGGGTTTTTTCCCCCCCTTTTTCATGATAACAGCCCAACAAAAGCAAATAGAAGTAACTTATTCATTGATGGCCACCTTTTCCCAACTCTTTAATTGATCCACCCCAACACAGAATATATGAATAGTGGTGATTCATAATTTCTTTAGTTTATATTCTCCCCCCACCCCCACCGATTCTTTATAGAATAAAAGTATTAGTTGCAGTGATGTAGTAGTAATTGCAATAAAAAGCAACTGAAATTGTGATGAAAGAAATATCAGTGAAAAGTTGAAGGTTGGCAATGCTTCATCTGATAATAAATAAATCAAGATGATATTATTGATAGTACTAGTGTACATAAAACCAACAACCATTATAACACTGTGGAATCAAAGGAAAAATAATGGTCAGTCCATCTGGTTAGATTTGATTTTCTGCCAACTATAAAGCTCTTGTAGCTCAAGTGGCAGAGCAGCTGATATGGATAACTTGGGTTCCCGAGGCAAAAGGGATAGGAGTTTGAGTCTCATCTAGTGCTTATCCTTTTATTTTCAATCCAAGTTTTTTTATGGTCTGAGTAGTTGTGATGAAAAGCAACTGAAATAAAGTATCAGTACCTTGCATAAATGAATCACCATTGCACATGTGTGTATCAGAACTAATTATCTAAAAAAATTATCTAAAGAAATAGATCTTTCATCTGAAATTATCTAAAAAAAAAATAACTGCAAAAGATTTGGGCATAGTTAGATAGTTAGTCTAAAATAACCATAGAGAGACATAAAAAAACACCTTTTGAAAAGACAAAAAAATTGTTTTTAGATGGTGCCTAGCAGTGTATTCATGCAAATTTTCAAGGTTGTAACCCCAATAATATCACCTGGAGATCCCCCCACACACACATGCAGATACAGACAGATAGGTGCAGACACTCAGAGAAAAGAATCTGTAGCCCACTTGGCTGGTTGGTCGGAGTGGCCATTTGTGGGGCTACAGTGATTCTATTAAGTTGTGAGAAATACTAATAAAAAGATTAGTAATGATAATCATGTAGTACTTGTTCATTTTTCATATCCCTTAGCCAGGTGGTTGGTTTCAGTTATGTTCTTTTTGAAGCAAATCTATTTCTTCAAAGTGTTCTGTATAGATTTTTGCCATCATGGGGAACTTATATATAAAAAAAAATTATACATGTAGCTATATACTGTTGATAATGCTCACCTTAATTCCTGACCCCAACTTGATTGGATGCCCCTGTGATACCACAATGACCTCACTGAGGAAAAAACTTGATTGGAAAAAACCGATGCATGCAGATGTAACCACCTTAGCTGTTTTAAATAGGGGATCATAAAACCCTTCTTTTTAAGAATTGTCTGAACTAAAGCTATGCCTACTTTTGTTCTGACAATCTATTCTCTTCCCATCTTTGATGTTAACTCCAGATTAGAAGGAAAAAAAAAACTAATTTCTATAGAAAAAATTTATTTTTAAAATTTTAAGAAAAAAAGAAGTTTTAGAAAATGTCTAGTGGATTACTCACGTGAATTAGCAAAGTTCTAAGCCTGATGTTATGTACAGTAGCATTGACTCTAGATTAAAAGAGTCCAAAAAAGACCATTAAACAAAAGTTGGAATGTTAATGATTCTTCTCAGTCATAAACCATGAAGTAAAACTAATTAGCAAAAGCCTCCAAGGAAATCCATGTCATAAAAGGGAAGTCGTCATAACTTTTTTTTTTTTTTTTTGCATTTTTTATTTTCATTTTTATTAGATGTAGTATTATTTTCTGATCAATGCTATTTGCTCACTGCCAGAGGGAAATCTGTCTGAGTAGAAGTTGTGATAAAAAGCACCTGATTAAATTGAGATGAAATTCAAAACATTTTTTTTTTTTTTTTTTCCATATCGCATCTGACTTGGAAAGAATCACCACCCACAAGCTTAGAGGGAATTATGGTCAAGAGCTGTATCCAATAACGGGGTGGGGTCTATGCTGGGAACTAGTATTGATTGGTTGGATTTGTTCAATGAGATATCTGAGAAGGACTTTCAAATTTCAGTGATTCCTTTAAAATTTTTGAAAATCTTAATATAATGTAGCAAGAGCCTTGTTGTTAGTCAATGTACTTGGACTTCACTATGAAGCTTATAAAGCTGGATAGATAGCAGAATGCACAGATACTTAGCTTCTCAGCAGAAGTGCTGATTTATACAAGAATAATGAATTTATGGATGCCGTGCTAATTATGTTTTAATAACACCCAACAAAAGAGTTTTTCGGACATCTGAAATCCTTCTCGTTGTTTATATTGTTCACACAACATTTCGGCCAATCCATTCTATAACCTTCTTCATCTGATTCTAATGGTAGTAAACAATTTCTTTTTCCTCAAGTCCTGAAAAGGCTTATTATACTATACTGATAAGATTTTATGTCTATCCAGTCTGCTTGTAGTACCTGAGTTGCCAGAGTGGTCTGTAAGCATGATACATACACAGTCAACCAAATCAACTTGATAACTGAATGAACCTATGTTGTCAGTTTGGTTATTTAAAACTAAATCATTAAATAGCATTAATTATTTTGGCAATCTTTAATCCCTATAAATTTGGGCATTTTTATCCTTCAGTAATTGATTTCACCAATGTTTTCTTTTGATGTTCAAGACCAAATCTGTATGGTCTTGGGACCAAATTAACTAGCTTCAGTACTAAAATAATTAAATAACTTCAAATCCATTATCAGACAAGGCTTGCAGGGAAAAACAGATGAAAATACATTGTTTTATTTTTATTTTATTTTTTTATTCATTGTTCATCTTGAAAAATACCAAGTAGGCCTGCATAAGATTATTTATGTGATACCTTGAGAGAAAGAGGCTGAGAAAATCATGAAGCTTGCAAGTGTGTTGGCTCAGGCTGGTTCAAGTGGAGGGTCATAAAACTCCCTTTCAAGAATTTCTAAAAGGTGACAATAAAACTAGTTAGGGATTCCTAAGAGCCTTAAAGAATTATCTAAACTCTTTGAAGTATCGTAGGTTAAATTTCATCCCACTTTTGAAGTGCTGGTACCTGTATGGTGGGTCACTTTTAATGTACCATCTTTTCATCTTTATATATCTAGGAACACAGTGGTTTATATTCTGTCCTTCGATATTATTTAGTAACCAGGCTGATCAACAGATGGTTGAGTAATTTGAAGGCCTTTATGATGGAGATTCAAAAGGAAAGACGTCGTGTGGGGAAGTAAAAGTTTTACTTTGAAGCTAAGGGATACATATAATGTTCTCGCTTTGATCTCTGACACTGCTAAGGTAATCAACTTGGTCGCCTTTCAAAATTTGAAATCTGTTATAAAAAGTTAGGCACTATCTTAGCATTGGGGTCCCTTATTGGAATATATGTTCTGTGTATCCCATTCCCCCCCCCCTTTTCTGGCCTTTTCTTCGGGATCAAAGTGTAGTATCTGTTCCACGGCAGAGCCCAAGGTGCAGCTACTCACACTTGCCCGTCGAATCGGCCGGAGATTGGGTTGTGGATGGTGTCAAGACCGAGTGCACCGGTGCAGTGTGTCAGCCAATGAGGTTTCACTGAGGCTGCCACTGCTAAGCGCATTGGAGGCCTTTGGACTCGTCCATGGCTTCTCCTATTATTACTCGGTCCAGCTGCGGGGGGTCAGTTTCCCTGGAGCAGCACTGCTTCATTGCACTTAAAGGAGCAGGTCCCCTGGTGGACACTTTTGTGGCGGAGGTTGCTTTGGTTGCAAAGCAAACCATAGCCGCGTCGGCTGGAGCCATTTTTGTACGGATGTTTTCCAATTCTTCCCACGTTAAGCTTGACAACGAATACAGTGGGCCTTTAGTTCAAGATCAAAGTGTAGTATCTGTTCTTCTCATGTCAACAAAACAACAGGTATTGACTTCCTGTTCTCAATTTTGAATGCTGTGATTGTATTTGGTATTGACACATCTGTAATCTGTAAAGTTATACATCTTTGCTGAGTTAATGTTATAAAAAAGAAAGAATTAATGGAATAAAAACAATACAAAACAATAATCTTTAAATTGAATACAGGAATGCTTCACACCCTTGCTCACTCAATGTTAAAAAGTGCTCAAAATGTAAAGATATGAGAATTAATAAAATGAAAACAATAGAAAAAATTATGTTTAAATTTGGAAATGGCATATGTATATCACATGGAATTTAGAGACGTCAACAAATGTAATCCATAACGACTTTTTATTTATTTATTTCAAATGAAAGAAATTTTCCGATAAATCAAAATTCATAAAAAATCAACAATTGAAATACAATCGTTATAACATTTCAAATTGAAAATAAGAAGTTAGTGGTATCTTTTTTTGTTGTGAGAAGAACAGATACTTCACTTTGATCTTGGACTGAATGATACGAATGTGCCTTCAAATAGTGCTGAAAATTGTTTTCTTTTTTTTTCTGCATCTATCTGATAAAATGTTTTTTGTTTTTTTTTTTGTTTTTTTTTCATAAATAGGAATAAGTAAACATAAAAAGATTGATATATTTTTAACTACGACAAAAGTCAACATTTCTCAGTGTGGGGAAAATTTCATGTTGAGACTGATTTTCAAATCAGTTAACAGCGTTTGTAAGGAATCGATTCACCCAAAGAGAATAATGAAAGGTCTCTCTATGTCATATTATTTCTCCTTTTTTAAGATCAATTCTCAAGATAGAAAAAAGATGGTGAGAGATAAAAGGAGAGAAAGAAAGGAAGGAAGGAAGGAAGGAAGAAAGAAAGCAGACTATATAGTGGTTATATACACTTGATATATATAATTATAACTATTGCATTTTGGACTATATTTTTCATTTTATCTTTGATGCAATCATTATTTCAATGTTTTTAACATGAATTAGATTGAAAACTCAATTGGAAACGAATGGTTTTATTAGGGACACAAATGTAGACGAATGCTGTTAAAAATGTATGTGCAACATGGCTTCTTTTTTTTTTTTCTTTTTCTCCAAGCAGAATCTGTCCTTTTTCTTTTCTTCTCCATTCCGTCAGCAAAATTAGTGGCAAATGTGGCCAGCTGTGAAAACATTGGTGAAAATCAACTACTGGAGGATAAAAATGCCTAAATTTATAGGGATTAAAGATTGCCAAAATAATTAATGTTATTTAATAATTAAGGTTTAAATAACCAAACTTATAACATAGGTTTATTCTGTTAAGTTAATTTGGCTGACTGTATGTATCATGTGTACAGGCCACACAAAGGGAGCTATAGGGCTGAAAATTTAAACATTTGCTCCTTATTATGTCTAGAATGAGCATTTTTTTCATAACCTTCCTTCCAATTTATTATTCCAATAACCTTCCTTCAAACTTATTATTTCAATAACTTTCCTTCCAACTTATTATTTTAATAACCTCCCTTCAAACTTATTATTTCAATAACCTCCCTTCAAACTTATTACTTCAATAACCTTCCTTCCAACTTATTACTTCAATAACCTTTCTTCCAACTTGTTACTTCAATAACCTTCCTTCCAACCTTCTTTTTGTTTTTTCTTCAAGGTGTCTTACAGTTAATAATTAACACTCCATAGTTAACACTTAATAATTTATTAAGTTAATAATTAACCCTCCATAGGAATCGTTTTAACTTGAGTGACAGCTAATTTTTATGTAATCTAGCTTATAAAAAGTCTGATCTACTACAATAATACAATTAAGTGTTTTGTTTTCTTCTTTTCTTCTCTGTTTCTCTGTCCGTAACAATGGATTTTCGTACTTTGAGGTAATAATTTTGCTGCTGAAAATATTTCCTACCTACCATTTATTTGAAAAAAAACGACTCGTTTATTCATTAAGTTTCTTTTCTAAAAAATAATGTCTCATGGATATTCAAATATATCTGTGAATTTTTTCACAGGGAATAAACTGTCCATTGAATGAAAATACTAACAAAGCATTCTAAAACACGGATAAAGAGTATGATATTGAAATCAAAACTAAGGTTTGTCTTTGGTCGAGACCAGGTTAAAAAAAAAAAATGTCGGCAGCATAACACAGAATATTCTCACCTGCCTCCATCCCTTCCCTGCATTTGGCCTCTACAGTGCTAAATTTAGCTGTTTTCTCCTCCATCACTGGCACCTCTCTTTTATACAGCCAGACACTCCCCTTAACAATGAAGGTGCCTAAACCAGTGTTTCTTAAACTGTTTCAGTGTCATTCCCCCTCGAGTCTCTATTACAAAGCCTCGTTCACCCATGACTAAATTTCCTCATGGTTTTTTTACTATTTTCATCTTAGTGATTCCTCATTCTAGAACCGACAACACCTGAAGAAGACTGGAGGGTAAATGGCTGAAACGTGAATAAATGAACACGTAGGCGAGGAAAATAGTCTGAACATAATTATTGAAACACCCTGTCTAACAAAATTCAGACGAGGATCATCCATTTTGTATTATAAGTAAAGAAATGTACTGTAATTTATTTGTGAAGTCTTCATTTTATTTAGTACTCCCTAAAGAAAACTAGAATGAACTATTCAGCCAAATATTGGTATCAACATAGAAACCCTAAAAATCTGTAGAGAAAAAAGTGACAAAAGAAAATTAACACAGAAAAATTGGGATTTTTCGTGTTTATATAAAAGTAAAGTTAGTAATCTTTAGTTAGAACTTGGATTCTTCGGAAATATGCTTTCCTATTGTATATATTTACCACAAAAATTACTTTTTCAAGCATGGAAAAATTATAAATACCTGGATGAATTGAGTCATTCACCACCATAATTTTTTTATTCACCCATCTTGATTCAATCCCCCACCAAAATAATTTCTTTTGCCAATTTAAGAAGCTCTGATCTACACCAAAGGTAAAAGCTCTTCAAATCGACCCAGTTTCTTCTGTAGAGGATGAACTGTATAGCCAAATATTGGTATTGACCAAAAATGAACCCCTGTCTTATAGAAACACATCACAATTTATATTATAATGAGCAACATGTCTGCACACTTTTGGCTATCACGCCATAAAAATCAAAATTTTACATTGAAAGGGGTTGAGTGGAAAGTGTTTGAAAATGGAATCTCAACACAAAAGATGAGAGAAGGGTATGAGTTTGCTAAAGGCTGGTGGGTGAAACAAAGATATTCACTAAAGGAGATTGGCTGAACTCTGTAGTATTTCTCTACTACAGAGTTCAGAAAGGTGAGAAAGTAAAATGAGGTAGAATTGAACTTCATTTTATGTGTCTGTGAATGGAAATGGAAAGTTCGATGTGTTAGGGATGAGCATTTCAGTCAACTCTCATAAGTGTTTTTGTATTGTGTGTGTGTGTGTGTGTGAGTTTAAAAAAAAAATTTTTAGATACTGCAATGCTGTAGATTTCAACCCTTAGGTATACCGTTAACGAACCAACAGGTATCTAAATAGTAAATTCAAGGATATAAATTTATTGTCAGGGACCAAAAACTTATAGACATTTGAATTTATTTGTTTACATTTTAGGGGTGACATTTATTAATCTATTTCATTATTTTTTCAACCTGCTAAAATTTTTCATCAATTTTAAGCAATCATGGAATTTGGAGGTGGGCAAGCTAATTCTAAGATTCTGTTGAATGAAAATTATAATAGCCCTAGTCTGTCAGTAATCCTTGCCTTAATTCCTGACCACTGATAATCCACTGAATACAGATTGAATTCCTAAATATGTAGAATTATTGAATTTTACGTTCTTAAATCTCTCCTGTAGACAGTGACACTCTTTTGTGAATAGAAATAAAATTGAAAAAAAATTTTAATAATGGAACTCTTCTATGAATTGAATTTTAAAAGATCTGCCTAAAAGTCAAAGGAAGGTTGATAACTTTAATCAGTAGTTATTTCCCTTGAAATTTGCATTCAAACTTTTTATTATACCAGATTCAAATGCAGTTGTTACTAAAATACAACTGATTATTGTGTTTTTCTATTTAATTTGCTAAGTATTGCACTACCAAGTGGTTCTCAACTAGGTCCAACAGAAGGCCCCCTCTTTGGCAAGGTCTACAAACCCCCCAGGGGTGGCTGAAAACCCATCTTATCAGCCAATCTCCGCCTAGAATATATATATATATATATATATATATATATATATATATATATAGTGTCATCCAGAGACAGCTGTTTCGTTGTATTACAACTCTTCAGTGTGGCTATAGACTATCCATTATCCAATCCAGTACCACGAGGTAGGATCAAAACCTTCGCTTCAGACCCAGAGGCTGGTATTCCTCTCTACTCCACGGAACTGGACAGTTAGTAAGGTTGAATGTAAGCGATATATTTATTTTACGCATATATATTCCCTGTCCACCAGAGTGCTCCATTCCATGTTATATATATGGAATGGAATGGAAAATAAGGTTTAATTTAGCATTATAATTACATTTTAAGTAGAATCTCTTTCTAAAACCCTTGAAAATGTTTTTTTCTGAAAAAAAAAAAACAACTAAATCGTCCAAGTTCTTCCATTTGGTCTTCTAAGTATGAATATCAGAATTGGTTGAACCACACCAACGTTTAAGGAGGAGGTATATATATAAATTAACTGCCATGCTAAGCATTTAAAGTAAGTAAAACTATTTATTTAACTAAACAAAAATCTATGCATACATGGGTGTTTACATTTCTGAGATGTTTTTGCTGATTTTAACTTACATTATCTGTGTTTTTTCTCCAACTTTGCAAGAGAGGAATTTAAAGAAACCGGATTATGTATGTGATATCAGTGAAATTGCCTAATTAGTGAGATTTCGACTTTTTATACTGTAAATAAATAAATAAATTCTGTAAATAAATAAATACATAGCTTTAATTTGATCAAAGGTTTATTTCCTCAAAACAAGGATGTATTAGTAACTAATTGTTTTGCAATCAAAAGTTTGAATAATCCAGTGAGAGCCAACTTACTTTGAGAAAAAAAAAAAAAAATTTCGGCAATTTCCCGATACAAGCGAACACATATTTGAAGACTTGTATTACTTTGCATATTGTTTTAAAAGTGACAAGGAGGATAGATTACTATTTTATGTGTGTGTGTGTCTGTCTGTCTGTGTGTGTGTGTGTGTATATATATATATATATATATATATATATATATATATAGTAGATTGTTGATTCACTACACAAACTAACTCATGTTTCTGCCCTCTTACTCTAAAACAACTCAACTTCATGAGTAAAATGTTGTATGTATCGAGCACTGTATGAAATAAATCCATTACATTTCAGAAGTGGCTTTATATTATTGATATATTATTATATTATGTTATACTGCTAGCCTGATCTGTACCACATATACTATATATATATATATATATATATATATATATATATATATATATATATATATGAGAAGCATTTTATTAGGAACTATATTTTGTCCAGCACATTCTGTCAGACATAAACTGCCCCATCTAATGATATATATAAAATATAAGCAAGATTATCTTGCATTGCCCAAGGAGGAAAATTTAAAATATAACAACATGGGAAAAATTATATTTTATAGAGATTTCATAAAATTAAATTAAATTATGGTTGATTGGTTTAAAAGATATTTCCACAACTTTTTCTTACAGTGTACCTTTCTCATAAATAAATTTAATCCTAAATGAATAAATATCGAAAATGATTTAAAACCTTGATATGAAAACCAAGTACAATTGAAAGTTTGATTTATTGCAAACTAAATTATTTTGAATTTGCCTTTGATTTAAATACTAATCAAATTTGGAGGGGGGTCTGCATATTCTCGGCGGGCTCGCACACACCTTGAGGTAGACATGTCTGCAAATGTTTGTTTTAGTTGATCATTTGCACACCCTCCCATGTCATTTTGAGCATCGTTGTAATATTCTAAAGAGATCTCCCACCTACTAGCTCAAAAATTGATTGTTCTCAAAACTGACAAATTCCTGGAGGAAACAAAGGTCTTATGGATTGAGAGCACAAAAACTTACATGTGAAAATTACTTTTTAGTGGGTTATCAAATTTCAACTCATTTCTCCACCGGGAAACACTGGGTAAAAAAAAAAAAAGGGTAAATCACCTGAAAATATTGAAATGATACTTTAAAAAAGTAGATGTGAAAGTGATGAAATTCATCAAAAAATTAATGGGCACTACATATTTATCTATTGAAAGTAATAACTTTTTTTTCAATTTTTACAAAATTCTGGGGAAATTTGGAGATAGATGAAATGTCTCCCTTACATATATCTCAATGAAATTAGAAATGATCTTTTAAAGCCTTTGAGACCAACCTCATATAGCTCATGAAAAGATGTACCTCTCTGCCAAATTTCAGCTACTTAGATATAAAACTGTCTTACAATTGCTTCAATTGGCCAGACATTGACTCGGTAACCTCAAATGACCTCTGGTCAACTTGACATAGCCTCTGACTTTTGCTGTGAGAAAATGTACCCTTATGTCAAATTTCAGCTCTTTAAATACAAAATTGTGGCCTACAAAGTGGAATAGATTAACAGACATTGAGTTTTATATGAATATACTAGCAAAAAATACATTAAAAAAAATGACCATTAACATTTGTTGCTGTACGTTGGTAACAAACAGATAAGTATACAGAATTTCTTCTGGTAAATTCATATGATGTGTTACTGAAGAACAATAGGTACCATGACAGTTTTAGTATTTTATAAATTTACTGCAATAAGAGGATAAAATATATTACTGATTTTTCGCTGTAAAAAATTTATTTGTATTGTACTCGAGTAAATAATTCAGTTATTCACTTTTTCGATTTTTTCCTTCCCCTTACCCAAATTTAAATACTCACCTCTTATTTTGTCTATAAGTGACTGCTTTGTCAGTTTTTGACCCATCCCCAGGTTTTTAGTGGGAGGGAGGATCAATTTGCATTCTAAGCTTATGCTAAATTGGTCCTTTAGTTTGTGGTGGATAGCATTCACGCTTGTTCTTTTTTTTTTTGTTGAAAATTCAGATGTTTTTATTTATCACTGCCCAACAAAAGCAAGAAAAGTAAATTATTGATTGATCACCTGTAACATGGCATGCTGCCAAAAGATGTTGGTGATATGACACTTTCTATTGAGCGATTAACCAGGCTTGTTTGTTAGTTTATTTAATTATTTCCTGTCACACTGAAGGAAACTGATATGTATAAAATTGAGTGGACATGCCACGATTTGAACTCCGACATAGACATCAGCGGTATGATGTCTAACCTTGCTAAGGGTACACTGATGACAGTGTTGAAATTTTAAGCAATCAGTATGTTTGTTAGATTTTATACTTATCCAAGTGTTAGACTTGAATACCAGAGGTGTTTGTGTTCACTTTGCACTAATGCATGGAGCCTTTTCTCTGTGCACTCTATCATATTACCAGATATTTTGACAAAATGTCTTGTCACTGTCATGCCATGAATAGATAGAGAAGAGAATAGGAGAGGATGTAAGCACTTGGGCAGACCACTATCTTATTTATCCAGGCAATAGCAGAATGAAGCTCTTACCCCTATAGCAAACCTTGACGGTTCATTCATGGTTAGATACAAGTTGAAAGCTTTTGAACATGCATATGAACACATAGGAAATTCATTTTATCATTATACTATGAACAGAATTTTTATTTTATAAAATAAACTTCCATCTATTGTACAGCTATTCATTATGAAATAATATTAACTTGTTCACTACCAAATATATTTTTCAACGTTGCAATTCCAATGCCAGGTTTTTCTTGTGAAAAAATTGAAAATAGTAAATCTTCATTGCATGTTCAAAACAATTTGCTTCATACAAATCAATTGGTATATCCAATAAATGTAATGTATACATAAGTATGTTAAAATATCTTAATATTATAATAGTCTACACATATAAATACCTGTGTCACAAAATTTGTTGGTTTATCTATTTGTCTGTTTCTGTTTAAGAGTCACAATGGAAATGGGAGACTGGCTCCTGAAGCTTTGTGTCTGTGTAAGTCGAGCAGCTAAAGATCCTATGTGGGCAAAATTGAAAAAAACAAAACAATTTCAAACTTTTTTTACAGGTTTAATAAATACTAAATTCTTGAAATTGAACATTGAATTAAAACAAATGTATATATATATATTTTTTCTCTTTAGAACAATGTTTGAAAAAACATTAATTTATCCATAGTAAACACAAAACAACCAATCATTTTTTATGGGTTCTATATTGGTAAATAAATATCATACATCATTAATTTATGCATAAGGCCACCTTACATTCAGAATATTTGTGTTTACTCTCTTGCCTTTGTGTTTTTTGTAAACCTACTTTTAACTTTCTAATGAGATTTTGCCGTCTTGTAAAAGAATAACACTATTGTAAGACAAGTTATCATGTCAATAACACTGGACTTGCTAAGACTCTTTTGTTGTGTAATGAACTATTTATTAAATCTAAACCTGTATATTTCTAACCGGATGTTTTTCCATATTGAAGGTACTAGTCGACCAATCCGACGTCAGCTGTACCCCCGGGATCACCCAGCTGCCAAGGGTACTATTTGGCAATGGGAAGCTGACCAACCAGGTAACTGGCAAATGTTTGACATGATCACACTGGCTTTGGTTGAATCAGCATATATGCAGGGTCACCCGACGCTTGACCTCAGCAAACTTCCTCAGGGCTGTATGCCTTACATCTTGGACCTTACAAAAATGAAACAGGTTCGTATCGAGACAGGCAACATGCGAAATATTCGCCGCTCTACTCTGTCGTTTTTCTACCCTATGACTGCAGCCACATCTATGATATCATCGGTGGCACCTTCTCTTCACCTTCCCCAAACCTCTCCCATGGCCCTGGCCGCACCCCAGGCTCTTTCTATGTCATTACCCCAACAGACTCTTCCTTCTCCGATTCAGCAGCTGCAATCCTTACAACAACCGATGCCTGCACATCTGCAGCACCAACATCTTTTGCAGCAGCAGCAGCAACTGTTGCAACAGCAAAAGATGCAGCAAGCACAGCAGCTCCAGCAAACGTCAATACCCCAGTCTCAACAACCTTCGCCGCAGTTATTACCATCTCCACAGCAACAACAACAACAACAGCAACAGCAGCAGCAACAACAACAACAACAACAACGCCCCCTATCCCGTCAGCAACAACCATCCCCGCAACATCAGCAACCGCATCATCACCCACAACAACAACAACAACATCAACAATACTCGCTGTCGTATCTGGAACAGCTTTCTCCACAAGCACAACTACATCAACAGCAATTACAACAACAACAGCAACAGCAGCAACAACAACAACAACAACAGCCACCCCCGTTACAACAACACCAACAACATCCCATGTCCCATGTGGAACAAACATCCCCCCAAAATCAGCTGTCGCATCAACACCAACAACAAATACTACAACAACAACAACAGCGACCCTTATCACGTCAACAGGAGCCTTCTCCTCAACCCTATTCCCAACAACAACAACAGCAACAACAACAACAACGCCCCTTATCACGTCAACAAGAACCTCCCTCACCGCTACACTTCCAACAACAGCAACAACAACAACGCCCCCTATCCCGTCAAGAACCCCCTTCACCACTACACTTCCAACAGCAACAACAGCAACAGCGCCCCCTATCCCGTCAACAAGAACCACCCTCGCCCTTACAGCGCCCCCTATCCCGTCAACAAGAACCTCCCTCGCCACTACAGCGCCCCCTATCCCGTCAACAAGAACCCCCCTCACCTCTGCACTTTCAACAGCAACAGCGCCCCCTATCACGTCAAGAACCTCCCTCACCTCTACACCACCACCAACAACAACAACAGCGCCCCCTATCACGTCAAAAAGAACCTCCCTCACCGCTACATCTCCAACAACAGCGCCCCCTATCTCGTCAAGAACCTTCCCCCCAGCCCTATTCCCAACAACAGCAGCGCCCATTATCACGTCAAGAACCCTCCCCTCAGCCCTATTCCCAACAACAGCAACAACAACAACAACAGGAAACATCCCCTCACCACCACCAACAACAACAACAACAACTTTTGCCTCCCCATCAATCGCAGCAACAGTACCTCCTCTCACATCAGGAACAACCACCTTTGCTGTATCAGCAGTTTCAATACCAACAGCAATTACAGCAGCAGCAGCAGCAGCAACAACAACAACAGATCTCACAACAACAACAACAACAACAACAGCCACCACCACCACCACTCCACAAAACACCTCCCCAGAATTCAGGAAAGACTCAGAAACACCACCAACGTCTCCATCAGTCTAACCCCAATCGACCAGCGGGGTCCCAGCAAAAGATATCAGTCCCTGCTCCAATTCAAAAAATCCCACCAGGTTTAGCAAATCTGGGGGGTCAGCACAGTGTTGCATTAAGCCTAGCCATGAATGCTAACCCCACATTTTCGGGTGTGGTACCCTGTCTCCCTGGCTTGACTGCTGCTATCCACCAAAACGGACTCACAAGCAAAAGCACCAAACGGTCCCTAACCAAATCCTCGTCACTGCCTTCAAATTTTGAATCCCCTACATCGCGTGCACTCTCCTCATCGTTACCGCCCCACAGTGAGTTTCTGGCATCAGCCTTGGATGCCAAACTCACTAAAAAGCTGAAAATGAACAATATTGGCCACAAAGTGCCTTCAGCATCTGCTGTTATGTCGACCTCTAAGTTTCAACATTCCAGCGGGGCCATCCTCCACCCACAGCCACACCCGGTCAGCTCACTTTGTCCCTCTGTGGCAGGCCAACTTGCAGTCAACCCACACCTGCATCCCAGCCACCAACACCACCCTTACCACAACAGCTATATGATCCCCAACTTACCTTCATCGGCTGACCACCAGTTATCACGTCCCCCAGGGTTGAATCTTAGTGGTGGTTCGTCAGGCAGCGGATCGCAAAGTAATGGACCTGGATCACGTAAATCGATTGCAGGGCCCCAGATGATGAGCCACATTTCTCAGTCCCAGCAGAAGCAACACCAGCAATCGCATCCTGGCCAGCACATGTTGCCTGATCCCCAAAGCAGTGGGATCAGCGGCAGCGGAAGTCTAGGCAAAACTAGCAGCGGTATGAACTCTCAAATATCTCATCCGGGTGCTGCATTGCAGATGGCACCCTTAATACAGCAGCAACACCGACAGATACAACCGCAACGGCAGCTTATCCCACAACATGCACTTCAGGGTGGCCACATAGCTATGGGGCCTCAGCAGCAGATACCCCTGCCGCACCAGATAAACCTGCAGCAGCGCCATCCACACCAGCCACCCCATCACATACCCCATTACCCTGGATATACTAATGGAGGACTTGGTCACCTTGCTAATGGGGCCCCCCTGTTTCATATGTCAGGAGCTGGTCATCCTTCTTTAGCAAAGTAAGTCTCTCTCTATCCTACTTAAGAAATTTTGAGTGGAACTTTTCTCTTGTGATTTTTTAAATTATTATGAAATGATTGACTCGGACTCGTGTCCGCACAGGCCCGTGACAAGCAGTGGGGCCAGGGGGCCCCGCCAACCCAAGCTTTTGGCAGATCAAGAAAAAAAAAAGAAAATAAGAATTAAAATTCTAATATGAGATATGCAATTATTAACCATTGTTACATCTGAATTACAGCGCCACCCCCCCACCCACCTGCTGAATAACAAGCCCCCCACCCTCCACTCCCTAAACATTTTTCCCTTGGTGAGGGCCTGTTTTATCTTGATTGTTATAGTCACAACGTTTTGGCTGTTGTACCCTCCAGCCTTCTCCGGGTAACCTGGAAATTTTAACAAACCCTTTATTCAATCCACGGGTATAAATGGATATAATCCCACTCCTGGTGCTCAAATGGCTCTCCACATGAAAGCCATCTATGAAAATTAGTATGTATATTTGTTTGTTGTGGCCAAGTCCGGTTATAAATTTGAAATTATATTGAATTGGTCCATGTGAAATACATTTACAGAGCTAATTAAACTATAAAAGGGTTTTTTAAAACGAGATAGGCTGTTAACAATGAAGAAAACGTCACAGAAATGCTGATTTGAAACTAAAAAAAAATAATAAATGAGTGTGTGAGTTTATTTTGCGATGAAATGAGTTATATTTTTAGTATCTTCCTATGACTCTTTTTTTTCTTCATACTGCGCAATATCAGGATTTTTCTTATATAAAATTTTATCTGAAGACTTTATGTCTGACACATTTTAAAACGGCTTTGAGTTTATTTGAAATTTTAAAAACAGCTTAAAATTAGAACACTTGAATTGTTGGAGATAAATTAGCTATTAAATTACCTTTAGGCAACTTAGGGCCGATCCATACATAGATATGTTCGGCAGCTCTGTATCATTCTCTGCTGGACTACATCAGCTAGGGTGTGAGTGAGATTTTGACAACTGAGCATCCCAGGTGCTCCATACACTTCACCCAGGCATGCATCCTGGAGGGGACGTACTATTGTCTGTAGAAAAGGAATGGAAGCCATTCATTGTTGCTTCTGAAATCATCTTAATCGTAGGATTGTGTATTTGGAAACATACCTAATAATTATCATTTGGGGCTGCAGGCCTCCAATTTGCAAACAAAGCAGAGGTGTATAAACTTGAGTAACCACCACAACTACTGCAGAGGAAGATTAAAGGCAAAATTAAAGGAGAAAATCCAAAGGAAAAGGGGTAATTTGGGGTAGGGAACAAGATTAGGAATGAACCTCTAGGCTTGAACTAGCTCTATTGTCGTCTAGTTGTTACAGTATGAGAATCTCCAAACACCTACCAAGGGTGCTAAATGTATATTTCAACAAGTGTCAGTGGGGAAGAGAGTAAATATGCTAGGGGAAGGAAATTTAAAAAAGACGGGGGGGGGGGCTGAAATTGGGTCAAATATACCCCCCCCCGTGACAAAGTAGGCATGCAGGTCTCTAATTTGCAGTCAAAGTGGTGTGGAAGAGTGAATAAAGGATGAAATTTGTTGACAAAAGGAGCATTGTCTCCCCCCCTTTCCCCCCAAAAAACCCTCTTTTCAGTGTCCCTCTGTGTGTGTTTCACACCCTACATGCAAAGTGATGTGGGGTTTTGTATTATACTGGGAAATAAAATATATCTGGTTTTTTTTTTTTTTTTTTTTTTTACAATGGAGGGTCACATGCAGAAAAACATACGGTAATATGTAGCGATTCTAATCCTCATTGGGTACCTCACAATGTGACCTTGTGCCAGACTAAGCTAAGCTTAGCAACTATGTAAATTCATACTAAGGAAAATATTTCATATACAATGAGTTGCAATGTTAATTTTTTTTTTTATTTTTCTTCATTCATTTCATTTAACTGATTAGTCTGACCGATTATTGAAGTGCAACGATTGACTTGGCGACCATTTTTTTTCCCCATCCCTCTCTGTTCTGAGACTCTTGAAGGGCATTGCTCAACCTTATGTTGGCCCATTCTGAGATGTTATCTTGCAATCTTTCTCTGCCTGATTTCCCTTTTCCCTCCTTCGACTGTGCCTTGTAGGATTGTCTTGGCTAGCCCTGCTCATCTTGTGACGAGCCCATACCATTATAATTTGTGTCTCTTTACTGTGATTAAGAAGTTTTCGTAGCACCCGATGGATTTGCCTGGTATTGTTTTTCACCCCTTTGTTTGTGAGATGATCTTAGTAGATGTTGAGGATCTTTTTAGAAAGCATCTCATCTCTGGCCAGTTTCTTACTCTCTATATCCACCTTCAAAGACCACTATTTGCAAGTATACGAAAATACTGTGATGACCAGGGACCGCATCAGTCTGATCTTTGAGCTAAGTGGGATGTTTGTGACTCTCCAGATGGCCTTCAGTTTTGTCATAGCTACCATTGTCAGTGCAGCTATAGACATTATTTCTGGCTTTGTTCCCTTGTCTAATATTAATCTACTTTTCATGAATACATTTTTTTTGTGGCAGAAACCTTGTTCTTTGCTTATTCATAAGTGAGCGAAGATATATCATCCAGAGTTTACACTGGCTTCTAAAATCATCTTTACTACCATGTTTGTTTCACACCTTCCACAGCAAAATAAAATATCTATATATATATGTATATGTTTTTCTCTTCAATGAACGTACATTATTTAATTTTTTTTTTACTAATGATATTTTGGTATAAAAATAAAACATCTGTGAATCGAGATGATGAGAAATTGGTAACAATGCAATCTTGGCTTCCGCTCATGAAAAGAATGACTAAACAATTGCGTCATGAGAACGACATAACCATTCTTATGAAGATATTTGAAGAAATTTGTAATGTTCCTAATTCAATTTGAAAACGATGCTGACCCACAAGACCGGAATATGACCAATGAAAAATTAAATAAAGAAGTAGGTTCGCCCTGAGAAACAAATATATATATACTTATATATTACTGCGCTACTCAAGGTATCATGAAAACAGCAAAATAAAGTATATTCATGCTTTTTACCTAGGAAAAATAGAGGGTTGCATTATATAGGGAAATATAATATATCCATACTTTTCACATAGAAATATAAAAGGTTACATTATACAGGAAAATTAAATATATTTGTGTTTTTCACACATAAAAATGGTTGGTCAAATTATGCACTAACATGGTACTGTCTAGTGATTTTGATCCTCACAGGGTGCACCACAATTGTAACCAAGCTATGCTTCTCTTTTTTTCTTTATACAAAAATAGACTGTAATTGATGGTGGCTTACTGAGGCTCTGTATTGCTAAGTGCAAGATTTATTCTGTGGCCACAAAAAATAACTCCGCCTAGTCATGGGGTAGCAGTACTGTTCCATCGCACTAGAAAGGATGGGTCGGGCTTGCCCTGACGTCTTCCCAACACTAGTTGTGGGAACTGGAGCAATTTTTGCAGATCATGCATACCTGGAACCCCACTTAAAAACAACGTAGTGTCACATCTTGCTCTTGTGGGGAAGCAAGTAAATACAAAGATCTAATTGTACACTTGTAAATATAGTATCCATGGTTTAATTCACAAATTGTATGAGGATGTCTATTGAGATATCTTTTCGTAACCAAGTTTTTGTGTACTTGATAATCATGATTAATTGTGCATACCAACATTAGGTTAACATATGGGAGTTTAAATGAGGTAAGACAGGGGGCCTGCCCCCTTTTGGGAAGGCAATCTGGATTAGGAATGTTTTTATGTCTTGCGGACCACGAAGTAAGGATCATAAAAGTCTATGGAAACAACTTGTTTTTAGGGTTTTTTAAAAAGAAAATTACTTTGTTTTTGTTTATAGAAGCATATACCTATCTAAACTTATACCTACATATCATCAATTGATGAGAATTGTGAAATTTTTTTTTTTTCGTGAAGGGGGGATAAAATATTTGTAAAATTGTGGTTCAGATTTTGCTGAGTATATTAAATTGTCTGCTTGATGGTAATTTTTTTGATGAAAAAAAAAAAGGGAATTTTTGTCCTTTCAGACCTAAAAGTCCAATTAGAAAAAACTGTAGTTTTTTTTTCTAAAGTTTTGAAAGTTAATCACCACCAGAAAAACTAGAAAATATGTTCTATTTAGAAGGAAAAAAACCAAAAACCAATAAATTATTTTAAAATTTTACTTGATTACAAATCTCAGGGTACGAAAAGTAAACTTTTCTGTATTAAGTCCTGGTCTTGACCAGATTTGAAACTTGCTAAGGTCACTAATCTGACATATGCAAAAAAAATACAAAAAAACAAGACTTCGTTACAGGGTGCGGCCGTCATACTCCATTGAGAATCATCTCTCAAGAGGCAGGATGCTTTATTTCTACTTTTTATATTGATAAAACAACAGAAAAACATAGTTTTAAATGAATTTTCTAGCTATAAAACATTCATGCTGTTGAAGTCACTGTTGAAGTCACTGCGATATCTTATTTTACTGTTTGCGAACCAAACATAAGAAAACTAAGAATTTTTGTAAGTAACTTTACATATGTATGAAGTCAGCAGGACAGATGAAAATGAGGCTGGCCTTGTTTAGCCTACTTCTGGTTTAAACTATTGGTCTAGTTGGGGACTGGATTTGAAAATGAATTGAAAATGAAACTAATACCAACTGTTTGACTACACGTAGCATTGATAATAAATCGTTGACTATTTTGATACTCTGTAATTTTTTTCTTTGTTTCATCTAGAAATTTACTGAATATCAATCCGGTTGGATATCCAGTGCCCAGCTTACAGGAAATTTTAAAAATTTTTTTTATTTTGTAATTTCGTAGCCCAATATAAGATCAGATTAATATTCTGATACACCATTGCTTTCATCTTAACTAACCACTACCCATAACAGACCGGTTTAATCACTTAATTCTGTTCTGTGTAGGTTATTTATGTGTTCCAATACATATATATATATATATATATATATATATATATATATTGCTAAGAAATAGACATATTTATGAATATATCATATTATTTGAAATGATCTTCTTTTATTTCAATGAAATTTTTTTTTTTCTTTTTAAGAAAATGGGGCTGCTTCGATTCCTGCAATTTCTGTCCTTTCAATAAGAGTTTCAAATAATATAATTCTTATATATATCCCCAGACTTTGCACAGCCCTAACCATCCATTGGAGAAATTTAAATTTTGAACACACACTCCCCTCAATGAGTAGGAAAAATGTTTTCTTTTGTTTTTTGAGACCCCTCTCCTATAGGATTTTGTGTGTGTGTGGGGGGGGTCGATTTACAATGAAAGTTTATGCTACATTGATCCTTTAGTGACCATGTTTTGTTTATTTTTTTAAAATCATAAATCTTATGATTCAAACCATGGTAGTACATTTTCAGCTGAATAATTTGATTTTTACTGCCACCATTACTTAATTTACGTGGTGAAAAGCAGCATATATGGGTGATGGTGATTCATAATTTCCCTTGGGATGCTAGTTCCAGATGGTCTCTCTATGACCATGAGTAAACTGCATGGATCTGAAATAAAAAATAAGCTTTTGGTGAGACTGAAACTCACATCCTGTTTGGCACCGGAAAGTCTATCTTACCATGATAAAATTTGATCTTCCACCTACTGTAAACATCTTGTAGCTCAATTGGTTAAAGCAGCTATCGTGGTAGAATAGGCCCTTCTAAAGGGAGAAGGGATTCCAATTAGTCTTGCCAAAACCTTATTATTTATTTCTGATCTATTCTGTTTACAAATGACTATGGCTGTAGAATTGTAGGAATAAGCAACTAAAATTAAGAGGGTGGGAAATTTCTGGCAAATCAAGCCCTCGCCTCCCCCTTAACCAAAGAGTTAATTCCTATACTACTGATACATGTAAACAAAGCGATAACACTAAATATGGCAGGAATAAGTACATATGGTTAGATTTGATCTTCTGCCAACCATAAAGCTCTCATAGCTCAATCAGTTAGACTGGTTATAATGATGGTCTGGGGAGTTGTGATGACTCGCAACTGAAATTAAGATGAAAGAAATACTTGTAAAAATAGACCAGTGCTCCACTGTATGATTTTCTGCCAGTCTACTGTTGTCTCGGCAAAGGTCCCTTGACACCGCCTGTTGTCAGCTCATCTTGGGTTGTCCTCTCATTTTCTGGCCTATTGGTGTTCATTTGATGGCTCGGTTCAAAGGCCTTGTTGTGAGGAGCCTCAAGACATGCCCCAACCAGTGGAGGTGTCATCTGCAAATGGTGCTTGACAAATGGAGCCTTTGTGATCTTTCCTTGACCTCTCTATTTGACGCATAGTACCTCCATTTGATGCCCATGATTTAGCGTAGACATCTAGTGTCTTTTCAGTGGTAGTCTTAAGTTGCCAGGTTTTGCAGCTGTGAAGTATTGTTGGATACCATATTTGAATTATGGAACCTCAGTTTTGTTTTCAATGAAAATCTATTGAAAATCGTTCACTGTGGAGTACATTGACGGCCTCAAATCTGAAATGGGTGAAGCATCTGTCTTTAAGTGACGACTCCCAAAGGAGTGTGACAGTTAGTGGCAAAGTCCCAGTTTCTGTTGCATGCATCAGCTTAGTGATCCTTGCAAGTTCCAAGTCGGGTTAAGACCAGGACCTTATACTTACAAGTTTTTATGACCATCCCCTTGGCAAGATGCAAGTCCTCCAAAGCGATAGTTTCACCATTATCACACAGATTAGAGTGTACTCAATTAGCTGCTGAGTGTACAGGAAAATTTGTCCTGATATAGTGTTTTCTACACTCTTTGCTCATACCGGGAATCGAACCTGTTTTGATATTCTAGTAAAAAATTTATAATGGTTAAGAAAATCATTTTGCAATGTATACAAATGTGTGTGTGAGAGAAATAAGAAATTTTTCAAAAGTCAGTATCATTGAGTTAGTTTATGAATAATTATTATTACTATCCTATACCTGGAAAGAATATTGCTAAAATATGTATATTACATATGAACATAGGTTATTTCATGGATTGTTACAGTGCACTCAAAATTACAGTAGATATTACATTAGCTAAAAAGTTTGCTGTTTTATATCATTGTATGGCATTAGGAACATTTAGTTTTAATTAACTTCATGCAAAAAGATTGCTTTTGATTGTGACCATGTCATATAGGAGTGGATTTTTGAAAAACTGTCAAAATTGGGATATTTTTGTTTATTGATTCTGAGGTGAAAAAAAGAAAGAAAAAAAGCAATATTTTTTACTGTACTATGCCTTTTTGTTTTAAGAAGATTAATGAAATTTATGGAGAAGGTACAGTTGATGATCGACTGTGTCGGAACTACCTTGTAAATTTTTCTACTGGAGATTTCTTGTTGAAGTAGACCAGTTGAGGTTGATAGTAATCAAATCAAGACATTACTTGAAAATAGTGTACATTTCACAACATGATTGATTGCCAATTTACTTAAAATATCTAAATCAAGCATTGAAAACATTAGTATCTGCTTAGTTATGTTAGTCGCTTTGATATGTGACTTCCAAACCAAAATGATAAAAACCTTCTGAACCATGTTTCTCTTTGTGATTCACGACTTGAAGATAAAAAAAAAAATATTCCATTTTTGACACAAATTATGACAGATAATGAAAAGCGGATACTTTACGAGAATGCAAGATATCGTGGGGCAAGCAAAATGAACCACCACTAAATGTACCAATGGTCGGTCTTTATCCAAAGAAGGTGATGCTGTGTTCATGGTGAAATTGGAAGAGTCCTCCACACTGAGCTCCTTCCGGAGAACCAAACTATTGAATTGAACAAGTACTACTCCCAATGAGACCAGTTTGATGCATTTCATTGATTGCTGTCTCTGTCTGTGGAATTAGTTGAGAGAAAGTGACTAATATTTCATCAGGATAATTTTAACCCACTTTTCTTCGGTGACCAGTCGAAATCGTTGTATCTTGACTAGGAATTTTTGACTCCTCAACCATTCTGTCTAACTCCAATCCAATCTGAGGTAGACTTTTCTTTTTTTTTTAAAGAAAAAAAAAACCAAGATCAACAACAATCTTCATATAATTTTCCAAGTCTGGATCTGACATTGTTTTTCTACAGTAACAACAACCACAACAATCTTCAGCTAATTCAGGGGAGTGAACTCTTCACTGATTGTCGGTCCCATAACTTTGAACCAAACGTTTATAAAATTACCATGTCCATTCTGTGATTTGAAATCACAAAAGGTGATCAGCTGGCAGATCTCTTACCGACCGAGCCAAACTGACAAGTCTCGTATAGCTACGAAAATTTACGTTACAAACACACAAGGGCTGATTCCATTCTAATAAATAAATACAATTATTCTAAAAAGTTGGAGTAATCTTCATCAGAATAGAAGTAGGAGTTGAACTTGACCCTGCAGCAACCTGGCTTATCAACCTGCCATTGCACCTTCAGATTACCACTTGTTTTGGTCTTCACAAAATCGTCTTCATGAAAATAATTTCAAAGCCATGGGAGACTGAAAAAAAAGCACCGTCAGTAGTTCTCTGCTGAGAAAGATAAAAAGTCCCTTGAAAGATGGCTGAAGATAGTGGGACAAATGATGAATATGTTGTTCAATAAAGTTAATGTTGAAAATTAAAAGTCTGTCTTATCTTTTTTTCTTTCACTTAATAAACTGAATAAAGTTCTTGGTTACTTGATAAATGCCAGCCATTAGATTAAAGCAGGGGTCTAGGGAAACTTCGGCCCGCAACCTTACTTCACCCGGCGTGCCAACTTCATTGAATTTATGACAGGTAGAAAAATTCTTTTTTTTCCCTCATTCATCTTTGGTTAACAAACAATAAAATTCAGTTTTGGAAAGAAGAGTAAAGTCTCATTTTTGCTGTGGCTTCAAACTAACCAAGGTTTTATTGCTAAAAATGCTAACACCACTCATTCCTGCTGTTCTATTAATATATAAAGATTTGAACCACAATCAAGCAATACTTACCTCCTCCCTCCATTGATCGATAGATAGCACGTGGAAATTTATGTAAGTTCAGGTTGAGTACCACTTATCTGAATCTTTGAATACTGAAATGTTCCAAAAGCTGAAACTTTTAAAAAGTCAACGTAATGACACAGGCACCCGACTTCACCATTGTATGCTTAAAAAATGAGAGAGTTAGCCAATCTCCAAGGTTTTTAACTCATTCTTGCTACAGTAAGAGCTTGGTTGTCTTCGTGTAAAACCTTAGAAATGTAAAATTATATTCATATCATAAACGATGAAAGACGAAACATCCCAATTAAAAAAATTGTCATGGCAAGACCTACACAAATCGATCTTTTGCTTGTTTTCTAATTTGAACAAAGATGTCGTTGAAAATGTCCCTATCTTCAAAAAAAGGTTTTGAATATTTTGAGTGACAGTGATAAGAGAAAGTAACTATGTTTACAGCACAGAATATCAAGCTATTGAAAAAAGTGGACAGAGGTGTTAGTGTTCGAAAATCTGAAACACTTTTGGTCCAAAATATCTTGCATAAGGGCACACTCAACCTGTATATACATCTATAATGAAAAAAAATTAAAAGTAATTGAATAAAAAACAAGCTGCCGTATGAGCATTTTTTTTCATTTTCCATTTCACTTGGAACCCAAGATGTAGAAACATTTCTAATCAGGCCCGCTGCCAAAAATGTTTACAATATATACAAATATTGAGTTACTTTCTTTGAAATTTAAATTCATCATATTTGTCTGTTTGTTTCTAACCTATTTTCATGCAGAATAAAAATATTTCTAAATTGAAAACAAATTGCTGGATCTGCCCCTATTCAACTCGCTTTTCCCCCCACCCACAGCCCATCCCTCCACAAAATTTAATTGAAATTCATTGAGAACTTTTGGAGATAAAATGTAAACAGGTGGATGGAATGACACTCCGTTTTATTTTTGCTAACCAAAGATAGAAAAGGAAAACAAAGAATTTTCTTAAACAAAATCAAATATTCAATGAAGTTGGTAAGCCGGATAGACATGTTAGCAAAGGTAAATTAGTAGTTAAGTTAGCAGGTATTTTTTCCCTTTTTGTGTGAATTCTCTCTAAAGCAAGTGACAAATACAAATAAATAGAATCTTTGTGTAATGTATTCAGCATTGAAGCCTGTTCAAAGAAGTTAGTGCAATGAAAAGAGATGTCTCTCATATTCAGTAGAATATCGTGTTTAAAAGGAGACCACAAAATGTCGCAAATCAACCAAGTACACCTCATCTGGTGTTTATGTGGATTTGGTCATGAAAGACATATATAAATATGACCAGAAGAACATTTAGAGAGTATCAATCAAAGTGAGCATTTATACTTGGGTTGTTCCTGTCTTTTCGTGCTGTCAGAAGTGGTCAGATGATTTGATATAAAGAAACCTTGTCCTTTGTTTGATCTCTCCATTCTCTTTCCAACCCATGGCAATCAGCTTGAATAAAGTGAGGACTCTCAATCATAGAACAGTGAGTTATCTTTTTCTAGTTATTCTTCAGTCATAATAAACAATCGTACAACACTGAAGTGACCTCTCTGGGATGCAAGCCTAGGCAGATACCGGGGTGCCCAGTCAACAGAATACAACCCCTTTCGGCTTCGCTGATCTAGTTCAAAGGAAAGCGGTGTTCAATACCTTTTGCATCAGCTTGGTTACATGAGCTGCTGGAAGGACTTCATAGTTGGCATGTCACTGCCACACCCTGGTTTAGAATCAGGGCTGTCCTTCTCCTAGACGGGATGCTTTCTCAAGGGCAGAGAGCCCAGTCTACCCTGCTATTTTATTCATTGCTGGGATGGAAAAGGAATGGATTCACGCCTTTCCCAAGGGCATTAGTGCAAAGTCAACACGGCTTTAACCAGCGTTGTTGAACTAAGCTTGCTGATTCCATTATCCGCCCTGTTGAACGTTACGCCACTTGCACATCCCAAACTACCGCGGCTACAAAAACGGAAGATCACTGGCTGCTACACAACCTGCTTATATTACATTTGTTTCATGACCATCAACCTTGTGTATTGCACGTGACAAATGCTGTATGGAGAGAGATCAACTACTTCTCTATTGAGATACAGAAACATACGAAAATACCTATCAGATTTCTGACTAGTATACCAAGAGGTCTGGTTAGTTACTCAATAGAAACCGTCACTTGACCAACCTCTTTTAGCACCACGTTATGTTGCGGGTGATCAATAAATGAATTACTTCTCATGCCTTTTTTTTTTTTCTTCTTCTTTTTTTTTTTTTTTTTTTTTGCATCACTAAAAGGTCGAAGTTTTTTAAAAAAAAAAAACAAGCATAAACCCTGCCGGACACATTGAAATTTTCAACCCGCTAGTTCCATCGGTATGGCCTGTTCAGTTTTCTGAAGGAAAGAGACCAGTTTTCTTTTCCAGAAAATGGTGGTGGCATTATAAAAATTACTACAGGTATCCTCTGATATAACATGGTTTGTTATAGCCCTGTTTGTGATATAAGGACGGTGGTCGGAGGACCCCAACATTTTTACCTATAGTATCACAAGCTCATCCAGAAACATGCAATTAAAAACAAGAATTTCCTTTAAGGCCTGCAGGCCCAATATTTCGACAGTGCACTTTTTTTTACGACACCTTAAGCACATTTGATGACTGGTGACATCACTCCTATCTAACCGCCACTAGGAAATATATTTTTACTCAACACAACAAACCAACTGTAAAAATACTATCCATTTCCTTGCGACCACCAATGATACGGGGGAAACTAGGTCATATAGTTACATTGGGAACGTATAGGAAGTAAAGTAGAAAAACAAAGATCTTCGTATGCAGCAGTTATGACCCAGCAAAACTATCTGTGTGGAAAGCACTGAAAGTGTTAATCTGTGTTATAACAGGGGGATGTCTGTTCTAATAATAACTTCAACCATCTTCTAACTAAAGGGAGATAATTGCTTACTTGAATTCCTTACAAAAACTACATGTAAACATTTAAAGTAAATATGAACTCACAATGATCTAATTTATTATAAAAACTAACACAATTATATTCAGTTATAGAGATAGGGGAAGGTTAGAATATAGTGTATAAGTACTTCTCAATTTGAAGGGTTTTTTTGAATTTAAATGTCTACTAATGGAGACATTTCTATATAACTAATTCTCCAAACCTATTTCCATCACTGGTTAAATTATATGCACTTGTTGATAATTTTGTTTGTTTTTTTCTTTTTTCTTTTTTCTTAACATTTTACAAATTCATTGAATATTTTAGTGATCTAATGTTGAAATAAGTAGTTTATGTTGTAAAGCTACATTTTCTACTCACTCTTCTTTTTAATGCTAGGTAAAAAGTGCAGAAAAAAATTCTGTGTTGCATTATTAAGAACAAGCTGAGATATCTACTCCATTGACAGGATTTCCAGCTAGTCTTCGCCGAAGGCTTAAATGGGACTTAAGGCCCAAATAAGAGATCAAAACTTTTTTTAGGGGTAGCTTAATTCTATAGCTCTCACCACAATGCACCATTTTGGCTACTTACAAGTCATTTACAGGTGAACATAATTAAACTTTTAAAATTATATAGCTGGGCAGATATATGGAAATCAGATCATTATTATCAAGGAGAGTGCGCACACTGACCCCACATTATTATTCATTTTGGATGTTTAAAGACTAATATGCAAAAAAAAATATGCTCCAGGGTTTTATTAGTAACCATAAAAAATTTGGTGGCTATAATTCTAGCTGTCCTTGGGTCCTAACTCATATATGGACAGACATTTGATAAATTGAAGTATTAGAAAATGTTAAGTGTGAATGCTGCCTGAAACAAAATAAAGCACTGATTAACCGTAATATTGTGAATCAACCCCCCCTCCCCGACTAAAAACTTATTTTGTTGGGTAGTTCTTCAAAAACTAACTTGTTAAAAACCTTTTTTAGGGCTCCATTGATAACCACAGAAAATTTGGTGTCTATACCATACCATTCTTCTGGCTGTTTTTTTTTTTGTTACAACAGTCAAACGGACATTTAGTGAATTATAGTACAAATACTGATTAGAAAATGGATTGGTCTCTCTATAGAATTAATAACTGCTACCCACAACAGACTAGTTTAAGAACTATTGTTTGGTTTAGGTGATTCGTGTGTTCTGACAATTATAAGTATCCATGTATCTGTTCTTAATAAAAACTTGAAATTTTGCACACACACTCCCCTTAATGAGTAGGGAAAACGTTTTTTTTAATTTTTTTTTTTATTGAAAATATAGATAATAAATAAATGGTAAGTCCTCCCCTGAATAGATTTTTAGTTGGGGGGATTCAATTTGCAATGTTAGTTTACCCTAAATCGATCTCTTAATTCAAGTCTAGCTACATTCATGTTCATTTTTGAAAATTCAGACTTTTTGAGATCACTGTTCAACTAAAGGCGATAGGGGTAACCCATTTTTTCCAAATTTTTTGATGGATCACCCCCAACACGTCAGGTGGCTTATTCATTGATTTTTTTTTTCTTTAAATAATGAATTTATGGTTCAAACCATACTAGTGGTATTTCTATCATGGTGACTTATTTTCACGATCATCACTGCTTAATTTACAGGAAGCATATATGGGGTAGGTGATTCATAATTTCCCTTGGAATGCTAGTTTTTTTGTTTCTTTCATATAAATAATTTTGCAAAAATATTACATTGATATTAATGATGGTTTACCTCATTCGTTCGTTTCTTGTTGCTTGCAGCCAGGCCAGTCAAAGGGCCCCAGGGGTTGAGTGGGACAGGCTTATGGCTAACATTTTTTAGCATAGTGTATAGATTAATCTTCTCCTTGGTGGATAAACGGGATCACTGTGTGAGCCTCTCTACATATCCTCAACTACCCATGGCACGTAGTATCCCCAAGTGGTCACCCATCTTGATACTGACCTGAGAGTATCCCTTATCTCCTACCTCTGCTTTTCTCTCATCCTTTACTCGTATCTTCTCGTTCTCTCCCTCATCCCTTCCAATCTCGGTTGTCCGTCTAAATGCATTAGATTAGTTTCATGTACGAAAATCTTTCTACACCAAACTACTTTTCTCTTCTTTTCTCTCCCTTTTTATCAAGCTGTTTTCTCTCCCATCTCTTTCTACTCTCTTATTAAATGACCTTTCTTTTCTGCCCTCTCTCTCTCCCTAGCCTCTTATCAAACTACCTAACCTTTCCCTTACATTATTACTGCAAGTGTAACCTTCAAACGCAGGGAGGGAACAAGTGGAATTATTTTGGTTGATGTTACTTCAAGTGTCATAAATCGGCGGCAATGGTAATCGTTGTTCCTAAGGACCTAAAATATGTTTGTTGAACACAGCATATAAAGGCTCCAAAAAATCATGCAAAGGCCCAAAAAGTATGAATATTCAATATATTGATCAAATATTAACACAGTAATGAAGTTTAAAGCTATTAATCTGCCCTTGATCAGAATATTGCACATTGTGAATTTGTTTACATATGATCAAAGCAGTGTATTCTAGGTACCATAAAGTTATCACAATGTCTTTTCAAGACACATCTAAAGGTTCTTCAACTGTCGAAGTATCTAATGATGAACAAATAATGGCTTTCAAGTTCATTATGTTGGTATCTGATCAATACATTGTATAGTTAGATTTTTTTGAGCCTTTGCATGCTTCTGTTCAACTATCATATTTTACATCCTTAGGACCAAGGATAACCATTACTGCCAATTTATGGTGGTTAAAGTAACATTCACCAAAATAATTCTGCTTGTACCTGCATTTGAATGTTGGGCTTTCAGTAAAGACATGAGGAGATGGTGAGATAAGAGGGTGGAGAGGGAGAAGGCAGAAACGAAAGTTAGGTAGCTTAATTAGAGGGTAGGAAAGGAGAGAGGGCAGAAAAGAAAGTTTGTTAGTTTAATAGGGTCAGAAGGGAGGGAGAAGAAAGTTTGCTTCTTTAATAAGATAGAAGAAAGGAGAAAATGTTTGGTAGTTTGATACAAGGGTAGGAAGGGAGAGGAGAAAAGAGGGGAGGAAGAGGAGAGAAAGGTAAAAGAGAAAAAGGGTTTAATAGGATATGAAGGGAGAGGAGAAAAGAGGTTGTTTATTAAAAGGGTATAAAGGGAGAGGAGAAGAAGGTAGTTTTATAAGGAGGAAGGAAAAAAGGTAGCCTAATGAAGGGTAGGAAGGGAGAAGAGAAAAGAAAGGTAGTTTAATGAGAGGGTAGGAAAGGAGAGGAGAAAAGAAAGGTAGTTCAATAAAAGGGAAGGGAGAGGAAGAAAGAAAGGTAGTTTAGTTAGAGGGTAAGAAGAGATAGGGCAGAAATGAAAGGTAACTTCAACCTCATATATCTATTATAGATCAGGGGTCAGCAAGCTTTTTGAGAATCAGACCCAATTAGAAATGCTTTTATCTTTGTCAGATTAAGGCAAATAATAAATCAAGTAATGGTCATTGAGAGCTATAGAAATTAGCCGTATAATGAACTGCAATTCTGTGTGGGACAGCATTATTAAGATAGAATCGTTGAGAAGGAAAGAGTTGATTAAACGAACATGTTTTTATTGTGTATAACAAATTTTTATTGTTTCCTAACCAGAGATAGATGAAGACAACAGATTTTTTGAATGCAACTACATATATTCAATGGAGTCGTCTGGCCGGATGGAATGAAGCTGCAGGCCCGATTTTAGCCCGCGGGCCGTACTTTGCTAATATTTCTTATAGTTGGTGGTGCTCACCACCCAGGGGGCGCTGTGTAGTTCTGTTAACGGATGTTGAAGATGATAGATATTACTTATATAGGTATCCCCCATTATAACACTGGTGTGAAGGTCCTAGAAAGCTAAATAGCTTTATAATCGAGCCGTGATAACCAGTTACCAATTTTAGCTTGATCTACAGCAAAATAGGTAGATCTAGCTATTTCATGGTAGAATTTAGCTATTCTGGAGCTGAATTAGCATTTGTGGGTTCACTATTCATCCCCGTTTTAACGTGAACCACACAATAACAGATTGCGTTATAACAGGGTTGGGGGGAGGAGGGTTGAAATAATGTCTATTTTTAGACACAAGTGTGTGTTGTAGCCATGAATGTAGACAGCTGCAGTCCAGTCCATTCCTTCACATCTTTGCATATTTAAGCATCTAGTTATATGATATGCCATGTGATTGTCTATATTTCCTCTCCAAAACATTTGTCAAGGGAGATAACTGTTAAATACTAATTATAGAGTAGCTCCCACCCTTTTCTTCTGATCATTCACTGCCTGAAACCACTCTTAGTGGAATCCCTTCAATTGATAAAATTCAATAAAAAAATGGGACTCCTTTGTGAATTGAGTTGTTAAAAAATTTGCAAGGGTGCAAGGGAAGTAACTTTGATCAGAAGTTATCCTCCTTGATTTAAAATTTGATTATTTTTTAAATTATAAATTTAAGAGTTAATATCTTTAAACTGTTCACTATGGTCATGCTTTATGTGCTAAAAAGATGTTCCAAGTGTCAAATGATACAGAATATTATATAAAGTCTTATCGTCTGTAACACCACAGTATTAGCTGCAGACATTAGGGAATGTTCTGATCCATTCCTTTGAATGCAATGAGGAAAGGCTATGTTGAATCATTCTTCAAGTAAGAATGAGAGCTGAAATCCCCAAGACTGACTTCCTCAAAATAAAAATATAAATTTGGGATGGCAAATCATACTCAGTTTTTGAGTCCATGTTAGAATATCAGAAGCGTTGCATTCACATATGCGTGTGTATGTAAGTATGTACCTTCATTCATTCATATATACATACATAATAGGTGCAAGGGCAGATCCAGGATTTTGAGAAATGTGGGAAATAGTTTTTTTAAAAACCTATCAGGTATGCCCGCTCATCTCTATTAAATGCTTATCAGTTAGTTGGTTCCAGTTATGTTAAACAACAGAAATAGCCAAGAAGGAAGAGATGTAAATTCATTAAAAGGACATCTATTCAAATCATATTTTTTTTAGCTGCATAATAGAATTTCTGAAATCCACATTCTTGTTTTTAAAAAAAGCCGAAAACTCCCCATCAGTCAATAATCGAACAACTATAGCGTCAAAATTTGTCAATAAATTCCATCGATGAACAAATTTGATCTGTATAAATTCTATATGGTATCATTAGTGTTTTCCACTGGAAAACATCTAAAATTGAGTAAAAAAACATCTAGCTGTTATTGATAAGGCCTGGAAAAGGTCAAAAAAATTTTTTTTCCAAATATCCCAAAAAGCATTTTTAGAAGGCATATAGTGGAGTATTGATGCCATATGACAAGTCTGTAGACAAAATGGTACGGCCAGTAAAGCTGGAACACTCGAAATATGCAAATTATAAAAAAGGATTGATAAGGAAAATACTCCGACCCTATCATACATAATGATTAATGCACCCCATCTGACGAAATTCGAGCAAGAATCATTCATTTGGTATCATAAGTATAAAAATATATTGTAATTCATTCAAGGCTTAAGTGTATCACCGTAGCTTCACAAATGGCCCAACCAACCAATGTATTTTTGATGGCTATGTTGTTCGACAGCCAAAAAAAGATCAAAAATGGCCTTGTACAACTTTATTGAAAATAATACTTGATAAATATTCCCATATTGCAATATTTTAAAAGTATGAGAATCAATTGGCCCAAAGAAAGACTACCTCCTCCTCTTACTACTACCACCACCACAGACGGTGGACTCATTGTTGAACTTATGGTTCTTATTTTTCACTACATACGTATAATCAGACAAATCAATATAATTTTTTTTTGTTTATAAGGTCAATTTGGGATTATTTGAGATATCGATTTGAAAATTTCATCTGGATATAAAAAAAAAAACACTCCCAAATACATTGGAACCCTTCAATGAATAAAATTTAATGAATTTTTTTTTTTCTAAATCTTAAAAATTATCTAAAAATACAAGAGAAGTAAGTTTGATCATAAGTTATTCTCCTTAATTTAAAATTTGAAAATTTCTCTATTTGGATATTTAAATTGAGCTTAGCCCAAGCAGAGCAGAGTTGGAACCCCAGGACCCTCCCCCTGGATTCGCACCTGGTGTGTTTATTATATTAACATTTCACCTTATTAGAATTCAATTTTTTCTCTTCTGTGTCTGTTATGGTTGATTAATTTTAACCCATTGGCTGTGATTGATGGGAATTTCCGCCATTGCAGTTCTATGGCTTTTTCAATAAAATTTCCATTTCATTATTATTGATTGCAAGTCTGTTCTCTCATCTTACAATGGACAACTATTGCTCTTCCCCACCTTCCATAGTTTAAGGGTTAATTCAGTGTTTCTCAAACTTGTGAATGATTCACCCAAGGTGATTGTAATTATTTTGGTAGTGAATGAAACCAGATGAGTCAACGAAGGGTGAATAAAAAATAATATGCAAATGACTTAATTCACCCAACATTCATAATTTTTCCATGCTTGAAAAGGTAATTTTTGTGGTTAACGTATACAATAGGAAAGCATTTTTTCAAAGAATCTAAGTTCTAACTAAAGATTACTAACTTTACTTTTATATAAACTAAAAATCCTAATTTTTCCATGTTAATTTTCTTTGGTCACTCCTAGTTTTCTTTACAGATTTTTAGAATGTATAAAAACTTGAATAAAATATAGACTTAACAAATGAATAGGAGTATCACACAAATGACTCACCATAGTCAGCACATGTACTAGAACTAATTTACTAAAGAACTATCTCTATCTAACTAAAAATAAAAATACCAGCTCAAGATTTGGGCATTGTTGGTTGGTCCAAAATGACCATAGAGACACCACTTTTTTGAAAAAACTAAAAACATATTTTTTGATAGTGCCTACTGGTCTATTCATGCAAATTTTTATGATTGTGGCCTCAAAAATGTAACCAGGAGTGCCCAGACTCACCCATACACACATACAGATGAGCAAAAAAATAAATATCTTTAGCCAACTTGGCTGATTGGTCGGCCAGGCCATTTGTGAAGTTACGGTGATACAATAAAGATTTAACAAATGAATATATTTCTTTATTTATGATACAAAATGAATGATTCTTGTCTGAATTTAGTAAGATGAGGTGTATTAATCATTATGTTATATGGTTGGATTATTTTCTTTATCTATGTATCCATTCATCCCCAACGATTCGGCTGCGTACCCTCCAGCCTCAATCAGGTGTTGCTGGTTCTAGAATGTGGAATAACTTCTCAGGGCGCATGCTCGATTGGATTGGACACAAGGATGTGTTTTGAGAAGTGATTCTATATTCTAGAACCAACAACGTCGATGAAGGTCGGAGGGTGTGCAGCCAAAACGTTGTGAACAAATTAATAGATAGACAAAGAAAATAATTCGACCATATACATAATGAAAATGAATGATATATAAAATTTTATAAGTAATAATACATTGATCAAAAACAAGAAAATTTAGTTGGGGATGAATTAAATTTGGCTGGGGATTAATTAAATTTAGTAGTAAATACTACAGGATGAATGACACTTGAATATTTCAAGAAACACTGGGTTAATTGCCTGGCACAGGCAATTGAACTATACAGCTTGAGAGCTCCAATCCATTTTGCTACCTACTAAGCCATCTCTCTCTCCCCAAACAAATTCCAGCATTGTGGTTATTTTGTATCAATGGTGTCATCAACCCTGGATGATGCTGTAGCAGTAGCAGTAGTAGTAATAGTAATAGTATGAAAGCAGTAGAAGCAACAGTGGAAGTTGCAGCAATAGCAGAAGTTAGCCTATCTATGCAGTTGCCAATTTGGATGTTTTTCATCCAGATCTAGATGTTTTTGATTGAATCTAGATATCAGAGATTGTTACTCATGGATTTTTTTTATAAAATGATTTTTTTTTTCAATTCAAGGTAATAAAATGAATAATATTTAAGAAAAAAAGTTGATATTTTGATAGAATTAATGTCAACGAATAAAGTCACATTTAATTCATTAAAAACACTGTGCAATGCAATTTTTATTCTTGCATAGTAAGTGTTATTTTCTTATTGTTAATGTGTAAAAAGTATAGAAAAGTTGAATTAATTCACTTCAAACATTGCTTTTGTGAAAAACGATAACACACATGCACGCACATACACCCATATATATATATATATATATATATATATATATATATATATATATATGTATATATGTATGTAATTGTTTTTCTTACTTTATGTGATTAAAAAGGTGCAAATTCATCTGCTGTCCAATTACAAATAAGTAGATTTCAAATTATTGCTATAGTGGTCACAAAAGCAAAGTTTGAAGGGAATGTTAACATAATCAATTATAAAATAACACTTATTACCCTGGAACCAAATGAAAAAGTGAAGATAACTTGCAAAGTGTAATGTGTGTTACATAATGTTTCCTAGATTTTGTACACGACAATACCTTAAATAGTGCAGGTTTTTGATGCAGTACGATTAAGGTGTTGCTGTGCAAATCCATATAACTAAGTATTAAGTGGAAAAATAAAGCACATTACATTATAATAAGACTTTGAACTGTGCAGCTTTGAATAGTTAAAAAATTTTGAAACAAATCATCTGTACTAATCAAGGGATACCTGTACACATATGGAGAATCTAGATGTTTCTAGATGTTTTTTGACACAATTTTAGATGTAAATATGAAAATAAATTCGACAACACTGATCTTCCTGTCTCTGGACTCCAGTATCACGTGTCAACGCCATCTTATTAATATTCGATTACAGCTGCTGATTTTATGGCCTTGCTTTCCAGACCATTCTGGTCTATAAAAGGCAGCGTTTTGGGGTCAAGGGGCGGGGAGGGGGGGACATAGTGCAAACTCTCACATGCCTCCACTATCTGGCTAAATACATTCTTTGATACATGTCTGTGTCATTCCAACACATGCATATTATTATTACAGGCATGGATCGTCATCCCCTGCTCAGGCTATACATGATTTTGAAAAAAAATTTTTAAAATTTAAATATCTATGTAGAGAAATTTTGTAAATAAAACCCCTAAATAATCTCAAGTAACCATAAATTAACCTTAAAAACATTGGGACTTTTTCACATACTTATTTGTAAGAATAGCTTGTTTTTTTTTTCGTTTGGAAATCAAAATCCAGGATCTGTCTGTGTATTATTTCTGTTATCATCATGTTTCTCCTTTTTGATTATTGTGATTTTGATGATTCTCTTCCCCCTTTGTGATTATGATGATGATGATGGTTATTCTCTTCCCCCTTTGTGATTATGATGATGATGGTTATTCTCTTCCCCTGTTGTGATGATGATGATGATCATCATCATTCTCTTCCTCCCTTGTGATTGTTCTGATCATGATCATACTCCTCAGTAAATATTATCATCTTAATCCCCCCCCCTTTGTGATCATCATCATCATCATCATCATCATCTTTGATTATTATTATGATGATGATGATCATCATCATCATCATTCTATTTCCACTTGATGATTGATGATGATCATCATCATTCTGTTTCTTCTTGGTGATGATGATCCTGTCTTTTCTGGGTGATGATGATGATCATCATTCTATTTCTACTTAGTGATTATGATTATGATGATGATGATGATTCTATTTCTCCTTGGTGATGGTGAAGATGATGATAATGATGATGATGTCTTCTCTTTTGGTGATTGTTATGATCATAATAATTGTCACCATTGAAGCCTTACAGTACACAATGTGATGGATAATGTGATGGATATGTTTTTATTATGCTCTTCTTTCACTAGTGATATTATTTAAAGTTTAGCTCAGAGCTTCTCAAAGTAAGGGCCGGTACCCCTTTAGAGGAGGAGGGCATAAAAACTATAGGAGGTCACATAAATATTTGAAATAATTTTTTTTTTTCAAAAATAATTATGTAACTAGTATTTTATTTCATTTTACTTTATTTTATTCATTTTTTTTTTTTCAAAAATCGTCGAGAATTAAAAAAAAATTTTTATTCTATCTGTCTATACAAAAATGAACTCCTGGTCCTTTTTGTAAAATGGCTCAATGCTATTTAGTAATTTAAAGAAAATAAGTTCAGTTTTCGTTGCATTCCGGTTATTTATTTTTTTTTGATTTAAATAATTTATTTTTTCTTGTAATAAACACTTAAACTTGATATAGATTATAAATGCGTAGGAATTTTTGATAATTTTTAAAAAAAAATTTATTTGTTTCTATTTTCGGTTACTTCTTGATTATGGATAACGATTATGTATAGCCTTAGTACCTATTACTTACTGCATAGCTTATAATTTACACCATCCACGATAAGAATGATCTGATTTCCATCTATCTATATAATACTAGAAGTCAGATTTTGTTATATGTATGTGAACTTTGAATAGTAGCCAGAGGCATTGAATTAAGGTAGCCTTAAAGATGCTAACTTAACGATTGCAAAAAAAGTCTGGGTAATTTGCAACTGAATAATAATAGTGTGGGGTCTGTGTGCATGCTCACGCTAATAATGATGATCTGATTTCCATGTCTATTTATATAATACTAAAAGTTTGATTTTCTTTTATTATCTGTATGTCCCTTTTAAGTTGTCAAAATGGTTTATTTTAGCCAGAGGTTATGAATTAAGGTACCTCTAACTAGCTGAAAATGTAGCAGATGGGGAGTCGAGGGGTTAACTAGTTTTTTTAATGGCACATTTGAGTTAGTAACTTTTGTCAGAGCCTAGAAATCAAATCTTGCAACTTACTATCAGTATTCGATTGATGACACTCATAATTTTATTAGGAAAATGTTATTTTATCATAAGATGAAGCATCATATCAATCTCCTTGTCACGTTTACAAATGTTACAATCTGATTGGTCAATTTGTTGAAAATTAAACCAATCATCTGAGAGAAGTTTGGAACACAAATTTGAATGAATCAACCAAAACTCTGAAACACATTTCCTCCCTTTGTTTCTTTATCAAATTATGGGATTAAAAGTTTGTAAAAAAATCTGGGTAAATCAGTAATATTTCTTGAAACTGTATCATTTATTTCTTTTACTATGAATTTAATAGATAAAAATATTACTTTATTACTATAGATTGAATAAGAGTACTACTTATTTTATCAAAAATATCATTTAATTATGAATCATGTAAATTAGAATATCTCTCATTTTATTAGTATAAAGTGAATCAAGATATTAAATATTTCATCTAGAAAGAAAGGGGAGAAATAAGAAAGTTTGGCAGTTTACTGAAGAGGTAGAAAAAAATGAGTTGGAGAAAAAGGAGTTAGGTAGTTTAATAAAAGAGTCAGAAACAAAGATAGTTTACTGAGGAGACAGGAAGGGAGAGGGCAGAAAAGAAAGTTAGGTAGTTTAGAGAGGGTGTAGGAAAATCTTTGCACATGAAACTAGTCCGTGTTTGTATCACATTTAGATAGAATCATGGACTGACTTGAAAATTTGGGTGATTAAGGGAGAGAATGGGAGGATACAGACATGAGATAATGGATAATCTCAGTTGTCAACACCCATGGAATTTCCTTGGGTTTTGCTGGTTGTCAGTTATTAATTATTGACTCATATTTCTTTCATTTCTATCTCAGTTGCTTTTTATTAAAACTATTCAAACCATCATTCTGCAGCTGTTAGTAAACTGCTTGGATCAGAAATAAAGTATAAGCCCTCAGCAAGACTTGAACTCACAATTTTTTTTCTTACTGCTGTTCTACTGCTTGAGCTACAAAAGCTCACAGTTGCAGAAAATCAAATCTAACCATGTAGCTTTATTCCTTATTTTCCTTGAATGTCAAGCGTTACCATCTTTACTGTTTTGTTTACATACACTAATAGTATTTGTGGTAATATCATCTTGAATTCTATTATTAGATGAAGCATTGTCAATTATTATTGATTTGTGACTAACATTTCTTCTATTGCAATTTCAGTTGCTTTTTATTGCAACTACTCAGACCGTCATTCTGTCTCTGTTAGCATTTCTGGTACATGCTTCTTACTAACAGCCATAGAATGACAGTCTGCATAAGAAGCAACTGAAATTGAAATGAAAGGAAAACTAATTAAAAATGAATGAGTGTTATTTTATTCAGGAGTGTTGGACTTGAGTGCGGGGTTAAAATAAGGTTCGTCTCTCAAAATCGTGATAAAAAAATAATTTTGGGTAGATGCCACGCCTTCTGTCCTGGCAACCGACCGGAATGTGTCTGGCTTTGTATTTATACATATATATATATATATATATATATATATATATATATATATATATATAACATGTACAGGCTGCGTCAATGGAGCTCTAGGACTGTTAATTTTAAAATTGACCTTATTGTGTTGAGAAAAAATATCATTTTTCGTTTTTTGAAAATTCCCTTCCAAAATTAGATTTTAGTGATGGGTTCAATTTACTATGTAAGTTCATGCTAAACTGTTTCTTTAGTTTGATTCCAGCATTGTGAATAGACCAAGCATGTTCAGGTTAGTTACCAGGTCAGAGGAGATGGCAACCACCCAAAATTAATTTTTATCGCAATTCTAACATAGACCAATACCTTGAATCGTTTGGTTTTTGATGTAGTATCGTTAAAGTATTGCTGTAAAATTTCAAATAAATAAGTAATAAGCTGGAAAAAAAACATTGAATTATAACAGGATCTTGAACTCTGTGTTTTTGAACAGTATGGAAAATTTTGAAATGAATTAAAAGCACCTGTATTTATCAGGTTTTAAGCACTACGCAAATTTTCAACTCAACCCTTCAACTCTTCGATATAATTGTCTGTGAGCAAGTTGTTCAGGACTACGACCTTCTGTATCCCAAAATTCCACAAATCTTTCAACTGATTCAGATGGAAAAACACGCCATGCAATCAAAGTCCACTTGTCAACTTCATATATATTTGGAGTAGAATCCAATGAAACAGAATAACATTTGTATTTTTCACTTCTTGGATAACGTGATCCAATATGCTGGATCTCATCAAATTGATGGATTCTTCACTTGTTGTTTCGGATAGGTATGATTTGTTCTTTTTCTTTGTTTGTAAGAGCATATCTATGCTCTTCTATCAAAGGGTCAAACTAGGTCTGAAATTCTAACCCCAATTATTGTCTTCACTACCACAAAATGAAAGGCCTTGTTCTACTAAAAACTCAACAACTTCAATTTTCCACTCTAGAAGTTATGCTAATACTTTTGTAAGATCTCTTGGTAAGGGGGGGGGTGATTCGCGTAGTCGGTAACTGCTCGGACAATGGAATTGGCGACGCAAGTTCAAACTCAGGTCAGGATTGTTTATGTTCACTGTGCACTAATGCTCAAGGGAAAGGCATGAATCCATCTCCTATCACCCCCCCCTAGCTATGGGTGAAAGAGCAGTGTAGATTGAGATCTCTAGCTTTGGGAAGGCAACCAGTCTCGGAGGAAGATAACTTTGATTCCAAACCAGGCAGCGAAGACCCTATTGGGACTGTTTGATGACCCAATTTGACGTCCTTCCAGCAGCTTCTGCAGCCAAGGTTTTGCCAGACACATCGCTCTCTGATTTCCTCTGAACTAACTATAACAGCACCAGTGAGGACGAGAGTTGGATTCCAATGACTGCTCTCTTTCACGAGTTGTGAATTTACCTGTAAACTTCAGTTTTTATGCACCAACAGCCAACAGTTCCGATTCAGTGATTCTGCACTTGCTCTACTGCCTTCAGCTTTTATGAACGTCCACGAATCCAAGATTAGCGAATTTAGCCAATTATCTCCTTTAATTGAGGTTATTATTTCAACACAGTAATCAATTCGAGCAGGGTATCTCTGTGATACATCTGTGATGCAACTAATAAGTACTAAGGTATTTGAAATTGAAATCATAGCTGCTGCACAAAAATCAAAATGAAAACGGATACGAGACTATCACTGAATATCTGACGTATTTGTCTATTTTCTGGCTGTTTAGCAGATAAAAAAATTTGTCATTACTTAACTATGGAAGTGAAAAACTTATGTTCTGATAATCATGTGTATTTTAAAAAAGATTCAGGCCTGCTTTATAACATTTGCTACAGGCCTTACTCAGCCTTTTGTAAACTATGAGGAAGATCCTGTAGTCATAACCTTGCCTGGAAAACATAATAAGCATTGCATAAATTTCTTATGTCTGCTATATTTATGAACATCTATCCAAATAAAAGGCATATGTGCAAATTAGTTTGTTTAATTGTAGGTAATCATTGTGAAATAAAATAAGATAGTTCATAAAACAATTGAAGGTTTGTGAAAATATTAGATTGTTTGTTGCAACAGAATAATGTCATAGAAACCCTTTAGACTTCATGCCTGATTGCACATTAAATCAGCTTGAGTTGTGTCAAGACTTGAAAAAAACTTGAATTATTAGAAATAAATTACCTAATAAAATAGTTCTAGGCTCCTTAGTGTTGATCTATACATAAATAACACTGATTTTTTTTCTGTTATATGCTAGTGTGTGAAATGAAATTTCTGATGGTGACAAATCTTTTTTTTTTCATTGTTGTGCAATCACAATGAACGAGGAGTGGTCACTATTAGCATGTTGACATTCATTGCTTCTCTCGGCTATTTGATATTCACGATTACAATCATCTAAATTGTTTGGCCATTTCCCAATATCCTATTTTACATCTGCCGACGAAGTTGCGAGAGATATATGTATTCACTCGTGTCTGTCTGTCTATGCAATATCTGCAAAAGTTCTCGATGAATTTCAGTGACATTTTGTGATAGGGCTAAGGAAGAAGTGATCAAATTTTAGGGTGGATCCAGGAATTTTTTTCTCAATTGTCTTAGTGATCAGTGTTGGCAAAAGTATATGCAATCAGTCGGCCTCCTGGTTGTGTTATGGTTTGGGCCACTTGCTTCTGTTCTAATAGCTCTCCGCGTTTCATCGTCTTTTAACTTCACCCTGATATCTACTAATGCAAAAAATCTTGATTTCATGTTACTTTCCACCTCATAGGTTAGAGGTAATTGTAATCTTTGGTCTAATGGATGTAAAATATGACAGTTAAACATTGTATACTAAGGCTCCAAAAAGTATAACTATACAATATTGATCAGATATTAACACAGTAATGAAATTAAAAGTCATCAAATTGTTCTTTAACAGACACCCAGACCTTTTGAAAATCTTTGGATGTGCATAAAAAAAAGAAGTTGCGACAACGTTCTGGCCTGTTAAATATACCGTTTCCGCTGTACCCGAACAAATTCATGGTGCGCAATACTCTGATAAAGAACAAATTAGTGGCTTTTAACTCCATTATTGTATTGATATCTGATCAATATGTTGTATATTTATCCTTTTTGGAGTCTTTGTATGCAGTGTTCAACTACCATATTTTACATCTGTAAAATCAAGGATTACCATTGTCTTCAATTCATGACGTGAAAGTAACAAATAGAAGTTGTTCTATTCGTTGTCTTAGGAATACTTGTGCTCACCATTACAATTTTTTATTCTATTTTCTAATTCTATGTTTTTCTATTCCTCTAAATTTCCCTCTGTAACACTTAGTCGTATCTCACTCTCCCCCTCTTTATCTTACTATTTTTCTTTCACTTTGTGTCTGTATTTCACTCCTCTCTCTGTCTTGTTTCATTTCAACCTCTATTCACTCTTTCACCTTCTCTCACTACGCCGTAGAGAATATGAGCAAGAATAGTTTTACATATACTAGCAGGTACAGATCCAGGATTTTGAGCGGGGATAATGTCCAAATTTTTGTCTTTTTTCTTTCTTTCTTCTGTCTAATCAGGCAAGGGGTACGATGATTTTTTGTTTTTTAAGGTTGATTTTTGATAAGTTGGGATTATTTAGGTTTTTTATTTATAAATTTCTTCATCTTGATATTTATTCAAAAAATGTGAATTGAACTCTGCTTGAGCAGTGTTATGGGGGGGATCCCCTGGACACCCCCCCCCAGTTCATTTATCCCTAGAAATGAGGGTATATATGATATAGATAATTTTTCTCAAGTCGTTACTGGAAAAATGAAATGAATTAGACAAAAGCATTTCAGTTGTCAATGACCGAAACTTTTACATCAGCATTCATATATATATATATATATATATATATATATATATATATATGTACTTCCTCTTCTTTGGTGTGTTACAGACAAAAAATAAATATGCAAATAGACATGGCGTATTATTATGCACTAGATACTCTTACATGTTACGTAGTTCCACTGGCTTGTAAAGGGTGACACAAGGACAGTTTGGATTGCTACGTTTCTTTTCCTCCCCTACACTCTCTGTCTCTCCATACCTTCCCCCCCCCTTGTGTGATCGATGCCCCTTCTTCCTCTCCCTCCTCCTTCTCTCCCTCCTCCTCCTCTCCCCCATACTATCAGAAGGGCTAGCAAGCAGCAAGCACCAGCAAATATATAACGAAAGAAAGTAAAGCAGAAAAAAAAATCAATACCCTCACAGTCTAGAAAACCCAATCAGCTTCTGACCAGGGTTGCCAGATTCACCATTTTCCGGCTAGATCCGGTTAAATCCGGCTGATTTTTCACCAATTTAGCTGATTCAAGTCTACGATAGCTGAAAATCTGGCCATTTAGAAGGAAAAGATAAGTCATCAATTTGAATAAAAGTAATTTTTTCAATTAATAATTTTTTCTAGAGTCTTAATGTGTAGGTATGAAAAACCCAGAACGAGTAGGCTTTAAATGAGTATATACAGACATACCTTGAATAGTGTGATTTATTCATTCCAAAATTTTCAGTATTATTCAAGGACTTGTTATAGTTTAATGACTATTTCAAGCTTATACTCATGTTCATCAATTTGTACAGTACGAACTTGACCGTATTACATGAAAACCACACACTATGCAAGGTGATACTGTATATCTTCAGCTATAAAGTTAGCTATAAATGGAAAAAATTTAGCCGATTTTACTACATCAAAACCGCACTATTCAAGGTATTGCTATATAACATTTTTAGCTCTAAAGTTAGCTACGAATGGAAAGATTTAGCCGGTTTTAGCCACTTTGATGGCAGTTTTAGCTATAGATAACAAACCATGCTTGGCAATAATGAATCTGAGATTGCATTCAAGGTATTACTATATTACAATTTTAGCTCTAAAGTTAGCCAGGAATGGAAAGTTGTAGCCATTTTAAATGACTGTTTTAGCTATAAATAACCAACCATTCTTGGCAACAACTGCATCTGACACTGTGTGTGTAGGCCTGTGCGTACGTGTGTTAACTCATCTTTTGTGGTTTTTGTTCTAATACACTACAGAAGATCAGGGACAGACACACTCGGGCATTGTGCTTTTTCGTCTCTTCTTCACTGACTAGGAAGAAACAAAACACTTGCTGCTCCGAAGAGGGGCTTCTGATTTTTGGCCATTAAGAGGTTGGTGCGTAGGAATTGCTTTGTTATTGGTCACATTTTTATACACTCGACTGGCGAGGTGGGCAGAAACGTAGCTAGAGATTTGGGGTCGAGGGGGGGTGGCTCCTTGAGGGGCTCTCCTCCATCCAACATTCAGTGAGATTTGATGAAAAAGGAAATTTGTAATAAATAGACATGCATTGTCTGATCACCTTATTAGCGAAATACAACCCCAAAGGCTGAATTATGTATTTATGCAATTCGCGTATGTACGAATATATCCTTGTTATTGTATAATGTCTGTAGAAATACAGTAGTGGGTGAACTATAATTTACAAAGCTTTTGGGGGGTCCTCTTCCAGGGGGGGGGCGTTTTCAAATAGCCCCCAACCCCTCAGTTACGCCTCTGGAAAAGGGTTTACACATACTGATACACACGCAAAGGCTTTTTACAGGTAGGGGTCCGGATCCCCTCCCTGCGCGGACAAAGCACAGATAAGGAAATTTTATTTAAATATCTATACGAAGAATTCTTAAATAAAAAAAAAAAATAAAAAGATTTAAAAAAAAAATACCGAATAATCCCTGGTAATCATAAATTAACCTCAAAAGCAAATTTTTATTTTATCGATTATCCAATTAGACAGATGGAGTACAAAATATATTGCCACCCCTTTTTCGAAATCCTGGATCCGCCCCTGTTTTATTTGTTTCGTAAAAAAATAATCTCGGGTCTGGTTCATTGATAAGCCGCTTTCTCTACTTTCACTATCAACATCTAAAAACTGTTGAACGAAGGACTTATACATGCTGAATACTTTTGCTCTTACAGAAATTACTATCGCATGTATTACTATGTTTCTATGTACCTTTCCTTTTGTTATACGTATATATGTGTAATTAAATGTTTATATGTATACTTAATTAATGTTTTGTATGTACGTAAAGTGTGGATTTTGATATATGGAATAAGGTAATAATTCTGCTTTTTGTTCTTGGAGTGTATTCTGTATCGATTGGTTAGGGTTTATTTACGTGTATAAGTAGGTATGTATGCATTGTGTGTAATAGAATGTTTATATGCGTATATGTATAATTAATGTTTTGTATGTGTGTAAACTAGGTTTTGGTTTGATTATTTATTTATGTGATAAGGTAATAATTCTGTGCGAGTTTTGTATCTTTTTTAGGTGAGATGGGTTTATTTACGTCTATGTGATGTAGATATAAGGTTTACACTGCATTCCAATGTATTTTTATGCAGTTTTAAATTTGTTTTATACGCACTTATATATCATTGTATAGACAACTTTTAAAACCTTTGTAATTCAAGCGATATTTTAATATTTTATTTGTATGTAAAGTGGGTATTAGTTAAGTGCTTTTTATGCTATAGGAAATAATTCTGTTTTTTGTTCTTTAGTGTAAGTTCTGCTGTTTAGATGAGAGAAGGTTTTATTTACGTCTATATTTTTTATATCCTGCATTTTTAAAGCTCGTTTTCGAAAATGTTTTTAAAGCACAGTTTTGATGTAGATTTAATTTGTACAAATTGTGTATAATCCATTTTTTTGTTGTTATAAAATCCTTCTTCTTTCTCTCTATTATTGTCTCTCTGTTTTGTTTGCCCTGGCTGATGGCTGTCCGACAATATCCACCCACTGACATGTTCGTTGTTCACGCTCATACCTACTCACTGTGTCGAAGGAGTGTGATAAAACGTTTTCAGTACTAAAATATAGATGTGTATGCAGGCACATATCCTGGGAGTGGGGTTCCAAGGAGCCCCAAGGGGGCCTAGACAATTGTCAGCCCACCCCAATTGAATTTATCATTAAATATTTGGGTTTGATAGATTTAGTAAAAAAATTTCTTTAAAAAAAAAATTGACCCTTCCTTGTTCAAAATCCTGGATCCGTCTCTGGCATATCTTTGTTGAACGTTTCTTACGGAAAATCCACATAAAACGCAACGAGTACCGTTGTGCGTAACACTTTTCGATAGGCAGACGAATGCCACCCTGTGATCCTCGGCAAGGGTGCCGGGTAGTGACGCTTTAATCCAAGACTGAGCACACACGTACTTCACTCTGATCCTAGGCACAGGTCCGGGAAGCAAATTTTGATCCTTGGCAGAGTACACAGATACTACGATTCTAGGCAGAAGTGCCGATCCATATCTAAATAATCTTGTCATTTTTTACAGGTATAATGCTAATGTAAGAGTGAATATAAATATATATATATATATATATATATATATATATATATATATATATATATATATATGCATATATACGTGTGTGTATATACATGTATGTGTGTATGTATATATATATGTGTGTGTATATCGTACTGCTTATAAGTATTTGAACTAATAGAAATATTGCTTAGATGGCATTCTTTTGGAATAGGAATACTGAAACATTATGCCAGAAGAACCGAATTTTATTGCAATCAGCACAACAAGGCATGCATTTAGTCATGTTTCCTGGTTCTGAGTGCTAAATTTCTAGAATATGTTTTTTTAATAGAATTAAATTGTTCAATGAATCAATCGGAATGTTTTTTTTAACCCTGCTAAAATCTTGTTCAGAATCAATCTGAGATTGGCAACTCTTCCAAATAGCAATGTTAGTCTGCTTTCAACAATATATATATATATATATATATATATATATATATATATATATATATATATATATACACACAGGTACTGTAATATATTGTAAAGGAATTGATTCACCACTCCAAAATCTTTCTAAAAACCAAATGGCCAATTATTTAAACTCCAGGGAGTGAAACCACATCATCATATCTATATAAATTGAAAGGAAATCTTAACCTAGTGTTTATTTGAAAAAATCTTGAACAAGTGAGTTTGTGAGGTCCCCACTATGATGAACCAATAATTTCTGTGTAATATTGTTTTATTTACTCAACTTGAAAGTATTGAACACTCTAGAATAGAGAAATTATGGAATGTAAATGATTCTTCATCATTTTATTTATATTTACTATTCTCGCTAATATATATATATATATATATATATATATATATATATACATGAAATAAGATGAAATGAAAGATTTGTAAGACAAACACTTCTATGTTTCTGCCCTATTATAGCTTTTTCAGGCGAATGATTCGATTTATTTTAGATCCCTATATAGGATGTTTTTGAGGGGGTGTCTATTTTTCTAAGGTGGAGAACTTTCTTCTTATTCTATTTATATATATCTTTTCTTTATCTTATTTAGTCATTAGTCACCACTTGTTATGTTTTTCAGTTTTACATAGTGGAGATACTTTACAGTCTGGTAGTTATAAATTATAAATTAGCAGGAGATTCTGTTGGTACTTTCTTAACAGTAGGTTGTTGTATATATCAACACAAGATCTAACCACTCAAACAAAATCATTAAAAAGATCCCAAATCAATAGAAATTAAGCTAATATACATCTCCTCAAACGAAACAATATTCAACTATCTTAGAAATAAATGTACTAAAGCCTTAAAGGATAACTTTTTACTGAAACTAGCTTTAAATATGATGAAAAAGTAAAATCCAATAGAGTAAAACATAGTAACAACAAAAAAAGTCGAAGTAAGAAAATCATTGGTATACACCACCATTCAATCTACAAGTAAAAACCAACATAAAGAAAATCTTCCTCCGGTTAATAGAGCCCCCCCAACACCCACTGTGTAAAATATTTAATAAGAACAACTGAAAATTAGCTGTACTTTTACGAATAATTTAAATAAGTTCATAACAAAACAAAAGATAACAATGAAGTAATTAGAAATGATACCAAGGGAGAAAGCATAAATAAACTAAATTGCTATTATACATATGGAAACGGATGCCCTTCGCAAAACAATTGTCTCAAGTCGAATATGGTATATCAAGCCGAAATATCAACCCAAAAGAAACCTTTAAAATTGAAATATTATGTAGAAATATCAAAAACACCATTCAAACTAAGATTAGCTAACCATATATTATCATTTACACATGAACAATATAAAAACAGTACATCACTGTCAACATAATATTGGAGACTAACCATTAGCAACTTTGAACCCACAGTAAAATAGAAAATGTTAAAACAAACACACATATGCCAGAACACGGAAACCCCATGTAACCTATGCTTAAATGAGAAATTTGAATTTTGAAATCCTCACCTTTGCCAATAGAACAAAAAAATAAAAAGCAGAATTATTGAATAGAAAAAATGAAGTAGCGTTAAAGTGTCGGCACAGCTCGAAATTTCTATTGAAAACATAATTTAAACCCCACATACAGGTATACAAAAATTAACCAGCATAGCTATCTTATCCGCTCCCTGTTATTATTAACAATGGTAGTTGCAGCATTAGTTTTAACATTAACATTATCATCATTTTATACCTCCAGCCACTTGAAGAACAGCTCAATCACCTTTTCATAATTATCTTAGAATAAACCCTGAATAATTAAACTAAGTAGTAAGGTCATGGAAAAGTGAACCCCAACACTGGGAAACAGATTTTTAAGTCAGAATAGAACACTCTCAGAGAGGAAACATGTCACGAAGAGCTGATGTTTAAAGAACCTACTGTTAAAGAAAGTACCTACAGAATTTCCTGCTAATTTGTAATTTATAACTACCAGACTGTAAAGTATCTCCACTATGTAAGATACAAAAACATAACAAGCAGCAACTAACAACTAATTTAGAAAAAGAAAAGATATGTAAATAGAATAAGAAGAAAGTTCTCCGCCCTAGAAAAATAGACATCCCCCAAAAAACATCTTAAATAGGGATCTAAAGTGAATTGAATCATTCGCCTGAAGAAGCCCAAACAGGGCTGAAACATAAATATGTTTGTGTAGCGAATCCTTTATTTCATCATATTTCAAGCCCTACACCAAATCAACTTGAAGTTTGATGTTGAATGCATCAAGCACTTTATGAAATAAACCCATCACACATCGGATATTGCATTATATTATATTATATTCCTAATATGTATTATATATATGTATATATGAACAACTGTTCTATCAATTATAGACGATTAATCATAGATAGATTTACTTTCCTACAAACTAAAGAATCTCTATTAAGAAGTCTCACCTGTCCCATTTCAACCTTTTATTATTAGGTGGAGGAGGGGGCAGTTTGCAATGATGACTTACTGCAAAGGGGGAAGAAAGGAAGTAGAAGTAAAATGTAGGGAAATTCAAGGCTGCTGAAAATGTCTTACCCTCTTTCCCTCGTGACAGCCAGACCAAGCAACTAACCAACGAACACTGATCCATTGTCAGTGATATGTGTGTATATTTGTAGATATGTATTGTCCTTTCGACTTGGTGTAATTCTGCTCATTTTTTTTATATCCATCAGCATATATCTTTTTATATGAGTTTCTAAAAAAAAAAAAGTAGTGCCCATACACTGCCTATGGCTTCAGTTATCTCTGGTTAGTCTCCACATTACATTAAAACTGACTCAGGCTGTTTGCAGTATGTAGATATAACTTAGAGGTGACAAGCATCTGGAGTGGCATCTCTTACTTCATCCTGTTCTATTTACTCACAGTTAGTGGGGAGATATGGATTCATGCCTTTCCCTAGAACATTAGTGTGAAGCTTGGGTTTGAACTCGGCAAGCCAAGTCCATTTTCCAAGCATTATACACTCAGTGATATAAATTTATCATTAGAAACTGTCAACCAAAACTGTCAATGTAGGTTTCTTGAGTTTCTCAGTTGGTTTGCCTGGCTGTATATGTATGTATACATGCACCAATGAATTTAGGGGGCTGCAAAATTTAAATATTAATTCCTAAAAAACGTTTGAATTTTTTATTCCCCCTGCCCTCAATAAGGTAATAATTTACAATGTAAGTGTATGCTAAATTGATTCCTTGGGTTGTGTCAGGCAGCATTCATGCTTGTTTTTTCTTTTAAATTTAGTTTTTTTGTAGTGACCACTGCCCAACGAAATGCGAGAGAAGTGACTCATTCATTGATCATCCTTTTTTCGAAATTTTTAGTTGATTATCCCCACCAAAACAAACTGCCAAAAGATTTGGTCACACAATGGGTTCATTAAGTGACTGAACAGCCTAGCACCTACTTATTGACTGACTTTGTTGACCTAGTTTTAACAAACCTGACTGACTACTGACCTAGTTGAAAAAAAGTAGATCAAAACTAAATAAGGGTTGGGAAATGAGAAACGAAAAATCAAGAAGCTTGTTCTTGTTTTCATCAATTTCTCTTCTTTCTCCTCCAAATCTCGTCTCGTATAGTGATTTCTACACTTCTGGCCTAGTTTTTGTTTCATACCTAAAGCACTGACCTAGGTATGCTAACCAGACCTGCAAAAATTTCAATTTTTAAGTGTGACAGACAGACAGACATATTGCTTATTATATAATATGGACTTTTTAAAACATTGATTTCTCCCAAGAAACATGGTTATCACATTTTTCTTTCTTTTCACAGCTCTTCTGTTTCAATCACACAAGGCTCAAATATGAAGACGATTGGTCGCTTGCTCAATCCAGTAGTATCAAGTAAGTATCCCTTTGTCTAAAAGAGTTTAATTGAACCGATTTCAGCGATCTTTAGACTAACACAGTTTCTTTTATTTCTTGAACAACCATTTTAAATTGCTAAAAGTGGCTAGATTTAAGAAAATTACTTATTAGTATGCTGGAGGATTTACAACATGATTTGAAAAATGGTATCTTGAACAAAGATTTTAATTTTCATTATTTTGTTATCTGATCAATACGCTGTATAATTGTAATGAATACATCTATAATTACAAATAAAATAGATATTTCTGTTCAGATATAAACAAACAGTATCTTTAGATAAAAAATAACGTTATTTATGAACATCATTTTCCTATCAATACGTTGTATATCTATATTTTTTGGAACCGTTGCATGTGTTTTTGAAGCACCTTCTATTACCTGCGAGGGATTATTCAATTTCAGCCATATTCTGAAAAATCTGGTCACTTTTAGCCATTCTAAATAGCCAATTCAAAATGATTGTTCAAGAAATCCAAGAAACTGTGTTAGTCCAAGAATTGCAATTTTTTTTCTTCTTTTTAGCTAGGTATTTTGATTATTATACACTGATTCATTCAGACTGGTATCCTCATGCTGGTTGTTACGGCTACAATGATTCAATTGTTGTACCCTGCAACCTTCTTCAAGTGTTTTTCATAGTCGTAACCTTCTGTGAATTTCAAACCAAAGCTTTCATTCAACCCACAGGGGTAGATTGTTCTCATTCAGCTGTCCATGCCAGAAGATATCATGTATCGGTTAATTCTTTGTTAATCCGTCTGTGTGATGCCACTTGTCTGTCTGAACCAGATTATATGACTTTTCTACACTACCTGACCCAGTGTTTGAACTGGTAACTGCTAGTCAGGTTACCAGATATGGTTTACCAATGTTTATATCAACTTGGCTATTTGTTTCATTGGATTTTGATCTCTGACTATTGGGTCAAAGAGACAAGAATACCAAGAAGGGTGAAGTGAAAATAAGGTTTTTCTTAAAATTCAAAGAAAAATGTTGTGTTTAAACCCTGACAAGTGTCAAAATTAGGAGAAAAAACTTCTATCATGGCAACCAACCAGGACGTTTCTGATCTATCTGTAATGCTGGACACTAACGGACCAATTTAGCCTAAACTTACATTGGGAATTGAACCCACCATTAAAATATCATTTGGGGGGGAAATTTCAAGAAACAAATAAAACACTTTTTTTGTAGACAAAATAGGCAGTAAATATTTAAATGTTCAGCACTCCAGCTCCATTGGTGCAGCCTGTGGCTTTTACTTTACATACATACCTATGAGAGTGAAATGACAATATCAGAAGGCTTGATGAACAAATGATTCTTTATTACAACGTCTTGCCAAACCGGGCTTTGTCTACTACCCCCACCTACCACAATTCACAGACCACTTTTAAAAAAATGTCAGTTTCGTGGAATGCCTCGTTAGTTCTTGACAAAGCCTCGTTTGAGCAGAATGTCAAAATAAAGAATCATTTGTTTAGCAAGCCTTCCAATATTGTCACTTCACTCTCATATTGTTGGATTAATGATAAACCATAGCAATACTTTGATCATGCATGCATGTATTCATAAGTAGATATATTCAGGGCTGTTTCCAAGACAGAAAATACCAAGAGGAGAATAAATTTGTGAACTTGTTTAAAATTTTTGGACATGAACCTCCATCTCAATAGATAACCCAGCTCACCCATTTGTTTGAATTTTCTTCTTTATTTGCAGCATGACTTCAGATCCTTTGCTATGAAACAATAGAGAACTGCACGTGTTATAGGGTCTTAGATTTTGAGCTGGGTAGGGTGCAAATTGAAAATATAGATATAGATATAGATATAGATGTGGGAAAGAAAACCTGCATCCAGATTAAAGGAAATTACTTTCAATGTCTATCATAAAGTTAAAATATATGTTTAATTAGCATCATTTTGTAATTATTTTTGTAACTGGTGTCTTTGAAAATTTATTCATTGATTTAGAATAATTGAGATACAAGTTGTCAAAAAGACAACTGCATACTATATGAAACACACTGTGTATGTCCCAGTTGGCTCAAAAAGAGTTAATGGGATGTGAGTTAATCTGGAAAGCTTGTTCATCTCAAAACTATAGCCAATCTTTTCCTGTCGCAGATATTACGAATATCTTGATGTCCCCAGCCATTCCTGTACGCCTACCAACACAGATGCCCCCCTCCAACTCTATAGCATCTGGACATCAGAACCATGGACGCATACCTTTAACCAAGTCCACGTCTAAATTACGTAAGCTTTATACGTGTTATTATTTGGTTTTCTTTGTTGTGTTACCACAATATTTCAACCTTTCCATTTTATGTCTACTCTTTGTTTTTTTAAGAAGAGTTGATCTCATTCTGAGACCTGTTTGGACTATTGTGTTGCTGTTAATGCAGTGTTTCAGCCCATGCATATGTACAGATGGGGGGGGCTTTCAGCCTTTGCCCTTTTTCTTCCTATATCAAAAGCTCCATTTTAGTTAAAATTCAGAAATATATTTGAATAGAAAACCCGACAAAAAATTATGCATCAAATTTTAATCAAATTTAAGAATATTTATAATGTACAATTTCAACATTTTCCTCTGTCTGCATACATAAACATAGCCTAAATGAATTTGCGGATTTTTTTTTTTTTAAATGTTGGTTAAGTGCTTTTCTTTACAATTGATCCTCTGCTTTCTGTAAGTTTGTGCACATTACTGTTTCTGCTAATTTATTCTCCAGCCTTCTTCAGGTATCATTGAGATCACTCAAAACAATTCTTAGAATGATAATGCCTTTTTTTTCTCTAGAGTATACTATTTTGCTTTATCTATGTCAAGACCCCAATTCATAAATTTTTTCTCAATATACATATAGTTACTTTAGCTTGAAATAAGTTGTTGTCAAATCTCCAGAATTACTCATTTAGAAGATTTATTGTCTACGCCTAAATCTCATAAACTCAAAACTTTTTCTGTTTTTCTTTTCTTTGTTGTAAGATCAACCTCTCTCAATTAGTATCCTGCGAGAGGTTGTTAGTGTTCTTCAAAAAATTTATACTTGCATGAAAAAAAGCTCCTGACTTTTGCTTCATTTGGGGTTCTTTTGGCCACTATTTTTATTCACTCATGAAAATCTGCCTTTCTCAACCCTTGGGTTCCATGAGAGATTGAGGGTTCTGCAAAAATTCTATACATGTGAAAAAAGTCACCAGAATTCTATTTGAGGATTTTTAATATAATGACTTGCTGTGCAAAAATGTTATACACGTGTAAAAGAAAACACCAGAATTTTATTTGAGGTTTTTTGATATAATGACTGTGCCTGTTTCAATGACATTTGACACACAAAGCACTAGAATTTTTAACAACCAAAAAAGACCAGCTTTTTAATAGGAAAATTTCTATTTCTTTTACCAAATTTCATTCAGGTGAGAGGACTGAGAAAGATATCTTAGAATGTTCACCAAAATTAACAAATATGTAGAAAAAAACTATCTTTCTGTACTCTGTAGAATATTGATAATTTTCTCTCACCTCAACCAGTGGCCTACCCCAAACTGTGATGATTTGAAGAAAAAAATTTTTTAAAGCAAAATTTGTGCGGAAAAACATTATCATTATTTGACAAGAAATACCTAACTTTACACATGTATTGGTTTCCTGTTTAAGCATATATTTACATTCTGGTTATATCTATATATAGGCCACTCTGCTGAAGATGTATTGAAAAATTACATGACAACTGTAGATCAACCACCCACAGAAGAGGTAAAGTTATTTCCATTTTTTTTTTCCATTTCTTCAAAGTTTGCTCAGCTTGTAAATTAAAGCTATCTATCATGCCTACTCATCTTTTGACTGTTCCCCAGGCATACAGTGTGTACGAAAAATATCCGATATTTTAAAAAGGTTGATTTAACATCCTTATACAGCATTGAAACTGAAAATCATTTGGATCAAAAATGAAAAAATACAAACAGAAAAAAATATTGAATCAAGATTGAACATTGAAACTTTATGTACAAAAATCAAATCTGTGGTCCAAATTCTGTCAAGTTTGAAGCTGTATAAGGATGTTGAAATTAACTTTTGGAAAACTATTGGATACTTTTTGTGATCACTGTACATGACCTTTAGTCAAACATGAAAAAATTTTTATGAGGTATACATTTATTTTTGTTTGCAATAAATACATTTGTACTTTGATATGTTTGTATACTTTATGATTACATAAATAATCTTGTCATTGTTGATTGGTATTATGCTAGGCTAATAAATAAAACGGTTCTATTTGTCATTGTGTCTCCTCCACAACACTTAAGCATTGGTGCAGCTGAACCAACTTGGGGGAATTTTTTTAAATAAAAAATTTTGAGAAAAACATTGATCAAGGGATGTTCCATTTGCTATGTAACTATGGTGCTAAACTGAACCCTTATTTTTCGTTGAATATACATGCACATACTAGCTGGAAACCGCCAATTGTCATGACTTTTTTTACTGGGATGGTAAATAATGTTCTTTCCTGTCTTCGATTAATTTCAGGATTGTTGTATTTGCTGTGAAAAGGTTGACCAACCTTCAGGGTATGGAGATGGCAAAGATAAGGTGTGTGTGAAATTGAAAAGATGTGGACACCTTTTCCACAGATTGTGCCTTTTCGCCATGTATAATAATGGACATAAGGTAGGTCGTTTGGATTATTTCTTTCTCTTATTTATTACCTGTACAGGTGAGGTCACTAAAATATTAGAATAACAAGGTCAACTCAAAGAATGTGAAAGTCAAGGTGATTCATAACTGGAAAATGATACTATGAGGTTTGCACTTACACTGATTAGTGACCCAATAGGTTACTGGTTTGTCTAGTGCATAACTATAGATCTAGTTCCAGTCGAACATTCTGACTTATAGTAATCCTATATTTGTATAATTTCTATATGAAAATGATTTGGAACAAGCCTGACTACTGCAGGGTCAAACTACTCTCCAATTTCTATTTCGACTAAAGATGATTACTGCAACTTATGTATTGTTTATGTAATGAATTACTTTGTAAATATGTAAGACAGTTTGGCTCAGTTGGTTAGAGAGCCACCAAGCAATCGTTAGGTCATGATTTCATATCATGGTAGCGAAATGTTAATTTTATACATCAGTTTCGTTTAACGTTACAGGATAGATGAAGACTTGGGTGAGGATTGTTCTGATTACGGGTTGAAAATAAAGTCAACACCTACTGGGATTGGAGTTTGAAAATTCAATATTTTCAATTTTGATTATAACAAAATATTTGGATGCTAAATTTCAATTTGTTAAATATCTCCCCCCCCCCCCACTCTTCTTCATGAAGAATGTTCAGTTTTTAATTTTAACTGTATTTCTCTTTAATCCAGGATGGTAGTATCCAGTGTCCAACTTGCAAGACTATCTATGGCAAAAAGCTTGGGAATTGTCCAGATGGAGAGATGGACTATATGACCATAGTTGAGTCACTGCCTGGTCATACAGACTGTGGTACAATCAGAATACTGTATGACATCAAGCCTAGTATACAGGTATAACGCATACTTGCTTTTCTCTCTCTCGATAACCTCTTCCTTTTTTTCTCTCTTGATAGCCTCTTCCTTTTTTTCTCTCTCTTGATAGCGTCTTCCTTTTTTTCTCTCTCTTGATTGCCTCTTCCTTTTTCTCTCTCTCTTGATAGCCTCTTCCTTTTTTTCTCTCTCTCGATAGCCTCTTCCCTCCTTCCTCTCTCGATAGCCTCTTCCTTCCTCTCTCGATAACCTCTTCCTTCCTTCCTCTCTCGATAACCTCTTCCTTTCTTCCTCTTTCGATAACCTCTTCCTTCCTTCCTCTCTCGATAACCTCTTCCTTCCTTCCTCTCTCGATAACCGCTTCCCTCCTTCCTCTCTCGATAACCTCTTCCCTCCTTCCTCTCTCGATAACCTCTTCCCTCCTTCCTCTCTCGATAACCTCTTCCTTCCTTCCTCTCTCAATAACCTCTTCCTTCCTTCCTCTCTCGATAACCTCTTCCTTCCTTCCTCTCTTGATAACCTCTTCCTTCCTTCCTCTCTTGATAACCTCTTCCTTCCTTCCTCTCTCGATAACCTCATCCTTCCTTCCTCTCTCGATAACCTCATCCTTCCTTCCTCTCTCGATAACCTCTTCCTTCCTTCCTCTCTCGATAACCTCTTCCTTCCTTCCTCTCTCGATAACCTCTTCCTGCCTTCCTCTCTCGATAACCTCTTCCTGCCTTCCTCTCTCGATAACCTCTTCCTTCCTTCCTCTCTCGATAACCTCTTCCTTCCTTCCTCTCTCGATAACCTCTTCCTTCTCCTTTCATTGAGTGCTGGTCTGCCATATTTTCTTTCCTTACAGTACTCATCATAGGTTTATTTTCTTAACTCAGTACTTTTTAAACTATTGCATTGTCATTCACCCTCAAGTCTTTATCACAATATCTCATCCACCCATAACTAAATTTTCTTACATTTTTGATCATCTTCATCTTATTCTTTTTTGTGTATAATTTTGTACATAATTCATTTTATATCCTGAGCAAAAAGGATAAATTAACTTTTTTCTTAAGTGCTCATTTCATTCACATTTTTTTTGAACATCCGAAAAATATGTCAAGAAAACTAAGAGTGACAAAAAAATGAACAAAAAAAATTATAAGAACTTTTATAGTTGGTATAATATGTCTGTATTTTTGAGATGTGGTATTATTATTATTTCTATTAATATTCGGACCATCCTCATCTTGGTTGTTTTTCATACAATGTTTCGGCCATTGTACTCTACGGCCTTCATCAGGTATCATCTGGTAGGTGTGGGGAACTAACGCACCGAACCCTTTATTTTAACTGGTTAAATAAAGGGTTTGGTTCATTACTTCCCCACACCTACCAGATGATACCTGATGAAGGCCGTTATTGTATGAAAAACAACCAAGATGAGGATGGTCCGAATATTAATAGAAATAGTTGGTATAAATCTCACAAATCACAGTTTTGGAAATTAATATCATTTCAAAAAATCTAATTCTATTTCATTGTACATGTTTATCATGAAAAAAGTATAGAAAAAATATCTTAGTAAACTAAGTCATTCATCTTTCATTCACCCACAACCCAATTTCATTCACCAGTTCGAGAGACGCTACAACATTCTATCTTTTTTTTTCAGGGCCCAGAACATCCCAATCCAGGCAAGAGATTTACCACAAAGGGATTTCCACGATGCTGTTATTTACCTGATAATGAAAAAGGAAGAAAGGTAAGTTCCACTCAAAACTTTTGGTTTTCCACAGCACTCTTTCGTGATATACCTCCTAAACCAATGAATCCCAGAATATGCACTGCAGCACCCTGGGGCGTCATTGTCAGCTCCCAATGCTGCCACAGAGATATTTAAAAATTTTGTTGATTCTTGACAATCTTAATTCAATGTACTGAAGCACAGTCACAATGATAGGAAGCATCATCGAGTGTTGAACTTCACCATTTCAGCACTAAATGGAGCTTGGTCTATGGTCAAGGTTTACATTCTGGATTGTTCTAGAACTGTGCCGAACATTCTTGATTCATAGCAGATGCATATAAATCACTGCAGATTCTCAGCGGTTTCATTGAAAATTGAACTCACTGAATCGTGGAGTTATCAAGCTCTTGAATAATTAAATGAAAATAAGTTTATTTAATATGAGTAAGTTGTTATGAATTGAAAAGTCTATTTAAATAGAGTATTTCAGTACATGATTCATTGATTTTTTTACCTAACTAGTTTAATCACATCCATGTAAATGCCTTTGTTCTGTATTTTCTGAGTGCACTGTAGAAAAAATCCTGTATATAACTGAAATGCGGTAAAAATAACTTGTAAAAAATTTAACTATCTTAGATTGAGCTATGGATAGATAAGTCAGCAATTCGAATCTTGTATGATATATGTACTGTTGTAGCACTAGTTATATACATGCAATGTACAAAAATATTGATAAGGAATTGACACCTGAAGAAAGAAAATCCAAACTCATAAAAGTTAATGGTGCCATTAGATTTTTTTTGGTGTTATTAATGAGAAAAAAGATGGGAGAAAAATCTGATATAAAAATTGTTTGTATACGCCTACTGGAACCAAAGATATTTTTGAAAATAGTGTAAAAAGATATTACAATGAAATAGTAAAGATATTACAAAGAAATAATCATGATTTGTATTTAAAATATTCAAAATTTTTTTGCAAAAACTCCTTGATTTTGAAATTCTACCAAAAATGGTTCATATGGAATAAAGATTGAATTTAAAAAAAAAAAGTTCCCATTCCAAGTTTTGAAAGTGATGTTTTTTGCATGTGATTATACTAATTCTACATATAATAGTAAGTAAATACAGTTATATTTCTATATAAACTTGATATTTTTCAATCATCTGTTTTTTTCTTTGGAGTTTGGGGTTTTTATGAGCTTGGTCTTCTTGACAACCATGGTCTGAGCAAATCTTGGATTAAAAGCTGAATCATATCTATTCAGCACCTATGTTTTTGTATATGACTGACCTCTACAGCCAGCTCAGGCATCCACCTTGGAGAAGGAAACTCCAACAGAAAACCTGTGACCTTTGTCACAACTCGTTGGCAAAGGCATGTAAACTCTTGATTTAATGGTTGTGATCAGCCACGCCCATGATGCTCTTTAAAACTGCATTAACACAAACCTGAGGGCTATTCCACAACTTATCTTATGGACCAACCGAAGCATCTACCATCGATGTGAAAAGCCCTCCAAGTTCTTCATTTGCAGAACCAAGCCATGATTTTTTTATTGTTATCAATATTTTTTAAATTTATCTTTCTAAATTCTTTCAGGTTCTTCGCTTGTTAATAAAAGCATGGAAGCGGCGCCTCATCTTCACCATTGGCACCTCGACGACCACGGGTGAGCCAAACACAGTAACTTGGAATGAAATACACCACAAAACTGAGCTGTATACCAATTACACCGGTCATGGCTACCCCGACCCTAACTATCTGGACAATGTGCTCCTTGAATTGGCTGCCCAGGGGGTCACGGACGACGGTGACGACGATGATGATGACGATAACAATGTGAAGCCCGGCAGTGTTGCCTGTGGCCCTGAAGCGGGAGGTGGAGTTGAGCTCACTGCTAACAAATGAATGTATGGAAGGACGTGTGTGTTATAATGGTTTGATTGAAAGTGCCGTGATGGTTATGTTTGAAGGAATTAAGATGAAAATGACATTTTTTAAAATTTTATTTAATCTGCCTTTTAAGATCCATTGTTGTAAATAGACATTCCTCAAGTAAGTAAAGTATATGGCGGATGATGGGCCTCCCCTCCACACTGGCCTGTGACGTGTTGGCAGGGGTGATGAGATGAATACATGCCTTTCATGAGGGTATTCGTGCAAAGTGAATGCGAACTGTCTCAGTTGGAGATTGAACCCTGCACACTGATCCCATTCCCTATGCCGCCCAGCCACTCATCCCCCCTACCCCGAAATGTACTACATTCACTTGAGGAAGGCCTATGTTCAACATATATTCTCTTAGATTCAAAGACTGCTTGTATCCGCTGTGGAACCAATGGAATTAAAAAAAAAAATTGAACTCTTTTGTGAGTTGAGTTGAGTTGAAGAAATTTTTTTAAATTTACCAAAAAGTGCAAGGGAGGTCATTTAATCAGAAGTTACTCCCCTTGAAATTTTTTTTTACTAGGATGAATTTAAGAGTTAAAGGCTGATTTAAAGAAAAAAAAAATGACATTAACAAACTGAAAAAAAAAAAGAAATTTGATGATTTTTCTTTTTTTTTTTTTTCTCCTGCTGACAAGGTTTATCTAACTCCTACGTCTTTCCCCCTTCCTGCGTCTATTCTTTTTCTGCTTACCAACATTACTTTTATGTTTTTTGTTTTGTTTTCTTTACACTGTTTTTACTCCGTTGTGATACCTATATAAAGGCTTATTTAGGGTTCCTGCACTCTATACATATTCAACCATATAACATGAATAATTGCCGAGAGGAAAGCATAAGCTCCCATAATTGCTTACCGAAGACACCTTATATATATATATATATATATATATATATAAGCGTTTTTAAATTAAGTTGAGTATTCTTAGGTGAGTGAGTTGATTATTTGGTATGATTTTGATCCATTTTATATCAATGACTGTATTTGATGGCATCTGAGACCTACAGCATCACTCAATTTCAACATGAAGTAGGAAAAAAATTCTATGATTTAACAGAGAAAACGAAAGTGACTCAACTTCACATTAAAGACCCTAGGGGTATTTCTGAGCTATTTGTTGGGGGTGTGGGAGACAGGTGAAATCTGGTCTTATACGCCATCCCTCTTGGATAGTGTAAAGGTGAGCACATCTGCCTCACATGCAGAAAGTCTTGGATCCGATTCCTGGTATAAGCCAAAGAGTGTGGAGATCTCTTAATTAGAACAAATTTACATATGCACTCAGCAACTAATTGAGTGTACTCTAAGCTGTGTGAAGAGGGTGGAGGTACCTCTTCGGTGGACTTGCATCCTGCCAAGGGGTGGTCATAAAAAAGTTGGAGTAAAGCCCTGGTCTTGATCAGACTTGCAATGATTGCTAAGCTGATGTATGCAAAAGAAACCAGGAATTTTTCCATGGCTTCCATACTTCATTGGGAGTTGTCTCTTGAGAAATAAGACACTTCACCTTTTTATATACCATGGTTTGGCCAAACTTGCTTGACATAAGAGCTTCATACATAAAATTTTAGATATTTTAGAGCACTGAAGAACCATACCTCACTCAAATTTAGCATTAACCCTTTCGTGATGAAACGATGATATATTGATTGTTATGACAATAAGAAAACTGAAAAAATTGTTAGAATACTTACCATTCCATACGCAATCAAAATCTTATGAAAAATAAAACAAAACTTCCTGTCCCAGGAATTATACCAGGGGTGTCAAACATAAACAATAACCAAAAAAATATCTCATAGTATCATTGAAAAAAAAAAAATACTCATTATTTTCTATCTACATTTTATCTAAGCAGTTAGGGAGGATGTCCCCAGTGCAAAAATCACTAAATTAGTACTGTATTTTGGCCATTTGTGACCATTTCTAGCATCTTTTTGGTGTGTCTTGGTTATATTTGGCCATTAAATTTTTCATTTTTTGAGATGCCAACACTGATTCCCGGCAAAAGGAGAACAAGTTTATTGAAAGCCTATGTTTATATAAATGCTACTACTAATGCATTGTATTTAGAAACCACTGTGTGATAGGCTTATGACATCACTCTGAGATTGGTCAATAACTCTAAAGGTATGAGAGATATTTGTTTGAAATTTTTTATGCGTATTCATTGCATGATAAGCTTTGTTTTGTTTATAGAAAGTTTTTAAAAAAAAATGTAACAAAATGCCTTTTTTAACTGTTTGGTCCATATTTAATGGTATTGTACGATATGCAAATCGTAATTAATTGTTATCATCAATGAATAGATATGCATAAATAGAACCAAAAACTGCACAGTTATTTAGCTTATTCATTAAGCTTTACATTGATATATAGCATGATCTGTATATTTGAATCAATCCCAAGTTACATTCGTTAGAATAGGCTATGGTAAAAATTCACAATTTTCAAGCAGTCATCAAAAGGTCAAAATTAGGATTTAGATTCTTGAATATTTCTTGAACTATGAAAAGAAAACCTACATTTTAATCCAATAGAGTTGCAATTCACAAACGGTGAATAGCTATAAGTCTTCGAATCTTTATATTAAGTGATGAGAAAAAGAGCTCGGCCAGCAGATTTCCGCAAGCCTCACATCAAACGTCAAAGAGCCACAAGTGACTGGCGAACCTCGGTTTGACCATCTCTGTTATATGCCATCAAATACGGTTCTCCTTTGATCTCAACCTGAGTGTCTTTTCTAAGCTTCCTCTTATACTTGGAAAGGCAAGTTGAAGATTTGTCAGTACTCCTTCAAGAGTGGAGTCCAATGATGAAAACAAAAAAATTATTCCCCTTGAATTATTTTCTCTTCAATTTTCAAGTAGATTTCGGAATCTTTAAACAGATGAAGGGAAGAAAAAGTAAATAAGAACAGAGGGGAATAAAAAATATAACCCTTTGTGAGGAATTATTTTCATGTTTGTCAGGCCTTGAAAATTGGAAAAAAATAATTCAAGGTAAATAACTTTTTTGTCTTCATTGTTGGACCTCACTCTTGTATGAGTACTGATTTGTCTATAACTTTGAGAAGATTACTTAACCTTCCAACTTTGGTTTGGACTGTCGAATATTTTCATCCCGTCTTTGATGTTGACATGGCCTTTTGGCCCATGCATTCTATGGCCTTCTTCAAGTGTAATGTGTAATATCCATAAGGGAAGAGTCTCTTTTTTTCCAGTTGTGCTAAGCAAGTAATAAGGGATTGAAAAAAAAACACTCTCTTCCCTTACGGATATTATGTATCATACCTGGAAAAGGCCATTGAATGGATCTGCTGAAATGTGCTTTCCAACATTAAAGATCAGAAGGAGAGATTCGACTATCTGAACAAAAGTTGGAAATTTGAGAAGATACATTATGAAAAATTTCTTCTTTGAATGTTGGTAGGCTGTCTTTAAATGTTTATTCCCTATGAGAAACTCTTAACCAAAACTATCAACACAGGTTTCTTTAGTTTTTAAATTTGGTCTCGCTGGCTGTCTAAGTATCGCACGTATGGGCCGCACCAAAGGAGCTAGAGGACTGAAAATTTAAACGTTTACTCCTTATGTCTCGAAAAAACATTTCTTTTTTTTTTTTAAATCTCTCCCCAATGACTGCTTTTTAGTTGGGGTTCAATTTACAATGTAAGTTTATGCTAAATTGGTCCCTTAGTTTGTGTTCAGCAGCATTCACGCTTGTTTTTTGAAAATTCGGACTCTTTTTTTTAGTGATCACTGTCCAACAATAGGCAAGAGAAGTAACTTATTCATTGATCACCCCTTTTTCCAATTTTTGATTGATCACCCCCAACATGGCATGCTGCAATAAGACATTGATCACGTGACGGTTTCTATCGAGTGACTAACCAGACCTGTTATTGTTTTGTGTTGTTCGGAAATGCCTTGAGAAACGTTAAGTTAGTGGGACGGATGGGTATTCTTTTCAAATAAAGTTTAAATTTGTCACTGCTGAGAGAAAACAAATCTACTATAATGATGAAAAGAGTGATTTTTTTTTTTTCTTTTCCTTTTCTCAAATGTAAAATTGGGACCCCCAAAATTGTTTCTAGTCAAAAGTGAAAATTTTCACATTATATCATAATCAAAATTTGATTTATCTCAATCAAGACAATACATGTAAAATTCCGACCCTCTTTACTTCATAGAAGAATATTGTGAAGAAACTGTATCATAAAATTTCAAAAACTTATTGATTAAATTAAATTTTGATTATGGTGTAATCTGAAAATCTGCTCTTTGGACTTGAATCAATTTTTCTGATGCAGATTCTACATTTGGTCCCGCACAAATAGGACAACTATCTATTAAGTAATAACTTGTGTAATCATGAATACTTTTCAAAGTTACATTAAGCTTTACCCTAAAACAGTGATTTGGTCATTTGCCCACTCTAGGTGTTCCTCAGGTTATATTTGTCAAGAATTTTTTATTTTCCAGTTTCATTTATTTTTGCTGTTATTTCTTTATTTCTGATCCCCTTTTGCTAACCTGAGGTTTTAAAAATGATTAGCTATAAAATGGCTGCTTCCATTTAACTTTAGCAATATGGCTACTTCTGTTTAACTTTTATTGGTTATGACTGGCAGGTAGGTTTATGAGGGTTTTTTTATATTGTAAAAAATTTAATTATAAGAAGCTTGGTAAATCAATCAAACAAACAATCGTTACATAATGAAGAAATAATTTTATTTTCAGTCAAAGAAGAAACAATGTAATTTAATTTAATTGGACTAAGATTACTTTTCGCACCCCGAGATTGACCGCATTGTAAAAGGACACTTTTGACTTGACACCGGGTGACTTAATCCAAATGTCACCACCTTAGAAACCGAAACAAATAACGTGTTTACGGGAGTTACTTACCCTCAGATAGATAAGACATTTTTTTATCAAAAAAAGGAATTTTGGACCTTTCAATCCCAAAAAGTTGAATAAGAAAAAAAGCACAATTTTTTTTCTTAAGTTACTTACCACTTGAAAAACAAAAATAAATGTTCTTTTTTCTATCCAAAGTATTTTTTTTTTTTTTTTTTTTTTTGAAAGTGTTATGATAATTTTGAAAGTTACTTACCTTAATTGCATAGAAGTCAAATATTAGATTAAAAAAAGTGGAAAAAAAAAGGGTAGTTTTGGAAGTTACTTGCTGCTAGAAAAACAAGGGGTGAAAAATTTCCTCGAAAACATGCTATTTGTTTGTTCTTAAGATGGTGATATTTGAATAATGTCAAGTCTAATGTGTCCTTTTACGAAACGATCAATCTTGAAGTGCATAAAGTAAACTTTGTCCTTTTAATTAAATGGTTTATTATAAATTAAGAATTTGGTTTTATCATTATGTAAGGAAAATAAAAATGATATAGAGAATATATTGATTGTTTTAATGACATTATTAATAGCTGCAAACATACAATCTTTTTGGTTTTATTTGTATTATTTTAACAACAATAAGATGATGACAACAAATTCAATATAAATTTGTAACATTTCATTCATTTTGAAAACAGCGTTGACTATGTTGAAGTGTCACAAATGAAAACAAATGGTATGTTTGTTGCCAAGAAAAAAAAATGGATGGAGTTAATTGAAATGACAGTGTACCGAAAAAAAACTATTTTAAACCAAAGAAGAAACAATGTAATTTATTTTGATCATGTAACAAGTAGTGCTAATTTTATTATCGAAGTTAAAGAGAATTAGTCATATTGCAGCTAAAATATTAAAACCCCAGATAAGTGAAAATAACCTTATTTTTATTTTATTTGCATAATACTGTTTCCCCTTGATATTATATGCAACATTCTTTGATGTCGACCAGTATCTCTACATACATAGATATTTTTGTGTGTGTGAAATGTGAGATTTGTGTATGAAATATAAATCAGCGGTTCCCAGCCTGTTGTCCGTGGACCTGAGGCGGGGATCGCAAAGGTATAACAGGGGGTCCGTGAGCTTGATGATTAGACTGACCTTTCAAAAGCCTCGGATCTGTGGGAAAAATCCATTTAAATGAAAGGGTTCCTTGGTAATGAAAAGGTTGAGAACCACTGATGTAAATGATTAGGTATAAGCAAAGCAACTGTGGAAAACTGTATTGTTATTATTTTTTTGCAAAAAAATTGTGAGTTTTTTTTCGATTTTATTATTTTTTTATAAAATTTTTTTTCTTTTTTCTATTTTTTCTTTTTTTTTTCCTTACACCAATGTATAAATGACTGAGAGATAAAAAGTTGGAAAGAAAAGAAAAAATAGAAAAAAAAAAGTACTTTTTTGTTATCTGTATCCCACTCATATTTGGCGCCGAGGGACCGCTTCTTGATTTGGGAAATGTGGTTAATAGTGTTAGGGTTAAGGTTTAACCAAACCCCAAACCTCACCAAACGCTTCTTAATGCTCTTAAGGAGTATGTCACTGAAGAATCTACTATTTAACTATTCCCTCATATTTATTGCTTACTCTATGAATGTCTACACAATTGTAAGTTGCTTTGAAAGTGGGAATCGCAATATCATTGGCCTAAAGTTGATGAATATAAGTAGCATACTGATAACAAAGAGATATATACATACATGCATATATATATATATATGTATATATTTTTTTTCTGGACTGTACCTTCCTCCAATTTTCATTTTACTTATTCATTTCCACCACCTACACATCTATTTTACTTACCTCCATCCCCAGCCCTGCCTCCTACACACCTACCTACCCCCTTGTCATTTATCCTTCAGTTGAAGCTGGTTTCTTCAAATAAAACCCTGGATTATTGTTATTGTTTTTTTTTTAAATTCTTTTTCAAAATTTGATTAAATTTAATTTAAATTAATTTGATTTTTTATTACTTGCACAATTGTAATCATGGAAAGGCTCTGATGATGTAAAAAATATTTTTTTGTAGAAAAAAAAAAAATTACAGAGACTCTACCATTACATTAGGTTTTTTTTTTTCTCATTTGTCTATCACAAAGGTCTTGAGCAAGATTTTTGCTCCCTCGAAATCTTCTACTGTAATCAAATACACTTCTGAGCTTGTAAAATTTAAAAGACTAAAATAAAATCCCCCACCCATCAATATAGTTTATAATCCGGATCAAATGTTCTGTCTAGACCCCAAAATCTATTCAAGGCACAAGTACAAATTTTCAGATTACATCGTTATCAACATTTAATTTAGAAAACCCGAACAATGATGTAGTGTAGAATTCAGACCCCTTTAACTACAGAAAAGAATGTGAAGAAATGGTTTCACAAAGCTTTTTAACTAGATTGAATTTTGATTATAGTGTAACCTGAAAATTTGCACTTTCGTCTTGGATCAATTTTGAGTTCCAGATTCATTTGATCCTGAACACCATTACTTGATCTCATATTTCAATAATCACTTTTTCTCACATTAGTGGATGTAGCTCAGAAAATAAAACTGAGTGGTTTAAAGATTCAGTCCCTGATGCTGGGTCAGTGACACTCGTTACCAGAAAAAGAATACAGAGGAAGCTGCTTATTGTGATCACTTTGGGACAGGGTCTTTTAGATAACAATGACCGGCTGATAACATCAAGCAAAAGATATACAGAATTACCTTGATTGGTTTTGATGTGTAGTTCAGGTATTGCTGTACAGATTGATGTAATCAAATATAAGCTGAAAAAAAAATACATTAAATCATAATAAGACCTTGAACAGTGCCGTTTTGAACAGTACGGAAAATTTTTTGATGAATTAACTGCACTTATCAAGGTATACCTGTATAGAGGAAAGGAAGCCGCTTATTGTGATCAATTTGGGACGGGTTTTTTTTTAAAGATAACAATAACTGGCTGATAACATTGAGTGAAGCCACTTGTTGTGATCGCTTTATTTAAAGTGTTTGGGCTCAGACTGATTTTGATTATAACCGTTTGATAACATTATCTGTGAATATGATAAAATGTTTTTTAAATGTGTCTGAAATATGAGTTCAAGTAAAAAAAATTATCAAAGAGATTTTTCTTCTGAAAATCAGGGAAAAGAGGGCAGGTGGCCTGGCTCTTCATATTTTTGAGCCTGGGTACAGCCATCTAAACCTTGGGCAAGTTTTTAATGCCTTGTGCCTGCTGCTGTCAGTCTATTTATATACTTGTAAAATCCTTAAATGCCCCAAGGGAGATAATGGGTATTTCCTGCAAACCAGGGATGATTGTTTGAGTTATCTGCCCCTTAATTATTTCTTTGTTGTCTGGCTCTATGAAAAAAAAAAATGCAAGTTTTCTTATAAAAGTAAATAAAAAAATTATTAGCAGAATTGGTTTTATTTTTTTTTTTTTTCAACCTTTTAAGTGTTTTTTCTCTTTATTGACTTATGGAAAAAAAAAGTTATTTTCCAGTTTCTAGAAATATTAGACTTTATGGAAAAAATAAATTTTTTTTAAAAAGATTGTTTTATTATTTACTTTGTTATTAGATGAAGTGTTGTAAATCATTATAATTAATTTCTGACTATTTTTCTTAGTCTTAAGTTGCGATAAAAACATTAAAAAAATTAACTTGGGCCGTCAATATATTACAGTGAGTATTCAGTATGAATCTGTGCTGTAGATTGACGACCTGAGTAGGGCTGTGATAAAAATACAACAAAAAAAAAAAAAAAAAAATCAAGATGAAGAAAAAAAGATAGTAGTCAAAAATTAATAATATTGTTGTTGATATTGTTGTTGTCTTAATTTTTTTTATTTATTTATCACAGGAAAAAGTATTCCAAGTGATTTAGTATGAAAAAAGAATCCATATTTAGATGCAAGAAAAATTTATTTTATATGTGCTAAACTTCATAGCAACGTAATGAAAGTGATTTATGTGATAACAAAAGCAACGCAAAGAATGAATTCAATAGTCTGGACAATTCTTGGAATGATCACGACTCTTCTCAAAATTATCAAATTCGGAATGGATGGGCCACAGCAGGGTGACAACTAAAGTAACAAAATGAGTTTGTTAGTTCTTACCAGGGGTGAGGAACTTTTTCATGTTGGAAGGCCGTATTGAAATTCATCGTCTTCTAATAATGCCATGCTCAAGAATTTTTTTGTGTTCACTGCAAAATCTATAAGTGAATGAATGAATGTCATGTCTTTGTGGACAAAGATTTTGGTAGGGTTTTCCACAATATGGGATCCTTTGAAAAGAAATGAAAAAATTCACTGACCTTTTAATGACTTTTGTAGTTTGTTTTTTATGAGAAAGCATTAGGATATCAAGGCTGTAAGAGGTCACATGTGATGTCTAGAGCAGGTTGGCAATCTACAGCCTATGAACCAAATCTGGCCCGCCGACTTCATTGAATATGTATCATAGCATACAAACATTATTTGCTTTCCTTATCTATCTTCGGTTAGCTAAAAAAAACAAAACAAGTCTCCAAGCTTGCAGTAGACACAAATTAATGTTTAATAGCCAAAGTATTTTAACACTATGCATTTCTTCAGTTGTATTATTATACTCAAAATTTGAACCACAATTTGACAATATCCCCCCGCCTCAAAAAAAAATTCATTGTTATCACTGGTTGATACGTATGTGAAGTACGTGTAGGTATATACTTCTATAATGAGAAACATTAATTAAAGCAATAACGAACAAGCTGTTTCCCTTGCCTTGTGTGATCATTCATTTTTTTCGCCTCAACCTGCAAGGCATTAAAATATTTCTTATCTGGGCCGCCTCAAAAAATGTTTTGCTGACCCCTGGTTAAGAAGGCCATAAAGCCAGAGGTTCACCATCCTTGGTTTAATCAAGTTTTGGAAAGATAATTGTTTCTTATCTGAATTACAGAAAATGTGGGTTTTCCATAGATCCTAATCTTTTTTCCAAAATATAACAAGGATGCTTGTCCAAGCATATCACCAATTCGAAGACACATTGCTTTTGATTTTGAAACATTTGAGAAATCGGATAGAAACCAAGGGACTCTGCTCAGATAAAAAGTCCGCGCTAACCATGTGCTACATCACACCTACTTTATCTCATCTCTCTAACTCTATATGCAGAAACACCAAGAAATTAGGAAAAATTAAAAATAGTGGGAGCTGGTAACCAGCTGATAATATTAAAGATATAAAAATTAGAACAATTTACATTACATCTTCACATCATAAAAATATTTCCACATTTTTTGAATTCATGTATATTACAAAATACTAATGTGTGTGTGTGTGTTTGTACTCTAAGATGTTGAGAACTACACATCACAGATCGAGAACAAAGACAAGCCTAAAATCAGAGGGACTCAAATTACAGACAGCTCAAGTCGAAATTTTGCAAGAAAAGAAATCATCGATTTCCACAGACTCTGTGTTCGCGATCTCAGAAAACAATTCTAAAAACATTATTTCTTGGTACTTTTTTTTTTCTTCTCCATCTAAGATTTTTTCAAAACTATCCGAGTTAGATACATGAAACTAAACTTTATATATATATATATATATATATATATATATATTTTGAATCAGCAGCATCCAGAATGTTTCATTTTTGTCATCATTTATTTGAACCTACATGTAAGGGGGTGGGTGGATGGCAATACTTCTCGAAAACATTCTTTTTGAGCAATAATTCCTTGTCCCCCAAATCATAGCACTTCAATAGCTGAGTGATTAGAGCCTCGGAAAATAGAATTGGTGGACCATCTTCAAACTCTGGCTGAGGAAGCTTTCCTCTCTCTCTTTTTTTCCCTTCCACCTCTTCCTTTCAAACCATATAACCTTCAAACCTTATGGAAATTTGATGCAATATCTTTTTTAAGTGGGATCTATTTACAATGTTGTTATAATGCTAAACTAGACCCTCACTTCAGGCTTATCTGAAATCAGCAGATCACAATTTGCCTGCAGTATACATTATTAGGTTGAATTTTTTCAAAAACAAGTTCCACACTTCCTATGGGGTCTATCAGTATTAATATCAGTATGGCAATTTTTTTTAGAATCTAACCCTAAACTGACAATAAAACATTTTCCTCAGAGGAAAAACAATAAATTTAATCAGACCCTAATCCAAATATAGCAATAAAACATGGGCACAATTCAAATCCCATTGTCTGTTTTTCATGCAAATTCTTTGCATCAAAAGTGATCAAATGAATTCTCAGGGTTCAGAAAAAAATTTTGAGAGGGGGAGGGGGTAGAGCTACACATACCTGACCGCTGTTTTTATGAAATCTATTTAAAAAAAAAAAAAAAAAAAAAAAAAAAAAAAAATCGCCATTTGCTTCCCAGTGTTATTGTGTTGGAAATTTTTTCCCCAGGCAATGACAAGTATCTCAGCTAGTTTTAAATAAAATGTTTGGGACGCAACTGATTTTAATAACAATTACTCTCTAACATTATTTGTGATTACAATAAAGAGCTTCCTCTGCAATTAAATTAGCTGACATTATAGGCCATTAACTGCTTTGATATCCCCTTTCTCTAATGTATACAATCTGACATATACAAAATATTTGGAATTCCAACAGTGGGACATCAGAACACCTTGGGCCTATAAGTCAGTCATCAGGCTGCTAAGGTCCACATTCAAATCATAAAAGCTCCTCTTAATTTTATGTATTGATTCCTTTCAGCAAGACAAAACTAATTGAAAAAAATGTCAGTAGTTTTAATCTAAAGTTAGAGATTAACATTTCACTTTCATATGGATTAAAAAAAAAAAAAAAAAAAAAAAAAAAAAGTCTTGAATTCCAAGGGAAATTATGAATCACCATCACCCATATATATACTGCTTTCCACCTCGTAAATTAAGCAGTGGGGGTGGAAATATCAAGTTACCAGTATGATTTGAACCATAAATTCATGATTCTAAATTGAAAAAACAAACAACAGGTCTGGTTACTTAATAGAATTATCATGTAACTCAAGTCTTTAAACAGTGTGCCATATTGGGGGTGATAGATCGAAAAATTGGAAAATAAAGGGTGATCAATGAATAAGTAACTCCTATAACATTTTGTTGGGCTTTGATCACTGAAAAAATCTAAATTTTCAGAAAACAAGCATGAATGCTGCCAGACACAAACTAAGGAACCAATTTAGTATAAACTTAGATGTGTTCAAAATTCCAAGTTTCTACCAAAAACGATTAGGGCTGGGCAAAGTCCAGGTACAAATAAATGTCAGAAGATATGAATATTCTAAACCCAGCAACAGTGTTCAAACCTGTCTATTTTGAGTAATGGTGATTTAAAAAAACAAACAAAAACATACACAAGTCAAGACTTTAGAGCATCATTTTAATAGAGTCAGCCTTTTCTAATACTAAATGAAAGGGTATGATGATGACATTAAAAAAATGTTACACTTTCAGTGGACAATTCAACTCTGGAGATAACATACTCAAAATCAAGGATTCCCAGGCTGGGGTAAATTTCCCGATTCATATGTTTGTTTGTTTTTCTTTTTATTCTACAAATAATATTGCTATGTGCTATTATTGTTATTTAAACTTAAAACAGTGTTAAAATGAGTATCTTTTAATTTCCCCTTCGTCAGATGCTTTAATGTTAGAAGTATAAACCCAAATTAATGAAAATGTAGGGATAAATTTACTTTTGAAAAGTTGCCAGGGGTAAATAGGACAAAAAAGGTGGGGAATTTCCATTCAAGAAAAGAAAGGAGATATATATATATTTCAGTTCTGCATAGGGAAGGGGTAGAGCATCTGCCTCTGGGTCTGGAGCAAAGGTTTCAATCTTACCTAGCGGTACTGGAAGGGATATTCATAGTTGTGGTAAAAAGTTTTCAAACACTAACTAAAAATCACTAATAATGATGGCTACAGAACTAAATACTGAATAATTTCGGTGAAATTGCAATGTAAAGTAGTATTATTTATGTTTAATATATATTCCAGTGAATTGTTTTAATTATTCTTCACTTTTGGGCAATCAGTGATTTGAGTAATGTTTGAAAACATTTTGCGACTACTGTGCCAGTGTTTTTATATATTAGTAAAGAAAGCTTACAGCTTTAAAATCTGAGCAAATGAAAAAAAAAAAAACCTACAAATTTTTTTTTTGTCACTTCAGTCACTTATATCCCAATATCTGTTAACGTAATTTTCTTCAGTTTTTTTTTAATGTTCTATACATACTTTGATATTATGGTACTATGTGCAAAATTTTCTCTTGTTAGGATCAGTTGTTTACCAAGTAACTGTTTCGGGGATTTAAAAAAGAAAATTATATCAATATGGCACCCCAGCAGTATGGCTCAAACACTGCCCCACCTCCTTTTAGCATATGATTTTGATATGTAGATTATGTCATTCATGTAATTTGTTTTGTTTTTTTTCTAACATACATAAATAAAAAATATAATATAATATAATATAATCACTCATTGGAGAGAATTGGGTTCTACAAAACGTGTTTGATGAAAATGTTTGGTGAATATTTAAACCCATCAGATATCAGTAATTTGTTCCAATCAAAAATATTGCAAAACCTCAGTAATAACTTTGTGTATGACGTATGATGTGCTAATTACCTACTTCCTAAATAATGCATAAATACTAATGAACATGTTACTTTGATATTTCCAAGAATGTCTTCTTTTGAATAGAGGATATGCTGCTCATAGCCATGTTATAATCTTTGTCAAGTTTTATTGTAGGAATGCCAGATTCACTTTTACACATTTAATTTAGATTGTGATTGTCTTTCTAGACTTTTTTGGTGAACCATCAGCAACGAAGGATATCTTGGGATGCAAGAATCAATGATTATAACCCCCGCCTCCAAACTAATGCACAATACAGTATTTCACAAAACGTAACTGATGGGATATGCTAAAAAGCGCAGGAGTATATATGCATCATCTTTGTTTATGCTTTCAAGCTCATATGATCTTGAAATATCTAATTTCCTTGCTAATAGATTTGATGTTGGCAAAGGAGACCTCATTTTGTGAAATTTCATTAAGAGACTCCTGTACTTACATTTTTTTGAGGGCATAGATGAAAACTTGGCCATAGTCATATTTTTACGTTGTACAAACAGAGGAGAAAGATGGGTCTTGTTGATCCTGAAATTGAATGGCTGTTCAGGGTTTCAAAGCACAAAGCTAGGATTCTCGCCGAGTACCAATCGAAGAAACACTTTCAATTCCATAAAAGAAAATAGGATACTAAAACTTTTCTTTACAATTACCGAAACTTACAAAACTGTTCAGTGTCAAAATAGTGATCAAACGTTTGGACCTCGGTCTTGTATGAGTACAAAAAACTAAAGCAAAAAAGTTATACCATTGAATCATTTCTTTAAAAAATTTTTGATGTGTGTCATACACGAGAATAATCCTCATTTCCATTTTGAAATCTTTCTCGAGACAAAGAAGATGCCCATGAAAACAATGCACCCTGAGCAACAGTGTACAGAATGGTGGGTTATACAGGATTTAGAGTAATTAAAGTCCGTTATTGAAAAGGAGTCAAACAGCAGTATTTTCTCTTATTAATTCACCAAGCAGCACTGTGATGTTGTGCATTATGTAAACCTAATGTTTCTGAACTAACTGAATCTTACCAGACACGGGGAGTGCATTTACATTACTTCCATGACAGAAGATGTTTATTTCTGTTTTCTCGAGAGGCAAAAATAGGTATAGGATTCTTGCTAGGCAATTTGAGAAATTTTGATAAAATCTTTTGTTTATTTACCCAAATGAAGAACGTCCAGTGGACAAAATATTAAGAGAATGATATCAAAAGTTGAGCTGAGATGGGCAATAAAGTCTCACAAAGCATCACAAGAATCAAATTGAATGAACAATATAAGTAAAAATCAAGAATTTGGGGGGGTGACAACTGCTTGAAAAAAAAAGAAAAAAAAAAAAAAAAAGAAAAAAAAAGAAAAAAAAAAGAGAAAAAAAAAAAAAAATGTGTGAGGGTATTTAACTGTATTAAATGAACAAATTTCATAAATTACTGTGGTCCTTTCCACCCCTTAGTTTCTGCTTATCTACTTTTATAATCTGTCAAACTATAGGCATACCATGACCAGTGCAGTTAATTCAATTTTGTTTTTCTTTTCCACAGTTTACACATAATTACATTAATTTGTAAAGCAATATTTCAACCATACTACATCAAAACCTGCACAAGTTAAAGTATTGCCGTAGAACTTTTTAGAGGTTTCAGGTAAAAACAAGACTGAAGTCTACAATATAAAGTTTATTAAAAAAAATAAATTGTTTGAAAAGTCATCCGAAGGTTATTTCAGTAAGGAGAAGATTATCAATAGGGGTGTAGTGCTGTGAGAAGGCATAGGAAAGGCGTTCCCTTACTTTGTTCAGAGTGAGCAGCATTCCTTCACTATCTATATAGTTCTAAAATTCTCATTCTGTTCATGTTTTTTTTCCTCAAATCAGCCTAAACAATGCATTGTAGCTATTTATATTGCATCAAGGCACCGCTAAAACATGCTAACTTAAAAATACGTTAAAAAATCAAGGTGCAATCGGGCCTGTGTTCCCTCACTTTTTTCTGTAGCACTACACCCCTGATTATCAAATGAAAAAGCATATTCATGAAATAAAAGATATTGAAACGAGAAAATCTTTAAAAAATTGGAAATCATATATTCCCTAATTACAGTGTAAGCATCTATTAAAACAAAAAGTGTGTGTGTACAGGCATATAACAGGTGTGCACATCCAAATAAGCATAAGTACATACCCCCCCCATATACACAAACGCCTGCACACTGAACCATCATATACACAATTGGGTGCACACTATCAAGCATATACACATGCATACAACCATCTACACAGACACATACACACACACACCACCAAGTACTTTTTCTAGAAGAATCCTTTAAATGGCTGTCTCGTCATTTGTATTCATAATGCAAAAACAAAAGTCATCTTGTCGTTTCAATTCTCCCACAAAATAGTGACATTCTCCTTATTGTGCATATCTGTCACAAGAACATTTTCAGCATCTTTGCTTCGGCTTCTCAGAGGATTTTGTCTGTAACTTTGCTGGATTTTACTGAGTGCTTTCGGTTGCAGGGGAGAAAAGGCAAGATCATCTCGGTTCCTGTTGAGTAATGGGGAGCGACCCTCAGAATCGGTCTTGCCTGAGAACATGCTACCACCGCCAGATTTCTTCCAGCCGAACCCTTTCCCAACCTGAAGGTCAGATTTCTTCTTGCTGTTAGCCAAGGGCATCATAGAAGGCAGAGTTGAAGCTTTTTTGGTGACTGGACCGGTGGGGATCTTGGATTTTGAAACCAGGGAATCAGTCAATTTGGTCGAAGTAGTAGTGGTGGTGGTGGTATCGGTGGTCACACTAGTTAGAATCTCAGCTCCAGGTGTGGTAATAATGTGTTCATTTGGTACCAAAGGAAGTATGGGAGAAGGCATTACTTCTACCTGGAGTTTCTCTTCCATAGTTTTTTCCTCTTTTTCATTGGGAACGATTTTCACTGGAAAAAGAGCAGATAAAAAAAAAAAAATCATTAGAATTGTTACAAAGTTGTTAATTGCAGGGTTTTTTTTAAAGTCATTTTCCATTATATGTACTTCTCCTGGGAGCTAAGTGTCTCCCTTATGAGAATCACTGATATCGCACAAAACCAAAAAAACGGTAAAGGAAGGGGTAGGAAGATTGTGTTACACAAATCTCTCAAGTGGGGAGGGCGCAACTAAAAAAAGACAGCATTCCAAATAATAGCTTTTACCCGAGCTCAAACACTGACGTCTGGTACCAGTGAGGACTGAGCAATCATTTCAGCCAAGAGGCAGGCCTACAAGGCACGTGCTAACTTTATGACGTCTGATTGTGAAAATTTATTTTAATATTGGGGTCCAGGGTGTAAAATGCATAAAAGACCAAGAGTTATTCCTCTTGCATTATTCCATAAAAATAAATCAATAAATACCTTACTGTAAAATTGTGTATTGAATTACTTTTATTAAATTGTTCTTTGATAAAATAAATTGTATTTTTTGTCATTTTTTTTCCATAAAATTACTGTTTCATATGGAATTTTAAAAATCTTGCAAAGGTAATAACTTTTAGTCTTTAACACACATAATACCCGTGACCCCACCATTAGAATATTTCTTTATTTCTGCAACATGGAAAGGCTTGTTTATTTCAAATTTATTACAGGGATTATTTTGCTGGATACGTTCCAAAATTGCCGACAAGCATTTAAAAAAAAACTTCCACTTATAATATAATGAATAGTATGATTTTTTGGGTTCTGTTTGTAATGATGGACTCTCCCACTCAGAAAGGAAAATTTTGCTGATAGAGATACCTCCTACCAGCCATGAAAAACTATGGACTCTTCTAGTGAGAGAAAAAAAAATTCAGCGTTTCGTTTTTGGAAAAAAAAAACTTATAGAAAATCACATATCCATGAATTTTTTGACTAGATTTATACGAATCATCTTCCTTGGCTCAGATTTTTTTTTTTAATGAATTCTTTTTTTTTTCTAAAAACATTATGTGGCTCGTGCCGTTTCTTACATTCAGTCAGGTAAGTTATACTCCAGTAAAAACAACAGAAAGTGAGTAAACTTTGAGATAGTTCAAAGGTCTAATGGACTGAAAGTACCTAAAGATGGGAAAAAAAAAAAAAAAAAAAAAAATTTTCTTTGAGAACTATTCTAGAACATAAACAAGGACATAACCAAGAATAGGAATTAGGATTTCTGTTCCTAATTTGTTTATTTCCTATTTGCAATGCTATTTAAAAAAAAGAAAAATGGTTTAATCAAATAGAAATATCAAACTATAACAAATCACTTCTAATTTTTAGAATTGAACAACTGGAGCCATCAAAAATGGTGAAGGGTTCAATCCTGCACAGGTATTTGTTTGTGTGTTCCACCACTGCCGGCCATTTCATTTGGTCTACAAACTTGAAAATTGGCATCATTACTCCACTAGACTCTTTCTAAAAATGCTTTCCGGGTCTTATTCATAGCATATAGATTCTCCAGAATATACATTTCTCAATGTTTTTTTTCCTTTCTTTCACCCTACCTTATTTCCCTGAGTAAAATGCTAGAGGTGTCATAAATAGAATTTATTCTGACCATATTTATTCTTCAAATGGAATCATGAATCAATTTAAAGAAAGAACAAATATTGAATAATAGAGCAGGATTTATTTACAGGAAAATGTACAATCTCTGTAAGCCACTCCACAGTAGTATTCTGCAATTCAAACTCAACAATAGGATAATTTCAGAGGCAGTATACCCAGAGTTGAACCTGGATCCATTTGGTCACAGTCACACAGTCGTTCAACAAGCAATAACTGTCTTAAAGAGGGGGTTAACATTTCTCTACCACTACTATTCATGTGTCTATCTAAGCAGCTGGATTCTCGCCACTTTTTGAGGCCTTGCAGTACAGTCCATTAACAGTAGGGGTGATATACAACATGGATAAATGAATAAACAGGTCTCAAAAGAAACCAAGGTTTTAGGATGGGAATTTGGAAAAAAAAAGTTTCTACTAGACATAAGGGGTAAATGTTTCAATTTTCAGCCCTCTAGCCTCATTGACGTTGCCTGTATGCATCATATATACATAGCCAGCCAGTTAGACCAACTTAAAAACTGAAGAGACCTAAGTTGACAGTTTTTAATAGAACTATACTATTACTAGCTTTTGATATACCTTGAGAACATTATCACTAATTTTGACTAGTTTTCACCCACTCTATTCTATGGCAACAATTAAACAGCGTAATTGGAAATGAGCAAGCCCAAAGTGAGAATCAGACTCACCCCCTCTAGCCAGAGTACTTTTTATTTTTTTCCATAAGTAATAATGTTGTAATACTTTATTTAATAATAGATTTGAAAAAAAAAAAAAAAAAAAATTGAAAATATTGTATTAAAAAAGACTCCTTTGAGAAATAGACTCATTGAAGTACAGATTATCAGGGTAAGCATGAATACAGAGCCCAGATTATTGGACTGGAAATTGCTTTATTCTACAAATTAGAGCATTTTAATGATATTGTTCTTATAAAAATCTTGCTGCATGATGGTAACAGACAGACATACAGAGAAATCAAACCATTACAATATTTATTTTCTTCTGAATAAAAGAAGAGTTTTTCTCTTACCTGTTTCTGAGGGAGAATCGTTCTTATTTTCATTGGAATTAAGAGTCTCTGCAATAAAGGACAGAATTGACTCATTGATTTCTTCAGTTTTGGAATCCTCAGTGTCATCAAAGCGGAGAGGCGGAATTTTATCTGGAACTTCCGCGATGCATGGCTTTCCTAAAAAAAAAAAAAAAAAAAGAGACAAATTTACTAGTTTTATAAGCACACTGCTGAACACCACCCCAAAGGGCGTTTTTCACCAAGTAGTAAATACCCCCCCCACTTAAAACCCTTAATTCCCCCCACCGACAAGAAACAAATAGTCAAAGTTTTGCCCCAAGGTCCATTAAGTATGGACACCTGATATGTTTGAGCTGAAAGTAAGGGTTCAGTTTTTGCATCAGAGCCACATGTAAATACCCTCGTCATCTGTAAAACCCTTGAAAAAACCATGCAGTCCAAGTTCTCCGATCCATTGAGTATGTGTGTCAATGTTGTGGGGGGGGGGGGTCGATTGACAATGATTTTACTAAGCTGTATCGACAAGTCTAACAAATATGAAAATCAAGATTACAAATAGATTTTTTATGATATTGTTCACACATATATATATATATATATATATATATATGTGTATGTATGTATGTATATATATATATATATATATATATATATATATATATATATATATATATAAACACACTATTTATTTACAGCTCTACTCTAAAGCAAATTGACTTCAATAGTAAAAAGTTATATGTATCGAGCACTCAATGAAATAAATCCATTACGTATCAGAAGTGGCTTTATATTATGTTATACTGCTGGCCTGATCTGTACCACATATATATATATACACACACACACACACGTACAATACAAAAATTGCAGTAATCATCTTCAGTCATAGAAGTAGGAGTTTGACCCTGCAGCAGCAAGGCTTGTTCTATTTAGTTTCTAATTGACACTTATCAGCCTAGAGCAGTTACATGGGGCCCATTGGTTATAGCGGTTATGTAGGGTTAAATGGTATCAACCTGGTTATTAAGCAAAATTTCCTGGCAATTTGTTTATTGGGGGGGAAAAAAAAAAAAGAGCAGTATTTCTTTATTCTGTAGACCAGTCATTGTGCAATTCCCACTTTCAAAGCAACTTACCAACTCACGATTGGGGAGACAAACACTCAGTAAACAATAAATATAAAAGAATAGCTAAATAGTGGATCCTTCGACGACACTCCTTAATAGCATTTGGTTAGGGTTAGGCTAAAACCTAGCCCAAACTCTAATAACCTTGACCCTTTACAAATCAAGAAGCAACCCTCAGTCTCTTAATTATGAGTGGCATGCAGATAAAGAAATACCAGAAAAGCCATAGATACCTTTTCCCGAGCAAATTTGAAAAGTAATCAAATCATATGCCAAGCACATTAAAAAGACAAGCTAACTTGATTGTGGCATAATTTTTTTTAATTTGCTTGGCATAATTTTCCAATTTGCTTGCCTTAGTTTTTGAATTGCTAGTTAAAAGGGACATAGATAAAAAAAAAACTTACTGAATTTTTGAGGTAACTGATAAGTAATTGGCGTCCGTTCTATTCCTTCAGACGGGGAACGAGGATCCAGAACTCTGTTGATAGGTTCCGTCACCATTATTGGTGTCCTATTAATCTCCATCGATGGGGAACGTGGGTCATAAAATCGGTACAAGTTGGGGCGCTCTTCAGAACCTGGGTATGCTGATTCCACATCAGCTGAGTGACTTACATAGCTTCCCATGATTCTGTAAAAGTAGGAAAAAAAAATCTTCAGGACATAAAAAATGTTATTTAACATAAAATACATCAACAATGGGTCTGGTAAGTCACCTAATAGAAACCATCACTTGACCAATGTGTTTTGGCAGCATGTCGTTTTAGAAGATGATGAATTGAAAAGTTTCAAGGAGGATTGATCAATGAATAAGTTACTTATCTCACCTTTCATTGGATCACTGGAAAAGAAAAGAAAAAAGAAAAGAGAAGAAAAAAGAAAAGAGAAGAAAAGAAAAAAGAAGAGAAGAGAAGAGAAAAGAAGAGAAGAGAAGAGAAAAGAAGAGAAGAGAAGAGAAAAGAAGAGAAGAGAAAAGAAGAGAAGAGAAAAGAAGAGAAGAGAAAAGAAGAGAAGAGAAAAGAAGAGAAGAGAAAAGAAGAGAAGAGAAAAGAAGAGAAGAGAAGAGAAAAGAAGAGAAAAGAAGAGAAGAGAAGAGAAAAGAAGAGAAGAGAAGAGAAAAGAAGAGAAGAGAAGAGAAAAGAAGAGAAGAGAAGAGAAAAGAAGAGAAGAGAAGAGAAGAGAAGAGAAAAGAAAAACCAAAGTGAATGTTTCCAGGTACAAACTAAGGGGCTAATCTAATGAGAATTAACATTGTTACTTGAACCACCATTAACTTATTTGAGAGGGGAATTCAAAAAAGAAAAAAAGAAAAAAAAAAAAAAAAAATGTTTTTCTTAGAAGTAAATATTCACATTTCCAAATCCATTTACTTTCCCAAGTGCTTGGGAGAACGGTATAGAGATAATAGAAGTAAATAATAGTAAATGATGAATAATTGGCATCTATTCTATTCCTTCAGAAAGGGAATGACGTTAGCCTTGCCAAAACAAGGAAAACCCAAACTTTTTTCAGTACAGGGGCTGGGCCAACCTCAAGGTTCCTGGTACACCAGCCATGCTGAACTTCTGCATCCTTCAACGTATATCAATTATATTTTACAGCGAGAGGAATAAATACAAGAATAAGTTTATGTGAGATTGCAATTTTCTGTGAGCCTTTTAAGCATGGCCATTTTATATGATTAATTAATCTTGTGATAATGATTTTTTTGTGTCTGTATCAGCTAAACTGGCCACAAATATCTTAAGACAGAAGGCAGGTGTGGCCCAGGAATTTCCTAACGACTTTGCCTAACCCGACTTACTTTCTCACATTGATCCAAGCTATAGCGAACCTGACTGAACTTATTGGTCATGGAAATTTGCTTTGCCGATTATTTCTCTTGATTTCACCATCATAGAAAATTATTTAATTGTCAGATATTCCTGAAAAATCTGATTCCACATCAGGAAATTCTTATTTTGATAATTTTCATCCAGTATATTCCTTTTCCCATTTATATTTGGAAAATTCTACTGCCTCAGACAAATGACAGGTGTACCTGGTATGAAGTAGGAAAGATGGTCCCTCGATTGTAAAGTTGCACGCTCGATTTAAAAAAAAAGCACTCAAATAAAACACAATAAGAAAATTCATGATAGAAAAACAGAAGTTAATACATAAATTATAGTTTTATTGCTTTGAATGAATTAAACTTAATATTGAATGTGTGAAACTCAGAATTGTACCAAAATGTGTCAAGAATAATTTCAAAAAAAGATAAGGTTTTGAAGATAGGAGAAGAACTAAATATAATATCGTAATACCTTGAATAGTGCAAGTTTGATGTAGTACAGTAAAGATATTGCAGTACAAATTCATGTAACTAAGTACAGGAATATATATATATATATATATATATACACATATATTATATACACACGCACAACATTACATACATACCTTAAGAAAAAACAAAACAAAAACATGAATACATCTGTATCTTAAGTACAAGAAAAGAGAAAAAAAAAAACTTCAACGGTTTCTACAAGTATGGATTCTTATCTGATAACATTTGAACCCCTCATAAGAAGTTTTACTAGGTAGGAGCATACAATAAAAGAAAATAAATTATTTCCCCCAGGTTTTACTAGGTAAATTTTGCATATCTTTTGGGGTAAAAAGAAACATCAAATCATAAGGGTAATTGTTCGGAATAGGTTCACCAAAGCATTGGGTCGATATTTTGCAAGTGAAATAAATAGGATAGACAATGCAAATAATAAAAGGGAAATAATTGTCGTCTGGGTAACTTTTGCCAAGAAAGCAATTCTTAAACGGCCATTTGGAATCGGCTAAAAATGGTTAGATTCAACAAAAGGGAGGTGATTAGTACAGTGGACGATTACCCACATGAATTGGAAAACGATTTTTTGAACAGAGGTATCATTTTCTTACCAGACACTGATCAATACGTCGTATACTTATACTATAAAGTATATAAGTCTATATAAATAGAGAGAACGGTCTGAGTAGGCCTTTTTTTCGTACAGGTAAATTGAAGTTTTGATCTTAAAAACTATTTAAAATCATTTGTGTACGCTATCTTATCAATACGTCGTTTATTTATACTTTTTGGAGCCGCCCTTTGTGTGAGTTTTTCGAGCATATAATGTTACCAGGAAATAGAATATTCAATTTCAGCCATTTTGACTAATCTAGCCACTTTTAGTCACTCAAAATGGCCGTTCAGAAGTTACCTTTCCTACGTACTGCCTAAATTTGATTCCCGAGCAGTGTTCATTTTTTTTTTTTTTTTTACAATTGAAAAAGTTGCGGTTTTCATTTACCTTTGGTTTTAAAATCCACAAGATAATTCAATTCATTTTATGTTAATATTTATAAGAAAAAATAATACAATCAGCTTTTGCTTGTTTAATCAGGTAGTCTTAAATTATACTTGAGGTTGCTGAGACAGCCATAGAAATAAAGGTTTTAATTCACTTTTTAAAAAAATTTTTTTACTCAGATTAAAATTTAAACCTTTTGATCAATTTATTTTGTCAAGGAAGATAACGACGTGATGTCCTTATGGATGCAGTAGGAACCATATTGGGTAGTACGCATTACATTCAGTCATCATTGACAAGTGGGTACAAAAAGATTTAAGATAATCCTTTTGTTTCGCAAAAAATGTTTTAAAAAAAACTCTCTGGACTGCAAAAAACAGGTAGGCTCTTTGATGGATATGGGTAATTTTTACTTATTCATTCATTTAATGCACTTTTATGACCTTTTTGCAATAATCAAGAACAAAAACTATTTTCTACGTAAATAAAAATGATAAATAGGATGCAAGTCAGAAATCACCATGAAAAATTACATCAAACAAATAACTATCTTTTTAGAAACAAAATCAAAACATTTCAAAAAATATTTCAGGTAGTAAAAAGCATCCTTACATCTCCTTTTTCTTTTAATGTTAGGCCGGTTGCGATAGTAATTGTAATGTGAGAGTTCTTAATAATATTGGATTTTATCATTTATACAAGTTTCTTATTATTTGAAGCTCAATTTCATTCGTTTTTAATGATATTGTTAGAAACTGGTTTAACCATTATACGAAACAGATTCCTCAAGATCTTTTTCACGGGAAAACTCTTTAAAATAAACTGTCTCTAAACATGTTTATGAATAGATTACATAAAATAAGAATAAAAAATAACTTACCACATAAATATTTAAATTTGTAAAAACTCACACTTTAATTGCCAAATACTCAAATATAATGATAACATACTCAGTCGGTCATTTATAGATATATATGTGGGGAAACAGAGCGCTGTTTCAATTTAGTTTTGAATAGTTTAATAGTTTCCCTGCAAACATCAAATGAGTTTAATTATACACTATCACTTCTTGTTTTAGCGACATTAATGCAATAATTTTCAATTAAATTTTATAAGAAATATGCAAACAAAATGAATATCAATGTCGTACGTACCTTTCGTGCTTCTCACTTCAAAATCAACAAAAGTTGTTTATGCAATTAATACAAATTTTCAAATTTCGCGGTACTCTCCAATCAGAGAGCACGATTCAAAATCTTGTAAGATAGTTGTTACAGGAACGTTGATTTGCTAATATGAGGCTAACAGGGGAAATAACTCCATCAAACAATTGTGTACAACGGCTCTCGGGCGAGGCTGCCACGGACATGTACCAAATCGTCCATAAAAGTACTAAATGAAAAGAAAGACGAACAACCTCGAAATGAAAACAAATTAATTGAATTTAACTGAAATACTAAAAACCCTAAAATAAGTTCATGTTTATTTTCATTTAAATCAACTTTTTCAAATTTCTTCTCGAATAATTTTTTTTCAGTTTCCATTTACTTCAGTTGTTGTTTGCCAATAGTCTTTTTTCTAAAAGAAAGGCAAACAGAATATATTTTGATATTTTGCGAGACTATTTTATGAATTTAAAATTAAAATATAAAATTAAAATTTTAAATGTGATAGATAGAAAACGTACCAAATTTTCTTAGTATAGTACTGGACGTACCAAAAACACGGAGTTGGTACAAACGTACAAAAGCGGCCGTTCACCTCGGAAGCACGTGTTTTGAATTTTATTGATATATCTCGACTAACACTCGTCTAGATAAGGTCAAGTTTTTTTTGCCAGTTTAGAGATTTTACATAGTCAAGGACTTTTAGGTTTCGAAAATAAATACTCTCAGTTGAAAATGAGGGATTTTTTCTTACTGTTCATCTTTGCATCATGAAAATGAGGGACCAAAAACTGTTTTTTACAGAGAGACCATAGTCAAAAGTTTACGCACGTAATTAAAATTTTAATGTTTTGACTTAGAGATTCTTGACTTGGTTCACAAAAAAGGAAGGTAACTAGAATACACACACTTATTTGATTTGCTGCTGCTTATTATGAAACAATTTGACGATTTAAAACTATTTTATTAAACCTAATCATATAGGATATGATTTTAGGTAAGTGTTTAGAGTAAGTATTAGGGTTAGTGTTTAGGGTTGGGGTTGCAATCAATAAAAAGAATATCAAATATTTTTTCATATTTGTAAGATAAAAATGAAAAAACAGTAAATCTTAATATTAGATGATTGAACAAATCTTGCTGTCATTTCTAGCTGTACTTATGTTAATAAGAAGTAAATAGTCTCCTATTTTTCCAATTTGTCTTTGTGATTCACGCTTTTATCATGTACTACGTTTCTACTAGTAAACCTCTCTGTTTGTAACCCTCATCCATGCAATTACCAGTGACTTTTTTTTTATTTAGGTGGCTTGAGAGAAAATAGCCCAAATTTTTGTCTGAAGGGATAAAAAACAGACTTTCATTGATTAACATAGAATTGTACTGTTTTCAAGTCAATAAAAACATCAATTTTATTTAATGGCAAAAATTGACAGCCGATTAGAAATTTTTGACTGTAGAATTTAAAAAAAAATGTAATCTTCAGATGAAGATGATTTGATGAAAAATAGTTTCATTATGGTTTAACTGAACAGCACGAATATTTCTTGTTTTTTTATTAAAAAAAACAATGACAAATACCTTTCAAACTGTAGAGGTATTTTAGCAATCAATGCTTCAAAAATCGAAGTAGAGTCATGCTTGATAGGTGTCATGGTTAAGTGGTTCTTCCTGATACTGTAAAGTATAGATTAAAATAGAAAATACTACAAGCCAATGTCACTGGGTTGCTTTTCTAAAAGATCTCAATCTTGTTTAATCTTTATTTACATTTGTGAAATCTTTTTGGTAAAGACAAAAAGGAGAAATTATGCCTTCACAAACTTCATCCTGGAACTCTAATCACCTTTCCAATTTTTTACTAGTAGAAAGAAAATCGACCATCATTTTATTTAAATTTTCAGCCACAAGTAATGAAATAAAATACTTTGTATAAATGTTGAACAACCATAGCCACCTAGATGGTGAACGGTTCTATCCCTTTTTGTATAAGCGTGTGTTTGCATGTTCCAGTGCTTTTGGCCATACCATTTTGTCTACAGACTTGAAAATTAGCATCAGTACTCTGCTAGACCCCTTCTAAAAATGTTTTTTTGAAAAAATTTTTTGACACATTTATTAATAACATCTTGATTCTCCAGAATCTAGATGTTTTTTTATTCTGTTTCAGATGTTTTTTAGTGGAAAACGTCATTGAGGTCATAAATAGAATTTATTCTGACCATATATATTCTTCGATTAAATTTTTTCTATGTGACTTCAAATTTTGACCCTACAGTTGCTCAATTATTGACTGTGATGATGAATTTAGTTCAAATTTAAAACCCTTCACTTGAATAAGGCATAACATTAATGAATCCTCAAAGGGCTTTATAAGGGCTGTTCTAAGAATTGTATCTTTAAAGACCCTTTCAATCAGTTAAAAAACGCACAAAGGATTTACTGGGCTTCTGTACTTACAACAAGCTTCCAATGAACAACCATAAGGAAAAAATTCAATCAAAAATACCAAAGAATATATTTTTTCATCGTATCAATCCACATAATTATTCAGCATTGTTTTTTAATTGTAAGATTTCAGTTGATACAAGATAGTTCAAGAATTGATCAGAATTTCCAAAAATATTGAATTAACTGAAATATTCAATAAAAAATGTCAAAAAAACTCTGTAGTGTGAATATTATTTTGATTTTTACTGACCATAAACCTAAAGTCCAATTTAGCGAATAAGAAAAAGTTGCCAATAAGAGCAATATTTTACTCTGTTTTCTAATTTCTAAATTTCCAAATTGAGGTGAAAATTTTTTAATTGAACTAATTGTCAAACTCCAGTCCAAGTGGGAGTTGACTTTGTTTTCCCCCATAACAAAAACCTTTGTTTCTCACATAATGTTCTAGGGGTTGGTAACAGGTGGGCCATTGAGGTGTTCTCCGGAAGCATCAAACTTTTTCTAAAACACTTTCAAATTTTATGTATTTATGGGCTATTAAGCAGTTGATGGCTTTTACAATTTGTTCAACTTTTACTTACATAAGTATTGAATTGTATAATATGCTTAGCACAGGCATGTTCAGACTTTTGACAAATTGCAGCATCTGTTGATACACTTGGATTTCAAAATTCTATCAAAAATCAACTAATTTTTGCTTGCATATACATTGAATTGTATAATTTGTCTACAGACTTTTGATGAATTGTGACATGTGTTGATACATCCAGATTTCAAAATTCTATCAAAAATTAACTAATTGGTGGATTGTAATAAATTTCCAAGTATTTTTTCACTGTATAAATGAATAAATATACCACTTCATACTGATTTCTATATCAGTTTTTACTTGCAGAGCAAATATTGGAAATTTATTGGCCTCAAGAGCAAATTTTTATGCATGAGATGTAATATAATATACTTGTGAACCATAGACGAATCTAAAAAAATGAAAAGTGGACCATTAAAAGAGAATTTGGCAATTCCTAGTTTATACCAAACCTATGTATAAAATTGGCATTCCCCTACCGCGATTTGAAATCACGATTGTATGATTGGAAACCGGCTCTCTTACCAACTGAGCTGAACTGACAAGTCTAATAGATCTAAAAATTTATTTATCATACATACAATACAAAAGTTGTGGAATAGATGTGAGTGTGGAACTTGACCCTGCTGCAGCCAAGCTTGTTGATCTTATGTTTGGATCAGTACTTTTTATACTGTATGATTTTCCAGTTATAGTCAGTGTTCAAGCCAAGGTAAACCCAAGATTTCTAAAGCTGATTTTCAAGGGAAGCAGGTCCTCCCGATTTGAGAGATAGACACAAGGCAATCTTTCTACCCCATTCTGCCTCCCTGCTTAGTCCTATACCAAGTTAATTTAGTAAATATCTGTAGAGGACAGTTTACATTTGCAAATAATTACCCATGTGGGACCACCCAAGTAAAGTTTAATGTGTGAACAAACAAAAAAATTCAGTTGTAAAGTCTTTTTTCTTCTAAAAATCAGTTCCTAGAATTCCCTCCAAATTGAAGCTGTCAGCATATAACAGTAATAACTCTAATAAAAAAATCAAGTTGGTAATAGTTACAATTGGTTAGTCAATCAGACACAAAGACCAGAAAACCCAAATTGGCTTATTTGTCAACTTAACCGTTATATGGAAAACTACAAGGAGACTACTAAAGACAACACAGGATACAGTAGCCGACTCAGTAGGTATTACGAAATGCCCAGATGACTGCTGCATGCAATCAACTACCTTATTCTACCACACCTGTATGTTCACACTATCGAATAAAGAATTAGTTAAGTACTTTTGTTACACACGCAAACATACTCACATTTTCGACTTCTCTTTCAACAATTATCTGAAGAAGACACAGCAACATACAAACATCAAGAAACCTTATGAACTCTATTCTTTCAACAAGATTTTTCCCCAAAAGAGTCTTTTCATTCTTTTACCAATGAGGAAAAATTCACAAATTTTATATCTATGAATATTTCTTCAAATTCTTCTGGCAGAATAATCATCTTTACTTTTACAAAATAAAACTAACACCAAATACTGTTGTTCTATGGATAAATTAGTTATCTATAACTTATATATTCATTTCTATGGAAGGACTTTTAAGGAAAAAAATACTGAATTTGATTCAAGTGCAGAGTTCATAATTTCAAATGGAGTGTAGGAGGTTCTTTATCAGCAAAAGTTTTACCCTTGAGTCCTGCGTTATGGACAGAAAAATGTCTTACTGTTCATTATATAAGTATATATAAACTTGGCATGAGTTGGTATCAGACCATCTATACTGAGAGATTCAATTAGGATTGAACTCACTAACAACAGCCAGCTAGACAAGATTGTTGATCATTGCTATACAGCGTGTGTCCTGATCCCCTTTTTCTACATTATTTATCAACACAGCAGTTTTGTACCAGGCCATCAATAGTGGGAGATACAATCAGGATCAAACTCACTGACAACAGCAAGCAAGAATAATTTGCTGATCATTGCTACTTATGATGTGTTTTGATCTGATTTTTTTTTATTTATTAACATAGCTGTTTGGTATCAGATCATCAATTGTAGGAGATACAATGAGGACTGAACCAGGGCTGGCCTAAACCTTCATGGGGCCTTTAGCAGAATTTGATTCTGGGGCACCCATCACTTCTTAGGGGGCCCCTCTGGTAGCCATAGAACCCTAAGCAGCTACTTAGTTTGCTTTTGCTTCAGGCCGACTCTGGATCAAACCCACTAACAATGACAAGCAAGATTAGACTTTTAATCATTGCTATACTATGTTTGCCCAGATTCGCTTTTTCCCTATATGATTTATCAATTTAACATAATTTGATTCCAGAACATCCATTGTGGGAGATCCAATGAGGATTGAACCCACTAAAAATGCCAAATACCTACTTCTCAATTTTCAGTTTTTCAATGGAGATATTTATCATTTGCTATCCTCAGGGGCACCCTGGGGTAACAGCATTAGGGGTAGTCATCAGTTGTCATTTCACTCATCCCTGATGGACCCCTCTGTGATCCCTTAGCATAAATCCTAGACAAAAGCCTCATCATATACCAGTGGTTCTCAACCTTTTAATCACCAAGGACCCCTTTTATTCAAATGAATTTTCCAACCAACCCTAAGCTTCTGAAAGGTCTGCCTACTCAATAAGCTCAGGGACACCCAGTAATACCTGTGTGAACTCCCAGGGAGCTGTGAACTCCATATTGGTAACCATAGACCCCACAGGGCCAATAGGCCCCAAGCTTGAGAACTACTTACCTTGTTCTTCAAACCTGTTTTAGTCATTGATGGAATGTATTTTTTTATCAGCAAAATTTATGCCTGGGAAGAGTCTAATTTTATGGACAACAAATCATGAAAATAACAGTTCATTATTAGAGTAGATTTATTTGTACCTCTTCCCAATGGTGACTTCTTATGATTCCAGTTACGTTTTATCAGACAGATTAACATCTATCTGAATCTAATGATACATTGGAACAGCAGGCTCCCTTGTAAAAGAAAAGACGTTTGGAACAAACTGAATAACTCTCCTTGACAGTTGATAATTGAACAACCATAGCCTCAAAATTTGAAGTCACGTAAAAAAAATTTCATCAAAGAATGAATATGATCAGAATGGAGAATCTAGATGTTATAATTAAACTTGCCAGAATAAGGCCCCGAAAAGGTAAAAAAAAACTATGGAAAAATAAAAAATCAAAGAGTGGACCCAGTGGAGTACTGATGCCAATTTTCAAGTCTGTAGACACAATAGTATGGCCAGAAGCACTTGGACAAACAAACAAGCACATAAACAAACACACACACACACAAAAAAGGATAACCCTTTGCCATTTTTGATGGCTACAGTTGTTCACTCTTTTTTAGCAGACATACTCTGACCAAATAATATTTTGGCCTAAAACTAACAGTGGGCTTGTTTGAACTGAGCCACCAAAAGGGAGTTTTTGCGTTTTTGTCCTATCAAAAGTATGTAGGTACATCAAGAAGTCTGTAGCCTAAAAATGAGAGAAAGCATTTATTTCACACAACAAATATTTCTTTCACCATAATCTCCTTATAATCTCATCGCACTTAACCCAGTGCTTCTCAATTAATCAATTAAACCAAACATTATACAGTGAAACCTCATATCAAAATTTAGCAAATAACCCTGTTATTCACAACTTACCCTTTTGTTTATCGATATTTACTAAACCTAGCTTAGTCTGGCACAAATCCATAGGTATAGAACACATATTGTGTGTGTGCTTCACAATGAAGATTTAATTCACTACAATGGTCTTTAAGACTAGCCTGTTTAATTTTGTAACCATTGATTTACAGTGAGGCACATTTCTTGCTCATTAAAAAACAACATCGCAATACCTTCATTTTTGATGGCTAAGATGTTTCATATCATTGGTAGGGCCTGTATGTAAATTACTGCATGGCATAGGGCCAAAGACATTGAGGGGGCCCACAAATAAATAGTAATATAATACTTCATCACTATTCCCTTGAGAAAATGATCAATCATAAATAAAATACCAACTTGGTGCATTTAGCACATGAATAAAATACATTATTTTAGGGGTGAAATATTCCTTTTCTAATTCATACTATGAGATACCTCATCTTAACATTTGTAAATATCTGATGTTATTACTTTTATTATTTATTGCACGTTTCTTATATTTTTCTACATTGTCTACTCATGAGCTTTTGAAATTTAAAAGATATTTTTTTGTTTTGTCTCTTTTATGTTTCAATATGAACTTACAGTTCAGAACTTTGATATGGTTTTGATAGGGGATGTAGGGCCCATTGTGGTCGTGGTCCAGCCTTGATCATTTGTTAGCAATAAACTAGTCTTTGGGATTATTAGTAAACTGTGTGGCTGGCTCGTAATCTTACATATTGCTAGCTTAATGTGTTTATCCATGAGGGCAAGATGTGATTCAAGGTCGATTTTTGCCTTTTTGAGAGCACCATGGCCATAACGGAATGCCCTGACCACACCACTTAATGTGCAATTAATGATCAAGTTCTTTGTTTTAAATTTCTTATTCACAATTCTTTTACGTATTCAATGACTTCAATTTAAAAAGATTACTGGTAAAAACTCCAGGAATCTTTCAGAGAGGCTTTACTCTTAAATTCACCAACATCCAACTCAATTTACTGTTTTCAAAATTCGCGCTATTGACCAATCAAAATATTTGTCACATTGAAACCGAAGGTCTGTTCACTACGTCATCACTGATTGGCTGTCAACCACACGAGGGAAAGATAACTCCACGGTCTCTGTTGTACCCCAATATGCCGATTTCTTGAAAAAAATCTTAAATAAACACCATCGTCATTTAATTGCAAGAAATAATTGTTGATAGATAACAACCGTAAGAATAATAACTGCACCAATTATTTATCCTAGAAGATAAAATTAAAATAAGAATAAGCAGGAAAATAGGATGATTACAGTTTACGAAAATAAAGTAGGAAAATAAAGTTAGGACCTTGTTTCAAGTAATCACGTTTTTAACACAAAGGAGACACACACAAGTCTCTTTAGAAGAGAAAGAAAAAAACTGCTTGAAAATAACAGATTAGCCAAGTCATCCTGCTAAATATAGCATATCATAGTGAATTGGGTATTTAACTTGTTGGAGAAGACAAAATAGCTTAGATTAAAGGATATTTTCATTGAAGAAATTCGTTATTTAGAAGGGGACCCTCGACCTACGACATTTTTTTTGTTATTGTAGAAAGAAGAAGAAACAATGGCTGGACCCTTGTATGAAAATTTGAATAAGATAAAAATTCCTCTCGGAGGAGATAAAGTTTATAAAGATGAATGTGCCTACTCGTTTGATACACCGGTAAGTAAAAAGAAAAGAAAAAAAATCTACAGTAAAAGTGTTGTTCTTGTTTATATAACTGTAGTAAGTAATGATCTGAAAAATAAAAGTTTTTTTTTAAATTTTTGACTAATATTTACCTTCATCCTATTTAAAAAAAATCATAAACAAAACAATGGTCAAAAAATGATGATAATGGGTTACAATGCTTCATAATGAAAATTTGTATTTTACTCCTGGTATTTTTTCTCTTTCCAATGCCTGTATAATGTAACTACATGTTTTACTTATAGACTCTTTGAGGAATGTCTATTGACATAGTATTTAATATAAATACGAGTTCATTTATTAAGTGCTTAAACATCACTGTACGAGTTTTTAAATTGTTATGGGATGACTATGGAAAAAAAACTCGGGGATCGATTTATGATATTTAAATGTTTCAAACTGTTCCCCCATTTTATGACCAGGTTCCCTCTAGAAAACGATCAGACCCGGTTTTGGTTGCCGATAAATTGTGCTTTTTGGTTGAATATTTTTTTAAAATTTCGTTCAACAATAAACTAATTCAAGAATCTATATATGTCGGGACATCCTGTCTCGCCTTATTTCATTACGAATTACTTTATTCTAAATTTATTTTATTAGCAACACATGACAACTTATACTTGTGTGAAAAATCAATTTTTCCCGTATAGAGAAAAAAAAGAGAAAGTATTTATAAAATAAATTTTATTTAAAGATTGAAAGTGTAATCTTGAGGTGTTTTTTCAATTTATCCCCCATGAAACTAAACTTGATTTTGAGGAGAATGAATTAAGAGAACAAAAACTCTCGGGGCCTACACTTAATTTTTGAATAAAATTCATTTGTAAATCTTTACAATAAAAACCTTTTAATTTTGACACAACAATATTGTGAGTGAACAATTAAGATTCGTCTTTTTGGAGACAAAATATCGGAGAGTAATTTAGCATTATAGCTATATTGTAAATAAAACCCTCTCATAATATCACAAGATAAACAAAACCTAACCAATTTCCAGATGGTTCTAGCACCTGAAAAAAAACGAAAAACAATTTTCTTTATGGAAGACTGCGTAGTGCGTGTATTCAAAGAAAGATTTCGACAAGAAAATCACCCAACACCTACATGAAATTCTACCACAGATAGAAAAAAAAAATTGAAGTTTAAAATATTTCTGAACCTAACCATTTCAGCACCTCAAGTACGGTTTATGATGTGTTCACGTGCTGAAACACACTCCCTGATCCGAATTATGGCAACCAGTTTTTCCCAACCCAATAATGTTTTTTTAAAATTCTTTAAAAAAAAAAAATGAAACGTTTGTTGATTTTGAATTCGCAGTATGAAATAGCGGAAAATTTGAATTAGATCGGAATTTAGACTGATTTTTTTCCCTCAAATATAGTGTAAAGTTGTCAGATTTGGCCTGAAGGGGAGATAATCTGAGCTTCATCTCTGAGACCCAACACAAGCATTGGAATAGTCGATTTTGGAAATCGAGGCAAAGGTTCAATACTAGCCTTTTGAGTTGAAAGGTTGCTAGATCAGGGCAATCCTTGGACTAATGCAGTTTCTTAGATTTCTTGAACAATTTTTTTTGAATTGGCTGTTTTTAGTGGCTAAAATTGACTAACAGCCCAATTTGCTACTTGAAGTCAAATCTTGCAACCCTATTGAGGTATTTAAACTCTGCCTAATCTCATGGTTGCCTGAATAGTTTTCTCAAAATCGGTACAGAAGAAAAAAATCTGTACTTCACATGAATGAATCACCATAGTACACGTCTGTACCAGAACTAATTATCTTGAAAAAAAAAAATCTTCTATCTAAAATTATCTAAAAAAAATACCAGCACAAGATCTGGGCATGTTGGTCCAAAATGACTATAGAGGCCCAAGAAAGCAGTTTTTTGAAAAAAAAACAAAATGCTTTTACATGGTGCCTAGTGGTGTATATCACTAGGAGTGCTGAAAGAGAGAGATATTCACATGCATAGACAGATACAGACATTCAAAAATAATTTGAATGTCTGATCTTCAGATAATCGAACAGATGACGTATCTATCAGGCTAAAGTGCTGCTGTGTGGACATAGTGTGAAATTAACTTTCAGATACTAAATATGTTTGTAAATATTACTGTTTGGAGATATATTTTTGTGTTCCAAAGTAATTACAAATTTCATAACACAATTGCCGTTTTTAAACCACAGCTGATATTTACCAGCCTTCACTGCATCAAGATACACTTCATAAATGTTTCTTATTGCATTTTGGAATTCATACAATAAGTTCTCTAAAATCTCTATCCTTCATGGGGTTAAAACTATAAATGACACCCTGCTGGATAGAAGAAATGATGGACTATGCATTACTTGGTTGGGTTATATTTTATAGCAGTGAAATACATAATTACTTACCAAACATCTTAATACTTGAATCTGTCATAATTTTTTTTTTCTCTTTAAATACTACTGATCTGTTGAACTCATTTGAAACATCGAAAACTATATTCAATGTAAATAAAAAAGATAAAATGCTACAACAATTTTTTTTGTATACAGTGAATGGAAACAGTTGAGAATATATAGACTTTATGTCTGTCAACTTGATATCTCGTTCACTGTATTGTGTATGTAAAAAAAAATGTTATTTCATATTTAAAAAAGAAATTCCTATGAATTTAGTAGCCCAATTATAATGAACTCAACTATCTTTGAAGAAAATAATCAAGGAAATGGCTATGGATTTTAAACTTCAAAGTGATAGCTGTATTATTAAAATGTAATATGTTCAAAAGAACATTAAACATAATTTTCATTATTTCAAATGTGTTTAATGCTTCAATATTTTTTTAAAAACTGACTTACAAACATTCAAAAAAAAAATCCTGACTTAGTATTTACAAGTTAACTTCATTCTATGAAATACATTTATACTAAGATATATATTTATGTAATTTGTCCATTCATAATCCTGTTGTTTTTTTATGGGTACTATTTAGTGTTATATGTAAATGTACTTCATCTTATTTCAGGAGAGTTCCACTGGTCTGTACATTTGCATGAACACGTTTTTGGGCCTTGGTAAACAACATGTTGATCGTCATTGCAAAAAAACTGGGAATGCTGTCTTTCTGCACATCAAACGAAGAAGGAAAGCAGTAAGTATTAGATTTGCTTGTAATTTTGAAATCTGTGTTTAAATGGTATTTATTTGTTTGGGGAGGTAGTGAGAGGAGACTTTGTAATGCTCCTTCATTTCAGATTATTGAAAATCTCTATTTGAAGCATTCATGTTTTAGTGAAACAACTTTAAACAGTGAACACATTTTTAGATGTGTCGGCTCACATCTCTATAAGACACTTTCCTGTATGTCAGTTCCACTTATATCAAACAACGAAAAAGAGGAAGGAGGGGTTTTGTGTTTCATTTACTAGCGGCTATTATGTCATCAGAGGTGTGATGTCATCAATAGATGACATATCAAGCTAGTGATGCTTCATTTAGAATCCCTTTGGAATCGGAAATCACGGATGTGGACGTATGGATGGTAAAAACACTGTTGTTCTTGATGGTTCTTAATATAGCACAAAATGCTTCACAAGTTTTGTTTGAAAAAAATCCGGCAATTTTTAATATCTCTAGAACCAGTTGTGTAGACTTGATGCAACTTGGCAATCAGGGAGGACCTTATTGTACCTGCATGAAGAGACACTCTCTTGTGGGCTGTGAGACGCCATTGGGTGAGATTTTGTACTGCTATCATCACATTCACAATTACCGTGCAAGTTATTCTTCATGTCTCATGTAGGCCCCCCCCCCTCTTTTTTTTTTTTTTTGGTAATACACTGCATCTTTCAGGTCTGTTAGTACCTCTACAATGTTGCCAATTTTGTGCTTTTTGTACTAAATTTAGCATGTTTCTTGTTTTGGCAATGTGAAAATTCAACATTTAGCAATATTTTTAGTGCTTTATTTTCACAGTTTCAGTCAATCTTTGGCTATTTCCTAGCCATTTTAGACAGATATATCAATATTTAGCTAATAAGAATGGCCTTAAAAAGTTGACTTTTTTTTTTTTTTTAGCACGTTTCGGTGTCTTTTGACACTTTTTCAAGATCGATTCAGTACATGAATTTTTTTTCATGTTGGCAACACTGGCCTCATCAGTCAAGATTCAGCCCCTGCAACTTTTGGCTTTTCCTAAAAAGTTTCAAGACTGTGGTTGAGTTTACAGAGAATGCAATAGCTTGATGGAGGAGGCCTGTGCTGATTGTTTTGAAAAGGGGAAGGGGTGCTTGGATAAGTGTGATAGGTTACAAGGGAAATAAAGCATCATTTAGGTAGGCTATCTTTACCATTGAGTTAACAGTGTTGATCAGAAAGAAAGAATAAGCTCTCAGGGAGGCTTCTACCTCACTTCCCTCTTGCTTGAAGGAAATCTGGTTTAACACATTAACTGCTATATCAATTAAGTGTATTCAATGTCTGGATACTTTCTGGACAGTCCTTGTAGGTGATATATTTATAGTGTGTTCTTGCAAATAAGAGTTATCTACCTTACTCTTGCAAAGAAAATCGCTGCCATTTCGGAAGAGCATTTTTGTTTTTCATCGTAGCGTATGCGTTTCTGAATTGGGCTGTATTTTCACTCAGCAGGTACTGTCACTGAATCACTGACTTATCCTTGGTACATGCATTATTGTCTTCTGAGACCAAGGGAGGTCGTTGACTATCATTAAAAGAGTCTGAGGCTGAAGTTGATATTTCTCTACCGTGATTTGAAATTATGACTAAGTGATCAGTAGTTGGTTCTCTCACCGACTGAACCAAACTGACAAGTCTTATGTATCTACGAAAATTTATGATGGAAATTTCTAATAGATGAATACATCTATACTAAATATAATTAATCTTATAATTTTTTATTCATCATATGTACAATATAAAAGTAATGTCGGAAAAGAAGTAAGTGTGCAGTTAGGCCCTGCTGCAACTAAGTCTGTTCTTGTTGAAACAAAAATTCCCCGAAGTTGGAATCTCGTTTGTTACCCCATTCTTCTGCCAACGTTGAATGTGAATAAATAATTGACAGGTCTGGTTAGTCACTCAATAGAAACTGTCATGTAACCAATTTCTTCTGACAGTGTGCTGTGTCGGGATGATCAGTTGAAAAATTGGGAAAAAGGAAGATTAATGGATAAATTACTTCTCTTGCCTTTTGTTGGGCAGTGATCACTTGAAAGTCTGAATTTTCAAAAAAACAAGCATGAATGCTATTGGACACTAACTAAGGGACAAATTTAGCAGAAGCTCACATCGCAAATAGAATTCCTCATTAAAAAAACTTATATGGGGGAAATTTTCAAAAAACAAAAACCTTGTTTATCTAGATATATAAAGAGTAAATGTTGAAGTTTGCAGCCCTTTAGCTCCATTAGTATGGCCTGTATGCACAATACATACATAGCCTGCCAGACCAATTTAAAAACTGAAAAAAATCTATGGTGACAGTTTTGATTGACTGTTTCTGAAACCATTATTATTAATTTTTTGGCAATTATCTATCTTCAAATTAATACTACTTGTACAGAAACCAAAATGAACATGGCCTAAAAGATATTCAGATTGAGTTTGGTTAAATGGTTGGATTTGGACTTCAGCAAGCCAGCAAAAGTCTCATAGCTGAATTGAGATAAGTCGGTGAAGCTTTCCTCGGGCGAGAGGGACGTAAGGTTGTGACCCCTCTAAGAGCTTATTCTTTATGTTAACTCACTGCTGTAGTTGAGACCTGAATTCAGTCGTGATAAAAAACATGTAGAAAATTAAGATTAATGTAAATAGTTGTCAAAAATCAATAATAATGGTTTTCAATATTTTATTCTTTTAAAAAAAATAAAGGAAAACACTCAGAGTATTTTTCACTATTCCTGTCTATTTATTTATGGTCACTTTTATTTCTTGCAGATACAGAAGGCTTCAGAAGACCCTCCTCCACAGAAAAAACCAACCCGGTTAGCTATAGGTAAGTCCTACTAACTTTCAAGATATAATTTTTCTTTAGGCATTTATAACAGAAATACTATTGCTGTTAATCTATGTATCATTTATTTTAGACTGAATGTTCCAAAAAATCATGCATGATGAAAATTCAGAATATCTTTTTATTGCATGGAGATTTTGAGCTGAAACATCAACTGTGGAAACTACAGATGCGCTAAAACTTTTCCACAAAATTCTTACTTAGTTTTGTGACTGCACAAGCGATTTGAGAAAGCTTGCTTCTTGCTAGGAAGGAACCGGAGCCGGTTATTGAGCAGACATCAACCGACACTAGCTGATTTGATTTATATACATCACATGCAATCGGCAAATTCTCTGACTGTTTGCAATTTCAGGCCCAAAGGGAGACTGTGTGTCAACAAGCAGGAAGAAAGAACTGCTTGAATTTTGGTTTCAAACCAAGCCTTATCAAATCATTTGTGTGGTCACAACTGCACTGAAATTTTGTCAAAAAGTTGAAATTTCAGTTCAAAATCTCAATGCAATAAAAAGTTATTCAAAGTTTTCATTGTTCTTATTTTTTTGGAACATTCAGTTTTATTAAGTTGTAACTTTTCATTTTCATTTTTGTGGACTCCTTGTGGAGCCTAGGGCCACATTGCAGTTTCAGTAGCAAGTTGGTTTCATTGGGTGGAGTTGCTCGCCCCACGCTAAAGATAGACTACCTTACAGGGCTGAGTAAGCAACCTCAGTTAAAACTTCAACTCAGTTTGCCAATTCTGTTTTCCTTGCTGGTAATCTTGAACCTCTCGCAACTTTTCACCATTTAAATATTTTATAAGATTCATTATCTATTAATTTTTGGCTGGAATTTCATCTTGATTGAGTGAAATCAAAAAAACTTTTATCATCGAATTATCATAGTAAGACATGGTGTTAATTTTTGTTTTTTGCAGGAGTTGAAGGAGGTTTTGATGCCCATCAGAAAATGTTTGATTTTGTTGAAGAGACGTCTATTGTAGTCTTGCCAGATTGGACGGTGTATCCATTCCCCAACCCTGAATTACCAGAAATGGTCAGTGCTTCTCATTCTCTTTAACTTTTCACAAAAGAAGTTAATGAATCTATTACACAATAACTGAGGTTTTCAAACTTCATTGTACAATGACACACTGAGGAATGTGTGGGGAAAAGATGTAGATCCGACAGAATGATTTGGAAAGTTGACAATATGGAAAAGGAAAAAGAATTGAGACTTCTTAGTCGATCTTGGAAATTTGAGGCAACTTAGTACATCTCGAAAATTTGAGATGTTGTAAGTAGTTTCAAGTCTTATTTCTTTTTCATATTGTCAACACACAAAGAAATATGTTTGACTTATGCGGTGTACCAACTCTGTATTAATGAAGGAGAGTGCTGTAAGTTGATGTACTGTAAAAATGAATTAATCAAACTGATTTCAGTAATCAATGAACAAAGCTTTTATATCCGCATACTTATGGATAAACTCATCACCTTTTTTTTACTTTCATCTGTTGCTAAAAAGGTTGAGATCTCAAAAAAATCTTATGATAAAAATGCTTGATAGACAAATCTGTGGTGTCAGTGGGACATATGTAATACCTCTATGGGTAACATTCAAGGATTGAAATATTTGTGTATTTGGAAAAATTTACTAAGCACACTTGGAAGAAAGTTGTGGCTCACAGTATTAGAATTACTGCATTATGAATTTAACAGCAAATATCCATACCTCGAATAAATGACTGTAGCTCACACGTATGTCTGAACTAATTACCTGAAAAATTATCTAAAATAATAGAGCTTTTATAAAAAATTATCAGCTCAGAATTGTTGGTCCAAAATGACCATAGAGACCTAAAAAGGCACTTTTTTCGAACCTCCCCATCAAAAAAATCCCCAACTTTTTATAATAAAAAAAATCTAATAAAGATATGAATAATCTTTTTTATTTTACAGGTGAGAATGTCGGCCAGTTCTATCCTGGAAGCTGAGGATGCTCTCAAGATGGAAGAGGCAGCCATGATAGCTGCAGGTACCTGGGAGGGAGATAAGAAGATTATTAGCAAGTAAGTACTTTTATTTCTCTGAGCTATAACTAATTAGAAAGCATCAACCAAACGTGTCAACATCGACATAGGTTTCTTCAGTTTTCAAGTGTGTCTTGCTATGTATGTGTGTATGTGTACAGGCTCCACTAATACAGATAGAAGGCTGAAAATTTGAACATTGACTCTATAACATGTCAAGAAAAAATTTTGGGTTTTCAGTTTGGGTGGGGGTGTTAAATTTACAATGTGAATTTATGTTCAATTGTGTCTGGCAGCATTCATGCATGTTTTCTGGAAATCCAGATTTTTTTTTAATGATTGCCCATTTTTCTAATTTTTTCCAATTGATCACCCCCAACATGGCATGCTACCAAAAGATGTTGGTCACATAGTGATTGTTGAAGTTCTAAAGTTTCTAGAAAGAGTTGAAACTGTTGTACATTGGCCTCTGCTGTTGATAATTCTTCATCATTAAGAACAGTTTTTGGCGTCCCTCTTGATTTATTGTTGGTGTCCACATTTTCAAACCTAAACTTATTGAACCAATACCGCAATTTGTTTTGTAGTGTTCACTCCAAATGCTTTGTTGACATTATCAGTAGCTTATTATTATGTCTAAATATGAAATCATATTTGAAAATTAGTCTTACTTTTTGGTCAAATGCCATTGCTGTGAAAGGCTCAAAAACCTCCATTAATAACAAATTGTTTCTCTATTTACATCTACAAATCATGAAATTAGTGAATCATTCACTTTTAATATTATTCTCTTTGATGTAAAAGATGACTTTTAATATGTTACAACCTTATAGACACTGTGAGAATACCAAATAAATTTAGCAGGGCCTAACTTAAGGCCGTGCAAAGAGTGCAGCCATACAAGGCACCAAGATTTTAGGACACCTCCCAGGTATGCCTTTGAAAAATATTTTAGAATTAAGACAGATTCATGTTGAAATTTGAATTTTATTGACAAGTTTACATATTCATTTTCTTATCCAAGACTGGGAAATATATCTTACCCTGAAAAATCGAAACAACTTGATTTAGAGACCCTGGAATACTGAGTACTGACTATTGGAAGTCTACAGAATCTGGAACAACATACATATAGTGGATTCTGATGTCTATTGCTCAAGATACCCTGATAAGAAAATGCAGACTTCATCTATTTATAGTAAAACATGAGACAGCCATAAATTACAAATTAAGACGTCCACTGGTGTTAGGAAAAATTTCTTTTTGTCAAGAGTAGCAAATGCATTGAACAGCCTGAATGAGAAGGCAATCATATCTGAGGGTATCAATTTAAAAAAAAATAACCTTTAATCTGATGTTGGTCATACCAAATTTAACTAGCAATTTTCTTATTAGTTTAATTCCATCCCAACTTGACTAAAGCTGGCTTATTGATGCAATTAACTGCTGTCACAAAAACAATTCAAGTGCATACATTATAAGTGTATTTCAATTTGTTTCAGAATTTATCATGTCAAATTGAGTATTGTTATTTTTGAATATTTCATTTTTGTTTTGATTTGTTTGAAAGTAATCGCTAAATACAAAAATAGAAGGGTCTCGAAGAAAAGTTATGTTCTGGGCCCCCATTAATGTTAAATTTTGTCCTGAAAGTAAATAAGTATTGTAGTTTGTGGTGATAGAAAATCTCATCCTTGTTCTCAGATACGCTGAAAACCTGATGCAATTGGACAATGGCAAGAAGATTCCACCAACTGGATGGAAATGTGAACAGTGCGACTTGACTACTAATCTTTGGTTGAATCTCACTGATGGTGCCATTTTGTGTGGGCGCCGTTTCTTTGATGGCACTGGTGGTAATAATCATGCTGTAGAATACTATCAGAAAACCAAGTATCCCCTTGCAGTAAAATTGGGAACTATTACAGCTGATGGAGCTGGTAAGTATAACATTACGCTTTCAAACTACTTTTGAACACAATTTTGGGTCTCAACAGTGTTGCGTTTCTTAACCTTTAAATTCATGTAAAAAAAGTTCATAGTCATTATTAAAGGAAATCCACTTTAAATTATAATCATCTCCCTTGGACTATCAAATGAATTCACGGAAGTGTTGCATATTTTTAATTCTATTCATTGAGGAGGTCCACTGTCTATTATATGCAGTCCATGAGTCCAAGAGTTGAACTATTTCAGTCATTCTCCCCTCGAGTCTTTTTTCACAAATATCATTTTACCCTCTCAACTAAATCCTATGACCATAGCTCCACAAAAGGCCTGATCATCAAGGCTACAGATTCTTCTCTCTTTGTGTATCTTTGTCTTTGTGTCTCCACATACTCCTGGTCACGTTTTCGGAGCGACAACCTTGAAAATTAGCATGAGTACATCACTAGGCATTCATCTAAAAAATATTCTATTTTGTTTATTCCCAAAAGTGTTTTGGGGTCTCTGGTCATTCTGGACCAACAATACCCAAATCTTGTGCTGGTATTTTTCAAGATAATTTTAGATAAGAGATACATCTTTTTAAAGATAATTTTAGATAATTAGTTCTGATACATACATGGGCTATGGTCATTCATCTATACAAGGTACAGATAATTCCTTATGTCTTTGATCATTTTGATCTTTTTCTCAGTGGGGTATAATTTTACACATAATTCAGTTGTAGGCAAAAAGCATAAATTAACTTATTTCTTAAGTGCTTTTAAATTATTCTTGTTTTTTGACCATCCTAAAAATATGTAAAGAAAACTAGGAGTGACAAAAAAATCAACACAAAAATTTCTCTAGAATCCATAAAGTTAATAAACAACAGTCTTGGAACTTAAAATTAGATCTCTAAAAGAAATGTTCTCTTTTTGTACTTGTTTACCACGAAAAACACTTTTTTAAGTGTAGAAAAATATAAATATCTGAGTAGATTGTCGTTCACCCTTCTAGTTCCATTTATCTCAAAAATAATTTAATTTCATGCTTGAGTGAATCATTCACTAGTTTAAGAAGCTCTGAACTAGAAGATCACAGTCCAAAATAAATTATGAAACTAACACAACCTTTTAAGAATGACTAATCTGACCTGTATTTTTATTTTCCAGATGTTTACTCTTATGATGAAGATGAAATGGTTGAAGATCCTTATCTTGCAAAACATCTGGCTCATTTTGGCATCAATATCTCTTCACTTCAGAAGGTGAAACATTGTGGGATTTTTTTTTTAAACATTAAACCAAACTGATATATAAAGTTAACATTTCCCTATCGTGTTTTGAAATGATTGGTAGGCGGCTTTCTTTCTGACTGAGCCAAACTGAAAATTCTTACATATCTACAAAAATTTATCTTACAATTACGCAAGGGCTGATTTTATTCTAATAAGTAGATACATTTATACTGAAAAATATATTTTCATGTAATTTCTTTTATCATGTATACAATAGAAAAGTTCCAGTAATCACCTTCAACCGGAATAGAAGTAGGAATTGAGTTTGACCCAGCAGCAGTCAGGCCTGTTCTATTACTAGTTTTGTCTAAATTCATTTTTTTTAGAGATAAAGAAATTCATCACAACTAATAATGAAAATATTGTATTGCTGAAGTAGTAACTTATTGTAATATTACGCTGCCTGTATTTGTATTTGTCATTTTTTGTCTGTAATAGCCCGAATCAATTAAATAAACATTGTTACTAAAGGGACAAAACTTACTTAATGATAATTTAGAAGTGTTGCATCCCTTGCATAAATTTTTCTATCATCCACATACATAAAATCTATTGTGTTCATATTTTATATATTTCGTAATTTTTTCATCAAGTGTAACTATGCTAGTGATATGTATGAATTAAAACTGATCTAATCAAATTTTTTTACAGACAGAGAAGACGATGATGGAACTAGAAATTGATTTGAATCAAAAGATTGGCGAATGGGATGTTATTCAAGAATCTGGTAGCAAACTGAAACCGCTCTTTGGTAAGGGCTACACTGGGATGCGTAACCTTGGCAACAGCTGCTACATGAACTCCGTTATGCAAGTTATCTTTACCATCCCTGATTTTAAAGAAAGGTGAGTGACTTCCCCTATCTTTTTCCCAGCTTCCCATCCACTTTTTAAAACAGTCTGCCAAGTTCTCTGTTCGGATCACCATTATCTGCCGTGTCACATTTTCCTTAATCTCGTCCATGGTCTGAAACCCCTTTAAGAAAAGCTAGAAGTCAGTAAACCAAATCTGGCTTTCAGAAGGGTTGATAGATCTATGAGATGTCATGTAATGTTTTCACTAATAACCTCTCATGAGATGTGAAGAGTGACTCGTTCCTTGTGAATGCAATGGTCACACAGTGCACAAGGTCACTCTAATCGGTTTACGAAGTTATATCAAGGCTGTGCAACTGGTTCTTGAGATATTCGTAATTTTATAACTGTCTTGTAAAATAAAGACCGCAATTCATCAACGTTTTCAATACTTTATTAAAAAATAGTTGATAAGGGAGTTGTAAAAAATTTGAAGAAAAAATTGTTTGTCCGTAAACGACCCTCCCCTTTTAGAGAAAAACTGTTCATTGGTTTGAACAAATTCAATTGTTGAATTGTTCTGTTTTTTTTTTTAATTATTTGTGCACCATTTAAACCTTAAAGTGTGTAGAATGTTCGTAAGGAAATAGTTATTTTATTTGTGTGCCGTTTTTAACTTGGAGTGGGCGATTGTTATTGTTTTTACAATTGTTGGAAAGAAGGGAGATAATCTTAGTTGATTTCAAGGCTTACAAGAGTTATTACCCTTTTACTATTACCGATGTATTCGAGGAATCGACAGAAATAATGATAAACTATGTTTTGAAAATTGGAGGTAGTTGATTACACTGATTTGATTAATATCATTTCTATTTCAGATATTATAATAAAATGGAGCAGTTGTTTGCTTCATCCCCTAACGATCCTACGTCAGAGTTCGATGCTCAAATGTAAGTTCTTGCCTTTAAAATTCCTTTTGTTCCTGATTTTGTTTTCAATTTATAAAACTTTGAAATTTCTCAACAGCATTGATAGCTTGGGATTCAGTATATCAGAAATCTTTTTAGAAAAAATTGGATTTATTTATAGAGAGAATATAATAGCCATTGAGAAAGATTTTTCCTTAAGTCTATTCTGGTTATTATTTAGATGAAATAAATTAAAAAGTCTATTTATTTGTTACTCTCTTCATACTTCATTGGTTAAAATATTCTATTTGCTATGCAGTTCCATTATAGCCTGTTTTACTAGGAAGAAATCCTCATTTCAGTAAAATTAATTGAAAAATTTTAGTTGCTTAAAATTTTCTTTTCAGTGTACATGTTTTCTTCAATCAATGTGGTTAACTGATTCCAAAAATTTCTATAATCTCCAAAACTACATTCTTCAAATGTGTATTTTTTTTTTTATCAGCTTATAATGAATTACATTAATTTGAACTGCAATACCTTAATCGTACTTCATGAAAAACCCCGCATTAATCAAGGTATTCTAGAATTACTGTTGTGAACCAAGTTCAAGAAAAATCACTCGCCTCTTCCCGTACACAACAACATTAATTCTTTCTTTGTCAGGCTATCCAAAACTCAAGATGCCACAAAGCTTCATTGGTCATTGTAACAGGCAGACAACTTGAATAACTTATAACAAAAGACAAGATTGATAAATGAAAAAAAAATCAAACAGCGGCAAACCTCATTCATCTAAAACTGACAAACTGCTGTTTTTATGATGTATTAGATGAACATTACTACTACTCAGATTCAATTCACACCATAACTGTCTAACGTAGATATCCTTCCTTGGGGATCAGGATAGTAGTGTTGAGCCTTTAGGGTGTAGGGAAAAATATTGTGTCTTCAATGCTGGGAATTATAGAAAAAATTCATTTTCAAGCCAAACTGATTTTTCTCTTATTCCTGATTGTATATTAATACAAATCAATTATTTTCCAGGGCCAAATTGTCTCATGGTCTCCTTTCTGGGGATTATTCCAAGCAGCCTACCGAAGAAGAAGCAGAGGAGAGTGAATATTTGTTGGTAAGAAAGAGCTTTTTTCTTTCCTTTTCCTTCTTAGGAGAAAACATGTGAATAAATGTCTGTGGTTGTGTTTATTTTTTAAAATATCCACTCAGATCCATGGATTTTGATAATAATCAGTATCTCAAAATCTATGATGAGCGAATCTGAAAAGATTTTTCAAGATTGATACTTGTAAGCAATGTCCCCTCTCTATAAGTTTTGAAAAGATTGATATTTCCCTGTGACAAAAGCATATCTGCACTGAATGTTTGTGCAAGTGTAAATTTGAAATAGTTTCAAGATTATTTCGGCACAGCCTACATAGGTTTTGCCCAGATTATCTTAATAATAATCTGTAAATTGTTATGTGTTATTATCAATTTATTTCAACATATCACATAAAAATAGAAAATACAATGTTTTATTTAATGGAACAACAAACTGAACAAAAGTATAGAATGAAATCTTAACTAATGTGACCATACATGTACTGAATAAGAATATGCCAATATAGTTTTATTAACCATGATACTTTCATAGCTAATAAAAACTGTATTAATACATGCCAATATAGTTTTATTAACCATGATACTTTCATTGCTAATAAAAACTGTATTAATACATGCCAATATAGTTTTATTAAACATGATACTTTCATAGCTGATAAAAACTGTATTAATACATGCCAATATAGTTTTATTAACCATGATACTTTCATTGCTAATAAAAACTGTATTAATACATGCCAATATAGTTTTATTAAACATGATACTTTCATAGCTGATAAAAACTGTATTAATATATGCCAATATAGTTTTATTAAACATGATACTTTCATAGCTGATAAAAACTGTATTAATACATGCCAATATAGTTTTATTAAACATGATACTTTCATAGCTGATAAAAACTGTATTAATACATGCCAATATAGTTTTATTAAACATGATACTTTCATTGCTAATAAAAACTGTATTGATACATGCCAATATAGTTTTATTAACCATGATACTTTCATTGCTAATAAAAACTGTATTAATACATGCCAATATAGTTTTATTAAACATGATACTTTCATAGCTGATAAAAACTGTATTAATACATGCCAATATAGTTTTATTAACCATGATACTTTCATTGCTAATAAAAACTGTATTAATACATGCCAATATAGTTTTATTAAACATGATACTTTCATAGCTGATAAAAACTGTATTAATATATGCCAATATAGTTTTATTAAACATGATACTTTCATAGCTGATAAAAACTGTATTAATACATGCCAATATAGTTTTATTAAACATGATACTTTCATAGCTGATAAAAACTGTATTAATACATGCCAATATAGTTTTATTAAACATGATACTTTCATAGCTGATAAAAACTGTATTAATATATGCCAATATAGTTTTATTAACCATGATACTTTCATTGCTAATAAAAACTGTATTGATACATGCCAATATAGTTTTATTAAACATGATACTTTCATAGCTGATAAAAACTGTATTAATATATGCCAATATAGTTTTATTAACCATGATACTTTCATAGCTGATAAAAACTGTATTAATATATGCCAATATAGTTTTATTAACCATGATACTTTCATTGCTAATAAAAACTGTATTAATACATGCCAATATAGTTTTATTAAACATGATACTTTCATTGCTAATAAAAACTGTATTAATACATGCCAATATAGTTTTATTAACCATGATACTTTCATAGCTGATAAAAACTGTATTAATATATGCCAATATAGTTTTATTAACCATGATACTTTCATTGCTAATAAAAACTGTATTAATACATGCCAATATAGTTTTATTAAACATGATACTTTCATAGCTGATAAAAACTGTATTAATACATGCCAATATAGTTTTATTAAACATGATACTTTCATAGCTGATAAAAACTGTATTAATATATGCCAATATAGTTTTATTAACCATGATACTTTCATTGCTAATAAAAACTGTATTAATACATGCCAATATAGTTTTATTAAACATGATACTTTCATAGCTGATAAAAACTGTATTAATACATGCCAATATAGTTTTATTAACCATGATACTTTCATAGCTGATAAAAACTGTATTAATATATGCCAATATAGTTTTATTAACCATGATACTTTCATTGCTAATAAAAACTGTATTAATACATGCCAATATAGTTTTATTAAACATGATACTTTCATAGCTGATAAAAACTGTATTAATACATGCCAATATAGTTTTATTAAACATGATACTTTCATAGCTGATAAAAACTGTATTAATATATGCCAATATAGTTTTATTAACCATGATACTTTCATTGCTAATAAAAACTGTATTAATACATGCCAATATAGTTTTATTAAACATGATACTTTCATAGCTGATAAAAACTGTATTAATATATGCCAATATAGTTTTATTAACCATGATACTTTCATTGCTAATAAAAACTGTATTAATACATGCCAATATAGTTTTATTAAACATGATACTTTCATAGCTGATAAAAACTGTATTAATATATGCCAATATAGTTTTATTAACCATGATACTTTCATAGCTGATAAAAACTGTATTAATACATGCCAATATAGTTTTATTAACCATGATACTTTCATAGCTGATAAAAACTGTATTAATACATGCCAATATAGTTTTATTAACCATGATACTTTCATAGCTGATAAAAACTGTATTAATACATGCCAATATAGTTTTATTAAACATGATACTTTCATAGCTGATAAAACTGTATTGGCATGTTTTAATATGATACAAGTATGATTGCATTCTAGAAAGTAAAGTATTTAGGATCTTACTTTACACTTTGAACTACTATGTTCAGTTTGTTTATTCCATTGGATAAAACATCAATATTTCTTCTTTTTTTTTAATCAAATAAATAACAACACCTTCGATTGAGAGATTGAGTTTTAATTTTATTTGATGTAACAACAATGACAGATGACACTGATCAGACCAAAAACTGGTGATGTCGTGTACAAATAACAGTGACACTGTGACATATGCAAAAATTAATGACAAATTCACCCCCAATTTGAAAACCCTATTCAGGTCGACTTGTCTTACTAAAGTTTGCAAATCCCATTTATGGGAACTACTACTAAAGAAGTTGAAATGGGACATGTAGTTTTGGAATGCTATTGTGTGGAGAAATGAATTTTGTTTACCTTTTAGATTTTAATGAAGCAAGGGTTTTTGACCCTAGTACAGCCAAGCTTTTTATCATTATTGTTGCTGGGAATAGTTGAATTGAAACTCATTTGATACCACATTATTTTAGATAAATAACATCCTGTGCACACATTAATTTCCTTTGTGCGCTTGTTACTAAATGTGTTTGTTTATGCATGTTCATGTGCACAGCTTAGAGGGAACTATGCTTTTGAGATTTATATGATAAATATGAAGCAACTAGATATTGTAGATTCATTAACTTTCTTAAGACTAGCCTATTAAGTTGCTTAATGCCTGAATATTCAAAAGGGTATAAAAAAAAAGTCTAAAATTTGTTAGTTTTATTTGATTGTTAAAGAAAGCTATTGAATCATTGTAGCCTCACAAATGGCCTGACAAACTTGCCAAGTGGGCTATGGATTCTTCTCTCTTTGAGTATCTGTGTCTATCTACCTGTGAGTGTGGGTGTCTCCAGGTATTCCTGGTCATGTTTTCGGGACTACAACCTGGAAGATTTGTAGTTTTTAAAATAAATTTTTTTCAAAAAGTGTTTTGGGTCTCTATAGTCATTTTAGACTAACTATCCCTAAATCTTGTGCTGGGTATTTTTTTTTTTTTTTTTTTTTTTTTTAGATAATTTCAGATAAAAATTAAAAAAAAAAATTTTTTTGATAATTGATTTTGTTTCATGTATGAGCTACAGTGATTCATTCATGCAAGGTACAGATAATCAATTTTAGAATTGAAAATATTTCCTTTTTTCAAGAAACCAATATCATGATGGGATACATTTGTCCCATTGGATATTTGTCGTTGGAAAGATGGAAGACGTGGAATTACCACATCATTTTTCCTGCATTCCAAAGACTAAAGAGTAATGTTTCTGTTAATGTCTTTTCTTTTCTTTCCTTTCAGCCCCCCAAAGGAATTCGACCACAGATGTTTAAGAATCTCATCGGAAGAGGACATCCGGAATTTTCATCGAAACGGCAGCAAGATGCCCAGGATTTTTTTCTTCATTTAATCAACTTTATTGAGGTAAGTAGTCCATTCTCCACGGGGACAGGGACAGGACTGTTTCTCTGTATCTTTCCAACAGATTTATAAAAAGCAAGAAAATTGAGAATCAGAGAACCCGGCATTCAGTTGATTTGTTATGCGGTTAGTTTGTCAGTGGGACAATTAATCACCAACTCCAAGAAAAGTTCAGAATTAAAAGGACTAAAACATTAGAGATCGAGATATTAAAATTTCAGATTTCGTGTAACTTCTTTTAAGAAATTAATTTTTTTGTTCAATTTTGAGAAAAAGAAAAACGTCTTTACTTGAGAAAAATAGCATAAATTGAAAAACATCTGAACAGTAAGGAGATCATGGTCTTTAATTGAGGGTATTTGTCTAACTCTCTAAAAAATGTTGCGGGTAGAAACAAACTTTTAAACTTTGATACTTACTACATCTATAAGAAAAAATAAAGGAGAAAGAAAAGCTTGAATTATTAACTTTAAGAAAAAAGGCAATCAGCATCAGTATGTAAGATAGTGTCACCTTATAGAAAAGTTGATTCACAAATAGCTTAATGAATCATCCACTAAATCAGGGAAAAAAAAACTATTTGGAAGATTTGTATTCACACTCTAACCAGAATTGAGATGAAACATTTGGTCTATTGGGGAAATAATATATAATTTCTAAATTTTTGTTTGAAAGTGGGCACTGGAGTTGTTTGTACCAATTCTTTTAGTAAATTCATTGAATTTTTTGCTTATAAAATATTTTTATTATTTTCATACGCTGGTTTTGCCTGTAAAGTTAGTAAAATTGTGGTTGAAAACAATGGTAATGATATACATAGTCTGTTCTGTTGATTATAGTCATAGTAATGCCTGTATGAAATAGACAGTTATAAATCTTATCTTCTACATTCTAATTTGTAATATGTCAGTCTGTCACACCGTCTAGGGTAGACAAGTTTAGCAGAGAGAACGGTTCTACAAACTTTTTTTTTTCTTGTTCAAATCCCTAATTGATTCAACAAAACTCTCAGTATTTACTTCTTTATCACTGAATTTATTTATGAAAAGATTACTATGTTGAAAAAAAAGAAAAAATCAGGGGAGATAATTTTTTTTATTAAGGAACCATTCCATTTTTAATTTTATGACATCTCAATAAATACTGAACTGAACTGTTAATTATTTCTATACAATGGAAGTAAATAATTTTTAAATGAAATTTTTTCTGCATTTGGGATTATGATCCCAAACTCACTTCATGCAATCTAATAACTATAAAGCCCAAGGCTAACCAGTGTACTTCTAAGCTTTTTAGTTATTTCAAGCTTAATACAAAATTAATACATAAATTTTAGTTAAAAATAAGTTTCAAATTACTAAGTAAACATGCTGGTACAGAACACAACTTTAGGTACACTATTTACCAAGCAATAGACATTTAGTAGTTCTCAGTAATAGCAAAAGTTAGTTGTGACAATTTTTCGAATATTGTACTAGGGAAAGTTGAGTCCTGGGTGATATCACTGAAAGAGTTTATGAAGATCTACTGATAAAAAAATTGTTGTTAGATGACAATCAACGCATTGAAATACCAGGTTCAGGATTATAAATGTTGTGTATATTTTAAATTTTCCAGCGTCAATCTCGAGGTGGTTCAAAGCCAACAGACTGCTTCAAATATAAAGTAGAAGAAAAAGTAAAATGTGTTGCTTCTGGAAAAGTCCGATACACGTATAGAACTGACTACATTTTTGGTGTCCCTGTGCCTTTGGAAGCTGCCACTAATAAAGGTAAGAATCTGTTTTAACTATTCTTGGATCAAGGTGAACCATAGAACGAATGGTATTCACATTCTGAACTATCTTAATCATGGCTACCCACAACAGACCAACTTAATCACTGTTGCTTTGTTTAGGTTATTCATGTGATCTGACATTTATATGTATCTATCCGGATTTTGCCCAGCTCTGAGTGTTCATAAAAGAAACTTGAAATTTTGCGCTTACACTTCCCTTAAGAGTAGGTAGGGAAAACGTTTCTTTTGTTTGTTGAAAATTTATTATTGGACGATTCAATTTACTATAAAAATTTATGACAAATTAGTCCCTTAGTTTATGTTCATGTCCCTGTGTTTTTTTTGTTTTTTTTAAAATCAAGAATTAATGGTTCAAACTATACTGGACATATTTTCATCAAGGTAACTTAATTCTACCATTACCACTGCTTAATTTACTTGGTAAAAAGCAACATATATGGGTTGTGGTGATTCATAATTTCCCTTGGAATGTTCGTGTTTTTTTGTTTTTTTTTAATTCCATTTCTATAGAAGCTTCATAGGCCTGGCTGAGCAGGTGATTCATAATTTCCCTTGGAATGTTCATGTTTTTTTTTGTTTTTTTAATTCCATTTCTATAGAAGCTTCATAGGCCTGGCTGAGCAGTTATAAAGATTATTCACTGGAAATTTTAAAGTCTTTGAAAATGATCATTTCAAGCTTTTTGAACATCAGATCTATAATGAAAGGCCCATAATGTTGTTTTTATCACTCTTCATTCTACTTCATTTCTTGTGTTAGGGCCTAATATATTGTGATTTTTTTTTTTTTAAATTTCCAGCGGAAGTTTCTGCATATGAAGCAAAGAAAGTCCAGTTAGAAGCCCAAGGCCAAAAAATGTGAGTCCTTATCTTATTTTACATCATATTTTCAAAAACTTATAAATCTTGAAGATGTTTTTATCTCTTTTTGAATTTCAAACGTTTGGAAATTCACCTAAAATATTTGTAACTGTAAGAAGTTTAAGGAATGTGTTTTGTATTAGTTACATTAAGTTGAGAGAGATATTAAAACAAAGATTCTAATTTGAAAGATAGCAAGTTGTACACCACTTCAGTTTTAAAGATGACTTTGATTGGCTAAGATGTGAAGAGATATCTGTTTTTGGCGGTGGAAAAGTAATCTCATCTTAGCAAGTCGTCAGTCCAGCACCTGTACCAGAACCAATTATCTAAAGATAAGATAAAATTATCAATTCCTCCCAAAAAAGAAAATATTCTATCTAAAATTATCTAGAAAATACCAGGATCTAAAAGATACCAGCATGAAAAAAAAAAGTTTCTTGGTGGTGCTTTGTAGCTTGCTCAAATTTTCAAGATTGTAGCCACCAAAATATGACTTAGAGCACCCAGAGACACACACACATTGACCCAAGCAATGAGAAAATACGTAGCCCACTTGGCTGGTTGGTCAGTCGGGCCATTTGTGGTGCTACCATGAATCGATTATGGTAATAATGATATAGCACTTTGTTTTGTATGAACTTGGATTTAATTTTTTGAAGACTGCTATTGAGTTTTAGGTGGGCATTAAATCCCAGATTTCTGCATTCATATTTCAAATAATTTGAATAAATTTATTTCCTGACTTTTCTTCTTTTCTCTTTTCCAGTTCCCCTGAGGAATTAGTGAGGCCAAGGATTCCACTTACCTCATGTATAGAATCCTTTGCAGCCGTAGAAACAATAGACGACTTTTACAGTTCAGCTTTACAATCCAAATCCATTGTCCACAAGTAAGAATTTTGATTGAGATATAAGTTCAGAATCATTTCTTTTTAGATACTAAGAATTAACGGTATTGGTTAATGATTTTCTGGTCGAGCAGGAATTATCTCCCTTTACACCCTTTTGCAGCGTTCTCTGAGCAAAGTTATCAAAAACATATTCCCTGAGTAGTATTATAAAAAAACAAACTCTTGCTCTATTTTCCTGATTATTGTCAACAATTTACCTTTATTCATTTCAGAACCACAAGATTTGCAACGTTTCCAGATTATCTTCTGGTCCAGCTGAATAAGTTTATTATCGGCAGCGATTGGGTCCCTAAGAAACTTGGTATGTCATTTTCATTTTTATAAAAAAAACCTTCAACCAAAACTGTCAACATAGATTTTTACAGTTTTGAAGTTGGCCTGGCTGGCTATGTATGTATGTATTTATCATGTGTACAAGTTGCACCAAAGGAGCTAGAGGGCTGAAAATTTTAACATTTACTGTATTATGTCTAAAAAAAACTATAGTTTTTCACATTCTAAATAGTTTTTTTTTCGGGAAGGAGGGGGTTAAATCTACAATGTGAGTTTATATTAAGTTGATCCCGTAGTTTGTGTCCGGCAACAATCTCACTTTTTTTTTTGTTGTTGTTGAAAATTCAGCCTTTTTTAGTGATCACTGCCCAACAAGAGGCGAGAGAAGTGACATGTTCCTTGCCCCCCCCCTTTTTCCAATTTTCTGATTGATCAACCCAACAAGCCATGTTACCTAGAAGACGTTGGTCATCTGATGGTTTCTGTTAAGTGAATACCTAGGCCTATTCTATATTAATATTATGCTTATTCATATCATCTCCAGAAACATCTAAATATTAACAAAATCAAGTATTGTCTATACTTCTGTTACTTGGTACTCTCATCTCTACAAACTAGCTGTACCTGTCAAAATTCCACAGGTGTTGACAACTAAGATATCATCATTACTTTTGGATCTATATTTTTGCTATTAAATATAAATTTTGTTGAAGTAATCTATTACCTGTGAAGTGTGTCTATATCAACAATAATAACATGTAACTTAATTTTTAGGTAGACCTCACTCAAAGCAACATGCATTTATGTCCATGCAAGTGTAGACAGGCCCAGAAATACATAACTCAATATAAGTTTTCACCTTCCACTTTCTCTTTTGTATCATAAAATGGAGGTGGCTACTTTTTATCTAATACAAAGCTAATTTAGTGTGTTAAAGGGTTTTTACCTTTCTGGGTAACTCTTGGGTAAAGCTTAAGATAAGCTGAACCTCTGTGGTCCATTAACTCTCATGGTCTGGTGTTTTTGATTTGCTGTCATTAGACAGCGAACCTGCCACCAAATGTGCTCTTAGCAGTGTGAAGTTGCTGAACATTGTGTTCACAGCAGAGTGTTTTAGTGACACAGTCCTGTTGAATAACTGTAGTCCCACGAATTGCCTAACCGATCAGCCAAGTGGGCTACAGATTCTTCTCTCTTTGCTCAACTATCTCTCTATGTGTATCCGACACTCTAATCACGTTTTTGAATATTTGCATGAGTACACCACTAGGCACTATCTAGAAATTTAAAAAAAAATTTTTTCAAGAAAGTATCCTTTTGGGCCCAACAATGCCCAAAACTTGTGCTGATGTTTTTTTGATAATTTCTGATGAAAGATTTATTTCTCGTGAGTCATCTTTTAGATAATTAGTTTTGCTACTGGTGTGGGCTACAGTGATTCATTTATGCGAAGTACGGATATTCAGCTGTATTTTAGTCCTTCAGAGACCGAGAGGTGCTGAAGATGGCGCTAAAATGTAAAAAAGAAAGAAAGATAGTGCTTGAATCAAAGCATAAGAATAAAAAATTATCTATGATTGGAAAGGGAGAGTTACTGAAAAAATTAGATATAGGAATATCTATAAAGAGTTTGTAAAGTGAGTACTATGGAGTTGGATTATCTTATGTGTATGACTTGAAGAAACAGGATGGGCAAATTTTAAAGTTTAAAAAGAATTGGTCTTAGTAGTCAATTTCTGTTGTCTGGTGATGGCCGGGTCCAAAGCTTGCTGGATTAAAGAAGTTCAATCTGTAAGCCACTGTAGAAACTCTATTGTTATATGGATTCACTGCCTGAACTCCTACCAAGTTTCTCAAATCAAGGCTCAATGACCCCTACACCTGCAAGCTGCACTTGGAAACAACACCCAACCATAGACTATATAGAAAGCTTCCTGCAGTATCAGAAGTCATCAGGGAGAGGCGTCTATGTTTTGCTGGACAGCGAAACAAGAGCTCATCACCACAACACTCCTTTGGACACTACGCCACGGACACAGAAGTGTTAATCACCCATTTAGAACATACATTGACTAACTATGCACAAACAGACAATGTGACCCTGGCAACTTACCAAATGCAATGCAGAACTAAGATGAGTGGTGTGTCAGAGTGAACGGGATCTGAACAATCTCGATCAATGATTTGTGAGCTTGTTTATCAGGCTATAATAAATCCATTCTTTCAATTTTCAGATGTATCAATGGACATTCCTGATGAACTTGACTTGACCGGTCTGCAAGGCACGGGTCTTTTGCCTGGGGAAGAGGAGCTTCCATCAGAATCATCACAACCAGGTAAGCTAGAAAAAACAAAAAAATAAAACGAGTGCCCATTCCAAAGGGTTTGAAGGGGCTGGACTTTATGGTGTGTGATGCAGCCTACCTGAGTTGTCATGTAAAATAATTTTCTGTTCATTGTACTAAACTACAGCTTCAAATTATTTCAGTTGCTTCTTCTTGGGTCTGCCAATTTAGATATAAAATATCTAAACTATTCATACAATTTAGATATTTTATATTTTACTGATATTTTTCTAGATTTGCCATTTTGGATATTTTACATCTAAATTAATATTCATAATTTTAGATGAAAGATCTATAATCTGTAGTTTTTTATTTATTTTTATTAGATTTATCCATAACTGCTGATCCCAAAATCTCCAAACTTGACACTGCACTACCTTGTGTGCTCATTAATATATTTTGCAGATGTTAATTTCATACGATTGCCAGCCGTTGAGTAATCACAGTGCATTAGAATTCTCGAGAACCGCTGATCCAATCAACTTCAAACTCAACTCTGCAATGCCTGGTTTGCTGACTAATATATATATATATCGAATATCAACTTAATACAATGGCTATATTTGAATTATCTCTGTGCATACACACACACAGATTTCTCCAATCATAGTTATAGATGCAGAATCCTCCATATTCACCTGACAGTGTCAGAAGTCTCATCTCTCAGCTAACTATTTCTATGTATTACCATCTTTTCAAGCGTTTTGAACTTCATGATAAAAGTTTCAATAATAAGGAAGCCATGATTTGTGCTTTCACTGAAATTGTGACCAGTAAACCTGAAGAATTTCCTTTAGAGATATCATATTAGAGGATCATTGGAAAATGTTACTGCTTCAAACGAATCATACTTTTATATTATTAAACATTCACCGTTTTTTTGTTGTTTATATCATCTTTCATCTTACGATTCAAATAACAACATTGTAATAACCTAATAATTATTTTTAAAAATTTATTTTTTCCAGCTGTACAGATAGATGATAACTTAGTATCCCAACTTCTTGATATGGGTTTTCCTTATGAAGCTTGCCAAAAAGCAGTGTATTACACAAACAATGCTGGCTTGGAAGTCGCTACCAACTGGGTGATGGAACATATGGGAGATGATGGTAAGTCCATCTTTAATTGATTGGATTCGCCCATAGTAAAATATTTTTTTCTTTGTTTTTGTTTTTTTAAAATAATTCTTTTTTTTTTATTGGTACATTAGTATCTTTTGACTCATTCAGGCCTGGTCTTTTTGAGGGTTACAAAACAAGAGACATAATGAATGAATTTAAGTTTTCTCATTTCCTAAGAAACCCTGGGAAGTCATATATCATTTTGAAGGTTATAAGATATAGATTTCACATATGGCAAAATTATACGAATATTTTGATCAAGTGATTTCATTATGTATTAAGAATGATCATAAAATTCAAAGTGCATCTAAGTGTGCTCCTTGCCTGAATGAGTTCAAAGCTTAGATCTGAATCATTATTTGAAGATTTGTATGTTGGTATATACTATATTATTTCTAGATAACTACAAAGGTTACCAAAATACAGTCAACAGTATAATTATAAAATTGAAAAAAAAAATGATTATTTCTTTCAGATTTCAGTGCCCCCCTGCAACTGCCGGGCAGTGATCAATCCAAGAATGAAGTTTGTCCAGATGAGAATACTCTTGCCATCATCATGTCAATGGGATTCACTCGTCCACAAGCCCTCAAAGCCCTCAAGGCTACAGTAAGTCTTTCTCTTTTTCAAAAATGATTCCATTCATGCTATACTAATATAAAATGTCTTTCGGCGGTAACAATTTGGCCCTTTATCAAAGTCACTCAAATCTATCTTCTGAGGTTTAATACTTTGAAATGAAGTACTCGAGTGAGGTTTAATACTTTGAAATGAAGTACTCGAGTGAGGTTTAATGCTTTGAAATGAAGTACTCGAGTGAGGTTTAATACTTTGAAATGAAGTTTTCATGCAAGGTTTAATACTTCAAAATGAAATACTAAAGGCCAGGCTACCTGTTTATATATCTCTGACTTGTGCAGTAGTTAGGTGATATTGGTTTTCATTCTCGTCACCAGTCATAATGTTTTGGCTTGTCAGTGTATTCCAGCTGAATACCTGTCATATGGATTCAACTATTTCAAGTTATCTGCCTGTAGTTTTGGTTACATACACTTATGTTGAGGAAAGAAGACATAAGTTGGCTGTCCATAATTTTGGATATATATACTTACATTAGCTTCATTATAATAAGGGAAAGGAGGAAAGATTTAAAACAAGAACCATAAGTTCAACAAAGTGTCCACTATATATGGTAGTAGTAGTAAGAAGAGGTAGAAAAGCAAGTAGTCTTTCTTTGATTCAACTGATTCTTGTGAAATATTGCTGTGTGGAAACATTTTGCAGGTATTACCTTGAGAAAAAATCATAAATGGCTTTTTTTTTTTTTTAAAGTGTTGATTGCTATGAATGTACATAATTAAAATTACTTTCTAAATTGGGTCCATGTATATCAATTCTTATAGCCTTACCTAAGAAGAAAGCAATAATCTATTTTTAGAAAAAGAGAGCTATAGTGAATCAGCACTAAATGGGGTGGGGCTAAAGGGGCTCTTTCTGTATTTTGTTACACTTATAAGGATAAAACTCATGAAGAATGGTTTGTGATGACATCTTGTTAACCACTGCATCATGACTCTTCCAATGAAGACACCAGAGAGTGATTGTTATTTTCATCTGAATTTCAGAATAACAATGTTGAAAGAGCTGTTGATTGGGCTCTGAGTCACGCAGCTGAATTAGATGCTGAGATGGAGACTGATGATGGTAGTGCTTCAGCTGAAGCAGCACAGCCTGAGTATCGGGACGGCCCTGGAAGTAAGGAAACTTTCTTTTTTTTTTGTTTCCTTTTTGATCTTTTTATCATTTATTGAATAGTTTAGAAATTTATCATTTTCCACAGTGTTTTTCTTTGTAAATTTTTTTCTTTTTTTTTTTTAATTTTTTTACAATTTTTCCTTTTCTAAAAAAATTTTCAATAAATGGAAAAAAATTTTTTTTTCTTAATTTTCTTTTTTAAAAGTATTTTTTTGGATTTTCTTTTTTAAAAGTATTTTTTAAAAATTTTCTTTTTTAAAAAGTATTTTTTCTTAATTTTCTTTTTTAAAAAGTATTTTTTCTTAGTTTTCTTTTTTAAAAAGTATTTTTTCTTAAATTGAAAAAAATATCTTTGTTTTTAGATGTATTTCTATTGGTATGTATCATGATAAATCTGTACTACTAAGGAATTAAGTATGGTTGACAATACTTCATTTAATGATAAAAGTCCAAATGATATTTTTTTTATTATGGTACAGAGGTAGTAAAGAGCAACTGAAATTAAGATGAAAGAAATATCAGTCAAAAATTAGTAGTAATTGACAACGCTTTGTCCAAAATCCAAACATATAATGAACATATGTTAATATCTTCTCTATTAGTTTGTGTCCATTACCTGATATAACTTAATATCTATGGTGGACTTGCTAGAATCTTAAAACCTCCTTGACTAAGAGAGAATATAGAATGAGAAAAAAGAATGTACTCTTTCTATCGGGATGACCTGATTGGTAAATTAACCTCCCTTTTATCAAATAACAATGAAGATTACTTCATAGAAACTCTCAGCACTTTGATCATGCATTAAAACAGCCGGAGTTGAGTTGAAATTTGAAAAAAAAAAATAAAAAAAAATTATTATCAAAAATGAATTACCTAATATGATAGCTTTAGGCTCCTTAGAGCTTATCTCTATATGAATAAGCTGTCAATTTTTAAAGGTATATGCTTCGTCTGATATTAAATTCAAGATAATGATCCATGATCTTTAAATTTATATTTTTTAGTGCTCTGAAATTTTAATTTTTTTTCTCCCCTGCAGAATACAAATTAGTCGCCTTCATCAGCCACATGGGTACGTCAACCCTCGTCGGCCACTACGTCTGTCATATCTTGAAAGATGGCCACTGGGTGATCCACAACGATGAGAAAGTTGCCCTGTCGGAGAATCCGCCAAAGGACCTTGGATACCTCTATCTCTACAAGAGAATATGAAGACGCTTCAGCTGCTGCTTTAGAGAGAGAGAAAAAAAGTACCGCTGCTGCTGCAGTACCGCTGCTGCTGCAGTACCGCTGCTGCTGCTATTGTTACCGCTGCCGCCTCCACCACTTCGTTTCAACATGATTGACAGCTACCACAATCACTTCTAGAACTTACTTCTCCTCTTGTTATTATTATTATGATAATTATTTACTAAAACTATTGTTGCCATGGCTACAGACTTCTCGGTCTCTTTTGTTTGTTGATTTGATATCATTGCTATTGCTACGACTTCTGATTGCGAAAATTACTGTATTTCCCGGCATCAAGGCTGCTTTGGTCTCAAGGACACACCTCAATTTTACGGAATTTCGAAAAGAAAATCAAAAAAAGAAAAATACGATAGGCCTATGAAAAAAGTAACGTTCGGCCTATAGGACTTGTTTCGGGAGGAAGTAGCGTCTTCGATGCTAGGAAATACGGTGATTGAAGCAAGTGTCTTGGCTCATCTGGTAACGTGGTTCTCTGATAAGATCTTGAACTTGGGTTTGAACCACCAAGCAGGGTTGCCATTTGGTACTTTTCAAGACCAAAATCAGAGGAAATTTGATACTGAATAAAGATATTTGGTTCAGAAAATGAAGATTTGGTACTGATGGAAAATTCAGATAAAAAAATGTATTTTGATCTATTTTTCCTTTAAGCTTTGTCTGATGCTGGATTTTAAGTCATTTGATTATTTTGCTACTGAAGCTACTTAATCTGGTCCAGTGATGGATTTGAAGTTATTTGATCCCAAGAGCATACAGATTTGGTAAGACGATGAATTTTGAGTTATTTGAGTATTTTGCTACTGAAGCTACCTAATTTGGTCCAACGATGGATTTGAAGTTATTTGATTATTTTGGTACATAAGTTGGTCCCAAGAGCATACGAATAAAGTGTTGTACGACGAAAAACATCTGGCAACCTAGCCACCAAGCAGCTAGCTACCTCGGCCAGTTTTTCATGGGACTAACACCCCTGGTGCTTAGTTCATTCATGTACTTTAAAGATCAACAAGAAATATAAATGTCTATCTCTACCAACACTAATTTTTTTTTCTGCAAACAATGACCTTTTGCACATAAATATGTACATTTCTTGATAATGGTTACCCTTGCTAAGTTCAGATTTTTAGTTAGTAGGAACCTCGCCAATCTAGAGAGAGAGACTTCAACAAAAAAAAAATGTACCAAATTTCGATCAATCACGTTGAAGGGAAGTTTCATAGAAAATTCCATGAAATTTTTGCATTAGTTATAGCGTTAAAGTGAATCGAATGCTTTATACTCAGCATCTTCGTTTCTTCTTGAGCTGCTGATACAGGCGTCCCCTATTATAACGCGGATGTTGGTATAAGCTTACGGGAACTCTTTCTATAAGGAGGCAAAAGGCTTGATTTACCTGAAATTTAAGACGGTTTTGCCTGGATTTCTGAATTGCCTGAAATTCAACACCTTTTGCCCAAACTGGGGAGGGCTTTTGTGCATAATGCCCAGGGATCCGCTGCACTCTAATCCTAAATTTGCAAATCTCATGGCAGAAAAACATCCATTGCACAGCAATCAATAAATATAATTATTCTACACAGACTTGTACTATATATTAAGATTGAATAAATGTAATTCATTTTAAATAAATATGACTTTTAAAGGTCAGAAATTGCTTTTTATTGTAATTGATAAATCAGTCTAAAGACTAAATGCTCAAAATAGGGGTCTGCCTGATTATTTCCTTCTTTAGAAAGGGTGCTTGAGTTTTCAAAATTTCAAAACTACTGCTTTAGGGTTAAGACTGGCTGTCAAATGCTTCTTGGTTTTCATAGATAATGCAGTAATTCACTGTTGAATCTGCGGATAATTTTTTTTTTGCCGTTTGTCTAACATTTGCTTGTGATCTTATATTTGTTCTGAGAGGCCTGTGTAAAGATTTTGTCAATATCATCTGCGGGCATGTCTCCAGGGTACAGTGAGTAAGGAGACCATTCATTGAGTCTGGTGGACCGCTTGTAGAAGTGCTCAGTATCGTAGAAAAGTGCCAAATTATTAAATGAAAAAATAAAAAATAAATAAATAGCCCCCAAACGTCCAAAATCTATAACCATCCTACTCACTGGTGGGGAGGGGGTTCAAGTGCTCCCAGGCTCCAAATGGCGATAGACCTGTTTGTCTATAATATTATTCAATCAAATTCTCCTCAACAGGACAAACAACACAACAGTTTCTACTTCTTAGTAAAACGTCCATTATTGATCACCAATTAAACTCTGTTTCTAACGCACACAAACACACACACACTGATCTTAACATATTCCCAATATACACACTGAAAAAACAGTATGGCTGACTCTTGTAATGTATCAACATACAAGGGGGCTAACTCCCATCCAAAAAAGGTCGACTTCATTTTTGAAAGCGATCTGAATCAAGGCCATCTCTCTCACATTGACTGCATTCAAGCGTGTTCTTTGCTGTGAAACCTTTTATTTGTAAGTTATTCTATGCATTTTCTAAAAAAAATAAATGAATTAAATCAATGAATGGATTAAATCATCAGGCACACCTTACCTTCATCTTCATTCTCCAGTCTCAGGTGTCCCCAAACACCAAAGAATACCACTAAAACTTTTTGGACCAATCAGATTCAGCACTGAAAATAGCCAATGAAAACAATTTCTGGAATGAGAAGGTGGTTTGAGGTCAACAAAAATAGAGGGTATTTAGAAAATGGAACCACTAAACATTTGTAATATGAAGAGAATTTGGAAAATAAAAATATTCACTTCTGATTGCATACGTAGGCTGAAACAGCCCTGAGGAGAATCTTTGAGTATTTTAACTCATATTTTTACTCCTTAAACTGCTTGAAACTGCTTGTATTTCACAGTGGAACTCTTCGATGGACAGAATTAAAGATGATGGAAATCTGCAGATTGGATTGAAAATTAAAAAAAAAAACTACCAAATGGCCAAAGGGAGATGATTTCAAGCAGAAGTTATTTCCCTTGAAATTGACGTTCTATTTTCTTTGAATTTAAGAGTTGATTATTGTAGAAATGTATGGCAAATAATTTTTATAATGTGAATGCAAATATATAAGAAGAATTATATTACAAGATTCAGGCAACTTTTTAATTTGTCTCTGGATGAATTGGGAAGAGGTACAGGAATACCTTGAATAGTGCGGATTTTGATGTATAATGCTTAAAGTATTACTGTACAAATTAATGTAACTAAGTATAAACTGAAAACAAAAATTTTGAATTATAGAAAGACCATGAACAGAGCAGTTTTGAACTGTATGGAAAATTTTGGAATGAATTAACCACTAATTGAGGTATATCTGTGTATGTGTTCACTTGTATTTCTCTGTCTGTCAACACAATATATCCAAAAGTTCATGATGAATTTCAATTAAATTTTATGGAAGGCTTGGCCATGGTCAGTTGAAGAGATGATTAAATTTGGAGTGGATACAAATTTGTTTTTCGATTGAGAGATATTTTTTATTATTCTATTCTATTATTCTACAGCAAAAAAGATAAAAAATGAATGGTCACTAAAAGGGCTAGATTTAAATTTCAAAAGAAGTAATGCAATATTTGTACATTTACAGTTCTTTTGCTTGTTTTTTTTGTTTTATGTTATTTTTTTAGTTGATGTACAGTGTTGGCAGAGGTATGTGATCTGAGAGCTTTCTAGTCTACCGCTGTTATTGGACATTTAAACAGTTTCAGTTTGCAAACTTTTATTTATTGTGGAAAAATTTAAAGATAAAATAACTTGGCAAATAATTTTTATTACATACTGGAAATAGAAATACAAGGTGCTACCAAAAAAATCTTGGGAATTTGAACAGAGTAAACAAACCAAATACAGTATGGAATTTTTCTGCTACCTTTTATTAAGCTGTGTGCTGAATTACAAGAGGACTACTCATAAGAAGATAGTGCAATTTGGGTCTTGGGGTAAATTTATCTTTCTTCTGAAGTTGCATCTTGTAATCTCTCGTTACCGAAAGGTCATATCACCTTTTTCTTTCAGCTTTTGATGCTCAGATGAACTTTTATATTTGTGGATTACTTGTTGCTTCATGTATACTCATGATATTCAAAGCCACGTAATCATGACGTGTACTTAAGTCACGTGACTAGTTGATGTGCATTGTACTCATTCAATCACCTTTGTCGACGATGTGTCCTCAGAACATGTTATCCATCTTATATATTAGTCAAGCAGTAAAACGTAGTTTTATTTGGACCTATAATGCAAAATGGTATAAAGGAAGGTCAAACTAAAGATGAAGTTTCTGCTTTGATTCAATTTTTCAAAATATCGTATTCCGAACTCTGAATTACCTCATATTGTTTTTGCTTAATGAATTATTCTGCATTTTGGAAGGTATTTTTCATTTTATTTCTGATGCAATGATTATTTATTTGCGTTTCTAATGTTTTAACAAGGATTAACTAGTAGATAAAATATATTTGAACATTCGGGACTAATAAGACTTAATTTGTAAAAGAAAAATGTATATTCGTAATAATCTAAGATGTTGGATTTACATCCTTTTGGTTTGAAATGTCGTGCATCAGAAATATAACGCAAAATTAAGAAAAAAAAAAGGCAGAGAGGGCCTGAAAAAGAATGCTGCTCTCTAGTTGTGTACGGCTTGCTTTATATATAAATCAGGTGATCAAAACCGAAATCATGATGTGTACTTAAGCCACGTGATTATTTTACGGGCATTGCCCTCATTCAACAATGTGTGTCACTGACGTTTTCTTTGAACCCATTATTCATCTGTAAATTTTGTTTTTGTGAAGCCACGTTGTGTAATATATCTCACTACAATTTAAGAAATCCCTGTGTGCGTATTGCGTAATGACTCGACAGTTGACCATTTTACGAAGATATATTGGTCAGCTCGCAAGGCAGTGCAGTGTCGAGTTTGAAGTTGTTTGGAAAGGCGATTCCGAAGAAAAAAAAAAAAAAGATTATAAATCTTTCTTTGTGGTTTCTATGAATTATTTCACTCGACTTCTGCCCTTTGAAATCATCTGAAATTAGATATTCTATATCTAAATAGACAATACTGAAGAAAAGTAACAGAAATCGAATCCTCATTTTTGTAAGACGGGGAAAGGGATAATTTTTCATGACAATTATAGCAGGCTGCTCTGCACATCATAAAGTCCAGCCCCTTCTAAACATGTTCCTTTGGAATGGGCATTGTCCTAGTTGTGATAAAAGCAAATTACGAAACAGTCACAGTACCAACTGTGACAGGTTTTTGAAACAATGTGAATGTAATAAGATACTTCATTCTTGTTTGCGTGACGGTGATCGTAGGTCAAGTGACATGACCGTTGAAATATAACTCAGACATCTTCAGTTTTGGTTGTGTGATATATATATATATATATATATATATATATATACTCTTATCATTGAGCTAAACGGGCGCTGGTAATGTAAAGGCCAAATAACTGCTTTCAACCCAAATTCTCATCTCGTTCATTCTCAGTCTATTCGCTTCTTTCAACGGAACATTCCGACAGAATGAATTATAAATTGCCTTATAGTATATAGAAACTTATTTGAAATGATATATCACTCAAATAGCATAAACATTTGGAGAAAATGGGGCTACTCCAGGAATCGATAGGGTAGCTACTTCAACGTAGCGATGCTCTTACCATTGAGCTAAACTGCCGCTGGTAGTGCAAAGGCCAAACAACTGCTTCCAACCAAAATTGTCAACTTGTTTATTCTTGGTTTATTCAACAGTTATGTTTGGTCCGACAGAATGAATCATAAATTGCCTTATATTATATTTATTTGAAATGATATCCTGTCACTACTCTGTAAATATATCACTCGATTTAGACAATACAAATAGAATAAACAATTGAAGAAAATGGGAGGAATCGAACCTGCGACCGATAGGTTAGCCACTTCGGCGTAGCGTTGCATTTACCGTAGAACTAAGCAGCAAAAATGCTATAACTCAAATAACGGCTTTCAACCCAAATTCTCATCTCATTTATTCTCGGTCTATTCGTCTCTTTCAACGCAAGTTATAATTCATTCTGTCGGACCAAATATGTCCATTTTCTTAATACATAAATGTCATCTTGAAAGAGACGAATAGACCAGGGATAAACGAGATGAGAATTTGGGTTGAAAGCAGTTATTTGGGCCTTTGCATACACACATATTTCATCGTTCTCCATTTATATTATCATCGTCGTCGAGGGTGCCACCTAGTAGACCAACTTTCAACTTGACAGATCTGTCGAGGCTCTTTCCTGCTTACGGCACCCAATTGTCACTCATCTAGCTACTGACCAAGCTCGGTGTGTCTTTATTTCGGTGATCTTAGGAGAACTGATACATCCAACGTGATTCGGCCGTAACTCTCTAAGCTCAACGAGAGTTTCCTTAATCTTAGCCCTTGTGTTCAGGCAATGTGTACCGTATCTGAAGTCTTTGGTATAACTCTACGGCGGATTGAACCACGGTCTACGGAAGTGCAGGCGAGCTCTCTACCCCTTGGTCACGGTGGTCGTTTTTAGTTGTTGAGCCCTTGCTTTATTCAGAATGTTTGTTTGAGAGAGACTGAGAAATTTAACAAGGGACGAAGATTTCTTCTTCAGTCTAACGAGGAAGCCAATACGTCTGTCCACCTCCAACAGCAAAGAAAGGCAACAAGATCCAAGCAAAAATGTATGCTGACTCAGCACTCCACCTAGCTACCCTAGACTCCTGCCTTGCATTGACTAACAGGTCATTTTTTAAATACGTATTTATAGTCAAAACAACGTAATCATCATCATCATCATCATCATCATCATCATCATCATCATCCTCAGTCTTCTAACGATCTTCCCAGGATTTGCAACGATTCTCTATCATGGGCGTCGCGGAGCCAGTATTTCCTGAATCTGTCAAGTTCATCTCTCCATCTTGTGTTCTGTCGGCCTCGGTTTCTTATGTGATCTCTGGGGATCCATGTTGTGAGACGTGATCTCCATCTGTTGGCTTTCATTCTTGCAACATAGCCTGCCCATTGCCATTTGAGTTTTTTAATAGTTTTTATAATGTCATGGACACCTGTTTTCTTCCTTATATACTGTGCTGTCTTGTGATCTCTCCATGTGAGGTTGAGCATGATTCTCTCATGCACACGCTGCATATTTCTCAGTTTGTAGGTCTGTCTCTTGGTTAGGTTCCATTTTTCAGCTCCATAAATGACTATCGGGAAAATGCATTGGTTGTATACTCTTCTTTTTAGGATTATTGGGATCATCTGGTTTTTGAAGGTTGAGCTTGCTCTGCTGAAGGTTTGCCACCCCAAAGTGATTCTACGCTTGATTTCCTCTTCTTTTGAGGGTCTCATGGAGATTCGTTGTCCTAGGTAAATGTAGTGATCTACCATGCCGAATTTTGCATAACTTATATAAGACAGAGCATCTTCAAAGTAATCATACGTATACTTAAATTATATGACTTGATTACATAGTTTGCCCTCATTCGACACATATCAAAGTATACCCTCTAAGTTCAGGTCACGCGGTTGGATATAATAACATTATTATAAAATTTGAAATACATCTTTTTCTGTTATAATTGCTTTCACGAACTTGTCTGCACACTATCCAGAAAAGATGTAGGTGATTTGAATCAGTTCTCAATCCACATCGATTGGAGTGAGTAAAAGATTTCTCTTACCAAACAGTGAAATGAACAGTGTCAATGGCAAGCCAGAAGATATCATGGCCCGTCTGTACAAAGCCAGGTTAGCTTTTAATCGATTAACACCTGGAAGTCTAAACAATACAGCCTCAAAACTAAGATGAGTCAACAGCGATTTTAAGGCTGTCCTTTTGTATAACTCTGAGTATTTGAGAGTAACAAAGAAAGACATAAAAAAAAGGTTGATGTCTTTCCACAACAGCTATCAACAAAAGATCTATCCTATTCTGACGATGGACTGTATATGAGAACAGAGAGTAGGAATATGTCTCTTGAGATTAAGAAACGTAGATTATGATGGCTTGAACATGACTTGGGGATGCCCACTGAAAGAACACCTAAAGTTGCCTTACTCATTCAGGCCTGTCTTTTCGGGGTTGAAAAGTGAGGACACTAAGGACATTATGGATGGATTCAAGTTTTTAAATTTTCTGATAAACCTTGTGAAGTCTTGATTTTTGAAAGTTATAAGGTATGGATTTCATTTATGACAATATTATGCAAATATAATAGCCATCCAACCTTATGTATTTAAAATAGCCGCCATTTTCAAAATGTCCTCGAAATTTTAAGCGCTTTTACGTGTACTGCAACTTGAATGAGTTTAGATAGCTCCCAACAGAGAAGAGAAAGAGAGGCAGACTAAAGACCACCTGACGGAGGATGGTGATGGAAGACTTTGAAGAAATGATTCTGACATGAAGTGAAACACAGGACAATGTTCTATAGTGTGGTATGATAACGATCTTATGTCCCAGCTTGAACGAAGAGGACGAAATAAAATGAATTGCTTTTAAGAGAGAGCATCAATAAATTCACAGCCCAGCACAGTTATTAGCTGAATTTTTATCTGAATTTCACACAGTATTAATGTTTGATCTACACGGTTGGAGAAGTGTCGGGTACAGTGCTTTGACAAAGAAGTAGATTATGTTGAAAAATAGTTGTAAAATAAATGTATTTTCCATCATCAAGCTAGGGACGTCTTTATGTGCTTATGTAGTAGAAGTAAGCTGCAACATCTATCAATATAAAAGCCGTACATGTAAAATATGTTTAATTGTATGATTAGGTACATGGTTGTCCTGACTGATTCCTGTTATAACATAAAACTTATAATGGATTGGTCCATGTCAAATAAAATGATATTGCTAATAAAACAAGTAAAGGGTTGTAAAAATATGAGATCGCCTGTTGTGACATAACGATGAAGATTACGTCTTAGAAACTCTTGAGACTTTATGTCCGATAACACATTAAAACAGCTTGAGTTGAGCTGAGACTTGGAAAAAAAGTAAAATTAGGGTACTTGAATAATTAAAAATAAATTACCTCATAGATTAACTTAAAGCTCCTAGTTTCCGATTCATACGTATATAATTCTGTCATTTTTATGGGTATATACTTGTGAGTAAATAAATTTGTAACTAAAAAAGAGAGAATTAATGGCACAACAGCTCTTGCGTAGAAGTCATTTTCGCTTTTTAAACTTGAATAACTTCTTTAATGAAAGGGCAAATAAACTTTCCTTTCAGATGTATTCATTTTTGACTGTGATTTCTTTGAACTAATTGTGGAATATACAATGGCGCTTACAAATGAGTACACCTTATTTTCAGAAAGTTGACTCTCCTTTGAACCAAACATTATAGGATTTTATCATTTTTAGTTGAACATTTCACAATAAAAACGGATATCATTAAATTTGAAAAATAAAGAACCGGTAGGAATGCATTCATTTATGGGCGACCGTGTAACACCCCGTAAAAGCCCTCTATTCTCCAATTGGCAAATTAATTTCAC
>OY735242.1:17765907-17800907 GCA_963457665.1 Thysanoteuthis rhombus | reverse complement strand
ACAGAGTTATCACTGGGGATGAGAAATGTATCCCTTTTCACGATGTTATGCGCCGTCGCCTCTGTCTCAGTTACGATGATAGATCTGCGCACCAACCGAGGAGTGACTATCATCCGAGCAAGATCTTGTTGAATGTCTGATGGGATATGCAGGGAATCATCCATTACGAACTTTGGAACGATAACAGCTGTAGTTTTCTGCCAACAGCTCCGGAGTTTGAAAACAGGTTTCAGGCATAAAACGTGCATCCCTAGTGAGCAAAAAAAAAAGGGGGGGGGCATTCTTAAACGCGATAATGCACATCCTCATAGCGTTGGAAAAAAAGATCTTGCAGAGGCATTCGCCCGAGGGAAATGATTGATCTACCATACCCTTCGGACCCTGCTCCAACTGACTATCATCTGTTTGGAAGTTCACGAAACTATTTGGATGGAAACAGATTCACTTCAAGAGAAGAGTTTAAAAAATCAGTCAGTTTCTTATTCAAGTTCAAAATCAAAGGAATTTTACCACTCTAGTATCAATTTTTTTTCTCGTAGTTTCTCGAAAGCGAACGAGAGTTTATTGATGGTTAGGTAAAACTTTAACCACAGGCATATTCTGATTGATGCAGTTAATTTGTTCCAAAATTGTTCGTACTTTTCAAAACTGCACAGTTCAAGGTCTTCACTGTTCAAAGTCGCTTTTTTTCAGCCTGTATTTAGTTACATTTATTCGTACAGCTATACTTAACTAGTTCTACACCGAAACCCCTACTTATCAAAACCGCACAATTCAAGGAAATATATTTGTACTTTCAAATGAATTGAAACATTACAATCTGGTGATGAGTCAATTTACACGGACACATGAAGATGGATATTTAGATTTTTATACGATGGTGCATCAGTAAGATCGAAACCTGATACGGAGTTATACGCTGAACTTTGATCTGCAATTTTCTTTGTGCTACGTTCAATTTATATAATCAATATTTAACATTGAAGTAAGAGCATCGTCGAGGAAGGAGATTATGTTGAAAAAATTGTTTTGTAAAATAAATGCAGTTTTCATCATTAATCTTCTATTTAACGTGACACGTTTCGGAGGCTATAGACCGCCCGTTATCAAAACGTGAGATGATAAAATGAACAAAAATGCGGAGTCGGATATATATATATATATATATATATATATATATATATATATATATATATATACAGTATATGTGGTACAAATCAGGCTACCCGAAAAGGGCAGAAACATGAGCTAGTTTGTGTAGCGAATCCACATTCTACTATATCTATATATCTATATATATGCGGGGTCAGATATATATATATATATATATATATATATATATATATATATATATATATATATATATATATATATATATATATATATATATATCCGACCCCGCATTTTCGTTCATTTTATCATCTCATGTTCTGATAACGGACGGTCTATAACCTCCGAAACGTGTCACGTTGAATAAAAGATTAATGATGAAAACTGCATTTATTTTACAAAACAATATATATATATATATATATATATATATATATATATATATATATATATATATATAGTGCTTACCATGCGAGCTTTGCGTTTGTTTCGTAAGTAGCATGTCAGACTAAGCTACACTATCAACCATATATGTATGCACACACACACACACACACATATATATATATATATATATATATATATATATATATATATATATTAGAAAGCTTTACAGCTTCAAACACTAAACATTAAAAAACTTATTCAATTTTTTTGTGTTTCTTCAGTCTCTTATTTCCCAATATCTGTCAATGCAATTAATGTAATTTTCTTTACTATTTCCCCCGTTTTACATATACTAATATAAATATATATATAATGTGGAAGAACTTCCTGTTCCAGCAACATGATCGTTTACAACAGTGATTCCAAGAGTGGGTCATATCCCCACTTGGGGTGCTAGAGGACTAAAAGTGCAGGAAGGGAGGTGAAGAGAGGTGAGGAGGCATTAGGAAACTAGATTGTGATGAGGGGGCGTGGGGCAAAGAATATAAATCAATACCCCCTACGCACAAAGTCGTATATCTGAAATGCTGGTTTTACTTTAGAGCTCTTTAGAGTTCAAATATTTTCCGTTTTTCTATTTTAAAGAATTCTGGTGACTTACCAAGTTAATTCAATCATGACTAAATCAACATATATTCATCGTGGACCTCTAAAACTTACCATTGAATTTTGAACAGCTCTACTGTAAAATTAGCTCATCAGACATACGGCTTTGGAAGTGATGGAAGCGATTCTCACCTGGCGAGAAAACGCCCAAGCTGCAACTGTATTATATGGGGTCGCTAATGACTTTACGGGGCCGCTGATAGAATGTATACTCTAAAAAGGTGCGGTGACCCAGAAAATTTCGGGAAACTGCGTCGCATTGAGAACAAGAGAACGTGCTGTCATGCGGCAAATTAACCCATCGACTTCCTTACTCAGCAAAAAATCTTTTTTTGTTCCAATGTACAACACAAACTAGTTGACAGATTCACCTTTAATGTTCCTGTGATTTCAAAAGTTCTTTCAAAACTGGGTTGCCAGATAGTTTGAGACTTTTATGGCCAAAACACGCAAGAAATGGCCAAATGACAAAAGTGTTTATAAGAGCAATTATTTTATAAATCATTTATATCTGATGGATCATCGTAAATCATTTGTCTTAATCAAGAATTGAAATAAAAATACGTTTACATTCATCTTAATTTTTCAGTTACTTTTTCATCGCAACTTCACAAAGTCAGCCTGATAATTAAAATTGCAATTGTAAAAAGCGATTGGTTAATTAAGATGAAAGTGGATCGTAGTATCAAAAAATCAACAATAATGAATATCTCTGAATTTTTGAGATGAGGTATTATTATTATTTCTATTAATATTCGGACCATCCTCATCTTGGTTGTTTTTCATACAACGTTTCGGTCGTTGTACTGTAACCGACGGGGGTATATTGACCGTATATTGATCCCAGTGTGAGACAATAATAATACTACTAATGCTAAGAGGGGGTGCGGTCAATATACCCCCATCGGTTAAATAAAGGGTTTGGTTCGTTACTTCCCCACAACAACCAGATGATACCTGATGAAGGCCGTAGAGTACAACGGCCGAAGCGTTGTATGAAAAACAACCAAGATGAGGATGGTCCGAATATTAATAGAAATAATGATAATGAATGTTTATAAAACATTGAAATATTGCATTTCACACCGAAAATAAGCATCTATTGAAAATACGACTGCAACAAAATCAAAATGGGCAGGAATCTAAAAATAGCCAAACCAAAAGGTTCATAGTCAAATGCTTTAAAAAAAAGCCAATTTGTCAAGTTTGGCAATAATATAGCCAAAATGGCAACATTTATAGTTTGTTTACAAACTCATTTAGCAATAAGATATTATACGTATTCGCAAGAATGGCAGACAACCGATGGACATCGTAACTCACGACATGGATCCTCAGAGATCACATGCGCAACCGGGGCCGGCAGAATATAAGATAGAGAGACGAGCTAGACAAATTCAAAAAGTACTGGCTCGGCAACGCCCACGATAGAGAAGTGTGGCGAACTCTAGGGAAGGTCTATGTCCAACGACGGACGTTGAAAGACTGATGATGATATTGATGATGATGATGACTCACAACCTAGCGATGACAATCTGAGTGAAACTACGATTAAAAGCAACTGTAAAAATAAGAAAAAAGTATATAATAGTATGAAAATATTTAATACAATGATTTTTTATACAACATAGCAATTATGCTGTACACACCTAAAATAAATATTTATTAAAAATACCGCTGCAACAAAGTCAAAATGGCCGAAAATCTAAATATAGCTAAACCAAAACGTTCATGGCTGAATATTTCTCAAAGAGGACATATTTGTCTAATTTGGCCATAAAATATCCAAAACTGCAATCCTGCATCAAAGTTCCTCCAATTCAGCAGTTTTCAAGATCGGAGGGAATTTTCATGTGAAGACCAATTTTCAAATCGTTTAATAGCGTTTGTAAAGAATTAGGCGAGCCGAAGAGGGAGCAGTTAAAGAGAGATACACAGCATTCTTTTTTTCTTTTGAATCGGTCCACGGCGTTGGTAGAGACAGGAAGATACGACATGGAGAGTGGACAAAGGAGGAAGAAGATCTCTCTTTTCCTCTTTTTACGTCACGCTTAGACATATTCCTTTTTGAGATCCATTCTAAAAATAAAGAAAGCACAAGAAAGAACGTAGGCGAGGGTGAGCAAGCCACCGAGAAAGAAAGGAAGCAGACTATACTATGTTTATATACACTCCATATATATATATATTAGAATGTGGATTCGCTACACAAACTAGCTCATGTTTCTGTCCTCTTCGGGCCTCATCAAAATCCATTACATTTCAGAAATGGCTTTATATTTTTGATTTATTATCATATTATATTATACTGCTAGCCTGATTTTTACCACATATACTGTGTGCATATATATATATATATATATATATATATATATATATATATATATATATATATATATATATATATATATATATGTGTGTGTGTGTGTGTGTGTAACTATTGCATTTTGGACGATATTTTTCGTCTAATTTTTGATGTGATCTTTGTTTTTGTTTCAGGTGTTTTGACAGGGATTGGCTTAAAAAAAACTTAATTGGTAAAAAATAGTTTCATTAGAGACAGAAATGTAGACAAACGCTGGCAAAAATGTATATATAACATCGTAGTTTTTGAACAGAGTCCGTTATTTTTCTTGTTAAAACTTGGCAAACCAGTACTTACACCTACTGAATCTTTACCAGAAGCGTTAGTGATCCATAGCCTTGCATCTGCTTCACCCCAGATTAAACGTGAATCGTTAACAGTGTGCATTTCATAATCAACCGTAATGATGTATTATTATCAGTTTTTCCGCAAACAATTTTTAAAGAGTATACACGTACAACCAGTAAAGATTAGACAATAGATATGATAAATTTTTGTTTTTAACATCTATTTATGGAGTTATTTGGGTTTTTTTGAATAGCTGAAAGTTTGTAGCTGATTTTCATCCAATCATGACAAGAAAAATCCTCACTAAAATGTAGGGTGTAAACGGTATATATAATGTAATATAACATAACTAAAGAACACGAGACCTGAATTGTCACTCACTACAGACCAAGCTATTCGTGAGTTATTGAACAAATTTAAGACGACAGGATTTTTTTTTTTGCCTGCGATTCATTATTTCTGAAGTTCACAGCAGAAGGCTGAGATATGTTGCTGATCATTGAAATCATATTAACTCTTCCATGACTGGAAGAGCCATATGGCCCACAGCACTTTAGCCACGAGTTCACGCAAGGGCCATATGGCCCAGACACCAGTTTCACCCCAAATTTTAACAAAACTTGATTCTCGTGTGATATCCCCCAAACTTGACTTTTATAAAAACAAAATTTCACTTATTTGATTTAAAAACAAGAAAAGGAACGGAGTCTGTTGAAAAATAGATTATCATTGTATTTACGACTCGTGACAACATTTAGCAACGTTTGTTTCAGTTATAAAACTATTTGTTTTCAATCGATTTTTTAAAGTTAATTCTGCGTTAAAACGTTTGAAACAAAAATAGTCAAAGGGCCAATCCAGATTTAGGTACCAAACGTCAGTGGTACCAGAATATTCATAGGGGCAATATGAAAATATTAACATATGTTAACGTCTTCAGCCTTCTAGCTTGATTTATTTTCTTGTAGAAAATTCAAATTCACCGTAGTGCCTTAATCAGAGAAAAACGTTTTCATCAGTTATGGGCATATTGTATATCATTGTAGAGGAAAGTTTATGTTGAGTAAAGTTTACGAAAGAATCATTTACCTCAGAGCAAGATATTTTTACCTATCCACAATCAAATGTCATAAATCCTTGTTCAAAAAATGAAACACCTGTGTGGACTGATAACTAAGGTATGATTGTACATGGGTCCGCTCAAAAATTTAATGACCACTTTCGTAGCTTATTTCCCACAAAACTTATGAATCGTCTGTTCACACTACACAGTATCTTCGAAAGTTATCGATATGTCCACATGAAATCTTTAAGAATTCTGAACGAACTTCAATTAAATTTCGTAGAAAGGTGTATAATAGGCCTCGAAAATTGTCATATAATTTTGGGGCGGATCCAGGAATATTTTTTTTCGATTGAGAGATATATTATCATTTTACTCTTACATATCTATGTATACGCCCATGACTGTCAATACGATATCTCCAAAAGTTCTCAAAAAATTTCAATTAAACTTTTGGAAGGGTGGGCGACATTTTATGGTGGATCCATACACAATTATATCCGTCGGCAGAGGTATGTGCTCTCTTGGTACTATCGAGTTTTATATCAGGGTAGGTTTGTTCACAGAGAGATAACTATCATAAAGCTACAAGATAGGCATGGTTATCATACCAAAATATAAACAAGAAGATGTAGGTAGACAAAAATACAAAAATTGTTTGGCGACCCTGGGTGGTACCAGTTTGTGAAAATATCTGTATGGGCTGGGGGCTAAAAAAATCACTGCATCAAAATAAAACAAAAAATATCGTCTGAAATGCAATATAATTCATTGGGAAATGAAAAAGTTATAAGTATATATATGAAGTGTATTAATTAGTTATAAACACTGTATAGTCCGCTTTCTTTCTGTTTTCCTGTCTTGTACTTTTTACTTTTAATTGATCAAAATAAAGGAATAACATGATGCAAAAGAATCCTCTTTTTTCGCCCACTCTCTCTATCCTTGTTTTTTTTAAACGCTATGAACCGATTCGAGTCTGGTCTGAACGATAAACCTTTTGGCATTCAAAGAACTATCGACTTTTGTCGCAGTTAAAAAAAATGGTTCATTCAAAATTAAACCATGAACGGGTTAATGAGACAATCCTGAAGGTGACTCCCGAAATGAATGAGTATATATAGCGATAGATCTCCCCGAGATGTGTGGATACGTAGATGGTGCAGACGTAGAAAAAAATGATGGGATTCCCAAAGTGGTTCACACGTTGAAACTGGTGCCATCATCCCTTGGGGACACTGGAATACTAAAGGGGGCACTGGGACACAAGTCGACGGTAGGGGGCGTAGAAAGACAAGAGCCGTTGAAGAGAACATCTTTTATATCAACTAATCAAGTACTTTCAGATACTTTTGTTCAGTTATGTTTTTGTTTATAAAATAAATACTTGAATTAGAAAAATATTTTCAGTAGAATTTAGCTCTCAATGAATCATTTTTGATCGATTTTACGGTATGAAGCGCTGATAAAACATACACCGAGAAGGTTTTAAACCATATTCTCTCAGACATACGTATTCTCATATCATGAAAGCTTTTTTGAAATTATTTTTCCTTATTTTGGTAAATAGATGGTTACCTTAGGGACTCTCCATATCTATACTCATCTCCTTATCTGCATTAACATACAAGGTCTGAAAGTATCCAGCCATTTAATGTTAACGAAAGAAATAGCCAACATATGGCAATGACGCCTCAGTTCTTTTGGTACTCCCCTCGGGACCTAACACAGTTATCCCAGCGTCCTTTCTACTTTTCAAAACAATCTGCCAAATCCTCTTTCGGGGTCCCCATCAGCTGCTTCGTCATGTTCTCCTTAATCTCACCCACGGACTGAAATCTCTTTGGGAAAAGCTAGAAAGTCGCAGGGAGTCAAATCTGGTCTAGGGGGCGGCTGATAGACAGATGCTGTGATTTGCCTAAAAAGCATGAATTGTAGGCTTGGTCATCGTGACTGCGACGGCCACACAATAGACACGTTGGCTCAATGGTATCTCACAGTCGACTGAGTAACACTATCAAAGAGTGTCTGTACACGTGTATGCAGTAAGGTGCCCACTGATTGGTTGTTACGTTGCATTAAGGTTACGTAACCGGTTCTGGATATATTCAAAATGGCTGAATGTTTTCTGGAAAGATCTTGTATGTGTCTGTACATACCCCCTGCTCTTTCAAACACACACGTGTACATCTATCTATCTGTCCATGTGTGTGTTGACGTTTGTATGTCTTTGAGTGAATGTTCGTATGTTTTTCTGTATGTGTGTATAATTATCTGTACACATCCACTCACTCTTTCAAATACACACGTGTATATCTATCTGTGTATGCGCATGTGAGTGTATCCTTGTGTGTGTTGGTGTTTATGTATTTATTTGTGTGTTTGTGTTCTCATGTTTGTGTTTGTGTGTGTGTATATGTGTTCGTCTGTATGTACGCATGCGCGTGCAAGAGGCCAGCGAGTGTTACGCACATGTTCTGCCTTCTGGGGTCGTACCTGCAAACCTTGGAGCTTACTAGGAAGGAAAGAAGGAAGGTTAGGAGGAGGGCGAGAAGGAAGGGACAGTTGTTGGGTAGGAGAGTGAGTGAGAGTTTTTTTTTGTTTATATGTTGATTGATGCAGATGGTAGGGGTGGGGAGATCGGGATGATCAAAACTATAAGATCGTTAGGAAGACTATCTATCTATAGCTCCTAGCCACACCGTTTTGTCTACTGACTTGAAAATCAGCATCATTAGTTCCTTATATCATTTCTAAAAAATATTTTTCTTTTTTTTTGGACATTTTTTGAAGTTTTTTTTTTGGACATTTTGGGGTCCTTATTTTGATGGGTTTATTAATAACGTCTAGATTCTCCAGAATGTTTCTAGATTAAAAAAAAAATTCTATTTTAGATGTCTTCCCGTGGGAAAACGTCACTGATGTCATGAATAGAATTCATTCTGACCATATTTATTCTTCGATTGAATTTTTTTGCATGAATTCAAATCTTGACACCAAGGTTGTTCAGTTGAATTATTGACCGTAATGGCGTAGAAACTCACTGACAATTGCTTGCGAGATAAGAACGTTGATCATCCTCGTTTACGTGCGTTTTATACATTATACGAAGTGCTACACAAATGTTTGAATAGTGCTCACAAACTAAAGGTAGTACGGACTTTACTGCAACCCACTGTGTGCAGTACCAGTGGACACTTATAGGAAGCACCTTTATAATACAAAATGTAAAAACTTGAAAAGAAAAGAATATAAGAATAAGAATGAACAGTTTATTAGATTAAAACAATATAATAACTTATGAAAGTGTTTGAGAATAAAACTTGAAAATGTAGCTGGTCATCTAAGGACCCAATTTAGCATAAATATGCATTTCAAATTGTATCCCTCACTAAAAACCTATTTGGGATGAGTGGGTTGAAGAAAACATGTTTTCCAGACATAATGAGGAATGAATGTTTAAATTTTCAGCCCTCTGGCTCTATTGGTGCACCAATAGCCAGCCAAACAGACAGGCTGAGAGAAAGACCAACTTGAAAACTGTAGAAACTAGTTTTGTTTACAGGTTTGATTGGCCGTTTTTGATAAGTACTTATAAAAGAATAGGAGAATGAGAACATACAGTTGATAAGAACAGAATATAAGTATGTGCTTACAAAAGAATATACGAATAAGAATATCCAGTTCATAAGAATATGAGAATAAAGATATTCAGTTTATAAGAATGAAATAATATAAGGGCCTATGAAAGAGTGTGAAAATAAAAATAGACAGTTCATAAGACAGAAAAGAACATAACAATTTATAAAAGTGTAAGTGACAAGAATAAAAAGTTTATCAGAATATAAGAATATACGAATTTATAAGAGAATATTCGTATCTAAATAAGTATCTCAATCAGGGTAGTATTGGATTAGTGAGGTCAACTAATGGAGTCCTACTGTGGCTTATTAGTTCGTTCATACTCGAACATTCGGTGTCCAGATCTTTGCTTAGATTTGATTCGAATATGTTTATGTTTGGAGTAGAAATTGTGCCTTCAGATAGGAGCAGATCTGCCTTGAGAAGAACTGTTTTCTAACCTGGGTGGCTGTTTGAATTTGTAACTTCGCGTTGGGTCCTTTGATTGCACCGCTTATCAATGACTGTAGCTTGATTTTGTCTGAGCAGATGCTGCAATTACAGTATTGGTCGAAGGCATGTAGACCTGAGTTTATTTTGTATATTTCCAGTAGCTCAGCACAGGTTCTTCAGTAGGATAGTGTCGCCAGATCTACGTCTTTTAGATTTTCCAAGTACGGCAGATGTTTGATGCTGGGACCATCTTTGTGGCCCTTCTTTACACTCTTTCTATCGTATCTTTGTTAAATTTGTATTGGGTTGAACAAATGCAGGAGCTAAATTTCTAAATGCCGTTTGCCGAACGCTGTATGTAGCATTTTGAATATCTCTGTACCTATGTTCTTGAAGATGTGGAGGAGACAGCCCAGCGTTCTATTTGTTATGTTGATTTTCTGTTGTCAGTTGTGCTGTGTATTAGAAGGTTTTGTCGATGTATATACTCCAAGGTATTTTTCTCCACTCAAGTTTTCCAGTGTATGGTGGGCTCCATCTCCTGTCTTCTTGGTGTATTGGTGCTTAAGGTTGTTTTGCCTTGGTGCATCACTCTGCATTTCATCCGGTGTAAACGCACTTACGTAGTCTGAGCTCAAATTTCAAGCCGCCTGAAATCTTCAGCTAGTTGAAATGTTGCTGCATCTGTTGGCACCTGTGCATCCAGCTTGTTGTCGTCAGTAAAAATACTCAGTTTATCATTATTCAAGAATATAAGAATAAGAACATGCTCTATATAAGTATAACAGAATATACGGATTTATAAAAAAGTATCTATAATAAAAATACGCAGTCTATCAGAATAAAAGAATATAAGCATTTATAAAACCATAGGAAAATGATGATACACAATTTGTTTAGAATACTTTTGAAAGAGTATAAGAATAAAATATACGCCCATATAACAAGTCAAGTGATACGTCTCTCGCAAAAACTCTCAATATTTACCAAGATTAGCTCTGTATGACACCGGGCCATTCTTGTTCAAGGCTTCTTTGAATTCAAACCAGGAATCTCCCTCTAGCTCATGTGTACCCAGTCAAAAAATTAAAAAAAAATGTAAGAATTTATGAACGAATATAGGAATGAGAATGAAAGAATAAAAACGTATGAAATAAGAATGATTGATGGGGAAAAAAACGCAGTTATTAGGAATATAAGAATAAGACAACATAATTTGTAAGAGTAAAATTATATAAGAACTTATAAAATGATACTCATAAGCACTTTATCAGAATATAATGATATAAACACTTTTTCAAACAAAAAAGAATGAACTGTTCTTTAGAAAAACAATGTAACATTTATGAGAATAAAAGAATTTATAAAAGAACATGAATAAACAGTTTCTAAGAATAAAAGAATATAAGAACTCTTACAAGAATAAACAGTTTATAAGGAAAATGATACAACATTTAAAAGAATGTATGAACTTATAAAATAATACGAAAAACAGTTTATAAGAATAAAAGAATATAAGAGCTCTTACAAGAATAAGAATAAACAGTATATAAAAAATACATTTATGAGAATTAAAGAATGTATGAACTTAAAAGAGAATATGAATGAACAGTTTATAATAAAATTATGTGGGAAGTTATGAAATAATATGAATAACATTAAATAAGATTATTTTATATTTTGTGATCAGAGGCTGATTGACTTCCTTAGAAAAACAAAAAAAAAAACAAACAAACAAAACATACATAATTATGCCAACCTATATACTAGTGGTCCCTAACCGCTGGGATAAGGACCGGTACAGGACCGCAAAGCATGCATCACTGGCCCACGAGTAAAGGATATGATTCGGCGATATTTCTTTGTAAAATACATGCAAATTCATTTTCTTTGATTTTAATACTGAATTCGTGAGATAAACCTTTTTAGAAACTGAATTGAATGTATAATACATTGTTTTCATTTTTTAAAGATATTCATTAAATGAAGTATTACAAATTGAACAACCGTAGCCATCAAAGATAGCATAGGGTTTTCTTCTTTTTTATTTTTTTCATATGTGTTTGTTTGTGTGCTCGTGTGTCCCAGCGCTACAGGCCATGCCGTATCGTACTCATACTTAAAAATTGGCATCCCTACTCACTTTCTAAAAATGTTTAATTTACCCATTTCAGGCTTCATTTTGACGGGTTTATTAATAATATCTATATTTTAGGGAACATGATGTTTCTAGATATTTCTTAATAAACTCTATTTTAGATGTTTTCCGGTGGAAAACGCCAGTGATGTCATGAACAGAATTTATTTGACCATATTTATTCTTGGATGGAAAATGTTTTTACATGACTTAAAATTTTGACGCTATGGTTATTTAATTACTGACTGGGATGGCGAGTTATTATTATTTCTAAATCTTTATGACTACTTTTTACATTTTACCACAACTTCTAACAGACCGATTTCCCTCGGGTATTGCGTCAATAGCATTTGATTGGAAAATAAAGAATAAGCCTTTGGTTACAACAAAGAGCAACCAATGAATTAAGAAAGTAAAAAGTAGTCATTAAAAACTGAAAATAATAATGAGTGTATTGTAGTTGACTTATTACCCATATTTTGCTCTTAATTAACACTCCCCAGTCGATCCACATGAATATTGTCAGTATTTAACCGATCCACTGTTCCAAAAAGGATGGGGACGTCTGCTATATATATATATATATATATATATATATATATATATATATATATATATATATATATATATATACAAGGGTGGAGACCAACAGAATAAATTTACACACAGTCATCATGTTCGTCCCTCGGGATAGGAGATAACTATGACTTCAGTTCTGAGTAGTAGAGCAGCTGCAATGCACCTCGGGATCTGAAGTCGTGACTTGCGCGTGACCGAGATTATAGCGAGGGACAGTTGCACGTTTCGTCAGCTTAAATCTTCCGTTCCCGTCGGTCTAGATCTAGCATCGTAAATAATAGTCGGTTAGGGTGGAGACAGAACGGGATGGTCTATGCTCGCACTGTTTTCTTCACGCCTAGAACGAGTTTCTGGCGGTATCCGTCTCTTAGACTGATAGCCAATCGTGGCTAGAGCGCCCAATCTGCTGTAGCTGTGGGAGAAGAGATTTCACGCCTCACTGAAGGGTATTGGTGCGTAGTGAACGCAAACTGCTGGAGTTTGAACTCGGCCCCTCGATTCAATTGCTCATACCATCAACCATTAGGCCACCCTCATCTCCAATAATACGATGAAGAATACACGCGTTAATGAGCAAGGACATTAGTCCAACGATGCATCCTCATTTCAGTGCCCGTTACTACAAAGCAATAAGTCTTTTACTTACATCCCTCTTCAGTGACAGCCTTAGAAGATTCACATTCATATGGGATCAAGTATAAAAAATAACTTTCTTAAGAAAGAATGTCTGATAAGACCGTTTTGATATTCGAATTTTTATGACGTCATCAGAGAATTAAAAAAATCCCTGGATGATTGTTTTAATGGCATTCTTAGTAGCATGGTCATCAGCATCAGTCTTTTATGGTCTGTCGCTGGACTTGGACTTTCCCCAGGATTCGCCACAGCTCTCTATCGTGGGCGTAGCGGAGCCGATATTTTCCAAACCTTTCCACTTCGTCTCACCGTATTGTATTCTGCCGGTCTCAATTTTGCATTTGATCTCTGGAGATCCATGTTGTGAGTCGTGATGTCTATCGGTTGTTTGTCGTTCTTGTAACATGACCAGCCCATTGCCATTTGAGTCTCTTAAAGATTTTTATGATGTCTCGAACTCCTGTTTTTTCTTTAATATACTTTGTTGTCTTGTGGTCTCTCCATGTGAGGTTACACATGATCCTTTCATGCGCATGTTGCATGGTTCTCAGTTTGCAGGTCAGTCTCTTGGTTAGGTTCCATGTTCCAGCTCCATAGGTGACTATCGGGAGGTTGCATTGGTTATATAATCTTTTTAGGATTATTGTTTTTCTTTTCGACGAACATACCACTTTATTCAATTTGAAGGAAAAAATTGTTGGTCGTGAGTTCAAATCATGTTTGGGGAATGTGGATTTTACATATCGGTTTACATCCCTCATTTTGGTGAGGATTGTTCTTGCTGTCCTTGTTCTTGATACAGTAGAAAAATAAAGTCAACTCCAGGCTCAAAAGGCCGAAATATCCGAAATATCTGTGGATGATGTAATTTCAATTGGCCATAAAGTCAGGGTCGAGTTTCGCATTGTCATTGTATAGAAAATTGAATCCATTACTAAGACAAGACGTAACGGGCAGAAATTACCGAATTTTGTTTGATTTTCTAAGATAGATTACGGTTAAGATGCAGGGCTAAGAAGATTATTTCTACCGTGTGCCGAAAATCGATTTTCGGACGGATCATCTTATGTTATGGAGATCTGTGTGGCGTACCTTAAACAAACAAATGGAAGACAACTGATTGGAATGTTTAACTACAGTTGTTAAATAAGGTAACCAAAAAAAAATATCATTCATCGCTGGTATTGAAAAACTGAAGATTAAGATTTAACAAACCTTGCTTTTGGAGGGCCAAACTCTACTCCAACTTGTATTCCGACTGAAGATAATTACTGCAACTTTTGTATTGTATACATAACAAATAGAAAAATCATAAATAACCACATATATTCGTATAGACGTTTTTATTTGTTGGAATAAAAACAGACCGAGCGTAATTGTATGATAAATCTTCGTTAACGTAAAAAACTTGTCGATTTGGCTCGTTCAGCAAGGCCTCCTTCTGGGAATCAGTTGATCCTGAGTTGAAATCACGCGAGGAGAAATTGACTATTACATATCAGTTCACAGTGAGGATTCTTGTTCTTGTTCTTGTTACGATAGAAAAATGAAGTCAACTCCAGACTTTGTACTTGAGTTCGAGGAAACCTTTGTGTTTGCAGCCAGATTAGTGACAATAGTTACCTTGGATTTAGTACGTTCAAATCGCGTTGAAGACACTGGTTCTCGTGAGATCACCGAAGTTGAACAACGTCGAGTCTGGACTTTACTTTGATGGGTGACTTGATGTCTCTTAGCCAGAAACTCAAGTTGAGGGTGATTAATTATTGGACTAGGGATAAGAGTTGCGCTCACCCCAATTCGAAAGGTTTGTAATGAAAAAAAAAGAAACTTTTGGGTCATCCCCGACTACAAACAACACCCGACCAGCGTTTAACGGCGGGCTGTTAAGCTCAGTGGTTAGGAGCGATGCTACACTGTTACATATCGATTGAAGGTTCGATTCCTGCTGCAGTCCATTTTCTTCAATCATTTAATCTATTTACGCTGTTTGGGCCAAATGATACATTCACCGTTTAATAGCAGGAGATCATTTCAAAGTTTCAGAATAATATAACGCATTCATAATTATTTCATCCGGATTACATATTCATTTCTTTATATATATATATATATATATATATATATATATATATATATATATATATATATATGTGTGTGTGTGTGTGTGTGTGTGTAAAAAAGCTCTACTTGTAGAAGAGGTTAGGTCTAATAAATCTATCCAAAAAACATGTCTACTTTCTCACACAAGCCATCGCATATTTATAAGAAATAGAATCTGTTACTTTTATATATTGATTCATTCGGACCAACTTCCTTGTTTTTTTTTTTTTGTTCTAATCATGTTTTGTCTGCTGTACCCTTCTTCGGCCTTCTTTCTATCTGAATTTCTGTGGTAGTTTGTTGTTACTATTATACATTGATTTATTCAATGGCATTTTGTGCATGCGGAATACATATAGAAGCCGACATAGACACGTTTAATCAAGTATACACGATCACACACATAAATATATACACACATACACTGCACACGCTAACATATGCTAACTCACACACGTACATATATCTATCTATCTGTTTCTCTCTCTATGTATCCATCTCTCTCTCATTCTCTTTCTCTCTATCTATCTATCAATCTATCTACTTATCTATCTTTATATATATTAATAATCAGTTCCTAATTAATCGTCGTTATAATTATCACATTCTGTCAGATATAAATTGTCCATTCATCAATGTTTCATACTGTGAATAACATAATTGAGCTTACGATCGTCAATAAGTAATATAAGAACGTTCCAGATTCTTTCATGAGAGTGTAGTTAGCTCAGTGGTAAGAGCAGAGCCTCTCCTATACGACTGCTTCCAAGGTGGATGCGGATTCGATCGCCGAATAACACTCATTCTTTGATTTATTTACACGATCCGAGGCCGCACAATTTGCTACCGAGTAAAATCGGTACCGAAAATTAGCTCCTAATTATTGTCTTTATAATTATCTCATTCTGTCGGATATAAATTGTCCGTTTACTGATATCGCATACACACACACACACACACACACACATATATGTATTTATATATATATACATATTCATATATATATACGCGCACCCATATATCAACCCTCTCCGCCCCCCTCTCTCTCTCTCTCTCTCTCTCTCTCTCTCTCTCTCTCTATATATATATATATATATATATATATATATACATTTGTATATATCCTCGTGGCACTTTGCACATGTTGGGAATTCTTCGTTCCGAAAAAAACATTTTAAATAATTTTCAGTATCAGGCAACAAGTGTTTTTTTCCTTTTCTCTTTCTCTTCTTTTCTTTTCTTTTCTTTTTTTCTTTCTTCCCGTTCTTTTAAATAGGGTAGGGTTGCGTGTGCCGTCTATTCGGGGTGGTTAGCGGGTGTGCCCTGTTGATATGTTTTTCTGTGGTTCTTTTGGTGGGTGGATAGATATGCTGGTTGCCTTACCGCATGTGGCTTACAGTCGGTCGGAGTCCAGAACGTTTCTTTCTAACTCAAAATGTCCCCGATGACCCTTTAGCAGCCTTGGCAGAGAATCAAACAGCAACCGGTAAAAGTTCCAGATCTTCGTTCGTATATCTGGATTATTTGGCAATGGGGGAACCTTTTTGCTTGCTATGCCTCCCCACCCGACCCAGTGTGGGGGTGTACATATCTACGCTCCCCAAGATTCGCAGTAATGTACACACATACACACACACACACACTCACTCACACACACATATGCCAAAGCGCCCGCACGCATACACACAACACACACACACACACTGACACACACACACACACACACACACAACGATGTGCGCATTCGAGAACGCACGCAGAAACACACAGACACACACACCCTCACACTGTACATGTAAGTGTGAGCTTATATATATGTATATATATATGTGTGTGTGTGAAAATAAATATATAAATACATATGCTTGTCTCGTGTCTAAGAGAGTTGCGTATTTCATTCCGGCGCCAGTGGTTGGGTTCAGATCCAAGTAAAAGCCAGATTCTCAAATACTAATTTTGATGGTAGAACCCCCACCCTTACGACTAAGATAGTGGTGCCTTTCCCATTGAAGCTGCCTGTCGGTGTTCGATCTTTGGTGAAATCCAGGATTTTCGAATGCTGATTTCAAAGGCAAGAATCCCAAACTCGGTTAATTGGCACATCATAATCTTCCAACCCTAGTATGCATTGGATCCTGTGCCATGTTTTTCGTGTGTGTGGAGAGGGGGGGGGCAAACAGGACATTTGAACCCCACCATGGATCAGGCTTTCTCACAAAGAGCGAGGGTGTTTGAAATTTAGAACTTTATAGTCAATAAAGGATAATGGTGCAGTACAATTTTTCTATGTAACCCCAACCCAATTTTCACTCATAAAAAGACTGTATTACTATTCGCTCGTTGCCACCAAGATATATACCACCCACCCTGGAAGTATATCCTTTTGCACTCCTGGAAAAGGGTTAGTGGATGCCCATGCCCTGTGTCGTACTAAGCTCGTTTGATAGACCAATTCTAGTGCACTGAGTTCGTTCCTCCCTGGATGCACCACTACTGGGGTTCTGTGTCACTAATTTGGGCTGAGTATCTCCATAATCAGCTGCAGTGATCAATGTGGGTGCCCAAGTAAAAGCCAGGATTTCGAATGCTGATTTTCAAATAGGTGCTTGGCGTAACAAAATCTTCCTCTCCCTATTTACCCTCAATGTTTAGCATGGATGTTAAATCTTCGTCTTCAGCTGAGATTCAGTCTTTGACAAATAAACATTTGAAAATCGCCTAATTAGCGCGGAACATGGTGGCCATTTTGACCACTTTTAACCACTTTAAGGATCTTTTGGGGCGATTTTTTATATTCAGAATTTTTAACGCTTTTTGGTGGTCAAACTTGCACGAAAATGATTTTTGAGTTGGCAACACAGTTCCAGTCTTGGCAATCTTTTCCAGCTAACATCCATGAGTTTAAGGCGCTTGAGTGTAGAGCAAGGGTAAGCAAATTAGTCTCCCAGACCGTTCCTTGTGTTGCAAGTTCGATCCTCATGGAGAGTCCCTTTTGTAACCTTGTGCCAGACAAAGCTAAGCTGAGTAAATGTCAATAACAAAGTGAATTTGCGTGAAAGACAATTACGGATGTTGAATTTTCAGATAGAGTCCTTCATCGGAAGTAATGATAAAAAAAGCACAACAACATTAACTTTTTAAAAACTTTTTTTCTGAGAAAATGATTGCCTAGAATTTATGACTAAGAAAGCATAAATTCTAGGGAATCATTTTCTCGGAAATATCATCAGTATACAATGTCTGTTGGGAAAGTATCCAGCCATTAACGACAAGAAATTCCACCGAAGGTGATCACGCCTTAGTCCCCTTCAAGATAATCCTCTATTCAAAGTGGGTACGAAACGGAGTGTATTGGGAAACGGGAATTCAGTGTTGACCCCGTTTTAGAAAGCTGTTTCCAAGCTGAATGCATATATAATAAAACAAATCCTTTTGGTCTGTATGGTTTGGAAATTTGTTGAGAAGCCTGACATATCGAAACACGAATTGCAAATATCAGAAAAATCTATCAACTTTGTATTCTTTAGAGAAAGCCCTAAAGGAACGTTTCAAATCTTGATGAAGAAGAGTTATGTAGTTTTCATGCCCTTAGCAAAGCTATGAGGTTCAAAGAGTAACATTTAAATTTTACAAAATGCCTGGAAAATTACACAAAGTAACTCAAACACTCATCCCAGCGTCCCTCCAACTTCAAAACACCCTGCAAAGCCATCTTTTGGGATTGCTATCAGCTGCCTCCTTAATCTCGCCCACGGTCTGAAATTTCTTTCCTTTCAACGGCGCAACGCCAGAAGTTGCAGGAAGTCAAAATTTAACTTGGGGTTGTCTGACCTGGATAATGTGATGTTTCTCTCAAAAGTTCTGCAAGAGACTTGAAACGTAGGCAGGCTCACTCAGCGACGGTTCATTCATAAATCCTACAGGGATGTTTCTGTATATTTCAAACGGCTGGATACTTTCCGGACAAACTTCGTAATTTAAAAGTACTTCGGTCATTTCAACCTTTTTAGCAGGAAAATATTTTTCATGTCCAGTTCCCTGTTTGGCACAACAATTATCAAATCCATCATAAGTATCCTTCGGTCGGAAAACTCACTGTCTGCGTTGGAGGAAAACAGAGATATAGTAAGATGAGGGCCAAAGGGAGCAGTTACCCCCGGGCGTAATTCCCCAGGTCTACAACATTGATTATCAATTATGTCCACCCACTAACAAGGATTTGCCCCCGAATGCTGTCTTTGCCCCCGGGCGCCGAAAACTCTTCGTGCGTCACCCAAGTAAAAAAAAGTGGTTTTCGAACATTATTGTTTGACGGTACACAAAGAAAAATATTCAACTTACACGGCACACCAACTATAAAAATGAAATGAATTAGACGGAAACATTCCAGTAACCAATGAACGAAACTTTCAAATTGACATACTGATATACATATTCCTCACCACTTTTATTTTTCACTAGTCACTAAAAGTGTTTGGGATTTCACAGAATCTGAAACGGCTAGATTGTGGTGGAAGCTGGACAGACATAATACCCGTACTCGGTACGTTCAAAGCTCGAAATACGCGTATCTAGTATATTTTGTTGATAGCTGCGACACAGTATTGTGCCGCAGCACACAGTTTGAGAACCATTGATTAGGTAGAGATAAGAATGTGTCAATCAAACGAGCCTCACCTACCAGATTGTTTATAAATTTATATTTGATTAGTTACGAAAATATCAGCCTGTATGCATGTATACACAGGCTGATATGAGCGGACATATGAATTCAATTAGAGACATACAAACGTATCTGTCTGTTCACATCTCCCCCTCTCTCTCTCCCTCTCCCTTTCCCTCTCTCTCTCTCTCTCAGTCTGTTCATATCTATCTATCAATCTATCTATCTATCTCAGTCTATTCATATCTATCTAACTCAGTCTATTCGTATCTATCTATCTATCTCAGTCAGTTCATATCTATCTATCTATCTATCTATCTATCTATCTATCTATCTCAGTCTGTTCAAATATATCTATCTATCTATCTATCACAGCCCCTTCACATCTATCTATCCAACTATCTATCTATCTATCTATCTATCTATCTATCTATCTATCTATCTATCCCAGCCTGTTCATATCTATGTAACTATCTATCTCTTTTCATATCTGTCTATCTGTTCGTATCTATCTATCTATCTATCTATCTATCTATCTATCTATCTATCTATCTATCTATCTGTTTATCTTAGTCTGTTCACATCTATCTATTTATCCATCCATCCATCCATCCATCGATCCACCCATCTATCTATCTATCTATCTATCTATCTATCTATCCCAGTCCCATAATATCTATCTATCTATCTATCTATCTATCTGTCTATCTATCTATCTATTTCAAGTGTATCATATCACAGTGTGTTCATATCTATCTATCTATCTATCTATCTATCTATCTATCTATCTATCTATCCCAGTCCCATAATATCTATCTATCTATCTATCTATCTATCTATCTATCTATCTATCTATCTATCTATCTATCTATCTATCTGTTAATCAATCCATCAATCTATCCATCTATCTATCTATCTATCTATCTATCTATCTATCTATTCATCCATCCATCCATCCATCCATCTATCTATCTATCTATCTATCTCAGGCCGTATTCTTATAATATCTGGCAATGATTGAACTCACAAACTTGCAAAACTTCAACTGATAACCATTTACTTATTTACTTATTTAAGCACTTACCTCGCTATCCGAAAGTAGCATTATTGCAGAAACTTTACTTTAGTACAAATGTCTTGAAGCAACGAAGAAATTACCATTAATTTATATGGGAATTCTTTCAGCATTCCCAGACTCGAAAAATGGTGTTGATGATTGTATATTAAGCCGAATCGACAGAGGTTGGGATGATAGGAGATGCAAGCGATTGGGGTGTAAGAGAGAGAGAGAGAGAGAGAGAGAGAGAGAGAGAGAGAGAGAGGGTGGGTGGGTTCGCGCTGCTACTGTAATGGCTTGTTGCAAAAAAAATGCTGGATGATATTTTCTCTTATAACATTTATTTCATAAAAACGAAAAAAATGGCGTAAACTAGCTTTCGGAAAACGAGGTAAATCTATCCCCAAATTTACAAAGTCTAAGTAGATCTTCTTTCATCTATGATCGAGCGTATTTATTGGATGAGCTGCATACAGTAATACCTCGGTTAGCACTTGAACAAGAAGCGCTAAACGATGTAGTGCTTACGGTGTCACCATCATCACCATCATCCTTTCAACGTCCGCCATAGGGCACAGACCTTTCCCAAGATCCATCAGACCTCTCGATCAGGGACGCAATGATGCCAATACTTTCTGAAATTGTATAAATCGTCATGCCATCTCATTTTTTGTTCGCCACAATTTCGCATATGATCTCTGCGAGATGGATGTGATATCCTGAGGTTGTCTCCAGCACGACAGTTCCTTTACATAAAGACTCGGAGCCCTTCCCGCTTCCAAAAGGAGTTAGATACGGCGGCACCAGCACCTCCAAACTCTTAAAAGCTTGTCTCAAAATGGTATTTTGGAATTTATGGCGAATACCCAAGTGACTTTAGATTTGCTGAGACCTTCATGATCTCTGGAGAATGCTTTGACGAAATGAAGAAAGCGAGGAAGTTGGTCTTCACATGAATTTCAGTAAAAACAAATGTCACGTGCAACAAATAGTTCAGGACAAAGACACAACGATCAAGATCGAAAACGCAGAGCTAAAAAATAAGTAGACAACTACCTCGGACAACAGATCTCCATGGAATCCCCAAAAGAAAATCGAATTAAGAGAAGAATCATCCTAGTTTGGCAAACTTCAAGAAAGAAAGATCCCATTAGTTTTAAAAAGAAGGGCCTACAACCAACGAACGCGTCCTCTCGACAGTCACTTAAAGGAGCTGAAACATGGAACCTAACCAAATGATTGCATTTCAAACTAAGAACCGTGCTAGGTGTACAGGAGAAGATCACGCTCAACATAACATGGAGAGATCACAAGACAGCACATTAGATCAGAGAACAAAAAAGGGCCAGAAATGTCTTAAAAGGGGTCATTATAATATAACATAGAGATATGTTATATATATTATATGTATGTTATATATTTTGGGTTAAAAGTCGTTTTTCATTAATGATGGATAGAACTGTATGTGAACTTTAGCAAGAAACGTAGAAGTATGTGTAAATCATAGTTTCTTACATGTTAGCTTATGATAAATATCATGATGAACGTAGAGCTATTCCACTAAAAATATTGCACTGGCAATCATTTAAAAATATTCTGCAATACCAAGGATAGTTTTGATTAGGGTGAGTCTTGGTGTAGAAGGGTTTATGCATTTCTCACCAAATTGATGTAAGTATAAGCTGAACTAAGTACTTTAAATAATAAGACCTCGAACAATGCGGTTTTGAACAGTACGGTAAATGTTTGGAAAGAATTGACCGCACTGATCGAGGCATATATGCAAATGATGGTCGTTGTAGAGCCTCAACAAGATGGAATGGATTAGTGCAGAGTATTTCATCCGGTAGCTATTTCCCGAAGCCGCTGAAATATCACTGAGTCAATCAGTACTGCTATGATACATTATCGTGTTTATTATTATACATCATCATCATCATGATCATCATCATGATCATCATCATCATCAACAGCGTTTTAGAGTCCGTCGTTGGACAGACTTTTCCCAAAATATGCTAGACCTCTTTCTCATGGGCGTTGCGGAGTCAATACTTTTTGAACTTATCTAGTTCGTCACACCATCTCATATTTTTTGATCTATGGGGATCCATGATCTGAGTCGTGATGTCCAGCGGTGGTCTAACATTCTCGTAACATGGCCAGTCCATTGCCATTTGACTTTCCGAATGGTTTCTACGATATCCCAGACTCTTTTTTTTTCTTTCTCTAATATACTGCGCTGTCTTGTGATCCCTCCATGTGATGTCAAGCATGGTTCTCTCTAGTGCTCGTTGCATGGTTTTTTAGCTTGAGGGCCAATCTTTTGGTTAGGTTCCGTGTTTCAGCTGACTATCGGGATGTTGCACCGGTTCTTTCCAGGATTCACGATACATTAACCAAAGTGAACAGTTATTTCAGAGAGTCTCTGCGCAGATGACGTTTACAGCTATTTATTTCGGAGATTTAACATGAGTAAATTTATTACGAAAATATTTGAAAAAAGTGCGTTGTTGCGAATCAGCACTAAGCGGGGTATAACTTTACACGAATATTTTTTTCCAACTGATCTGGAATGTCTACTTAAGATATTCGTACTCACTGAAGGTCCCTCTAGCATGTCCAATAGGATTAATTATTTAACTCAAAAATTCCTACGGTGCTCTATTACAGCGCCAGGATAAATTGTAATACAGTAAGGCAAGAATGTAAACCCCTATGCCAGAGTTTAAATTCCTACGTAAAAATATGAACTTGAATCGATCATAACAGACAGTTTTGCTGAATGAATCCCTTTTAAGCGCATATTTATTGTGTGTGTGTGTGTGCGTGCGTGTGTGTGTGTGTGTTTGTAGGTATGGGTGTAATTGTGTCTCTCTTTCTGTGTATGTGTTTGTATATGCGTGCGTGTGTTTATGTGTGTTGTTGTGTTCCTATGTGTTGGTGTATGTTTATGTATGTGTGCGTGCGAATGTTTGTGAGTGTTAGTGTCTGAGTTCGTTTGAGTGTCTGAGTGGTGGTATTCGTGTGCGCATGCGCGCGTGTTTGTGTCTCCAAAGTGCAGATTTCATCTTGGGGACCCCACGGATAACCTTCTTCAAGTGCAGTGACGTAGTACACAACTGTTATCTATAATACGCCTGCCAGCTCCATTCTATCTTTAGTCGGCTGAATTGTTTGTTCTTCGTTTCGCCTTTTAGTTTTTCGTTGGTTCCTTTTCCATTTTTAGTACCAATACACACTCGGAGCACTTGCATACACAGCACAAAGGCACACGTAAAGGTATATGCACATACAGAAAATATACGCACTCCTATGCACACACATATACACACAAACACGGGCACGGGTCCAAACTGAAAAGTACCCAGAGAGCGCATACCTCTGCTGACTATGTACGCTAACTAAAAGCTGAATGAAAATAGAATATTTGAGAAAACAGAGGAAATAACTTTGAATTGAGTTACTTCCCTTGAAAAATCAAATTTAGCTCTCTCATTATGAATTCGTTTTTAACCTTTTTACGACAGAATGATAAAAAATTTCCTGAATCAAAAACAAATTCCTGAATCTACTCTAAATGTAATCATTTTTTTTTCGTAATCATAGCCAACCTTTCCACGATGTGTTTTTCACCAGCTGCTATACCAACATAGCTACGAGAGCTTCGCTCGTCTGCAGAAGTCTGAGTCCAACTCTTAAGTCTATTTTCCATTGTCGATATCGCCCGTGTAATGATTGTTTTCGTTCATGTATCACAGGACGATGCAAAAGTCGCTCGGAGATTTCAAGCAATCATAATATTTTCTTTTCTAATATTTTCTGTTTTTCCTTTTCTCAGATATATAAAGTAACCCTTGTGAATTCATCATGGAGAAGTAAACAGCTAAACCACAAACTAAAATAATAGAATTTTACTCTGAAAACCTTCAACGTTATCTAAAGTAGCGTATTCTCATTTTTTGAACTTGTGAACGAAGCCATCTAAATCAATGATTCATCTTTTATTTGGGCGTTACTGAGAATCGGGTACGGTTGGCAAGCGTTTGACATACCCTGCTCAACATTCAAGAACTAGAAAATCCCAGTTCCTAAAAAGAAGAGTACACAACTAATGCATCATCCTGATAGTCACCTGTAGAGCTGAAACATGGAACCTAACCAAGAGACTGACCAGCAAACTGAGAGTCATGCAACGTGCACATGAAAGAATCGTGGTTAACCTTACATGAAGAAATATTAAAACAACACAAAACATGATTGAAAAACACGAGTTTGATATATAGAATCCACTAGACAACTCAAATGGCAATGGGATGGTCATGTTGCAAGAATGACAGACAACCGATGGACATCATGACTCACGACATGGATCCCCAGAGATCACATGCGAAACCGAGGTGAACTAACCAAGTTCAGAAAGTACTGGCTCGGCGACGCTCATGATAGAAACGTCTGGTGAATCCTGGGGAAGGTCTATGCCTAACAGACGATAAAAGACTGACGATGATGAGTGATCACTCACGAACAGGGAGACCACGCTCAGTCCGAAATAATGAAATTCATATACATGTGCAAAGGAGCAGATAGTCGTCTAAATGTTAAGCAGAATGTCGTTGAGAGAGAAAAAAATTGTGAAATAAAAAATCGGGATCTTTTGATAGAAACAGTTTTCCGCAAAAAGGATAACCAAATTCGTCTTGTTAAATATTCACTTTGTTAAAAACAATTTTGACAAATCATTAGAACTAAATAGATATAAATGTTTTGAACCCTTTCACGACCTTTGCACCACCTTGTACATAGTATCAGTAAAGCAACCATTTATTATTACTTTTTTACTGGACGAAGTGTAATTAACCATTGAATCACCGTAGCCATCAAAGATGGCAAATGGCTCTATCCTTTTTTAAAAAATAACATATGTGTGTGTGTTTATGTGTTTGTCGGTTTGCTTGTTTGTTCCCGTGCTCCTGACCATACTGTTGTCCACAGACTTGGCATCAGTACTCCACTAGACCACCTCTAAAGAGGCTGGTTTAAATCTTTAGAAAAAAAAAATTCGACCTTTTTTGGGACTTATACGGACGGGTTCATAATCAACATTTAGATTCTCCAGAAGTTTTTTTCTGTATCCCAGCGCTACTGGCCATACCGTTTTGTATACCAACTTAAATTTGGCATCAGTACTCCCTTTCTGAAAATGTTTTTTCTTTTTGAAAAAAATAATTTTTTTTTGCCTTTTACGGACGGGTTTATCATAAAATCTAGATTTTATGGTATCTTGATCTTTCTTGATGTTAAAAAACCCCTCTAATTCAGATGTTTTCAAGTGCAAAACGCCACTGATGTCATAAATAGAATTTATCCTGACTATATTTATTCTACGATTCAATTTTTTTACATGACATCAAATTTTTATGCTACGGTTCTTGAATTATTGACTGTGATGGCGAATTATTATAAATCTTAATTTTTATAGCTGTTTTTTAATATCACATTTTAACTCAGACCGTCAATCTAAATGAAATCGAAGGTGGTTAGTCACTCAACAGAAACTGTTGGCTGCAAACTATGTTGTGGTGATCAATTAAAAAATTGGAAAAACCGGTGATCAATGAATAAATTTCTCATAACGGCATTTTGTAGGGCGGTGATTACTAAATGATCCGATTTTCAAGAATCAAGGGTGAACGCTGACGGAAAAAAGAGACCAATTTAGAATAAACTTACATTGTAGATTGAAACCCGTTTAAAAACTTTTTCAGGGGGGGATTTAAAAAAAAAACAAGAAAGAGGGTTTTTATAGACATGATAAGGAGTAAATGTTTGAATTTTTAGCCTTTTAGCTCCAATGGTGCAGCCTGTATGCATGGCACATGCATATATAGATAGCAAGCCAGCCAGAATCACTTAAAAACGGAAGCAACCAATGGACATCGCAACTCACGACATGGATCCTCGGAGATCACATGCGCAACCGAGGCCGGGAGAATATTAGATGGAGAGACGAGCTAGACAAATTCAGAAAGTACTGGCTCCGTAACGCCCATGATAGAGAAGTGTGACGAATCCTGGGGAAGGTCTATGTCCAACGACGAAAGTTAAATGACATGATGATGATGATGATGATGATGATGATGATGATGATGATGATGATGATGATGATGATGAGGAATCTAACCATATCATAAGCTTATATGCGATTTCTGTTTATTTCTTTGTTCGGGCTCAAATAGGATGATTTCATTGGTTGATTTATGTATCTATTATGACAATGAAAGCTACGTCATAGAGACCTTTTGGACACCATGTCTGATCACACATCAAAACAACTTGAGGTGAATTCAGACTCCTCAGTGCCGATCCAAACATAATTAACACCTGGTATATTCTAGTCGTTGTTACTGTTGTTGCTATTGTTAATGATGATGTTGATGATGATGTCCCTCACCCGAGATGTCTAACAATTACTCGCCACAAAATATCTCCTGATACCAATACCCTCTGCTATCGATTCAATCCGCGATGAATCGGAAGCAAACAACCGGAAGAACGCTCGTACGGAATTGCCCGTAAATGAGTGAATAACCGACCAGTTTTTAAGCAGGATTTTATCATTTCTGGTGGAAAATTACACAATCAAAATGGATATTTTTTCCAGGTATGTTTTATGATCAAACACAACAGCATTGAAACTGTTCACTAAATGTTTGCCTTGTTATGTTGATTACAAAAACATTCGGTCCTTTCAGCGTAATGTTTCTGTTTTTAACTCTCTAAACCGAGCGATTAGAAGAAAAATTTCTGTTTGTTAAAATACTTATGGCAACTACTTCATATATATATATATATATATATATATATATATATATATATATATATATATATATATATATATATATATATATATTTGCCTCTCTCGTTTTTAGCTCTCAAAACCAAGCGATTAGAAGAACAATATGTTTGTTCAAATACTTATAGCAAGTACTTTATACACACACACACACACACACACATACATATATATGCATACATACATATATACACACACACATACACATACACACACACACACACACACACACACACACACATATATATATATATATATATATATATATATATATATATATATGAAATGCCTCTCTCATTCTCTATCTATCTATACAATTAGCAGCAAAAAAATTTAAAGTGGTACCGGATAGATTCTTTTGTTTCGACTAATGCATTCTAAAATCTAAAAAGTTATTCACAAAGCCCAACTTGGGCAGGCACAAAGACACTGCAGTGAGGTAACAAGTGTAGGCAGAAATCACTACTGAAAAGTGAAGTGGGGATCGATTCCTAGTATCCGTGCGTAAAATGGAGATGATTCCTGTAAGCCTCAAAAGGAACTGAAGACGATCACCTTTATCAAAGGACGACAAGTTGCACATGAATTATATTATTATTGCTTTGAATAAATTATCTCGCTTAAATGAATTTATTTGTGCGCAGTGAAAAAGTTTTAAAACTAGGATATTTGAATTATCAGAACTAAATTACTTAATAAGATAGCTTTGAGCTTCTTCATTCCGATCCATACATAAATAAAACCAATATTTTGACGAGTATATGCTAGTAATAATTTACGTGTTTGTTTCTTTTTTTCTTGGGTAGGGGATATAATCGTTACTTCATTTTGAGGCTAACAGGAATTATCTCCATCATACAGACGGAAACTAGGAATCAACCGTTTACTGGTCTGCGAAACGAGCCTGCTAATCCCAAGGCTACTGTAAGCGCCCTTTGATCATTCGGATAAAGACCAGGTGTGAAATAATTTTAGTGATTCCATTAGCAAATATTACCAAATATACTTACATCATCATCATCATCTCTTTAATGACCGTGTTGGAGAGAGAAAGAGAGAGAGAGAGAGAGAGAGAGAGAGAGAGAGAGAGAGAGAGAGAGAGAGAGAGAGAGAGAGAGAGAGAGTGTGCACTGGCACAAAACAAATGCTGAACGCAATTTTCGCTTTTTGTCTTTTTTCTTCGTGAAAACGAAAAAATGGCGAAAACTAACTGAATTAACGTATTTATTGCAGATCTTTAATCAATGATACAGCGTATTTACAGTAATACCTCGGTTAGCACTTAAGATACTTTCTTTAAAATGAAACGCTAAACGAAACAGCGCTATTCGAAGTCGTCATAGTCGTCATCGTCGTCCTCATCATCATTATCATCATCATTATCCTTTTAACGTCTGTCGTTTGAGATAGACCATCCTCAAGATTCGCAAGACCTCTCGATGGTGGATGTCGTGGGGCCAATACTTTCTGAACTCGTCTTAATCATCACATCATCTTATTTTTTGCTGGTCACGATTTCGTATATGATCTCTTGGGGTCTACATAGTCGTAATGTCGAGCGGTTGTCTGACATTCTTGCAGAATGACCAGCCCGTTGCTATTTGTATTTTCTAATGTTTTTTTCTTTAAATCAGTCTTTCAACGTCCGTCATTGGACATAGACCTTCCCCAGGATTTGCCACACTTATCGTGGGCGTCGCAGAGCCAGTACTTCCTGAACTTGTCTAGCTCGTCTCTCCATCTAATATTCTGTCAGCCTCGGTTATGCATATGATCTCAGGGGGTCCATGTCGTGAGTCATGATGTCCGTCGGTAGTCCGCCATTCTTGCAACATGGCCAGCCCACTGCCATTTGAGATTTTTAATGGATTCTATGATGTCCCTGACTCATGTCTTTTCTCGGATGTACTGTGCTGTTATTTTATTTTCTCCATATGAGGCCCAGCATAATTCTTTCATGTGCACGTTGCATGGTTCTCAACCTCTAAAAGTTATCAATAAATTCCATGCAATTTCGTGAAATTGAGCTAAGGAAGAAGTGTTTTGATTTGGGGGCAGATCAATGAGTTCCTTTTTTGATTGGGTTTGTGTACAACGCTGGCAGGGTTAAGCGCCCTGTGAGTGTTTCCAAGTCATTATAGCAAATACTGGATCTTCATTAACGACTAAGTTGGTCTTTTTAAAACTGTTACGGCAACAGCCACCCACATAACTGAAACATGGTACCCTCACACGATCGAACAGCATTTATAATCATATTTGTGGGTGGAGAATTTCATAGGCTATTCTTTGCATTTTAGGTGTTCCATATAAGCAACGGGTTACCAAATAGAAACCGACAAGTGACCAACGTTTTTTTGGCAGCATATCATGTTGGGGATGATCAATTGAAAAATTGACAACGTAGTGATGAATGATTGAGTTATTTTTCTTTTTTGTTCTGTAAATTCTATTTGGATCAATATTAAGTCCGAATTAAAAAACAAAAACAAACCAAAAACAAAACAAAAAACAAAACAAAAAACAACAACAACAAAAAGCACAAGCGTCAACCCTGCCAGACAGAAACTAGGGGAAAAATTTAGGATTAACTTACATTGTAAATTGAACCCCTACTAAAACTCATTTTTGTTGGAATTTCCAAGAAATAAAATAAACTTTTTTTTCTAGGGATAATTAGTAAATGTTAGAGTTTTCAGCTCTCCCTAGCTTTATTAATAGATAGATAGCCAGCCAGGCAGAATCATTTAAAAACTGAAAGAAAATACGTTGGCAGTTTTTGTGACAGTTTTTGTTGACAGTTTCTAATACACAGAATGCAAGTTGTACCCTATGAACCGTATATGGACCATAAATTTGCTGAGGATAGATAGACCATCCTGCTCTGAACCTCGCACGCTAGGGAAAAACAACATGAGCTATCGTGTTCGGAAAGTAATTACATATTTTCATGTTCGGAAAGTAGTAACGTTTTTTCATGTTCGGAAAGTAGTAACGTATTTTCATTTTTGGAAAGTAGTAACGTATTTTCATTTTTGGAAAGTAGAAACGTTTATTCATGTTTGGAAAGTAGTCACGTATTTTCATTTTCGGAAAGTAGTCAAGAAATCATCATGTTCAGAATGTAGTCACGTATTTTCAAGTTCGGAAAGAAGTAACGTATTTTCATTTTCGGAAAGTAATAACGTATTTTCATTTACGGAAAGTAATAACGTATTTTTCAAAAACGAGATAAAAACAAATGCCAGGGAAGTTTAGTTATATACTACTTATCAATAATGTAATCACCATCATTATCATCGATACCAGACCAAAGGGAAGGTAAATTTTCGATTACTCGTCGAAAAGATTCTACGTTTTATTTCTGAAAAAAGTTTGAGAGATCTTTTTCAAGTCTATATTCTCAATGGGGTGAAACTAATGACACACTTCCAGGCAGAAGGGATGATCAGCTAAATACAGGTGCCATTTCATACCATTTAACCCTGGTCTTACCATAGTTGTTTGGCTAATAATCCATAGCAATGAAATACATAATTATCTTCCGAACACGTTGATATATGGATACAAATTGCATTTTATATACATGGATAATAGAGATTTGCATTGCATTGAGCTTGGAGGATAGCTTTCTCTTGACCACAAACGGATTTTTATTTTTTTGTTTCTGTACCCTTGATATTTTATTATTCCTTAAATCCAACATTTTTACTACGTCATCAGAACATGAAATTCTGTTCTCCACACGTCACCATGTGGTAACCTATATAATGGCAATATAGATGAGTAGCGCCCCCTGGCGTGACGGGGGACAAATAAATAAATGAATTAATACACATGGTGTATTATTGTAGTTACATCATTAAATGGTTATTGTTGATTCGGTCAGTTTCAAATATTTTATTTATAACGATTTAAAACTAGCATTCTAAGGGAGATTATGAATTACCACCTCCCATACATGCTGTGTTAGGGTGATCAATTAAAAAGTTGGAAAAAGGTAAGATGAATGGATAAGTTACTTCTTTCACTTTTTGTTGGGCTGTGATCACAAAACGGTCTAAATTTTCGAAAATCAAACGGGCAAAAAATAGTGACCTATTTAGTATTCACTTACATTGTTTAATGAACTTTCCACGAAAAACTTATTTAAGGGGGAATTCGAAAAAATAACAACAACAAAAAAACAACAACAAAAACATTTTCCCTACTATGAACAGTTAGACCTTGGTGAAATCCAGATAGATAGATAGATAGATGTCAAAACACACGAATAACCTAAATCCAATGAAAGTGATTAAACTAGTCTATAATAGGTTATCACAATCATCAATCTTTTATCGCCCGTTGTTGGACATATACCTTCTCCAGGATTCGCCAGACCTTTCTCTCATGAACGTCACGGAACTTTCTTTGTTTGTCTAGTTCGTCTCTCCATCTTGTACTCTGCCGGCCTCAGTTTCGCTTGTGATCTCTGGAGATCCATGTTGTGAGTCGTGATGTCCATCGGTTGTCTGCCATTCTTGCAACATGGCCTGCCCATTGCCATTTGAGTCTTCTAGTAGATTCTATGAAGTCTCTGACACCTGTTTTTCCCTTGTTATATTGCACAGTCTAATGATCTCTTCATTTGAGTTTGAACATCATTCTTTCATGTGCACGTTGCATGCTTCTTAGTTTGAGGGTCAGTCTCTTGGTTAGGCTCCTTGTTTCAGCTCCATAGGTGACTATCGGAAAGATGCATCGGTATGCTCTTCCTTCCAGGACTAATGGGATTCTTTAGTTCTTATAGGTTGAGCTTGCTTTGCCGAAGGTTTGCCATCCTAGAGTGATTCTTCTCTTGATCTCTTCTTCTTTTGAGGATTTAATGGAGATTTGTTTTCCTACGTAGATGTAGTTGTCTATTTTCTCCAGTTTTGCGTTCTCGATTATGATTGTCGTGCGTTCATTTCCGACGTGATCGTTGCACACGACCTTTGTTTTGCCGATGTTCATGTGAAGGCAGACTTTCTGGCTTCCTTCATTCCGTTTACTATCATCAAATTTCCAGGTATTGTTATCAAGACGTCAGGTGTGTTTATCAAAATTTCCAGGAAAACCGTATTTAAAAGTGGTTATAAGCGATTATTAAAACGACCAGTATCACTATTGCAGAAGCAAATAAGGAACGTAAAAATTTGCCATTTCAAGGAAAACTAAAAATATTGTAGCCCCAAAATAAGTTGAATAAAATTAGCCATCCCAGGGCTGCTGTTACTTTTAAAATTTCACAGCCACTATTGCACAAATTTTAGAAAAAAAAAAAATAGATTGGAGGCTGATTCCTAGTTTCCGTGCGTAAAATGGAGATAACCCCCTTTAGCCTTAAAATGGAAACTAAACTAAATATTATCTCACCTACCAAAGAAAGACTGTGGTCAATACGCAGATTCCATTGTTATTGCTTTGAACGGTGTACATGAAATAAACAAAAACGACTTTATTTCCATACAAACCTTTAACGTTTCAAACATTTGCTTGGTCGATATTACAAACGGCACAAAAATAAAAAAAATAACAATTTAACTTATTCAAAGCAACAAGAATATAATTAATGTATTTGCTTCTGATTTTCTTTGATAGGGGAGATCGTCCTTCGTTCATTTCAAAGCCAACTGGGGATTTCAGTCTACGAGAAAAACTAAAGATATTGCAGTACTCTGATAAGAGGAAATGAAAGTAGTTAGTGTCCTTACGCTGGCAACAGCTTCAGCAAACCTTGCTTGGGCTCCAATTTTCACAATACTACCACAACCCGTTTGCTATATGAGGAATATACTTAGATGTGATAAGCACCCCTAATTGGCATGACTCACATCACTCTGTGTTATTTTACTCATAGCTAGGGATGGATTCATGCCTTTGCATAAGACATTGTTGATCAAAATGGGCCAGAATGAGAACATAGCAGGCAAGAGAGCATAATCTGGTAAAGATGATCAAGTTGACTCAGCATTGAAAATCGGGTTTGGCAAGGTTCGTGAAAAGAACAGCTTAGGTTAGACGCTGAATAGGAACTATCACGTGCCTACAACGTAATCTCATGCTAAATTAGCCCTGTAGTTTGCGTCCGGGAGTGTCCAAACTTGCTTTTTGAAAATTCGGACTTTTTAATGTCCATTGCCCAACAAAAGGCGAGAGAAGTAACTTATTCATTGATCACCACCTATTTTAATTTTTCAATTGATCACCCTAAACAAGGCATGCTGCCAAAAGATAATGGTCACTAGACGGTTTCTATTGAGTGATTAACCAGACCTGTTTACCTATAAAATTCAGAACTGACATACAAGACAATATTCGTGGCTATCATTTCCCTTCGTCAGTACGAGGTGCCATATTGTTTCTGACTCAGCGATATCGGCTAATTTATGACCGGTGCAGTGGTCTCCCCCTGTTTGGCGAGAGCCAATATACTATTTCAAAATGGCCGAGCTTTTAAAAACCTTTTTGAACTTTTGACTTTACTCGGTGCTTAAAACGGTTCCAGAAGGCCCCAAATAGCTTGTACATGTGTGCAGAATTCACATATGGTTTCCTCTATTTTTAGAGATTTAAGAAATTGCGTAGTTTGATTTTAAGTGTACGCGTATGTAATATATTTTAAGATTATATCTCTGGTTATATTCATGGGAGTTTCGATTTTTAAAGATTTTTTAGTTCTAATTTCGAATAAAAAAAAAATTAAAACGAGTTGACAACGATAGTCCTGTCCGGTAGTACCATAGAACACACCATAGGCATTTAGTAATTATTGGTAATTTATTTTAATTCTATTTGATATTTTTAACGAGATGGATGAGTTTGACTCTTTCCAACAAGTAGCTCAATTCTAGGCAGAGTTTTCAGAGCGACACATCCGCATATTATTCTCCAATTCAAGGCTTGCAAAGAATTTCGCTTGTACTAAATCAAGAACAATATTGACTCCATTGAAAAGAATATATTTGACACAATATGGCCAACTAATTTTCAAAAAA
>OY735242.1:17748407-17760907 GCA_963457665.1 Thysanoteuthis rhombus | reverse complement strand
ATAGACATTTAGTGTCTGTGGGTAATCTTATATAATTTAATTATATGTTTTCAAGTGATGGATGTGCTTGGCTCTTTCCAGTTAGTAACTCAATTCTAGGCAGTTTAAGAGAGAGAGAGAGAGAGACACATCCGCACATCGTTCTCTAATGAAAATCTTGCACCAAATTTTGCTAATACTGAAAAAGAAAGTAATATTTACTCCATTGTGAAATAGTGTATAATCTAGATTTTTTGCCTCCATTCTGGATCAGAAAAATTAAAAATAGTTGGCAACAGTTATTCTGTCCGGTAGTACCAGAGAACAGACAATGGACTAAATATATTCTGTTCATTTCCAACAGTGCACAGATCTTTCGCTAAAGAAATCCATAAGGTATTAGTTAGTAATTTGATGTTGTGTTTTTAACGAGATAGATGAGCTTGGCTCTTTCCAACAAGTAACTCTATTCTAGGCAGTCTCAGAGAGACATCCGCATACCATTCTCAAATGAAAGGCTTGCGCGGAATTTGGTTTATACTAAAAGAAATCACATCAAAAGCATTCAAGGAAGTCGAACGAACGCGGATATATGAGCAAACCAGAGATGTTTGATTTTACGGAATGATTTTTTTGATTCACGCGGCGTTGCCAACTGTAAGTCAGGATTACAAGACTCACAAATTGAGTGTAGTTGGTTGTAATTCAGTTATTTATATAGAATGCCCACATGGGCATCTCATTATGATATATTGTTTTATCAATACTTGAAAATCTCATTCCAGTTCAACATCGCCTCTTCGCACATCGGCTTGCTCTACTCTATACTTGATAACTTAAATTCTTTTAAAATGTTCTTCGAATTTGTCAGTACTATTTTTGAAGCTGTTAATACTACTTATATTCTTCATATATTCATAGTTCATCCCGATAATGCATAATACTTTCACTAAAGAAATCAATTGATTTATTGGGGTGTGATATTATTTGAAAATTTAAGTGGTTAAAAATTCGGTTTAGGTGAGATTTGACTGAACGCCAAATATTCGGCAAGTAGATGATGGCTGCTACTACTTAAGGGATCAAATCGTCGAACTGGCCATTTTAATGGCTAAAAATGGCTAGATTCTAAGGTATCTTTGTCGAAGAAATCTCTAAAAGTTGCTAGAATTGAAAAATCACTGAAGAAAAGAAAGCAAAAAAAATGTGAACATTTGAAACTGTATTTTATTACATTTAACTGGAAATGACATGGTTTAGGGTACTTGAGGTTAGTTATTTAGGGTAGTGTTAGGTAGGGTTAGTTACTTCCCTTGCACAATATGGCGGAAATGCATCGACCTACTAACCCTAATTCCAACCCCCCCCTACTAACCCCATTGGAAACAGAATCGAAAATAACGTTATTTGAACATCTGATACGAACTAATAGACCAATCTAGCATAGACTTACATTCCAAATTGAACCCCTACTATAAACCTATTTAGGGGATGTCAAAAAGCTATCAAAACTCGTTTTTTCTTTCCTTGATATAATAAGATGTAAATGTTTAAATTTGCACGGGTTTGTGGCAAGCGGAAACATGCAGTAAAACTGTGCACTGCAATAGAGACATATTGAGTAAGGTCTCTATTATGTTGCAACCAACCATACTACTATGTACACACAAAACTTCCATAGACCCCTCATCATCATCATCATCACCATCATCAGTCTTTTAACGTCCTTCATTGGACATAGACCTTCCCAATGATTCGCCACACTTCTCTATCATGGGCGTCGCAGAGCCAGTACTTTCTGAACTTGTCTAGCTCGTCCCTCCATCTAATATTCTGTCGGTCTTGTTTGCGCATGTGATCTCGGGGGATCCATGTCGTGAGTCGTGATGTCTATCGGTTGTCTGCCATTCTTGTAACATGGCCAGTCCACCGCCATTTGAGATTTTTAATGGATTCTATGATGTCCTTGACTTTTGTCCTGTCCCTGATGTACTGAGCTGTCTTGTGATCTCTCCATGTGAGGCCCAGCATAATTCTTTCATGTGCACGTTGCATGGTTCTCAATTTGCGTATCTGTCTCTTGGTTAGGTTCCATGTTTCAGCTCCATAAGTGACTATTGGGAGGATGCATTGGTTATATACCCTTCTCTTCAGGATTGATGGGATCTTCTTATTTTTGAAGGTTGAGCATGCTCTGCCAAAGGCTTGCCATCCTAGCGGGATTCTTCGCTTGATTTCTTCTTCTTTTGAGGATCTCATGGAGAGGGGTGCTTCAGTAATTTGCCCGAAGGTAGCAAAGCGATAAAAAATGGTCCATGGAACGTTGATATTCTTAGAAATGACTTGAACTCGACCAATCATTCATGGAGAACAGATACATTGGGTGTTGTACAGAAACCCACTGGACGAAAGAAATACCCGAGGCATTAGAGCTAAGCGGATACACTCATCGCGATCAGACGAACTCTCCAGACAGGTTGCAGCTTTGATAATGAACAAAGGAATTCCTTATACCATTTCAGACTTCGACCCACATTCTGAGAGGATAATGAACTTGACCCAAGATACGGTCAATGAAAATCTATTCATTTTCCAAGTTTATGTGCACCAGGCTCTAACGGCAATAACGATGTTTGAATTGACCTCTTTCGCGAAACACTGTAATCCACAATCTTCCAGGCAAGAGAGAATACATGGTTATAGGAGACTTTGATACATCAGAGGGGTAAAATACCAATTTTCAATGGCTTTTGTAGTTTTGCTTATCATGAACACTTTGCTCAAAAACAAAGCACAGAGGCATGTCACCTGGATATCACCTGATGGGAAATCCCATAATCGAATTGACATCATCATCTGTCAGCAAGTCCAAAAGTCCATAATGATAAAAAAAATCACTATGACAGTCAATAAGAGAACAAACGTAGCGTCAAAATTTGAAGTCATTTAAAAAGATTCCATCGACGAATAGATATGGTCAATTTATTTATTTCTATTGATATTCGGACCATCCTCATCTTTGTTGTTTTTCATACAAGGTTTCGGCCGTTGCACTCTACGGCCTTCGTCAGGTATCATCTGGTAGATTTGGGAAGTAACGAACCGAACCCTTTATTTATCCAACGGTCAAATGAATTTTATTTTCATCAGTAGCATTTTTCACTAGGAATTTTAAAAAAGATGTAGAGACATCTAGATTAAGGAAAATCTAGATGTTATGAATTAACTATATAGTTTCACTGGTATGGGAAAATAGACTAACACTTAGAAACTGATTATAATAATTGTAAACCCTATCCACAGGAAAAGAGACAAATTTAATCTAGAAAATCACAGTGAAATAGCAGTACTCTCTGTTTCTGGTAAAGTATTCGTTTGGGTGTCACCTAAGTGAGTAAGAGACCAAACAGAAAGAGTCCGAAGCAAGACTCAATATGGATTCAGACCAGACAATAGATGCCATATTTATTGTAAGGCAGAGAATAGACAAAGCTGAAGAAAGTAAAGCCCCTTTACACTTCCATTTTATAGATTTCATATCAGCCTATGGTATTAGCCGAACAATTGTTAATATAATTGTACGGAAGAACCGAATGTACAGTTCTGATCAACAACGACATTATAGACTGATTCAATGTGGGCATTGGAGTTCGACAGGATGTTTACTATTTTCCACTCTTTCTGATATTTTTCTTGAACTACTTATGAATAAACAAGTCAGCCTGCAACAAAATCATCATGATCATCATCATGATCATCGTCATGATCATCATCATCAAGTCTTTTAACGTCTGTCGTTGGACATAGACCTTCCCCAGGATTCGCCACAATTCTCTATCATAGGCGTCGCGGAGCCAGCATTTCCTGAATTTGTCTAGTTCATCTCTCCATCTTGTGTTCTGCCGGCCTCAGTTTCTTTTGTGATCTCTGGTGATCCATGTTGAGAGACGTGATGTCCATCGGTTGTTTTTCATTCTTGCAACATGGCCTGCCCATTGCTATTTGAGTTTTATAATAGTTTCTATGATGTCACAGACACCACTTCTCTTCTTGATATACTGTGCTGTCTTGTGATCTCTCCATGTAAGGTTGAGCGTGATTCTCTCATGCGCACGTTGCATACTCCTCAGTTTGTAGGTCTGTCTCTTGGTTAGGTTCTATGTTTCAGCTCCACAAGTGACTAATCCAGACGAAAGCCTGACAAGTAACATACGCTACGCTGACGACACCACTCCAATGTCTGTTATATTTGAGAAGTTAAAACTAAGGAACTAGAAAAGTCATGCTCGAAATTGGGTACGAGGATAAATCATCAAAAATGCTAAATGATTTCTGGTGATAACGATAACATCTCTTTGAATGACTCTGTAGTCGAGAATATCAACGAATTTACATTTTTGGGATCAGTGGTACCAGGAAGATCATCTTATATAAGAACAAGGATAGCTTTAGTTCCTTTAGCCTTCGTTAGACTAACGGAAATATATGGAAACGAAAAGATCTTTCAAAGGCAATCAATGTTCGTCTATACTATGGACTAATAGTTCCAATAGCCATACACGTTGGAGACACTTGAGGTTTAGAGGAAGACAACAGAAAACTAAGTGTATTTGAGAATGATCGCTTCTTGACAATGGTTAGAGTTTCTCGCGTGAATCCCGAAATGGACGATATTAGGAATGACCTTGGAATATCAAATAAAATCAATGTGATTACCAGTGACCAGACCACTCCAATCTTTTGTAGAGCTCTACTTCGGTGGAGATGGAATACAGAATGAATTATCGCCTGGAGCTGGGAGCGAGGCAACTTTGAACAGTAGGTATGCGCCTTGATATAAATATCTAAAATGTCTTGTATGAATTTAAGGTTTTATGACCGAAAAGTGAGCAGCTGTAGGTTTCGTCGTACGTTCAACACAATCCGAACATTTCGTTCCAGGCATATCACGCAATGACCAACCAATGATGTTTTCCAGTAATTTCTACAGCTTGGGACTGGAACTGAGAGATTTTCTTAATCAAATTTTGGAATTTTTTTCGTCTCAATTGAAAAAAATCCCTGGATCCACCCACAAATTTCATCAATTCTTCTTAAACCCATGGCCCAAATGCCATTGAAATTCATTGAGAACTCTTGGGGATATTGAGTAGAGAAAAAAGATTTTAGGCCAAAGTGATTTAGACTAAAGTGATTTAGACTAAAGTGCTTTATCCCATCCTCAAAAATTGTTGTTGGACACTGTTCTAGTAATTTTGCTTTTACGCCGAACCATATTTCCCCTTTGTCATAGGCTTGAGTTCTACAATCACTTGAAGGAATTGCTTGTTCTTCCAAAGTATCAGTTATCAACCGAGCGATTTCTTCGTCTTTTTTTTGTTACAACAATCTGCGAACTTGAGAAATCTTTATTTAATTTCATACTGTGTTTCTTTAGCAATGACGTATCTCAAAAGAAATGTTGTTTGTTCAGTATGAGAGGAATCTGGTGTGACATCTACTATTACCACAATGTACTTTGCAGACTGCCTTTCCAGCAAAATGTGTCGTCTCACAAGATTCGAGCATTCTGCAATAAATTCATTTTTCGAGTCAGGGGACAGATAATGAATTTGAAGTCACTCACCTCGTTTTATATATCATTCAAAACAAGGGTTTCTCAAACTGTGTCCCGCTTAAGTTTTCGGTTGTGCATCATATACTTTTGGTTCCGTCGATTTTGAAATTCATCGAGAACTTTTAGGGATACTGCGTCGTACTTGATGTAGAATTAAGACTAACTTTATAAATATAAATATCCATAGTCATGTATTTTTAAAAATAAATTTCGTATTCAAAATTTATACTATGTCATGCTTGCTAAAACGTGTTTAGTCTGTAAATAAAACGCGTCAGATCATTGCGACAATTGACCTTATATATATATATATATATATATATATATATATATATATATATATATATATATATTATTGTGTCATCCACAGACAGCTGTTTCGTTGCATTTCAACTCTTCACTGTGGCTACAGACTATCCATTTTACCATCCAGTACCACGAGGTAGGATCGAAACCTTCGCTTCAGACCCAGAAGCTGGCGTCTTCTCTGCCCCACGCAGAACTCGACAGTTAGTAAGGTCAAATTTAAGCGATATATTTACTCACGTATATATTCCTCATCCACCAGAATCTATTCCTAAGAGCATTGCATTTATATCATACATATATATATATATGTCCGTGTGCGTGTGTGCATGTATGTGTGCGTATGCGTGTGTGTTTCTAGCAATCCTTCATTTGTACATGTCTGGTTAAACATGGACAAGGAACATTTTATTAATTTTTATCTAAGTGTCCTTGTTTCTGCACAAAAAAACCCCCAAAAACGTATGTATTGATTCAAAAAGTGTAACGGTTGTCCAAAAGTGATATCGTTACGAATGCTTCCGGCTAAACCACTAGCCATTTTTAATGTCTTTGACTATTTCACAATTAACCACGGATCTTTGTATAATCTTTGTATGTAGTGTAACATATTCAATGAAGTCGACAGCCTTGATGGAATGAGACCACGGGCCGTACTTTGTTGACCTCTAATCATCTTGTTATTGTGGGATTGTCATTTTGGGGGAGGAATTTCGAAAATAAGCAGAAACTGTTTCTAGACATACTCACATGTATATATCGATCGCAGTAGCCAACCCCACACCGAATGACCCTCTTTTATTACTATCCTTTCGAATAGGATGAGCGACACTAATCCAAATTTATCTCATCCTAATCACAAAGCTTAGAATGTACTCAGTTACCTGCTGAATCCCCAGGGAATTCAATCAATGAAGAGTTTTTCATACTCTTTGCTCATACCGGGAATCGAACCCAGTATACACGGGGCTGACATGGTAACGATTACATTAACTGCGCAGACATAATAAAGGGTAAATGTTCAAATTTTCAGCCTTCTAGCTCCATTAGTGCAGCATGTACGTACACCCAACGATCCGGCCAGCCCGACCAATCTATGTAGACAGTTTTTGTGACAGTTTTGGTTGACGTTTTCTAATTTACTTCCACGTATTATAAATCAACGTGAAGTAAGAAATTCTTTCTCAAGGGACAAAATATTGCTTTGGTTCAATTTTTTTATATAATAATGGAAAAGCAAGAATACGTACTGACAAACATTTTTAGTCATGAAAAATTGATTCGTTTCTGGCCCCTACAAAAATTGGACTTTGGTCTATTTACAGTGCTATTTTTTTTACTGTTCACTATGGCTCCGCGATGTCCATGATAGCAATGTGTGGCGAATCCTGGGAAAGGTCTATGTCCAATGACGGATAATGAAAGACTGATGATAAATCAAAGATAGACAAAAAAAGTGAATAATCTTTGTATGTAATGTAATGTAACATATTCAATGAACTCAACGGCCTATATGGAATGAAGCCACGGGCCGTACTTTGTTGACCCCTAATCTACACGTAGCACATGTTCCTGAACGACAGGGTCCTACAAAAAGAACAATCTATGAGTACAAAAAAGTTTCCATTTTCTGGATCCCTATTGCGATGGTATGAACTGCAAGAAAAACCGGCCATGTTCTGCCAAGAAGAGTACAACCTCGGAGATTCGCTTTGAAATATTTTACTATTTTAGAGATTTAGTTCTGATTTTGTTTGATACTTTAGTGATCATAATCCCGAATCATCCCTACCCAAACGTCGTAAGACCGAAAATTGCTTCAAAATCCTGAAAAACAAAGGTAGACAATATGTGCAACCGAATAGTCTTTTCTTCTATACCGTATTAAATGAAAAAATTATTATTTTTAAAGATAATGAAAGTCTTGAATCGATTTTAAATCTTTCGGTCTTACAGCATTCAGTCTTACTGCGTTCAGGCAAGCGTAATTCGGGATTATGAACAAGACCACTTTTGATACGATGTCAACTCCTGTTCCAGACAACAGGCGCTTAGTTTTCGACAATCTATGTAACATTCTCTGTGGCTATTGCTTCTTTTTTCATGTTCTTGGATTCTTTTGTATAATTTCTGACATAGTTTCTGCAAGCTGTCTATCCTCCAATCGATGCAAGTGTCGACTTAGAAGCAAATGTGCCTGTACTGAGCCAAAATAATCGACTTGTAAAACAATAGCAAGTTTATGTACGCACGTTTTCGTCTGTTATCCTCATCTCGGTTCATCTTTTGAAGATGATGTTTCGGCCGTTGTACCTTACGGACTTCTTCGGATAAGTGTCGTAAGTTGTGATGTTTTGGAAAGCTGAGACTGGAGGTCACCGCTGCCAAAGCCTGGGGGCAGAATATCCCCATTCCGTCACCTAATTCATAGTAGAAGCAATTTTCAGGTCAGAATAATGTTCTTGATTTTTTAGTTCACGATGAATTTATGTTCATCATCATCATCATCATCATGGGTCTTTTTACGTCCGTCGTTGGACATAGACCTTCCTCAGGATTCGCCACAATTCTCTATCATGGGCGTCGCAGAGCCAGTATTTTCTAAATTTGTCCAATTCATCTCTCCATCTTGTATTCTGTCGGTCTCACTTTCTTATGTGATCTCTGGGGATCCATGTTGTGAGTCATGATGTCTATCGGTTGTCCGTCATTCTTGCAACGTGGCCTGCCCATTGCCATCCTAAGTTTTCTAATAAATTCTATGATGTCTCTGACTCCTGTTTTCTTCGTTATATACTGTGCTGTCTTGTGATCTCTCCATGTGATGTTGAGCATGATTCTCTCATGTGCACATTGCATGGTTCTCAGTTTGCGAGTCTGTCTCTTGGTTAGGTTCCATGTTTCAGCTCCATAAGTGACAATCGGAAGGATGCATTGATTGTACACTCTTCTTTTTAGAGTTATTGGGATCGACTTGTTTTTGAAGGTTACTCTACCAAAGGCTTGCCATCCTAGGGTGATTCTGCGCTTGATCTCTTCCTCTTTTGTGGGTTTATGCTGATTTGGTCGTGATTTAATCATTAAAATAAGTTGATACAATTCTTTGAATCAGAAAAGCAGAATTTATTTGTACACCAAACTGCTCCACTGTGAACAAAAAAAGTTCTCAGACATAATACTTTATATGTTGGGCGTATCGATTTGTATTCATTGACCATTGTTCCTCTCACCACCAATGTCTCCCAACGACCCAGACGCCCCCGTCTGCCCCTGAGTTTTCCAACACTCCCAAGGGAGCGATAGCACCCACTTTGGAAATCAATGTTTTAGCCAGGGGTTCTTGATCTGGGGTAAACATAGCCACTGGCGGTATGGGAAGCAAATTCTTGGGTCATGGGACGCAATGAGAGAATATCGAAAAAAATCGTTACTATATATATATATATATATATATATATATATATATATATATACTGTAATTGAATTTGAGTATTTCTTGTCCAGTACGTTGATTTTCTTTTGTTATATTTATTGTCAAACATTTATCGCAATTAGTTAGACTTTCAAATTTAAGGCATTTCGATATCAGAATGTCTTATTGAGAGGACGAGTAAAACAGAAAGAAAGATGCAGTGACGTCATGCCAGAATAAATAGGAATTGGTCGAAACAAAAGTCGGAAGGGTGAGGATCGTTGCTCATTCAATAAATACGTTTTGTTTATTTGTATATTGTCAAACTCCTAGTATTGTTCAGTTTTGACTTTACTTTCGTTTGGCACAACAATGGCAATTACTACACTAAAACCAGTGACCCCATACATGAATGTACACAAAAACTGATGACGAATTCACACTCTCAACTTAGGTCGACTTTTTTTTATTTCAAGGACTATTAATAAAGGAGTTGGGATGGGATACGTAGTCCTGGAATGATATTATACAGAGAAATGAATTCTGTTTTTGTTTACTTTTTAGATTTCAATGAAGCAAGAGTTAGATTTTAGCACGACCAACCTTGTATTATTTATTTTGTTTCAATACATTTTTTTAAAAGAACGATGACGACGACGACGATGGTAGTTATTTCGATAGTGGGGTGAAGAGGGTTTGGGGGACAGGTGCATGGAGGGGTCTGGAATCGTAAAAAGGTTAAGAACCCCTGTTTTAGACAATGGAATATGACTATCAGTTACATACCTCTCTATTTCTGTTTGAGAAAGGAACTCAATTGTATTGTGATGCATCCAATGTCGAAGGCGACATTATTCTTCTCAATCTTATCACACGCTCTAAAGACTTTGTTGTTTGTGTTAGAAATCGTCAACCTTAACTGTCACCAAGACTGTCAACACATGTTTCTTCTTTTTACATGTTGGTCTGGCTACCTGACTATATATATATATATATATATATATATATATATATATATATATATATATATATATATATATATATATATATATATATATATATATATATATATATATACACACATATATATATATATATATATATATATACACACACATATATATATATATATATATATATATACACACATATATATATATATATACACACATATATATATATATATATATATATATATACACACATATATATATATATATATACACACATATATATATATATATATGTATATATATATACACACATATATATATATATATATATATATATATAAATATATACGTACACACATATATATATATATATATATATATATATATATATATATATATATATATATATATATATATATATATACATGTATGTATATATATATGTATGTATGTATGTATCTCACAGGTTGAATCAATGGATCTAGAATTTAAAAAATGTACTCCTTATTATGTCTCGAAAAGGTTCGTTTTTTGTTCTTTAGAATTCCTGTCCTGAATAAATTTTTAGCGGGGGTTTCAAATTGCAGTATAATTTTATGCGGGACTGGTCCCTAGTTTGTGTTCGTTAGTACTCACGCTTGTTTTTTTTTAAATTTTTTTTAAATACAATTTTTTAGTGATCACCACCCAACAAAAGGTACAAGAAGAAACTTATTAATTGATCACCCTTCTCCCCAATTTTTTTAATTGATCACCCATTATACTGCATGCTGCCAAAAGACGGTTTCTATTGAGTTATTTACCAGACCAGTCTTCTTCTTTCAAATTACTCCTTGTTACTCTATCTGTCTCATTCTGGGTCATATGAACCTGCACTACTGTTATTTTCTGCATTTACATTTGTTTGCATGTGTCTCTTTGTCAAAATTCTGCGAAGATCCAACATTTCAACAGTTTCCTTTGGTTTCAATTCTATAGATGGGCCCCACGAGACTTCTTCTGTACTTGACATACTGATGGCACTTTTATTCTTATAGATAAAACGTCAAATCACTCAAGAGTATGACAGCCGGTGACGAACTCTCAGTTTCTGTTTCATGCATCAGCTAAGTGATCCTTGCAAGTCATCAAGTCTGGTCGAGACTAGGACTTTATACTGAGACCGCCCCTTTGGCAGAATACAAGTCTACTAAAGGGATATCTCCACCCTAATCTCATAGCTTGAAGTGTAATCAATCAACTTTTAAGTGCACAGGGAAATTAATCTTAACGAAGAGTTTTCCATGCTCTTTGCTCATACCAGGAATTGAAACCAGGACCTTTGGCGTATGAAGCAGATACGCAAACCATTACACAATCTGAGAGTATTTTCAGCATTTTCATTCTTTTGCATATGGATCTTTGTCAAAATTCTACAATTATCCAATATTTTTTCTAGTTTCAATTCTATTGATGAGCCCTGTGAGACGTTTTCTCTAGTAAATATAGTGGTCGCACTTTTGAAGCTGATATTGTTCTAAATGTTTATAAATGATCTTCCAGAAAAATTGTAATGTATCTTAGGAATATATGCAGACGACATAAAATTATTAGTTGGATCGAATGAATGTAAAATGGCACCGGAAGACTTGAAAAATTTAGATCTGTGGGAGTCTAAGTAGAATTTAAAATTTAGTATGAATGAATGTAAAGTAATATATCTTGGCAGAGGAATTAAAAATCACACATACACTTTGGGAAATCAACCTTTACAAAAAGTCTCGGAAGAAAGAGACTTGGGTGTTGAATTTAATGAACGATTTAATTTAAGAAAAATGTCTCTTCAGTCGTAGCTAAAACCATCTCCAAAATTGGTTGGGTAAACAGAAATATTATATCAAGAGATCCATATGTTACGCAAAACATTTATAAAGCAATAATACGATCACATTTAGAGTATTGTGTACAGGCTTGGGTCCCACGCACTAGACATAGTAATTGGAATTTAATTTTGAAATTGGAGACAGTACAGAGAAAATTTACCAGAATAATACGTGGCATGGGAGATTTAATTTATAATGATAGACTTGAAAAGTTAGTCATGGCTACTTTGTTTCAGTGGAGGGCAGGATGAAACTTAATCGAAACGTTCCAAGATTTTAGATGGTTTTACAATTTATGGAAGTCTAATGTTTTGTAAGTCAGAGAAGACGCAAATTTATCAGCTTATTCCTTTACAAAAATAAAGTCGCAA
>OY735242.1:17698407-17743407 GCA_963457665.1 Thysanoteuthis rhombus | reverse complement strand
ACACACACACACACACGAAAACAAACACACACATATATATATATATATATATTGAGCAGTTGCCGAAAGGCAATGGTTGCTTATTCACTTCTGTCCTGTCTGTTTGTGTCTGTCAATTCGTCTGTTTGTCCAAAAGATATCTCCAAACATTCAAAGTGAATTCCAATGACATTTTGTGGAAGGATGGCTCATGAGCTAAGAATGGATTGATTGAATTTTCAGAAAGATCCAGTAATTTTTAGCAGTTACCTCCCCCTGCATAGTACGCGACACAACTTGATTTTCATCAATTTTTAGTGACAATGGTGTTAACAGAGGCATTTGCTCTCCGACTGCTTTCATCTTTTGTGAGTTTAGTTCTTACTACGAGCTTCATAAATCTAGTCTTACGTCAAAAATGTTTTAGACAAATTGCCAGATACAATTGAGGTAATGATCGGAATAAGAATGAGAAAAAAGGGTACAATTTCGCCTACAATATTTACAGCACGCCTTAAGAGCATCTTTCGGAAAACCAACAAGGAAGAAATGGGAGTAAACATATCATCATCATGAGTCTTTTAACGTCCGTTATTGGACATAGACCTTCCCCTGGATTCGCCACACCTTTTTATCATGGGCATCGCAGAGCCAATACTTTCTGAATCTGTCTAGCTCGTCTCTCCATCTTGTATTCTGCTGGCATCAGTTGTGTATGTGATCTCTGAGTATCCATGTTGTGAGTTGTGATGTCCATCGGTTGTCAGCCATTCTTGCAACATGATCAACTCATTGCCATTTGAGTTTTCAAATGGATTAAATGATGTATCGGACTCCTGTTTTCTCCCTGATATACTGTGCTGTCTTGTGATCTTCCATGCGAGGCTGAACATGATTCTTTCATGTGCACGTTGTATGCTTCTCAGTCTCTTGGCGAGGTTCTTGTTTCAACTACATAGGTGACTATCGGGAAGATACATTAGTCTATATATAGATGATATTTGAACCATCTACGATTTGCTGATGGCATTGCTTTAATATCAGGAAAGATGAACTAAAAAAACGCGATAACTCGTTTGAATGAGGATAGCCAAACGAGCGTTAAATATGAATAGAAATAAAACAGAAGTAATATTTAAAGGTAACGCCCTCAAAACAACCATGGGAATAATGGATGAGAAATACATCTCCCAAGGCCAGTTGACACTACGTGGAAATTAAAGGTCTATTAGACCGGAGATATCTCTGTTCCACTATACAAGGTTAGGTCTGTTTGAATAATCTTGTATAGTGAAACAGAGAAGTCACCATTGCATAAGACCTTTGATTTGGATGCAATATGGATTCATTTGCTCTAAGCCTAGCACTGACACTATGGAATAAAGAATTTACGAAAAATATATAACTTATGACTATATGACTATATAATGTCTTCTTTTTATTTATATATATAAAATTTTGTTGTATGAGTTATCATTATTATTATTTGCAATCTCACACCAGTTGCTTGGTGGTAACTGCTGGAGTTTGAGTGACAGTAAGTCTCCTCAAGTCTCCAGCCCTTTTCTCCTAGTACTCATAGGTCGCAGTAATACTGCGATTTACAGTTTCACACCGGTTGCCTAGTGGTTATCGCTGAAGGCTGAGTGACAATAAGTGTCCTCAGGTCTTCAGCTAACGTCTCGTCTCTCTTTCGCCTATCATGTCAGTGCTACAAATTGAGTTTCCGCTTTCATTTCCCTTCCTTATTATCATCATTATTATTATTATTATTATTATTATTATTATTATTATTATTATTAATGATAATAATAATTTCTGGTATGGCCTCGATAGATCATTGTAGGAAACCCGTTGTTGTGTTGGCCATAACATGTAACACTCATTCTCCCAGTTGATCCAAAGTTTGTGGTTTTGTACGGTATACCTCCTTCACCAACCTCAACAGGAAGAAACCATAGGGCGTAAGGTCAGGGCTTCGTGTTTGCCATAATTTCTAATATGGAGTTAATTCCCTTTCACTTTGTATATATATATATTTGATTCAACACAAATCTCGGACCAAATTGGCCGATGAATATTACACTTACTAGAAATAATCTTTAATAAAACTAGTTGTACTGTTCACAATGATGGTTTGTTAGTTGTAAACGTCAGTAATGGGCCCCAAAGCAATAGACTACAAAAAATATCAATACATTCAAATATATAGGCTTTAGAATTGAAATTATGTCCACCATAAAAGTTGTGATTTTCTTCGATGTTACTCTTAACCAGTTCGATAACACATATCGACCATATATATAAAAAAAATTCCCATACATTAACATTAAATCGAATAACTCAACATCAATACTTAAACAGAACGTATCAATTCTAGAATTGATAATAATGTTTCACACAAAATTATTTGATGAAAAGAAATAAGTAAATAATAACGCCTTGAAAAAAAGTCTCTAATTACAAATTAAAGTTGATAGAAAACATAGATAACAGCACCGACATCATCAGCACAAAGGGCAAGAAAAGAAATAGAAATGGAAAAATCACTGGTTCAACTAACCTTACTGCAAAAAACAAATTAATATCAATATTGAAAAATGTTTCCTCCAACTAATAGACAAATATTTTCCCCCATCGAAAATCCACAACATAATATTGTAAACAGAGACTTTAAAAGTCAGCTACATTTGTATCAAATGTAAATAGTATTATAAATTCACATGATAAAAACGTTATGAAATCTAAAAAAGATTATAACATCAACAACAAAAACAATTGGAGCATAAATAATATTACCAAAAGTAAGTGTAGAAACAAAACACATGCCCCGTAAACAATGAATGCACTACCAAGACCTGCGTATACTTAATAACAGTCACTATAACTGAACAATTGCATAAGAAAACAATTACGCTGGTATCCCAAAGGACCAATGGAAATATAGATACTATAACCACAAGAGACCCTTCTCTATTCTAAAACTAAAATTTCAAACAGCACTCTCAAAATATTTCTGGCAGCTAAAAGAAAAAAAAACAACTTAGTCTTTCTGTGAAATGGGCAATCATTGGTAATTCCAGACCTCCAGAGAACTTCAAAGACAAATGCTACTTATGCCTAGAAGAGAAACTAAGAATCTTGAAACTTAAAGACAGAAAGAAGCTTCTGAACCAGAGAAACGAAATGGTGTCAAAATGCAGACACAAAGGGAAATTTAAACTAAAACCTGATTAGCACTACATTTAAATGAAAGAAAAATGAAATATGAACAATTAACACTCACCACAGCTAATAATAATAATAATAATAATAATAATAATAATAATAATAATAATAATAATAATAATAATGTGAACCACAGCACTGGCGTGATAGGCGAAGGAGAGAAGAGATGTTGGCTGAGGACCTGAGGAGACTTATTGTCACTCAGCCTTCAGCAATGACCACTGGGCAACTGGTGTGAAACTGTAAACCACAATTTTACTGTGGCCTATGAGAACTAGGAGAGAAGGGCTGGAGACTTGAGGAGACTTGCTGTCTCTCAACCTCCAGCAGTTACCACCAGACAGCTGGTGTGAGATTCCAAATAATAATAATAATAATAATAATGAACCACACCAACAACAACTCACTTAAATTCACACCAAAAATTGAACATATCCATTGCTAAATACTAGGTACAAATAATAAGTACCAATAAATACACCATACACGTTGCACTTACCATTGAGCTAAACCTACAAGAGCCCCATTTTCTTCAATTGTTTATTCTATTTACGTTGTCCAGGGCAAGTGATATATTAACCGTTTAATGACTAGAGATCATTTCAAATCAGTTTCAATATGATACAACGCAATCTCTCTCCCTCTCTCTCTCCCCCTCTCTCTCTCTCTCTCTATCTCTCTCTCTCTCTATATATATATATGTAATCATAATAACACGAGATCATTAATTACACTTAATTTATTGGATCCCAATGATAAGGGAAACACATAAATACAAATGATAAGGGAAAAACATGTAATAATACGAAATGGATCCCAACATAATGTAAGTAAGATTTTTGAATACAATCAAAGAGTTAATTTAATCTATGATATGCAAGAATCATACGGAAAATAGAAAAAGGAAGAAAAGAAGTACCCGCAAACATCTTAATAGACACATAACAATACTCATTAACACAAACCATAACAGAATGAAAATATTCGAAAAAACAGCGCGACTTCATGTCCAGTCGACTTTGACCGACTTTACTGTCTGGACTAAAAGATTTTGAAGCAAGGAAGAAGATGGAAAAAAGGGAAAATGAATATGTTCTCGAACTGTGGACAGTCACAATAGCTACAAACAGAACTGAAGTTCACCTGACGACTGCGGACCGCTTTTAGCCGTTCGCAAGAGACTGATGGTTGTGAAATAGATCGAATGTTACATAATCTGGTATTGCGATAATTATATTAACCCTATCTACAAAGATATTGAACACTACTCATATAGATTTCAACAACATACCTCAAGAAAAAACACTCTCCTTCTCTCTCGCTCTCTCTCTCTCTCTCTCTCTCTCTCTCTCTATATATATATATATATATATATATATATATATAAAGGAGTTTTGTGTAGGTATGGGATTTTCATTTATTTTTTTGTATTAATCGGACATGTGTCGGAATTAACTCCATCATCGGCGGTTTTACCATGTGACTATCGAAGGACGCGTGGCACGATATGCAAGTGTCATTGCCAGGTCAGGTGTGAGCAGTCTACAAGTGGGGTTGCTCTAGACTCAGCGACTTTGTTATGTACATATATTGATGCAATAAACAAACAACAGTTCTATTAAACATAGACTTGTGCAACTTATTATGCGTATGATTCAATGTGATGAGATTACTTTACTGAATTCCTCCAGACGTTTTTTATGCGAGGAGTTCTAAATAATATGGTGTATGGCACATAACCAACAACCTTACAAGAATTGAAAACTAAAATAGGAGAAAATATTGCCACCATCGACGTCGGTCTTTCTCAGAATGTACGCAGATCTGTAGCTTACCGTCTGAATAAATGCATTGGAATGGACGTCAGTCTCAATGAACATAGTTCTGGGACAAATCGAACATTACTTCTGGGACACCCTCTGTACACATAGGAGTAAACATGGATAATATTTTAACAATTTAAGGTACTGTGAATGCATTAACGGTAGAAACTGCAGAGGATCTATAGAACATAAGTGATCTAAATAGGGAAAGCCAGAACATAGGGTCAAAGATGAAGAAAACAAACAAAAAGTAATGATAAAGTCCTGGAAAAGACCAACAAGGATCCGAAAGGAGACCAGGACGAGGCATATCGTACGAGTGATTAAGCAACAAAAATGGTGATGGGCAGGGCATGTTGTGAGAAGAAGGGACAACAGATAGAGCAACGGGCAAGCTGACTGGGACAGTAAATACAGTTGGACCAGTAACAAGATGGACAGACGAGATAGAAACGTTTGCTTATAAGCCATAACACAGATTAGCGCACAATCACGCTCGTCATGGAAGGAGTTTGCCCTTCGTCCAGCAGGGGACTTATAATACTGGGGATTTTCGGCCACTGGGTCAAGTCGGGTCGCCTAAGGGGTTTTTAGTTACTTCGTTAAGACGGCGAAGTCCCATGATTGCTTGCCTTCTTGCAGAAGAAAAATGGCGCCTACGTTTAGCAGGTTGTCGAGGTGAGTGCTAAAAAAAGCCGATTTTGATCGTTAAAAGTAAATGTAGAAGATTTGTTTGGATCAAGTGTCAGAGCTAGTGAATGGCACCAGCCAGACATGCAAAGCTGTGAGCAAAACGCTTATATCAAAGGTATCGTTGGAGGGTAACGCTTTTGCTTTATCCGTTGACAGTGGAAACTGTCACCACACGAAAAGAATATGGCTGCGTTGGAGGAAGCTGGTCCGTTTATCATAGAGCAAGTTTTTCTTATCCAGCAGTACCGAATATGCGCCAATGTTTTATTTCATTTGCTGATCATTGAAAGAGTTGTTCAAACGAACTGTTCTCATCTTTTGTTTTCAACTCCTACCGTGTTGAATTAATTCCAGAGTGTTGAACAGCCGTAACCATCGAAGATGGCGAAGGGTGCTATACTCTTTTATTTGTGCATGTATTTGTTTGTGAGTTCCAGCTCTCGAGGCCGTACTGTTTTGTCTACAGACATAAAAATTGGCATCAGTTCTTCTCTAGACACCTTCTAAAATGTTTTAATTTGGAAAAAATGTTTGTTTTTTTTTAGACCTTTTAGGGCTTTATACTGACGGGTTCATAAATTACATCTAGATTCTAGAGAATTTAGATGATTCTAGATAATCTAGATGATTCTAGATGGTTGATTTTTACTCTTTTTCCAGATGTTTTCAGTGGAAAACGCCAGTGATGCCATAACTATAATTATGTCATAATATATTTATTCTTCGATTTAATTTTTTACAAGACTTTCTGACGCCACGGTTGTTCAATTATTGGCTGTGATAGCCAGTTGTTTTCTTTGCTGATTTTGATTGTTTGGCATGTCTCCTAGTCACCAGGATATGATGCGGACCGGTTATTCCCAAGTCTGAAAGAATGCAGTGAAATCCTTTTATTCTATCTATTTTTTCAACGGTGCCCACTGAAGGAGTGCCAAATATTATTGTACACCGTACGAAGATCTTGACGCTGTTATCATCACGACTGAACGTTTCTTCTCTTTTATGATTTTAGGGAAGGGAAGCGATGTAAAAAGAACTGCACGGCTCAGCGTTCTTGTGAATCGCTTTCTGCTTATTGCAGATGTGGGACCGACTTGACCTATACCGTGGGCCAACTTACCCAGATATGAGGGAAGTTGGTCCCTGTGTCTGTAGGTCAGCCGTACTGAGTTGTAGTACAATAGTTTTGCCATTTATTGATATCATTGATTTAGGTAAGATATTGACGCTTACTTTAAACAATGAATGCTTTTTCTAATTCAATTGAAATATTCTCCACACTGCTTAGATGACCAACGAGCCCCGGTGTCGCCTATACGTGCGTATTTGGCTGGCTTCAGTCAAGCTTGATAATTATTTCTTATGGTATGCCAGTGACGGTAATTACTGTCAAGTTATCAGGTGGTGAGACAAGACGCTGGGATAAGTGAATCTCGAAAGACAATTAGTGCTAAGTCAAACTAAGTCGACCAGAATTCGAACCCTGCTTGCCGATTTTGTGTTTCTCGTAGGAGGGGGTACATAAATATGTACACACTCCTACACTCAAAACAATTCACAGACACTCACACACACACACACACACACACACACAAACATATATACATGCACAAACATGTATAAACTCAAACTCGCACACACAAACACAATGCCTGTGTACGCATATAGACACACAAACGCGCTCTTGTATACTTGCAAACACGCATACATTCGCACATATGCATGCATTTATATACTCCCATACACACACACATACACACACACACACACACACACACATATATATATATATATATACACTTGCACACAAATATACTTGTATACACAGCAAATGGATATATATATATATATATATATATATATATATATATATATATATATATATATATATACGCACACGCTAATATACATATATACGTGCATATATACAAAGCTAAATAAACATCCTGTACGACTAAGCATCAACAAGGTGACGGAGGAGTTATGTTTTCGGCTGGAATTATAGGAGAAAAATTGGTTTGATCCTAGCGTGTATATAAACGCAGTAAAAAATGAGTTTCCTTTCTCATATTGAATTGTTGGAAGACAATTTTCAACCTTGCTTCATGGACAAATCTCTCAGCCTACATACGGAAGTTATCTTTATGCAAGACATCGTCCCTTCGGACAGTGCACACGCAACGGTCGACTACTTGACTAAAATTGATTTCACGAATGGACTGACTACCATTTCCTCCAGATCTCAATCCAATTGAACCCCTCTGGAGCATCCTAAATGGAAATGGGCGTCAGTTTGCTATTAAAGAAGACATGGCAAACTCTTCCAGCTGAAGAAATTCAAATTCGATGGCTGACCGACTCAAGATCTGTGATTCGTTGGCAATAATCTTACATTTCACAGTAAATTAGTTGTATCCGAGATTTTGTTTTAAAATTGCACACTGTTAATTTATAGGCTTCAGTATTTAATGTAAATGAGTTTTTATAGCTTGTTTGAATCTTTCCTAATTCTAACCTCGAGCTGTTCGATGATTTAATCAATATATAACTAGTGTATTACAGTGTTTTCTTCCCATGCTTAATAATTCAGCACGATAACAATAGGGGAATTTCAGAAAATACCCCGCATTCCCCATCACCTGTACATTCAAGTTCAATAGTTACAAGCACTTCATAATAATGCTATATGAATATTTGAGTGAAAAAAATATTAAACTTTTTCCACTAGAGCAGAATCTAGACGGGAAAAACGTATATGCATAATAATTTGGCACGCAATATATATATATATATATATATATATATATATATATATATATATATATATATATATATACACACCGTCCCCTAGGTCCATTGAGTATGCATGCCAGATTTGGTGGGAGAGGGGACTCCGTGACAAACAAAGCCAGTTGTTTTAGATACGTACATAGATATACACAGAACTGGCGATGCGTCAAATAAAGTAAGGAATCTCATTTGTATGAAACAAGGTCTTCTGAATTGTAATTTCACTCTAATAGATATACAGACATACATCCACTCATATGTTAGATAATCCAGTAGCAATCGGAATACATATACACACACACACATACACACACACACACACACACACACACACACATATATATATATATATATATATATATATATATATCGGCAGCTGTAAGGCTCAATGGTAAGAGCAAACGTACGTTGGAGCAGCTACCATGTATATATCAGCGGCTGTAAGGCTCAATGGTGAGAGCAAGGTTAAGATGAAGCAGTTACCATATATACACACGCACACACACACACACATATATATATATATATATATATATATATATATATATATATATATATATATATATATATATATATATATCGGCGGCTATAAGGCTCAATGGTAAGAGCAAGGCTACGTTGAAACGGCTACCATATATATATATATATATATATATATATATATATATATATATATATTAGTGTGTGTGTGTGTGTACACATTCAGGCAGCAATAGCAAGAAAGATTTTGTTGATTTTTTTATTAATTTCATTTGTTTACGCTCAGGAGAACGAATCATCCTCTTTGAGTCAGAACATACATCCTTATGTATCCAATATGAAATAACAAACTGTATGTGGTATGTAGATTGGCCTTAAAAATAACAAAATAAAGTTGTATATCAAAATCATAGCTTAAGGGGAGGTGGTGTTCGATCAACATTGCTGAGGAGCCATGTCAACGCAACTGTTTTGTTTTTAAATCCCCGAAACGGTTACATGGTAAACAACTGATGATCCCAACGAAAAAAATTCACACATGATTTCATAATATCAGATCCTGCGTAAAACATAAAAAACAATGAAAAAAATTACATAAACTACATTAACAGTTATTGGGAAATAATTGACTGAAATGACATAAATTTTCAGAAAAAAAGTTGTTTTTTTTTGTATATTCAGTGTTTATAGTTGTAAAGCACTCTAGAATACATAAATACACACACACACACACATACATATATATATATATATATATATATATATATATGTATATATATTTTAGAATGCCTTATATATATATATATATATATATATATATATATATATATATATATATATATATATATATATATATATATATGCGCACGCAATGTATGCATGTCAGTCCATTATGTTAAGTGTCTTAGTTCTGTTTCCTCTTGGTTCTCACGATTTCTTGCTGATATCTGATACGTTACATCATATTCTCAGTCACATGACATGGCGGTATTTGCTCCTATTGTAGACGCCACTATTGTTTGTCGTTTTCAAACAACCAGACGACACTCTGCGCCTCTAAAACAAAGTTGGGGAGGGGGACAAAAATAAGAAGTCAAATAAAAAAGGAAAACGAAAAAAAAAAATGATAAATTTCAAAGAATGAAAAATTTTACTCTTTTTTTTGAATTTTATTTATTATCTAAATATCTTTCAGTATTCGTATTGCTTATTCGTTGGGTTTTCCCCCTTCCTTTCTCCCTCTTCCTTTCTTTCAGTTTCTTTCTTTCCTATTTTATTATTTCTTCCTTTCTTTATTTCCTTCTTTCTTTTTCCCTTTATTTCTACCCTCTCTTTCTTTCTTTTTCTGAGTTTATCTCTCTCGCTCTTCCTTTCTCCCTTCATTCCGTTTTCCCCCTCTTATTTCTTTCTTTCTTTTACTTTCTCTCTTTTTTTCGTTTTCTCCCATCTTTTCTTTCTTTCTCTCTTTGTCTCTTGTGTTAGTAATGTCGAACTAGCAGGCACCATGGACTAAAATGACCGTCTGTTGTAAGTACATTTGTAGGGGAACAAGGCAGCTAATGGGTAGTATTACCGTAAGTATCAAACTATATATGAGTGGTCCACGTAAAAAAGAGTCTTCTCAATTCATATATATATATATATATATATATATATATATATATATAGATATAGATATAGATATAGATATAGATATACATGGATTTAGAATTCACATGGGTGAACACTCGATAGAAGTGACTCGAAGAGAGAGTTGCGTCTGTTGTTATACTTACTGATCCCTGATCGTTAAATTCGTTTTTTGGGTAACGTACGTTAGTAAACTGTGTCTCGAAAATAAATGATGTGTAATATGAAATAATATCCGTATATGGATTTATATACTGAAGTCATAGCTGAAAGGGAGGTGGTGTTCGATCAACACTACCGGAGCGCCAAGTTAATATTACTGTTTTGTTTTTAAAATCGCCGAAAACGTTACATGGTAAACAACTGATAATCCCAGCAAGAGAAAATTTACACTAAGTACCATAATAAAAAAGTATGTATGAAACAGATGAAAACACTGAAGAAAAATTACATAAAATGCATCAACAGATAATGGGGAATAAGTGAGTGAAGTGACATAAAAAATATTTGAAGAAGTTTTTTAATGTTTAGTTTAAGGTCTGAAGCTTTCTATACTATAGAGCTGCGGGGCCCAATTGGAAACAAGTTTTGAGGGTCCCGTAGCCATGGTCTGTAGAATTTCAGAAATATAAATCAAGTTCATTATAGACTTTATATCTATATGGAGGAATGGAAGGGAATCAATACGTGCGCTTAAAAGATTAAAAAAAAAAAATTTTCACGCTGTTCTATCATAAAAACAGTCTAAATAAACCTGACTGAATTTTAATGTACCCAGAAAATTAAAAAAATCTCTGATCTCTGTAAAATCTACAATATGGTATTAGGGTTATGTTACAGTGTGTTGTCGTATTTGTATGAGCAATCGGTTTAATTGTCTTAAAGCCGGTCTTGATATATATATATGGCTACATATATTCTGCAGCTTGTGCAATGAAGATTCAAGATGAAATGTGACTTGCTATGACCGACTCCACCTTTTAAACCAGGGATTTGCATCCTATGGAATACCAAGGTATTTTCATTCTGGCTGGTTCCCGAGCTATTGGGGTCTGCTGTCCCTTTGATGGAGATTTCCGGAAGAATGGCCGACCTGAGTATGTGCATGTGCGCACGTGCACACACACACACATATATATGTGTGTGTGTATGTGTGTGTATAATATACTGCAATTTATAATAATTCAGTCAGATCATACATCCATTTCTTAATAACATAACTCTCCCGCTGAAAGAAACAAATATAGCAGGTATAGACTGTGACCAAGCAAAATAAGAATTTAGAGTTGAAACAGTCATTTGGGCCTTACTGGTGGTTGTCTAGCTTAATGGTAAGAGCAACACATATATATATATATATATATATATATATATATATATATATATATATATATATATATATATATATATACGAAGAGGAAGAGAGAGAGAGTCGTACTATTAAAAGCTTAACCTTCAGCGGAAAGGCTAGGCATCTTCAGCGTTGGTGAAGCAGTAAATGATTATGTAAAATCAGTAAAATGATACATTTCATTTCAAGTCCACCCTGCTGCTGTGGGTCAACGAACTGGATTGGTGATGGTAATGGCTGTCTTGAGGATTGGTTTCTGGCTTGTGTAAGTTGGGGTCATCTGGGGGTCAGATCTCTGAGAGACTGGTTACCATGGGAATATGGTGGGAAGAGAAAAAGTGTAATAGAATAAGGGGATTAAAACTAGGAAGAAGTGATGATTAGGAATCCTGGTTTTGAAGAATCATTTTAGATGATATAGTGAATAGTTTTATTATTGTAAAATGCATCTGTGATTGAAGATTCTTACTCTGTTGTAAAAGCAGTCAGTGTGACTTAGTTTTTTATTTTCCAGTTCTAATTTTAAAAGTTTAAAAAGTTCTAATACATTTTTATGTCTATTTGTTTATTCATTTCATTCTTTTAATGTGATTACTATCTTCCGTCTCTGGGAGTTAGGGTGGGTGGGGTTTCCCTGGTGTTATGGAAAATATTTTTGGCTTCTCGTGTATATCGTAATCTTCTGGCTTTTGATCCTGTGTTAGGGCTTGTAAATAGTTTGGATATTCCGTAGTGATGGTGATAATCTTATGGGTTGGAATTAGGTATCAGGTTGCTCAATTTGATCTTTAGTCCATTAGGAGAAAGAGTTTGTAGAGTTAATATCAACACGTTTTTATGATTCTCAGGGATTTTTGTAGCCATGTGAGGTGTAATCATTTCCATTCTTTGGATAATGGTGAATTTAGCCTAATTGGGAAAGTTATGATTTGGTAGACGAAAGTGCTACTCCCTCTCTCTCTCTCTCTCTCTCTCTCTCTCTCTATATATATATATATATATATATATATATATACATTGGAGGGTTTTCCCATTTTTAGGACCTTGGATGGCGGAACGGGTGTGCAGAATAACTCTCAAGCTTGTGCAATGGAACTTCAAGATGGAGTGCAATTTGCAATGGGCCAACCACACCTTTTAAACTGAAGGTTCACACCCCATGATACACCAAGATGACACGGATACAAGCAAGGCCCCTAGATCGTAGGTTCAACAGAAGTTTCCTTCTGGCAGATTCCCAGGCTATTTACGTGGGTCTACCGCCCATTCACTGGAGTATTCAGTATGGCTCGTCTGAGAATTATAATTAACGCTCCTTTTTTTCGAGTTGAGCAGTCTTAAGTAGGGCACCCATTTGCTATAAGCAACTATGCAATACTCTTCTAACACTAGAGTACACTGGTAGGTGGGGAATTATGCATAAGTAAAGATATCGCTTAAGTCGGTCCTACTGAGCGTCCAGTTCTGTGTAAGGTAGAGCATCTACCTCTGGGTCCGGAGCGGCACTGGAAAGGATATCGTGTCTATAGCCACGCTGAAGAGTTGTTATACAACGGAACAGCTGTCTGTGGATGACACTATTATCAATTATGTATACATATATCAGAAACTTGGGCGTTTTCACACGAAGACCTTCCGTTCAATAATAGATATCAGATAGCTGGAACAGTCACCAAATTCGAAGATCTGAATAGAGACGACCCAAGTATGGAGGCCATTTTCTTGAAAGTCCAGCTCCGTGGAACAGGTCGCATATTCCACATTGTTAGTTCACATATGCCCTGCCAAATCCCCCACGAAACTCTAGTGCAGGACCAGAGAAACAGTGCAACCCCAAAAGGTTATAAGGAATGCGTCAACGCAAGCATAAAGTACCGTGAAAGCTAGATTTTCGCTTCCCTGATCTTTTTCTTTCTTCAAATCGTGCTTTCAAGGCTCGCTCCTTTTCCAATCTTTATTTTGTCAGTATCTTAATGTTCTTATTACTGCAATGCTGTTTTCGTATTCTCAATTATTTCATATGAGTCTCATTTATATCTTATCCTCGCTTTGGGTTGAAGACTGCCGTGTGTTCAATCGAATCAAGTGCTTTTCCAAAGACTGCATAAGCCAAATATTGAGGTTAGTTGTATTCTGACGTCTTTTCGATTTGCTGGTTTAAAGTGTATTGGTGGTCTATTGTCAAGTAGGGTTTCCCATCTTCAGTGTTTGTTAATCTATTTGTGGGTATTTTCGAGAATGGCTTGTAAATGTTAGGTAGTAAAGTAATTGAGCAGTTTTTATTGTATTGTGTGGTAAGATGACTATTCCTAAACAGAAATTTTGGGACACTTTCTTTTCTTGTAAGCATTCTTTGAATAGTTGTAATAGCTCGTTGAGATAGACTACTCCTGCTTCTTCTAAAATACCAATTGTCATGCCATATTCACCTGGGGCTTTCCCGCTTTTCAAAATCCGTAGCGTAAAAACTACTTCGGTCGTTGTTATATCTGTAACATTACTGCTCTATTTCAAAGTGCCAATCGGTTGTACTTTTATTTTCCAAGTGTAGAGGTTCTCTTAGTATTATTCAGTTACTCTTAACATCCTGTCCCTACTTTAGTCTATTTTCTGTCGTAATGCAAGCATCTGTCGCTCGTCAGTGTGGTCTGCAGTTCGAGCGCGTTTTAAGCGCTTCTCCATTCTGGTAGCTTTTATTATCCTATCCATATTTTTCTCCTTTTTCTCCTCTCTCATTATTTTGTTCATTTGTTTAATAGAGGTCTACTTTTTGCCCTGTCTTCTTTACTCTTTATTGTCATAAATCTCTTCTTTTCAATTATTTCTAAAATTGCCCGGGAGCATTTCCCTGCATTAATTTTTCATTCGTTCTGCCTGGATATGGAAAGGTCTGATAGATATTTGGGGTAGCGTGTAAGACCGTGAACACTATAGAGACACCTTGCACATATATGGGAACCACTGAATATACCAAATACGGTGACACCCCACCGAATACCCACCAGAAAATATTCGCAACGAGTGAGCTAAATTAGTCACCGTTTTCCCAAATCCCGTATGACAACTAAACCGTATAGATATAGTAGCTCTCCTGTTGGATCTTCATGTATTAAAGGTCCAACAGAATTGATACCGTGTTACAGGAACGTGCAATCGGGAGTGGACACTCACTGTTCAAACAAGACAATATCTTGAAGATCCATACCTACAATGTTCGAGGCATAGCTGAAGATCACAGACCAGACCAACTGGAATTGGACAATATCACTTGGCACATCGTACGTAATAATGAAACCTACAGGAAAGGACAAAACTTTTTACAGTTCCAAGTAAGAAACCACCTATATTTTTAAATAGGGAGGTAGGATAATGAAGTCTGTGACGTAGGATCATTAGTCAATAATATCATCAAAGGCAACGTTACAAGTTTTGACGGCATGTGAGATAGAATGTCGTTGATGACAGATTAAGTAGAAGATTAGCATTCAAAATAATCGAGGTCTACGTGCCAACCTTTGGAAGTTCCGAGATTGATGAGTTTTATGACGATGAGTTTTATAAGGATTTGGACCGGGAGAAGACAACGCAATACTCAATGGGAGACTTCAGGCTGAGGTTCGTAAAAGGAAAGATGGGACATCAAGTGAAGGGAATGTTGGGTTGGACAGGGAAACGAGTAGGAAGACATGCTTATAAACCTTTCAGAGAGATACAAGATGGAGATTACAAACACTTTTTAAAAAAACAAGAAGGTGGCAAATGGTATTGGAAGAGCCAAAACGAATAGCAAAAATGTTAATGGTAGAAAGCAGAATAATTTTTTTCTTTGGAACAAAATAATCCTTGCCCAGAAAAATAGAGGGAAATTACCGTCTTCCAGGTAGCAATACAGAACAGATTCACTATATATATATATATATATATATATATATATATATATATATATATATATATTTGTGTGTGTGTGTGTGTGTGTGTGTGTGTGTGTGTGTGTGTGTGTGTGTGTGTGTGTGTCCTGTCTTTATAACTATGTGCGCTCAATCTTTATATATATAAAGTAAAAATATATTTTTGAAATATAGATCTATCTCTAGCCGGTTGGTTTTGAGCTCCCTGATGTGTTTTTTTTTTTTCGCATGATTTTCTGAATTAATATACAGCTTAAGAAAATATATTGGTATGAAAACACTACGTTTTTTATGCATTCTCATTGCTTGGTACACTATTAGGATAACGCTTAAAAGAGGTTCACCATAAACAAATGTTTTCACCAATAAAAGCCATCCAATTCCCACCCTCTTCCTTCCTCTCTCTCTCTCTCTCTCTCTCTCTCTCTCTCTCTCTGTTACAAGCATTGAAATCACTGATTACACACGGAATGTGTGAATATTTTATTGTGCTATCCCACCATCCGGACCCATCTTGAAAACCTGAATAAGGATTAGATACCATATATATATATATATATATATATATATACATATATATATATATATGATGCTCTTCCATAGGAATAGAGCATTCTGGTGCATGGGGAATTTCTGCGTAAATAAATATATCGCTCAAGTTCAGCCCTACTGACCGTCCAGTTCCGTAGCCCTGAGGTAGGATATCGATCTCCGGATTTGAAGCGAAGGTTTCAATCCTACCTCACGGTACTGGATGGTATAATGGAAAGTCTACAGCCACACTGAAGAGATGTAATACATCGAAACAGCTGTCTGTGGATGACACAATAATATATATATATATATACATATATATTGATATTGATGAAATATATTTTCAGGTATGTAGACTGTCAGACAGACCCACGTAGACACAGACATCTCTTCGGTGCCCAATCGCCGTCCCACTCACTGATGATTTATTTTTGAGAGTCCACTTCTCCCCAGAATCTTAGCAGGTGGGGAGAATAAAATATTTGTCAAAATGTCCCTATCAAGAGACAGCTATCATAATCAATACAAGGTGGAGAACTTTGTAAAACTATTTGAATTTTTTCTAGAAAACGATTCTTTCCACATTCTGTGTATGTAAACCATCCCAACAATAAATCTCTAACGACTATGTTCTGTTCAAATTTTCAAATTCTTTATTGTGTCAAAGTCCATAGTTTTTGGCTCCCTTATTCCACTCTCCCCCGCTTATGAACTGTGACTTGTGACTGATATTCCATCCCGCGCTTATTCTGACCCACTGGGCAATTAAGCTCCTGAGAATGGAACCTAACCAAGAGACACACCTGCAAACTGAGAAACATGCAACGCACACACGAGAGAATCATGCTTAACCTCATATAGAGAGATCACAAGACAGCACAGTATATAAGGAAAAAAACAGAAGTTGGAGACATCATAGAATCAATTAAAAAACTTAAATGGCAATGGCCAGGCTATGTATGCAAGTATGGCAGACAACCGATGGACATCACGACTCGCAACGTGGATCCCCAGAGACCACATGCGAAACCGAGGCCAGCAGAATACAAGGAGAGATGAACTAGACAAATTCAGTAAATACTGGTTCTGCAACGCCCATGATGAAATGTGGCGTATCCTTGGGAAGGTCCTTGTCCAACGACTGGCGCTATAAGACTGATGATGATGATGTTTGTGTGTATGCTCTCCCCAACCCCGAAACGGAGCATCATAGCTAGAAGTATTTAATTAAGGCATCCCTAAATGCATTAACCAAAGAACGCTAGAAACAATCTGGGCGAATAGCAACCATTGTAGTGTGGAGTCTTTGTTCGTGCTCATCATGATAATAAGGATCTGATTTCTATTTATCCATGTACAAGCGAAGCACCTATTTTGTGTAAGATGCCCCCCGAAAAAAAATGGACAATCTAGTACCTTTGTCCAATCTGGGAACAATTATTCTGGCAAAACTCCTACTTTGTATCAGATCCGTTCCGCGAAAATGGTCGATCTCAGAACAATTATACAGGCAAAACTCCTGTATTGCACAAGATGCATTCCAAGAAAATTGACAGTCTGGGAGCTTAGTCAAATCTAGAAACAATAATATAGGCAAAGCTCCTATATTGCACAAGATGCCTTCTGTTTAGTTTTAATTTAGCCAAGTTTTCTATGTTAAAGGTGCGTAAGATAAAGATGGAAATTTATACGATACTAGGAGTCTGGTATAAAATTAAGGTAACCTTTAAAGGCGATGACTTATTGACCAAAAAAATCTGGATGATTTACAAACTACTACGAATAATGTGGGGTCTGCGTTCGCACTTTACACTATCTATATCAAAATGTCCGATTTGGCCAGGGTGGTAACTATTAAATGCTAAGTCTCTTATTTATCTAGTTATTTATAAATGCTTAAAAATCCGGGTTCATTCTGGTCATATCAGATTGCAATCAATTTCTCTCGAAAGGTGACCCAACGAGTCACTGGGATGTTCAGTTAAGTTTGCTATCAAATGTTTGTGATTTGGGGGTAGATTTAAACCAGGCAACCCGTGGTAACCTTGATAGTCTACAGATAAATAATGACAAATAGATAGTACCCTTACATTGGCTACAGCAAGTTTGTCCAGGCTTAACATCTCACAAATGTCTCTGTCTCGGCTGAAAGTTCTTCGGGGTTTGCGATATGTGAAATTGACTTTGAGGCAACAAGTATCCAAAGTGGCGTCACTCACTTCACCTACTATTTTACCGATAGCTGAAATGGTGAAGAGATGCTTTCGTGTGTTTCTCAAAGACGTTGGGGCGGGATGAACGAGGGTGTCGGTGGAGGTTTGAACTCAGCTTGCCAATTCTATTTACCGCGTTGCTAACCATTTGGCCACGGACACTTCCTTAGTTTATAGATAAGAGTCAAGAATTAGTGTCTCTGCAGTGATTGCATGGTTTAATTAATTTAATTTTTTTCGACCTGTGTGTGTGTGTGTGTGTGTGTGTGTGTGTGTGTGGTTGTTTCATTCATGAGAGAAGCGCTTGAACACGGATAAAGATGCAGGAAGCGACAGATGGAAGTTCTTGAAGATGACGAGGGTCGACTCTGCTTAAAACTGCGAATATATATATATATATATATATATATATATAGTGAAAAGATACACACACATATGTATATGTATATATATACATATAAATATTTTGGTGATATATATATATATATATATATATATATATATATATATAGTGAAAAGATACACACACACATACGTACATATAATGTATGTGGTGAAAAGATATATATATATATATATATATATATATATATATATATATATATATATATATATACACACATGTATCTGGTGTCTCTGATCTAATTCCTAACCTGCTGATGTCGACATTTCTTCAAGTATGAGTGTTCACGACACTATGACGACATTCTGTTCGCTACCACCCAGAGGAGAAGGAATTTCCATGCATCCCCCTCCGACAACAACAACACAACACCCCCCAAACACACAGACAACACAACATGACACAGCCACTCACATGCACACACACACACACATGCGCTCGCATACACAAAACCCGTCCGCATGGACGCACAAACAACACAGCACCTTTGCATACACATGCACACCACAGCACATACACATACGTAGCCTATAATACACATACACCACACTTCAACATACCCACACACCTACGCACAGTCAGCATCCCTCCACACACACACACACACACACACACACATATATATATATATATATATATATATATATATATATATATATATATATATAATTCAAAAAGTAGTATGTGATGTGGAGGAGGAATGAAAGACGACAAAGAAAGGCTTGTAAACAATATTTCCGATGAAGTTGTGGAAAAACCCAAAGCTATTCAGAAGATTATTATGACATATGAGGAAATTTATTTCTACCCCAATTAAAACTAGTAAAGGAGGAAGGGTAAACAAACAAACAAACATACACACACACACACACCCACACACACCAATATATATATATATATATATATATATATATATATATATATATATATATATATATATATATATATATATATATATATAATGTAAAGGATTCGCTACACGAACAATTTATTGATAAAGGTGTTTGTGTTGAGAATCGTTAACTTCATCATATCTAAAGCTCTATCCTGTCTCAACTTGTTGTTAAAAATTGAATGTATCGAGCACTTTATTGAATAAACCCATAACACTTCGAATATTATATTATATGCCTGATTTGTACCATATATATATATATATATATATATATATATATATATAGAGAGAGAGAGAGAGAGAGAGAGAGATATAAACTTCCAATATTGTAATTCTGAAAAAGAACAAATTTTACTCAATTTCCATGTATATATATTATATGGTCCAAAACAACCAACCATCGTGTGTCACACAAGCCCCTTTTAATCTGATTTGTGTTATTTTAACCTGTAGTCTTATAACTACTTATCATGTAATTTTAGGTTCTTGCTGTAAATAATTAAGTGTTATTTGTAATTTTATTTTGTATTATTGAGTTCATCAGCTGTTCAACCACAGCCTTGTTTCGAGAGTATTGAAAAACAGGACAAGTTTCCTCTTGTGGCACCCCGTCATATTCATCTGTATATATATATATATATATATATATATATATATATATATATATATATATATATATATATAAAATAAACTATATGTAGTATGAAACGACCCTAAAAATTAATAAATTGAACTAAAATCATTACCCCGATGGATGTGGTGTTTGATCATCACTGCTTGGGAGCCATGTTGATATAAGTGTTTAGTTTTTTTAATCCTGGGAACAGTTACGTAAATAAATGATGATCCCCACAAGGAAAATTCACACATAGTACCATGATATCAAATTCAGGGCAAAACATAAAAAAAAACATTGAAAAAATTACATGAAATACCCTTAGAGATATTGGGAAATGATTGACTGAAATGACTTGAATATTTGGAAAAAGTCACAATTTGAAGCAGCTTGAGTTGAGACAAAAATACTTAGAATTACGATACTTTTAAATGAAATAGGCTTTTGAGTGTCCATCCATTTATAAACAATCCCATCATTTTTGACAGGTTTATGCTAGTAGTAGTAGTAGTAGTAGTAGTATATATATATATATATATATATATATATATATAGAGAGAGAGAGAGAGATCTAATTAAAAGTAACTTGCATGACACATGGACGTTGATATTTTAGGACTAAACATAAAAATTACCGAGAAAATTTATTGTTTTCAAAATTACAATATGGAAAGTTTAGATGACTATATATATATATATATATATATATATATATATATATATATATATATATATATATATATATATATATATATATATGCATGCATATATATATGTACTATGAAGATGATGGAAGTTTGTTTCTAACTTTTTAGAGCCTCCTAAACAGTCACACCCTGCAAGTTAGGAATTGGTATGTAACTTGATCCCAGAATGAACATAGGATAGATGGTGCTGATCTCTGGTGACCTTTGAAGGTAAATTCAAGATCAAGTCAATTATAGCATTTTCAAAAAAAAGGTCAATTTTGGCATCTTCGACCCACTGGAAAGGTTGTGAACTGTGCTTTACTATGTAACCCTTTAGTATTGATTACTTTTTCCTAAGCAACGCTGAGTACCCCAGCAAGTACACACACACACACATGTATATTTATATATATGTATGTGTGTCTGTGTGTGTATTCTCATGGCTTGCCTTGGCAGATGGAGATTTTTGAGCAGGTCCCATGTCTATTGTAAGTCCGTGGATGGTCGACGGGGCACACGAGAGGCAGCCAAGTTCCCATAACCTCAATGTAGGAGAAAACCTGGCAGCAGGGGGAAGATCCGGTTTTACACCGTTGCCACTTCACCAAGGAATTAATACAGTGGGTGTACTGCCTGCACTTTACCGACATCACCCATAGAACGAAGGGTTTATTCACATGGACTAGAAGGTGGGAAAAGGATTAAACCAGATGTGAATTTCGCTCGCATATGCAGATTTTTTGGGGTCTACAGGAACCGTTTTAGCTACTGGGTTGTCAAAAGCTCAAAGAAGGAAGTGAATCAACCGGGAATCGATCGTTGTAAAATTATATAATTGACGGATGAATTACCCTACAACTTTTTGAAAACTGTTTCGTTTCCCAACTGTTGAAAGATATTGCAAGAATAATAACCTTAGTTTTAAAACGTTTTTGCTGTTACATAATGCCCCAGGACACTCTACCAAGGCCTCCTACTTCGTTGGAAGATTCGCATAAAGAATGTTGTTTTCTTTTCTAGTTATGTTTGTTTGATCACGTATCCCGGTCACAAGGAAATCACACAAGTCTATCAACCTCGAGTCATAGTCTAGAGGAATGTAGTAAAATCTTTTTGTTTTAATTAAAATTTTTTTTTTACTGTGCTGTCTGAATATCATTATGCCCTGTACAAACATCTTGTCACAGTTAAGATCACAACTGAATATTTTGTTTTTTTCTTTTGGATTAGAGGCGGGACATGAAAAAATACAAAACAAAAAAAAAATACATTGCTCAGCGTTTTCAATCGTTTTCTGCTTGTTGGAAACGAGAGACCGACTTGACCGATACCTTGGGACAAAGAGCGATAAAGTGATTTTGTGACGAAATGTGCCTTCAAAATGCTTATGCTGGAATTGTATTGATGGCAGAAATGGTACAGTGAAAAGCCACGTGAGTCAGTTTGACTGTATATCTTTTTGTCTCGCGTCCTCTCTATCAAAGACACCGACCTTTGATTTAAATCTCAGAACAACCTCGTTCTTTGGACCATTTGTGCCTCCCTATGCGCAAATGCAACGTGCATAAGAGAAAATCACGTTCAACATAACATGGAGAGATCACAGTATATTATAAGAAAATCAGAATTTCGAGATATCTAAGATATTTAAGAAAATTTAAAGACAGACCTGTAAATTGAGACCTATGCAACATGCACATGAAAGAATTATGCTGGGCCTCACATGGAGAGACCACAAGACAGCACAGTACACCCGAGAAAAGACAAGAGTCAGGAACATCATAGAATCCATCAAAAATCTCAAATGGCGGTGGGCTGGCCACGTTGCAAGAATGGCAGACAACCGATGGACATCACGACTCACGATATGGATCCCCTGAGATCACATGCACAACCGAGGCCGGCAGAATATTAGATGGAGGGATGAGCTTGATAAATTCTAGAAAGTACTGGCTCCCATGACGCCCATGATAGAGAAGTGTGGCACATCCAGGGGAAGGTCTATGTCCAACGACGGACGTTGAAAGAATGATGATGATGATGATGATGATGATGCACGATATCACTAGGCCAACTAATATTCATAAAATCATGATGTTCAATTTAACGCAAAGTACTTTATGGATCAACATGGCAGACAACCGATGTACATCACGACTCACGATATGGATCCCCTGAGATCACATGCACAACCGAGGCCGGCAGAATATTAGATGGAGAGACGAGCTAGACAAGTTCAGGAAGTACTTGCTCCGCGACGCCCATGATAGAGAAGTGTGGCAAATCCTGGGGAAGGTCTATGTCCAACGACGGACGTTAAAAGAATGATGATGATGATGATGATGATGAAATGGCAATGATTTGGTCATGTTGCAAGAATGGCAGACAGGCGCTGGATTTCACGACCAACAACTTGGATCCCCAGAGATCACATGCAGAACCGGGGCTGACAAATTTAAGATGACGTGATGAACTAGATAAGTTCAGAAAATATTGGCCCTGCGACGCCAACGATAGAGAGATCTAGCGAATCTTGGGGAAGGTCTATGTCCAGCGAAGGACGTTAAAAGGCTGCTACAGCTGCTGAGCAGGTGTGCCTTGTTGATGCATTTCTACATTACTGCTTTTTCATACCTTGCAAGTTGTTCCCTGTTCCCTCTGAGTCAGCTACGAGTGAAACTGTGGCCCTGCTATTTATTGATACGACAAATTTAGGCATGATATTGTTGCTCAGTGTAAATCATGAATGGCTCTTCTAATTCTTTATTTTTATTATTATTCGAACTAACCTCATTTTGGTTGTTTCATACAACGTTCCGGCCGTTGTACCCTACGGCCTTCATCAGGTATCATCTGGTAAGTGTGGGGAAGTAACAAACCGAACCCTTTATTTAACCGACGGGGGTATATTGACCGCACTCTCCTCTTAGCATTAGTAGAATTATTATTGTCTCACACTGGGATTGAACCTAAAACCATCAGATTACTTGCAGTAATTTTGTCTGATTCTGTAACCACTACGCTATGTGTCCGTTCTAATTCATTTGAGATATTCTCCATACTGGTTCGTGTACAAAAGAGGTCTAACAAGCCTAACAATGTAAAACAGGCTATAGAAAACGTTGTCTTTCACGGCAAGCATTCATTTCCAGCAACATGCGAGCAGTTCGGGAATATCCTTTGCTCTTTAGTTAAAATGATTTTCTTGGCTTCGGTCACAAGGGTAAAATAATTGAAGAGACAGGTCTGGTTACTCACTCAAGAAACCATCATGTGACCAACGTCTTTTGTTAGCATACTGTGTTGGGGATTATCAATTAAAAAAAAATGAAAAGGGCGGGTCAATGAATAAGTTACTTCTCTCGCCCTTTGTTGGGTGGTGATCACTAAAAAAAGTCCGAGTTTTCAAAAAACAAAAAACAAAAACAAAAACAAACAGCGTGAACGTGTGACATGTCGAGCTTGTTTGCTTTTCGAATTTATTACAAATGTCGAACTGCTGTTTAATGGTCAGCATTTACTTCCTCTGCAACATGTCAAGTCGTTTTGCATATGCTTGCTCTCAATTGAATGTCGTCAATCACAGTAGAATGTTCAGGTCTTCAAGGTTCTTGCCCCCGTTTCGAAATTTTCGGATCCAACCAACGTTGACCTGCACATGGAAATAAAACGTTCATCTCGAATAGATAGAGCGAAATTGACAAACATGGTTAAATAAGCATTAGATTATTATTAGAAGATTATTTTTGCGCCAACCTAATATATCATTATGATCTAATTTCTGTTTGTATGGGGGGTTGTTACCATAACACATCTAAACGGCACATCGTCGTGAGATTTTTGTTAGCGCAATACCGTTAGAATGTTTGAAGATTAAAGCAATGTTCTGTCCAATTTGCAACTTAATAATGGAAGTGTGGGTCTGAGTTTGTGATAATAATGATTCAATTATTGTATTTTTGTTTGAGTATTTTTTACAAGAGCTTAAAAGAAAATAATTCAAACATTGAAAAAGGAAACAAATAAATGGATTATTTATTGTGCCGAGGGTGGCTTTTAGGTAAATACAGAGAAAAAAAAACCCCTCAAAATCTGTGCAATCAAGTTCAGGCAAATAATTTCTAAGAAATAATTTAGTTATGATGTAGTTATGAAATGAATGAAAAAAATATCGTAATCAATCTCGTTAACTTCAATAGTTTGGGCTTTATATGCAGTTAGAAGTTGTTTTGAAAACATGCTTTTATAAATCTTGACGGATCTGAAATGACTGAGATTGATTGCAATTAGTTAGGATGGTTGGAGACAGACCGGAATGCTGTGAATGACCAATGGTCTCTGCATATCATACCATGATTTTTCCGATTTTCAACGCGTTGCTGGTCATCAAGGGGGATCCACTCCTTGTTTTTAAAGCTGTACATCTCCTAAACTGGTTGCTAACTATAAATAGGGAGTCTACTATTCATCCATTACTGGGATGTAGGGGAGAAAAAGATGGATTCATACTCTTCTTCAAGGGGCATTAGTTAGAAGTGAACGAAAACTGTTCCCGCCAGAGTTTGAACTTGGATTGTCGATTCCATTACCGTTAGGTCACCCTCACCTCCTCATTGTTAAGCCATCTACAAAACATTCCTATGGTAAAATCAATAAAAGCTACACAACAGGTTACATCCTGGTTACTTTTTATAATTATAAAATAAACTCCTATGTAATGCAATACATTACGACAGCGTTTCTTAAACTGATGAATGATTCACCGAAGCGTGAATGAAACTATTTTGGGGGTGAACAAAACTATTTTGGGGGTGAATGAAGGGCGAATGAAACGTGAGGGGTGAATGACGTAATTGACTCAGATATTTATTTATATATCTTTTTTCTATTCTTGAAGAGAGTATTTTTTGTGGTAAACATATATGGTAAAAAAAGCATTATTTCCAAAATATCCTATTCTCAGTTCTAAGACTGTTGTTCACTTTCCTTTTGTGAACTAAAAACATTCTAATAATTTATCTGAATTTGTTTTTGCCACTCCCAGTTTTCTTTAAGTATTTTTGGGATGTTCATATGTTTGAAAAAAAAAAACAAACACGAGGGTGCTGCGGTGGCGTATGGTGCTTTATATCTTGGGTGTGCTCTCTACTACGGATGCACCACACTGCAAAAATATTCTCTGTAAAAAGCAACAGACAGTAAAGTGTCACACCTTCGCTCATTCCACGTCACAAACAGCGAGCAAATAAAAAGAAATATGACAATTAATGAAAGAAAAAACAAAATTTGGTTGGACACTGTTATCCGATGATAATAATGTCTAATCAAAATTCTGTTTTGCATTAATTCTCTTATTCCAACAATCGGGACCACCGACTTCCCTTCATTGTTCCAAAAAAGGTCTCAACAGTCCATTGCATTTCATAGACACTAAAATATCTTTTACGTTTTTGTGTATCTGTAGCAGAGAGCACGCCCAAGATACAAAGCACCATACACCACTGGTGAATATATGTTTTTTTGCACATTATACAAAATGAATTATGTATCAGATTATACACAAGGGAGAATAAGATGAAAATGATCAGAAACATAAGGAAACTTAGACATGGGTGAGTGATATTTTGTAATAAAGCGCTCGGGGTGAATGACACTGAAATAGTTCAAGCTTTACGGTATGACGAACTGAAAAGAAAATGTGACTTAGAAACATATAATATGTTTAAGCCCGGAACTCCATTTACAAATTAATGGAAAATAAAAGATCGTAGTTTTTTTAAGTGTCTCCCATTTCAGTTTTTAACCCGGATGTAAAATTAAAAAGATGTAATCTTGCAACCTTTGTGCATGAAAAAAAAAAAAAAGTGTTAGGGGGTAGTGACGAATCATGAAAGGGTGGGTGCTTTTGGGTGGAGGGTAGAGACCCGCCTCAAATTCCTTCGACATGCTGACCGGGGTGCGACAGTCTTGTAACAAGTAGTTGAGAGAATTTAGGATTTTGCTTACATCCGCCTACACATCCGTGGCGCTATCCAGTAGTTTTCTAACCGGGGGTGTACGCACCCTAAGTAGCTCGTAAGGCAATTAGGGGTAGGCTGAGAAGTGGGTATAAAAAAACAACTTTTTTTTTTCCATTTCAGTGATAACGTACACAACTTTCCTTCTTTCTGTTCTCGTTCTATTAGTAACAATCGGATGTTTTCCTGTTATGCATACGTATATTAAACGGAAAGTAAGGGTTCAGTTTAGCAATACAGTTACATTTCAAATAACCCCCCAAACCCTTCAAACGTTTTTCAGAAAACTTTTTACTTTAAAACCTTCCTCTAGGTCCATTGAGTAAGCATACCAAATATGTTTGGACTGTGCTATAGAAGGTTAGGGTTCAGTTTCGCGCAACAATTACGTCGTAAATAAAACCGTCATATAAAACACTTTTTTTTTTCAGAAAAATAAAATACTTCAAGTTCTTCTCGTAGGTCCATATATATATATATATATATATATATATATATATATATATCTTGATACAGACTTTTAATTGACGTCTAATAAAGTTTAGCACTTTGTTATTCGCACTTCCCCATGTTAATTTTGTCATTTTTGAATTTTTTTTTGCGTTTCTAAGTTTAAAGGGTGTGAGCCTTGAAAAAGTTAAAGGGCCACCAAAATAAACGACCGTTTTTTGGCGGCACGTCATGTTAGGAGGTGACAAACTAAAGAATTGAAAAAACTCGGCTTTTTAACGCAAATTTGTCACTGGTTTCCTCCGCTATCTGAAAATTGGACCTTTCTTAAAAAAAAACAACTTTTGCGAATCGAAATGGCATTAAGTGGAGAAGTAATTGTCATTAATTGATATGGGGAATCTTTTGAATGGTTGAATAATCATGATAGTATGTTAGGCTGGGTCGTCGGAGGTTGTGGTGGTAGGAGATATAAGAGACTGGAGTGGAGAATAGAGAGAGAATGAGGGTACACGCTGCCTCTTCAGAGGCTCTGCAAAAAAACACTGCAAGGGTGTGAGCCTGGAAAAGGGTTAAAAACAAAGATTATCCTTCATTCTTTGCCGTTGTGGTGATTATTATAATTGAATTCAAGCTGTTCTTGTCGGTTGAGATAGTGACGCGCCTCTGGATAGGCCGGCTAATTATCAATTTAGTGATTCCTCGAGAGACTGAAAACCAGTCAGACTATTACGAGGGCACTGCAATGGCGTATAGTGCTTTGCACCGTGGGCGTGCTCTATGTTATGGATGCACAAAAGTGTGAAAATAGATAAGCGTCTGTAAAAAGCAACGGACGGTTGAAGCCTTTTATGGTACAGTGTTAACAATGGGATAATTTTTCCTCTGAACCAAAAGCGATAATCCCAGAGGAAATTGATATCGAACCCGGGAAAATTATGAGAAATTAAGAAAAAAGAGAGTTAAAAAGTTTTAAAACGCGTTATATTAAAGCAAGAACCATGAGTTCAACGATGCGTCCGTGGTTGTAGTAGAGGAAGAGGGGAGAAGAGCAAGTGGTCTTTCTTTGAGTCAATTGATTCTTATATTTGTGAAATCTTGCTGTACGGAAATATGCGAGTATCAATTTAAATAAAACCGTAAGTGGCCATTTTTGGCGTTTTGGGGCCATTTTTTGGCGTTTTGGGGCCATTTTTGGCGCTTTTGTGACTTTTTAAAATACAAAAATGCAAACCCGGGCATTCTAGTATAAAATCATAGCAGCTAATAAAAAATTGATCGGAATAAGTTTTATTGAAATCACAAGCCTTCGTCTATATTCCACTTGTTAGACGTAACTGACCAACCAACTGCAAAGCGTCGTTAAAAAATTGTATCGTTAAAAATCATTTTCCACTTTCGTATTATCTTGGCAAGATAGTGTTCTCTTCATTGGTTGACGAATAATCGTCTAATTATCTATTATCAGACTAATGAGAATTATCCAACTCCGACGAGCGAGGTTTGATGTGCGAGACATTCAACAATAAAACAAAACAAAAACAACAACAAAAAACAAAAACAAAAACAAGACAGGACCAACTAGACAAGGACTTACAAAGATAACAAGTAGACGTAATATGCTCACAAGAAATGAAGATCCAAGAGGAAATCAAAATCAAAGAAACTGGTAGACAGTTAGAGGGGTGACGTCTTATATCGAGGACGATGCGGGACTCCATTGAATAACTCGGTTATTTCAGACCATCGAATCACTGAAAAAATGGTTTCTTTGGGCCAACTTTCAATTTGTTAACCTAAATCTATCGGTTAGTCTACCCCCCCCCAAAAAAAATGACTGATTATATATGATAAATATCATTATGAGATGAACTAATAAACTTCCGTGTAGCAAATTATAGTATTTTCAAAAAGTTGAACTACGTAACATTCTTTCCGTGATTTTAATGGTCGATATCATTGATTAACAAAGCAGAACAGAACAAAACCCAAAGACAGCATACCTCTGCTAACACGATACTCTGAATAAAAAATGAATGGAAATCAATCCATACATAGCTATAGTCCAGGGAAGGTAACTGTAAGTTTTGATTTTTTCAATTTTCGGACCATTATCTTAATATATGAGAAATATCTACTGATCGAAAAAAAATCCTGAAACTCTTCTATAGGAATTGAGCACTCTGGTGGATGAGGGATTTTTGTGTAATTTAAATATAACTCTTAAATTCAGACTTAGACCAGAGGTAGGATATCGGCCTACGGGTCTGATGTGAAGGTTTCAATTCTGCCTCAATTCTGGGATAATGGAAAGTCTATAGCCACCCTGAAGAGATGTAATATATCGAAGCAACCGTCCGTGGATGACACAATATATATATATATATGAAAAAGAACGAACAAAATATCTCAATCAAATATTGTCCTGGATCCACCCTGAAATTCAATCAATTTTTTTATTACCCCTTAGGCCAACTTTGCAGAATCGTTTTTTTTCATCTATTTGAATTCATTGAGAACCCTTAAAGATACTGAATCGATAAACACGATTGAATTCATATACTTCTGATAAAGAAATAATTGGGAAACAAACCTGACAACAATGGTGTCAGTGAGAGGATCCTGCAATGGCTTACGGTGCTTTGTATCTTGGATGTGCGCTCCGCCACGGATGCACAAAAAGCCAAGATATTATAGTGTCTGTAAAAAGCAATGGTCAGTAAAAGCCATTTTTGTTTAACATAGGGAAGGTTGTCCCGATTGTAAATTGTAAAGTTACACACCCTCATTAATTCGATCTTACAAACAGCGAGCAAATAAAAAAAGAAATAAGAGAATCAATGAAGGAAAACAAAATTCAGATTAGACACTATTATCCACTGATAACAACGTCTAATCCCGTTTTCCATTAATTTTCTAATTTCCATAATCGGGACCCCCAACTTACCAACACTGTGCCCAAAAGGCTACAAATGTCAATTGCTTTTTTTACAGAGACTAAACTATTTTTTTAACGTTTTTTTGTGCCTCCGTAACACACAATACACCAAAGATACGAAGCACGATACGCCAACGGGTTGCGAGGAGGGGTGCCGTGGACCGCACCGAGCGACACTATCAGAGGGGGTTAAACCAAAATTGTTGTATATTAAATTTTTGTGCAATGTTTTATTTGCCCGTGCAGCTGTTTTCGTGACCGCTTGTGTTTTTATAGCGGCTGATTTTGTCAATTGAGAAAAAGACAAGTTTTAGATTTCAGCACTCTTGCCAATACGTTCAATATTATTGAAATATCCAGCTGTGGCGTCACTGGGGCTAGGGTCACCCGGTGCGGTAACTCATGGTGTCACTCCTACCCGTACTAAACCATACAGAGACGTTACTAACGTTTTTTTTCTGTACTAATGTTATTCGTAAATCGCAATTTCCGTTTATTAATGAATGTAATTACTATATTTTTTTACGACAAGCAGCCACTCCCCAACTGAAGTATAATTTAGATAAACCACCGATTTTCCAGCATCGCTGGTTCCAGAACATTATTATTCATTTTGCCGGACCAAGAGAGGTCATGTGATTATAAATCAACAATACGCACCCGACCCACAAATTATGCGCATCTCACATATTCAAAACATTACTTGGATGAAACAAACATGAAACAGGTCTGGTTCGTCACTCGATAGAAACCGTCCTGTGACCTACGTCTTTTGGCAATATGCCGTGTTGGGAATGATCAATTAAAACATTGGAAGATGGGACGATCAATGGATAAGTAACTTCTCACGGCTTTTGTTGGGTAATAATCACTAAAAAGTCTGAATTTTCAAAAATAAATAAATAAATAAATAAAAACAAAAAAAACGAGTGGATGCAAACTCGGGATCAAATTAGCATGAACTTACATTGCAAACAGACCCCTCTTCAAATTTTTTCTTGTATGCATAGTCGCTAGCCAGTCGGACCAATTTAAAGACAGATACTGTTATATCGATTAAAGGTTTCCTCAGAAGATACTAGGTATACTAGGTATCATTATTGATTTTTGACTACTTTCTACAATCATCCTAATTTTTAGTCACTTTTTATCACAACTTTGACCCGGATCGTAATTCTATGGCAATAATTAAAGAGCATGTTCGGAAATAGAGCCCTCTATTTCCAATCACACAATGGCTGTCGTGGAATTACGTCCCAATTGAAAGTTGTGTTAAAAGGCGATTGAAAAAATTTTCGTTGTCTAAAAACTACCGAGTCTCAAATGTTAATATCAAGAAGCGTTGGTTATCGGTTGTAGGGAGTTAAGTTTGGGGTTTAGAATCAGCTTCTGTTTGAATATGACGTCTCTGTGACCGAATGGTTAAAAGTAACCAGGGGAATACTCGACACCTTCCGTTGAGAGTGTGTGCGTTCGATTTGCGCCGTGGTGTTACTCTTTATATCCGATTACGCTGTTTAATTGTTGCCGTAGAATCACGGTCCTGTTCAAAGTTGTGATGAAAAGCAACTGAAAGTTAGGATGAAGTAAAAAGATGTCAACATTGATAATAATGTTACAATATTTCATCTACTAATAAGAGTAGATATGAAAAATATTGAAATATCAAGTAATTTGACTCGTATCACACACTTGTTTGGGACCGAGGTTCACGTCATTCACGAATTAGTGCACAAACTTCTTAATACACTTTGTGCATTATTTTAGACGTTTTTTAAAAAATATTTGAAGCTATCCACAACGCTACTTGTGTCCACTCAGTGAACTCACCCCTCCTCCCCTCCTCAGTCTTTTATCGTCCGTTATTGGACATAAACCTTCCCCAGGTTCGCAAGATTTCCATATCATATGCGTCGCAGAGTCAATTCTTTCTGAACTTGTCTAATTCGTCACTCCATCTTGAATTCTGCCAGCCTCGGTTACGCGTGTGATCTCAGAGGATTCATCTTGTGATTTGTGATGTTTAAAGGTTGTCTGCCATTCTTGCAACATGACCAGCCCATTACCATTTGAGTTTTCTAATGTATTCTATGATGTCTTGGACTTCTGTACTCTCCCTTGATATATTGTGCAGTCTTGTGATCTCTTCATATCTTCGTTGGATGCTTCTCAGTTTGAGGGTTAGTCTCTTAGTTAGGTCCCATGTTTCAGCTCCATGGGTGACTATCGGGCGGATGCATTGGTTGTATACCCTTCTTTTTAGGACAAATGGGAATTTCTTGCTCTTGAAGATTGGGATTGTTCTGCCCGAGGCTTACCATCCTAGAGTTTCTTCCTCTTCTGAGGATTTCATGGAGATTCGTTGTCTTACGTAGATGTAGGAGTCTGTTTTCTCCAGTTCTGCATTTTCAATTTTGATCGTTGTGTGTTTATTTCTGACATGATTGTTGTACATAACTTTTGTTTTGCTGCAGTTCATGTGGAGGCAGACTTTCTCTTTTTTTTTTTTCAATCAGTTCATTTGGCATTTTTGGAGGTCGTGAAGGTTCCCTGCAAAAAGACGATGTCGTCTGCAAAACTTGGATTGCTCAGATATTCGCCATCTATTCTGCTTCTTTCATTTTCCCAGCCCAGGTTCCGGAAGATAATCTCGAGGCAGGTTGTGAAGAGTTTGGGTATCACCTTGTCGTATCCCTTTTTGGAACTGAAAGAGCTCTGAGTCTTTATATAGCCTGGTAATGGAGCTGCTGTTACTGTATATATGTTGCGGTACTCTGAGATGTATGGGGATATACTTTGTAGAGCGATAGTTTCAACAATCATGGTAATTTCCACCAAGTCGAAGGCCTTTTTCCCGTCGATAAATGCTACAGCGAGTGGCATTTTGCATTCTGCTGCTCTCTCTTTTAGTCTATTTATCGAATGGAGATGGTCCATGGTTGAGTAGCTACTTCCAAATCCAGCTGGCTCCCGAGGTTGATTTTCATTTAGCGTTTTCGTTATTCGGTTGGTGATGGTTTTTGAGAAAAGTTTGTAGATGCAGTTGAGTTGACTCATTGGCCTGTAGTTGTTGAAGTTTCCTGGGTTTTTTTTTAATGTAAAAGTATTATGATTACAGTGTTCCAATCTTCTGGGTTTTTACTTTGTTTTAGGCACAAGTTGAATAGAATAGCTAGTTTCCAAGTAATGTCTTTACCAGCTTTTTTGAGTAAGTCGATGGTGATGTTATCTTGTCCAGGGGCCTTTCCTTCCTTTGTTTTTTGATGGCTTGTTTCACCTCACATGGCGTAACTTCTGGAAAATCCTCGAACTGATTGCTTGCATCTTGGGTACCCTCTTCCTTTTTTTGAAGTCTTAGTTTGGAGGAGGAGAGTTTTGGGTAGAGTTCTTGGGTACGTTTGACAATCAGTCTGTTGTTAGGTCTCCATTTTCCTCGAGTGTACAAGTTATTTGTTTCCGTCCTCTACTAAAAGCTTTATTTATAGCTTTCAAATCCCGACCTTTTTCGAGAATTGTTTCGATAATTGCTGTCGTGTATCTTCTTTTATCTTCTCTTCGTTTCGTTCAGATTGTTTTATTCAGTTCGGTTACTTCAATTTTCTCCTTAGTTGTTGTCGATGGTTTAATAAGACCTGTGAAAACTTACCCCAAGAACAGCTTCCCCTTAATAAGCTCAAACCCAAACCAGTCATGTACAGGCTTTTCCCGTTATAATGCAGGCGTTGGGGTCCAAGAAAGCCAACCATGTTATCACCGAGCTGCAATAACCATAGTTGCCAATTTAGCCATTTTGGATCTTTTTTTAAAGCTCTTTTAAAGCTAAATCAATACTTTGGAGTGCAACATCCATCCGCATTATAAGGTCTGCTGTTCTGTCAGAGGTTTTTAGGGGTTCTGCATAAATTTCATAGATGTGTGAAAAAAAGCACCAAACTCCTAATTGATTTGCATTCTTAGATGTGTCAACATATCTCAATAAAATACTTTTCGGTCGGTCTGTCGGTCAGTGACAGATATGCTAAACAACAGAAATATGCGGGAAGGAAGGGATGTGATGTCATTAACGCTGTTAATAAACCAACAGTTATGATTTCATTATAGAATGTAGGAGTTCGTTATTTTTGTGTTAAAAAAACAAAACAAAGTGGCCCAAAACGCTAAAAGTGACTATTCACGATTTATATTGAAAACAGTACTCTAAGAATATTTCCATATCATAATATTTTACAAGTATGAGAATTAATCAACTACTTTCTCTTCTGTCTCCCGACTCGCTCTTCTTCTACCTCAGATGGTGGATACATTGCTGACACGTCGTAGGTTCTTGCTTTTATATAACGAGTGGCAGTCCCTACCATGAATGGCACTTGATACCAGAATTTTCACGAGTCCCAAAAGACAAACGGCGGTCATTTTTTACGATCGTTATAAATTCAACATTTTTGAGGGAAAAACAGCGAGTTCTTCTATTTTTCTCATATAATGTTTACGAAAAGCAAACATTCTATGAAAGATAATCTAAGCTTATCAATATTTTTCAAGGAAACTGATTTCCATCTGTAATATACTTTTTAAAAAAAACATTGAATGTCCTTTGGATGAGCATGGACTGTGAAATAGAATGTCCAACGAAACTATTTTCTAGTGCTATGTAGAATACTGATAATTACTTTTAGATTATAACATACATTTTTTAATAGACTGATGTGTCATTAGCCTTAATTATGATATTTCTATGCAGGGAGTTCTTGAGATATAAAAGTTATTTCAAGGGTTCTTCGAATTTGAATAGGTTGAGAAAAGGTACTATATAGATTATTCTAACCAGTTCTCGTTCATCAACTGTTAAGCAATATCCAGCATGGTCTTTACCCAGATTGGTGACCGTCAGGGGATGCTGGGGTGTCGTAAGCCGATTCATATTTGAAAAAATGGTACTCAATGCCTCTCGGCTGGAGAGTGAGAGTGAGAGTGAGGGTAAGTATTTGTCAAAGTAAGTCATGGGAGTCGCACCCAACCGCTCCCGAAAGGATGGTAACGAAAAGGGAGAAGTTCCATCGGGTCGACTTCGACGACACTCGACCAGCCAGCCAACCAGCCAACCAGTCAGCCAGCCGACACCGAAACAAAATTTTGTATCAGGACGCCGATCTTGTCCACCAAATAAGGTCAAATGCTCTCAGACTTTTTTTTTTTTACGTATCAGGCTTCATTCATATTGTAAACTGTTTTTATATATATATTTTTTTTGCGAAGTTTAAAAGTGAGATTGCAGAGAAAATAAACCTCAGTGTGAACTAGATACGAGGTCAAAAGCATTGGCATATAAACTATCATTCTCGCTTATTTTGGGCGAGTATCCTCAAAAGAATTCTCTTTGAAGCAGGAGTGCCGCAAAATAACATTCACTGAATTCTACATAAAACAACAGTTGCCCAAAATTTAGATCCTGCTGAAATTTGTCCGTATTACTCGACACGCGTTAAGAAACGAAAAAAGTACAGACTCAGTTAAAGAAAAAACAAAAACCTGCGACGTTGTTAAAACAATATTGGGCGGAATTTGGCAACGTTTGTTTCTGTAATAAAAACTACTGTTTTTTTTCCGTTGATTTTTCAAATTAATTCCTGTTGAAACGCCCGAAACAAAATAAATTATCATTGTAGTAAAAATAAAACGAACAAGACTGACTGCTTCAGGTTCAAACTTTACTGTGACTCCATTACTTCATACAGAGATAGAAAACGCAACTATCTAAAAGACTAGTCCGAATACAAATGATTAAAAAATTGTTCCCCTACTCTTTAGGGGGAGTTTATGTGCAAAATTTCAAGTTTCTACTATGGATGGTTTGGGCCGAGAAGAGAAGAAAAAATTATAGTAAAGTTTAAAGAAGAAAGAATTAATGAATTCGAATTCAAAGAATATGGTTAGAAACATCAGATAATTCAATCTAGCGTTCGTAGCTTTCCATTTTCTCTTTCTCATCCTCTTTCTTTCTTTCTTTTTCTCTTCCCCCTTTCTTTCTTTCTTTTGTTGATTGATGACTTAGGAATGAAACCTGCCTCTCTCTTTCCCCCTTCTCCCTCTATTTACTATTTACAATTCATAACGTATACATGTTTTGGGTCTTAACCGGAATTCATGACTAGTAATTGTTATCAAGATAGGGAAATAAAGTCAAATGCAACAGTAACAGGAGATTGAAAAAGATATCGTCGGAAACGCAATATAATTCATTGGGAAATGAAAAAATCATTATATAAATGAAATGTATGTATTAGTTATAAACGCTGTATTGTCTTCTTCTTTCTTGTTTTGAAAATTGATTAAAAAAAAGTAATATGACATAGTGAAAAAGAAATACGATGTGATTGATGCTTAATAATAAGACGTTAAAAGGAAAAAGTATTCCACTTTATTTTCCAACTCTCTCTTCTTTAACTCTATCATGAACCCTTCGAACCTTTTCAAATTTGTTCTGAAAGAAAAAAAGAAGGTTTTTGACGTTCATAGACCTATAGGCATCAATTACAGGTAGAAAAGAAAGAAAGAAAGATACGATGAAATATTAAGTTACGTTCTTTAAATAAACGAGATCTCTGCGGAAAGTATTCAACCGTTTAATACAAATAGGAAAATAGCCTCTTTAGGGCACCTTAGTTCTCTTCAAAGTACTCCCATGGAGACCTTCTGCACTTATCCCAGCATCCCTTCAACTTATCAAAACAATCTATAAAGTGCTCTTTCAGGTTTGCCATCAGTGGCCTTGTACGCGTTCTCCTTAATTTCATCCGTGGTCTGAAATCTCCTCTCCTTCAACGACGAAAAGCAAGAATTCATGGGTTGGGGGGCAAATCAAATATCCCTAAATATGGGCTAATCAATATGCGTAACCTAATGATAAAAAATCTATTTAACACAAATATTTATTTTTGAAAATAATCTCTTTATTGTCGATGCTCCTAATTCAATGATGACAGTGGTTATCGCATAGCTTTAAGTGAGGTAACTCATCGGCTATAAGCTTATGCAATGCTCTTCCATTGGAATTGAGCACTCTGGTGGATGAGGGACTTCTGTGTAAACAAATATATCGCTTAAATTCAACCTTACTGACTGTCTAGAGGTAGGATATCGGCCTGCAGGTCTGAGGTTAAGGTTTCAATTCGGTACTGGATGGGATAATGGAAAGTCTATAGCCACACTGAAGGATGTAATACATCGAAGCAGCTGTCTGTGGATGACACAATGATATATATATATATATATATATATATATATATATATATATATATATATATATTCTAGAAAGCTTTACTGCTTTGAAAACCTAACATCCAAAAATATTTTTGAGTCACTTATTTTCCAATATCTGTCAATGAAATCAATATAATTCTCTCTCTCTTTTTACATATAATTTGCTATTATGGTACAACGTGTAAATTTTCTCACGTAGGGATCATCGGTTGTCTACCATGTAACCATTTCGGGGATTTTAAAAACAAAACAGTCGTATTAACATGGTACCCCATCAGTGTTAATCAAACATCGCCTTCTTTCAGTTATGATTTTAGTATATAGCTTATTTCATACATCTAATTTGCTATTTTATGTATGATATTATCATGTGTATTTTACATGGATATTATCTTATACTATATTTCATTCAATTTTTTAAAACAGGGCTTACTTACGTAGCTTACCAAAAAACGTATTTAACGATGAGAGATTAGTATAACAACTGACGTGACACGCAGTTCACGTCACTTTTATTGAGTGTTCACCCATGTGAATATTTAATCTGTTTTATCGACTTTAACCTCAGACTGCATGTGAACCAACTTATGATATAATTGTTCAGAATACTAATAACACAGAAAAACTTCTGCGAGTTGATTTTCTACTAACATATTCAATCGAAGAATTTGACAATTTTTCCACTAACCTTAAAGTTAATTTTTCCACGTCGTATACCATCAAGCTTCCATCAAATATATATATATATATATATATATATATATATATATATATATATATATATATATATATATATATATATATATATATTACGCTGAATCGGCGAAATTGCCTATTTGATCAAATTTACTCGTTTTTGTGAATAAAAAAGATTTCATATTGATTGCATAAGCATTTGACCGTAAAAAAAATGGCCGTTTTTATTATTGTTTGAATAAATATACTTTTAGTCAAATTAGAACTATGTATTTAGTTATTTTTGCCAAATAGGCAATTTTGCCGATTCCAAACACACACACACACACACACACACACACACACACACACACATATATATATATATATATATATATATATATATATATATATATACTTGGTATTATATCCATTGGATGTCTGGGATTTCCTCAGGAAAGAAATCTTATCCTGATTTGAAATTAAAGTTTCCCTTTTGTAATTGTTAAGGAGTGTCACCGATCACCCAGGGGAAACGATAATATCATAGAACATTAATCATAAGCCGTAAGAATTTAGATACACCCACAAGTGCTGACAGTTTCCGGGAATTACAAGAACTTAAAGCCCAAGGGGTATTGCGGTGCGAGTGACGCCACTTCAGGCGCTTGTCGCCACTAAATTTATTTCACGTATGGCAAACTTCGAAGAAGTAGCCAAGACAGAGAATCTTGTATCATGAGGAGCCTGGCAGGGAGATCTGATGCCGTTGCCAGCGCAAGGGCACTACTCTTAAAAAAACAATTTTCAAAGCCCAAAGGAGTTGCTGGTGGCTGATCTTTCAGCAACACGGGAAATGGACTCGGTGAGCCGAGTTCAATCTCCGAATGAGGCAATCTGCAGCACTTTACACCAGGGCTGCCAATGCTGGGGCTTCCCCCAAAGATCTCCCTTCCATCTAGGTTTTTTTTTTACTAACCATTTGGATATCTGGGTTTTTTATTTTGAAAATCTTTTATACATAAGCGAGACGTGTCTATCAGGTCGTCTGTCACGCAATAAAAACCACTTAAATATAGCCCAACATAATTTGATGTTTCAGGAAAAAGCTTTTCCAAAGGATTTAGAAGGGGGTTCTATTAACAATGTAACTATAATGCCGAAGTGGAACCTTTCCGACCATATACACGTCCTTATTTGAAATGTTTATATATATATTTTTAAGGGGTCTTAAGTGAAGTGAAACTCCTCCCCTATCCTTCTTGGGGGTGAAAAGTAAAGGGAGGACTTTTCCTCCCTGTACATGGTAAAAAGTGACGGAAGACTTTCCGCTCTTACTATTTTTTCAACTCTGAAAATATTTTACCCGGCGTAGACAAGTATTCAGCTGGTAGTTAACAATCTGTTTTTTTTTTATACCTCAAATAAATAAATTCTTGAAAATAACTTATATTTATATAACTGTGTTTAAAATAACTTTTAGAATATTTAACTCTCTTCAAATAAGCTGTTCATAGATAAATCATCAATCAAATGATGAATTCATATGATGCGTACTGATGTAGTATCAGCCATTATCAAATAACGATAAAAAATGTCGGCGGGAAATCGATGCCAAATTTGTATAAGAGTTGATTTTATCGTCAAAATCTGTGTCATAAACTCGTTTGCTCTTTCGAAAGTGATTGAAAGAGACGAGGAGTATTCTTTGTTACGTGTAGTTGTAATTCTATTTGATGTACAATATCTATGGAATTGAAACATAAAACCTAATCAAGAAACTGACCCTCAAACTGAGAACCATACAATGTGCACATGAGATATTTATGCTCAACCTCACATGGAAAGATCATAAGACAACACAGCATATTAGAGAAAAGACAGGAGTCCTATATATTATAGAAATCATGAGAACACTCAAATAGCAATGGGTCGGACATGTTGCAAGAATACGAAAAACCGCTGGACATCACGACACACAACATGGATCTCCAGATATATGCGAAATTGTGGCCGACAGGAAGTAAGAAACTACGATGGCGTGATGAGCTAAATGAATTCAGAAAGTACTGACTCTGCGATGCCCATGATAGAGAAGTCAGGCGATTCTTGAGAAAGATATTTGTCCAATAACAGACGCTAAGAGGCTGCTGGTGATGGTCTAACTTGATATTTCTCTAATCTTTTTTTTGTTTGATTCTGCGTTTTTTGCTTGCCTGACTTAGGGGGCTTCTTAAAATCTCATTGGCATTGACTGGCTTCACACGAATGGCACTAGAAATGAGTGGCGCCGCTTCGGGTACACGTGGCCTCTAAGTCTATATTCATTCATTGCATATCTGAAGAACTTCGAAGTGTCAGAGGCAGTCAACGTAAATAGTAAAGTAGTGCCCTTATGCTGGCTAGGGCATCAGCCGTCTCTGCACTTCACATATCACCAGCTTCTATTTCTCGACAAGTTTTTCGAGGTTTGTGATATGTAAAATAGACGTTGCAGCACCCGAAGTGCCGTCACTTATTCAAAAGTTGGAGTACAAAAAAACAAGATGTCTGGGAGCCTTTTTGTAAATTTTTTTTTCTTTTTTTTTTCACGCTCTTGAAATTACTGTCATACGTCACCATTTGCTCTTAAGAGCTAAAAACCCATTAACTGCGGATGACGGGAATTCCGAAAATTTCCGTCGTATAGGGTTAGCTTACTAAAGAAACACAGTAGATACGGCATGTTTGTCTCAAGTTCGCCAGACAGGGACAGGCGGCGAGAAGGAGAAGGCAAAAGAGAAGACTTCACTGGATTAAGCGATTAACTGAGAGAAAGAAATGTAATGGCTGACATTTGTTCCTTTTCCTTCGAAAAGTCAAAGAAGATGCATGTACGATGTATAAGTCAAAATAGATATGCATCATGGTATCATATATTGTGCATAGTGAATATTTCACTTCATCCTACCACAATACCATGAATAATGCAGTTTTAATGCGTGCAGCTTTTCATGTAGTATGATTAATATATATATATATATATATGCTGTATATATATATATATATATATATATATATATATATGTATATATATATGTATATATATATATATATATATATATATATATATATATATATATATGCTGTATGAATAATATAACTAAGGGTGAGCTGTATAAAGAAAGCACATTAAATTTTAGAATGGAATAATCGTTTGAATCTAGGCTGGCTTGTATGATGATCGACTTAAGCCCAGATCGACTTGCGTCCTTACTTGCAATATGTAGCCCGGACGCAAATTGACTCATTGCTGTATTCCAAATATTTTTTTCAAATTCGTGTCGACACATTGTGGAGCATAGGGTCGCAACTACTCAATAATAAATAGAATTTTATAGGGTTGGGTTGCTGGTCCCAGGCCCAAAGCTCCTCTTTCACCTTAGTGAATGCTAAACTGTAGATTTTTGTCAAACTGGGATTGACTGTAACAAGAACAATCCCCACCAAAATTGGGGGGTGTAAACCGATATGTAAAATTCACTTTCCCCACCGGGATTTGAACTCACGACCAACTGATAAGCGAGAAATTGTCTTACCTTCTAATCTAAGTTTCACAAATTAGCGAAAGTGAATCATACAGATATGTTCGGGTGTGTTTCGTTCTCATAAATGAATATATCTATGCAAAAAATATTTTAAAATCTATTCATTTATTATATAAACAATACAAAAACTATAGCTATCATCTTCGGCTGAGATAGAAACTGGAATGGAATAGCCATTATTGTCTTCTCTCGGAGTAACAATGATGAAGGGCCTCATCTGCCTGGCTATTTACCCATATAATTGGGCTGAGACTACTCGGCTGTACTTTCAGGTACTCTTAGGCTGGCCACGGCAACATCCGTTTCTGCCAGAGCTTCACACATTTCTTCTCGTATTGGTGTTCTATGCGACTTGTGAAATAGACTTAACGGCGACGAGCACTCGAAGTGGTGTCACTCATTTCATCATACGCTATTTTACCCACAGGAAAAGTCAGATTCATGCCTTTCCGAAGTCGGAGTTTGAACTCGACTTGCCCAGTCTATTTTCTGCCCTGGTAACCGATCGGTCACCGGCACTTCATTTTTGTTGTAAATATATTTTTATAAGTTGCTAGCCGCACACCCAAACCACCTCTTTTACCCAGGCTTGGGACCAGCTATGGCGACTGCCAAGCTATATATATATATATATATATATATATATATATATATATATATATATATATATATATATATATATATATATATATATTAAACTTCTTTTTGATGGACTGCCTCACTGTGCTAAAGGGTCCCATCTGTCCGGCTATAACCCATAGCTGGTCGAGATGGGGTGAAAGTGGATTTATACCTTTCCCAAGCTACGGGGCAGGAGACAAAAATAATCCCGGATCTGCTCCCAGATTTAATTGCTTCTTCCTTAGATCATGGCCCACGCTTTCACAAAATTTAATCATGATTAATTGAGAACTCTTGGGGACATCGTGTGAACAGATAGACGCGAGTGCATAGATAGACAGACAAGACACAAGTGAATACATATACCTCTTCCAACCATGTTGGTCGAGGTATATAAATCAACTTCACCCCCCTACCCCCTTTCGGGGTCAAAAATGAGTGTGTGATAGTCGGACATGTGTTTATTAGGATTTCACACAAAATCATGTGAGGGAGAAATCTGGCTACAAGGGGGGCGGTGGCGAGGGGAGATGGGGGCAAATGCTCAACTGGTAAACACATTACCCTTTTTCACCAGTTGTTCTATTAAACACGGACAGGTTTCGGAGACTGTTGGGGTGGGGGGTTGGAATGGGGCCCAGGTTGTGTATGTCTCTTTCTGGTAAAATCGTTAGTTATTTTATTTTTTTTTTGCACCTTTTTTTCGTTTTTTTTTTGTGTTGGTTTTACCCATGATTTCAAGAAATATCGTTGCCAGTCTAAAGAGAAGTTGGCGTAACGTCCATTCTGGTAAATCAATTATGATTTCATTTTCTTTCTATCTATCTATCTATCTATCTATCTATCTATCTATCTTCATGTGTTGGTTTTGTAAAATATAGTGTGTAGGTAGGAAGTGCGAAGTTCGTATAGCACAGCCCAAATGAACTATGTACGCCGTAAGAGTATTAGTTGTAAGGCCCTGTGTACGTTATTAGAATCACTATAAAAAAACATCTGTTGGTTTGAAAATGATATCTATCTATCTATCTTTATATCTATCTATCTATCTATCTATCTATCTTTATCTGTTGGTTTTGCAAACGATAACGTTTTCAAAAAACAACATATATATATACATATACATATACATATATATATATATATATATATACATATAAATCAGCATCACAACTAACACACACACACACACACACACACACACATATATATATATATATATATATATATATATATATATATATAAACATTGGTTTGAAAACGATATCTATCTATCTGTTAGTTCTGGAAACAATAACGTTTTGATACATATATATATATATATATATATATATATATATATATATATATATATATATATATATATATATATATATATATATATATCAGTCCCAAAACGAACACATGTATATATTCTGTTTTCAAACCAACGTTGCTTTGATAGCGATATCTATCTATCTATCTATTGGTTCAGAAAACGATAGATATTTTCCTGTGACAAAAGTATGTGTGCACTGAATACTCATGCAAATGTAAACTTGAAATTGTGAGATAATTTTAGCACTGCCTCTCCCCCATGGCTAATAAAACTGCAATGACATGTTTTAATATAATATAAGTATGTTTACATTCTGCGAAGTAACGTATTCAGTTGAAAATTTCCTCTGTATGTTTGACTACTTTCTTTTCCCATTAAATAAAACATGAAAGCGTATATCTAAATATAATATTTTTGAGTACATCAACAATTAGCATTATAGGGTGAATTGCTCCGTCAGAGGTTGATAGGGGTTCTGCATGAATTTCATGGATGCGTGAAAAAAAGCACCTTTTACTTGGTTTGAATCTTCAGATGTGACAACTCATTTTCTATAAAAACGCTCTTCGTTCGGTCAGTCCCAGTTATGTCAAACAACCGAAATAGGAAGGAAAGCAGAGGTGCGATGTCATTTAATGAGTGACATGATTAAGAAACCACTTACTATGGTGTCATTTTTGTATTAAAAAAAAAGAGTTTTAAGGCAGAAAAAAAACCCACCACCAATGGCCACTTACGATCTTTGTTGAAAATAATACAGCAATATTTTACAAGTATGAGGATCAGTTGACTCGAAAAAAAAACTACTTGCCCTTCTACCTCCTCTTCTTGCTACAAATACCACGGATGGTAGACGCATCGTTGAACTTATGGTTCTTGTTATGTGATGCAATGGTTGAAATA
>OY735242.1:17598407-17693407 GCA_963457665.1 Thysanoteuthis rhombus | reverse complement strand
ATATATATATGTATATATATATATATATATATATATATATATATATATATATATATATATATATATCTGGGATTCAAGTAATCAATACTGATGGGTCATGTAGTTAATTCTAACCGAGTTTCTCGGAGTAAGGATTCCAACCCTTCATGTGGTTCGATTTGGTCCAAATTACCATTTTTGAAAATACCAAAATTAACCTGACTTTGAATTGGTCTTTACAGTTCATTAGAGGTCAGGGTCACTAATCTTATATTCATCATGCGATCAAGTTACCCATGTACACAATTTTGTAGTTTGTAGAATGCAGCCGTCTCCCTTAGGTTTGAAAATACCTGTAAATTACATGTATTGACCTGACTTTAAATTGATCTTTAGAGGTCAACAGAGGCCAATACCACCTATAGTAGCCCCTTTCTTGGGTCAATTTAACCCGCCCGTTGGGTGTAACCATTTTTGTTTTCAAATCTAACGGACACGATGTGCACAAAGGTTATTTCAACTGCGGATTAATATAGGTAGGTGGTACTGATCTCTGATGACCTCCAAAGCTCTATGATCCGGTCAGTTTTGGTGGGGTCAAGTCAAATTGGGCATTTTCTGATCTAACGTGGGTGGCTGCAAATTTGTGTATGAATGTTACTTTACCTCAGAATGAACATGAATAGGTGATACTGACCGCTCAAAGTCAATTTAAGGTAAGGTAAACTTTGGCATTTTCTAAAAAGGTCAGTTTTGATAATTTCATATCTAACGGAGACAGCTACAAGTACTTGAACACAAGATAGGTGGCGTTGGCTTGCTGATCTCTAAAAGTCAATTTAGAGTCAGGTCGAAAAGAAACGGCTTTACCCTACTTGCTGCAAAATTGTGTACATGTGTGAATTGCTCCTAGGATGAAGATAAGATAAGGGCCGACCTTTGGTGACCTCTAAAGGTCAACTCAAGGTAGATACAAAAGCATGTTAAAAAAAAAGTCAATTTTAGCATTCTCCACCAACCGGAAGAATTGTAATTCCTACTGTGTTAGATTCAAGTACATGGCCTTTCAGTATTGATTACTGGCAACACCTGATACACCAAAGCTCATATATATATATATATATATATATATATATATATATATATATATATGTGTGTGTGTGTGTGTGTGTGTGTGTCCAACATTGCACTTTCCATAGTTCTCAGTGCGATGCTGAAAAGATCAACATGGATCAGAGGAGGACTTAGATGAACGATATTATACAAGTAATTAAATAGCAAAAATAGAAATGGACTGGATACTTAGCAAAATGAGCTGACAACAGATAGAGAAAAAGACTAACCGATTAGTACTCACGAAAAAGTAAACGCCGCAGAAAAAGACCGGGCATGAGAGAGGAAGATTAGCCAGTAAGTCATGTTAGAGGTTAGTGCAATCATGCTCGTCTTGGAAAGAGATGGGAAACATCTTTGTCCTGGTGGACTTATAATGGCTGAAGATGATGCTATATACTTCTTTCTAAGTAGATAGATTTTTCATGCAATGTATAATATGACAATTTGGAAAAACGAAAAAATTATCGAATTTTCATATATTTGTTTAATTTCCAGTATTGCATTTTGCGATCAGCTGAGGAGTCAGATCGGATGTAAATAATTTAAAAAAGTATATGCAGTCAGACGCTGTTATGTCATAACGCCGCCGAAACATGATACTACCACGTGGTCCCCTTAACAATGTTGGATCTCATATTTTTTTTAAAGAATTATTTAAATCTTAGCTGAAATTGAAATGCAATATCGGAAATAAATAAATATTTATATTCATATTTTATTTCGTTTTTCAAAATTGTCAAATTACATACACACACGTATATATATATATATATATATATATATATATATATATATATATATATATATATATATATATATATATATATATAATGCTCCTCTATTCAGGGTTGAGCACTCTTTAAGTGAAGTAATTTATATATATATCAGAGAAGTCGCAGAGATTGAGAGGATAAGCTGGGAAAGGCAGAATAGCAAGTGACTGGCGGACAAGAAGTATCAAAAAATTATTTTGGCAAATTCTCATTTTGATCATATTTTGTCTATAAGTTATTCTACATTCTAGACTGAGAATTAGACTCTTTCTTTGTGTTCCTGATATTTTTACCAAAACGTTCCAGTCAACCTATTCTTCAGCTTTCGTCGATTTTATAATCCGTAGGAAAAAAAAGGGAAAAACCTTATTTCTTCATCATAATTGGCGACAGAAAAATGGGTTGGTAATATACCAGGTAGGATCTGGGATTTTGAACGGGGGTAGGGTCGTCATATTGTTTCTGTTTTGACTCCACCCGTCTAATTAATCAACGGATACAATATCTTTTTAGGTTAGTCGTCTGGTTGAAAACATGTTTTTTTCTAGACATAACAAAAAATAAATGCTTGAAAGTTCAGCCTTCCTTAGTTTCTTATGTACGGCTGATGTGACATGTGCATATATTGTCACTTAGCAAGCCAACCAGAATCTTTCAAAACTGAAGAAATCTATATGTTGGTAGTTTCGGCTGGTAGAGTGAGGCCCATTCCCCCAGGCCAGGCCTTCTCACCGAAAGAGAGGGGTTGAAGTTAGGACCTTTTAGTCATTGAATGACAATGGTGCAGTGCAATTGTTTTATACGAACCCTACTTAATGTTCCCATAAAGAAAAAAAAATTCATTTGTGACTAGAAGCAGGGTTGCTATCAAGTTATATCCCAAATATATCCTTTCACCAGCCCCAGAATATATATTCTTTTGACCTTGCTCTTGGACAAGGGCTGCGAATACCAACAGCTTTACAATCGATTGAACACAGCCTGTAGGTAGAATCGGATTTGCATGTGGGTCTATCAGGCTGCAGTTCAGGGCCTCATAATCTAAGGAAAGATTAACCATTAATTTTATTTAATTTGTAACAATCAAAATCTGGAGCGTATATTAAGTTACACAATGTTTATTACGAGTAATAAGATAAATGATTTCCTTGAAATAAATTATTAAAACGTAATGGAAAAATACTTATGTGAAAAAAATCATAAATGATTGAGACGTTTGGCATCAAAGGGGAAACACTGTATACAGATAATAAAAAACTATAGTTACATAATCATTCTTTAAAAAAGATTTAGAGATATCTCGGCAACTCCCAATGATCTTTACGTGATCCCCGGAAGTGTCCCATCCCTTCTGTGAGGGGCCCAGTCCTAGCCTGGGGACTGCTGTTACTTTTAATCCGGTACTCCCAGTGAGTTTTCAAAAACAAACATATCAACTGGTTGAGAGTTCAAAAGACTAGATTAGCAATAAAATGATTTTCAACAAGTCCAGACGATGCATATCTAATTTTAATCCCCTCTATTTTTGTGAAGATTATCTCCCCTTTGTTTTTCAAATTTCTCTTACTGTTCTGGTTGCGACTGTCGCGTCTTTTCGGCTCGTTGACCGTCACATGAATGGATTAATCTCGTTCGTTAATCTCGCACGTCTTCGTGGCCAGAGGAATATGTGCAAAGAAGCAGCTCTGTATATCTATACACGCCTATAGGAATTAATATGAATCCTCTCTCTCCCTCTCATATATATATATATATATATATATATATATATATATATATATATATATATATATATATATATATATATATATATATATATATATATATATATATATATGTATAAAATTTTGAGTGCATTATATTATTTTAAACGATCTCTCGAAGAATGTGTCACATAGCCTACACATAGAATACACAATTATAGAAAATGGGGCTGCAGCAGGAATCGAACCTGCGATCGATTAGGTAGCTTTTTAATTTAGCATTGCTCTTACCATTGAGTTAAACTACCCATCGAAAAGGCAAAAGCCCAAATACGTGCTCCGTTCCCACGTTCTCATTTTTTGTTTATTCACTGTCCATATCAGCATTATTGTTTCCCAACGTAGACAATTATATCAATAAGAAATGGATATATAATGTGAACTAAGAATGCATTATATTATTTGAAACACTATTTCATATTCATTCATCCATATATATATATATATATATATATATATATATATATATATATATATATATATATATATATACTGAACAAAACATATACCGTTGTCACCACATAACTAGACACAACAATCCATTGCTAATAACCATTGTAACATGATCCTTGATAAACTCCACTTATTTAGACATGTACACACGTATAGTAGATTAGACTATATTTTTAACAACTGCATATGGCCCGTTGCATCCTTTCCCCAGCATGAGGTTGACCATGATTAATGACAGCCGCCACCTAATCAACATCCGGGTATCAGTATAAATTGGTCTGCTCGCATCTGTTTTTCCATTCTTCCTGAAGACTCTTTTTGAATACGCAAAACGTGTTGCATCTACAAGAAATTATCTATATGTAGTAAAACAATCTCAGATTTCTTATTATTTATATTGTTCCCATGTCGATGATGTGATATATATATATAATGGGTACTAGTATCCGACATAGTAATTTACGCCGTTTGCTCACTACTTCAAGTAATTCGGTACGAGCAAAAACTAAGTTACCAAAATGCCTTACTCATCCCAAGTTTCAACAATGAACATTTAAGGCAGGGCAAAGTCCCGATCGGAGATAAAAACACCAAGATCAAAATCGAGGACATAGAACTTGAGAAAGTAGATCACTACATCTACCTCGGGCAACAAATCTCCATGAGATCCTCAAAAGGAGAAGAAATCAAATAAAGAACCACACTAAGATGGAAAGCCTTTGGCAGAGCAAGCTCAACCTTCAAAAACAAGAAGATCCCATTAATCCTAAAAAGAAGGGTATATAACCAATGCATCCTCCCAATAGTCACTTATGGAGCTGAAACATGGAACCTAACCAAGAGACAGATCCGCAAATTGAGAACCATGCAACGTGCACATGAAAGAATTATGCTGGGCCTCACATGAAGAGACTGCAAGACAGCACAGTACATCCGAGAGAAGACAAGAGTCAGGGACATCATAGAATCCATTAAAAAGCTCAAATAGCAATGGCGAACAACCGATGGATATTGCGACTCACTACATGGATCCCCTGAGATCACATGTGCAACCGAAGCAAGCAGAATATTAGATGGAGAGACGAGCTAGACAAATTCAGAAATTACTGGCTCCCCGACGTCTTTGATAGAAAATTGTGGCGAATCCTGGGGAAGGTCTATGTCCAACGACGGACATCGAATGACTGATGATGAAAGTCCTGATACACGGATACATAAGAATGTCACAACACAGGAATAATCTGAACTCAGTTACAGTGTTTAACTGCTAAATTAAAAAATAATGGTCGTACATACTACAGAAATCTCGTTACGATTCAAATCGATCTTGTTGAATAAAGTGAATAAAGTTGAATAAAACAGTATGGAAGGATCAATATCTACGTAAACAGTCAGTTATAAGATGAATTTAAACCTCAAATCTCCACTATATAGTGTTTGATTTCTGTGATTAAAAGAGAGATGTTGGGCTAAGTGCATTGACAAATACTTTTGAAGCAATATCACAACAAAAATTGAACGAACTTTTTGGTCACGTTTTAAAAGTATTAAAGAGCAAAGTGTCCGAGACTTTCTCTCTCACTCTCTCGCCCCCTTTTCTCTCTGTCTGTCTGTCTGTCTGTCTGTCTCTGTCTCTGTCTCTGTCTGTCTGTCTGTCTGTCTGTCTCTCTCTCTCTCTCTCTCTCTCTCTCTATATATATATATATATATATAAACACTAGTTCAAAAAGTCAAACGATGTGCAGTATAAAATAACATCCATATACAATATTTATGATAATACTTTATATAAAATAACAAAGTACGTGTATGACATAAACTATATATTAAAATCACAGATTAAAAGGAGGCGGTGTTCAATCAACACTGCTAGGGTGCCTTGTTGATATTACTGTCTTGTTTTCAAAATCTCCGTAACAGTTACATGGTAAAAAGAACTGATGATCCCAACAAGAGGCAATATATACATTGTACCATAATAACAAAGTATATGTAAAATAAGGGAAAACATTGAAGAAAATAACATAAATTGCGTTGACAGATATTGGGAAATAAGTGACTGAAATAACACAATTTTTTTTGTTGATATCTAGCGTTTGAAGCTGTAAAGAATGTATATATATATATATATATTCTAGCTAGGGTACCCGGGGTTGAACTGCGGATTCTTCTCTTTCATCCATCTTTCCTTTTTTTCCCTGCCTTTTCTTCGTCTCCTTTTTCCTTTCTGCTTTCCCCCATTCTTTTCTACATCTGTTTCACCTTCTTCCTCCAATCTATTCCCTCTCTCACAAAATTCGTTTTTCTCTCACTCTTTCTCTTTCATACACAATTCGCATTCCTCTCTCTCTCTGTTTATCTCTCTCACTTCTCTCACAATTTACCTTTCTTTCTTCCCCTCTCCCTTTCCACACAATGTGCACCCTCTCTCTTCCTCTGTTTTCACACAATTTGCCCCTTTATGGCTCTGTGTGTGTGTGTGTGTGTGTGTGTGTGTGTGTGTGTCTCTCTTCACTCTCTGTTTTTGATTACAACCTCTCTCTCTCTCTCTCTCTCTCTCTCTCTCGCCATCCTTTCCGATTCCCAGAGACTAATGCGAGAAGGTTCTGTAAAATGTCCAAAATCCTCGGGCGTGTGGCACCAAACCCTGGTTTATTATTCTAACCTTCAGAACTGTGGGAAACCAAATCTTTCACGGAAGATCCCTCAAGTCAGTTGACCGAAATCTACTTGCAAAATACACTCAGTTCCCTCATAGATATTTTTTGAACTACATTTGCACACACGCACACATATACACACATATACACACATACACACACATATACACACATATACACACATACGATCATGTGAACTTTTTTTTACCATTTTTTTACTGCTGAAAAAGCAACTTCATAAGTTAAATTTTATAAAGTCCCAAAATATCCTCGACTACATACCACGCAAGTCATCTTTAATCCGATCAGTGTTATTTGAACGTGTTAACCCTCAACTATTTCTGAATGATTTTAGGATCTTGGTGGATGTAATTTTGTTATATATATATATATATATATATATATATATATATATATATATATATATATATTGTGTCATTCACAGACAGCTGTTTCGATGTATTACATCTCTTCAGTGTGGCTATAGACTTTCCATTATCCCATCCCGTACCACGTGGCAGAATTGAAACCGTCAATTCAGACCCGCAGGCTGAATTTAAGCGATTTATTTATTTACGCATAGATTCCTCATCCACCAGAGTGCTCTATTCCTATGGAAGAGCACTGCATAAGCTTACAATGGATGAGTTACCTCACTTGAAGAGTGCTCAACCCTGAATAGAGGAGCATTAATTATTGGATCATCCACAGACAGCTGTTGCGTTGTATTACATCTCTTTAGTGTGGCTATAGACTTTCCATTGTAAATTTATTCTTTATTATGGGGTTCATAAGCTGTTCTACCGAGTCCTCTAGGTCATAGATTTGACAGGAGTTCCCTTTGCCTTTGTGGAAGTATTTCGACAGTAAGGCTGACCAGAGTAGTTAAACCACAGGACGTAAACTTAGAGAGTTTTAATTCTTTGTTTTTTCTTTGTTTTTAGTAGATTTCGCGAGAACTGCTGAACCAAAAAACTTCAACCCCAACACTGCATCACCTCGAGTGCTGACTAATATATCTAGCGGATGACAATTTCGTACAATGGCCTATTATCGTGTAATAGCAGTTCATACACACAGAGACACAGATTTCTTCAATTGTATGGAGAGGGAGCTGTTCAATTTTCATTATCATATTACTAGTTTTACCCCACCAGGAACAGATTTAGACCTTGGATCGGGGGAGGGGGGGCATTTCAAGTTCGTGGGGCCTCTCATCCAAAGAAAGTAGACATATCCAATCTCAAAATTCATTCATCGAATTCCGTTCATTGCGTGTAATTCGAATTGACAAGTTGAACATATATAGAAAGGTTGAATGAGTTATATATCAGAAGTAGACACTCGCATAAATGTAGATATATGCCATCAAATCTCCAAGTACATTTTTCGGTAAGACTAATTTATTTTCATAATTCATACTTCAATTACTATAGACCCAATTTACATGTAGTTTTTAATTCTAGATCGAAATTACAAGCAGTAAGTTTAACAATTTATTCAAAAACAATTGAAGGCGTTATAATGACATGGATCCCAAGTAGTAATTATCCATCGATTTCCTATTGGAGAAACTATTTTTTAAACTATCATATTTTTGTAAAGAGTGGCCCCCGGGGTTAGAGAGAGACTTGGGGCAATTGTCCCCTTTGCCTTCTGTAAATCCACCCGGACATTCATTCATCTAACTGTTACTTTCTAGATTGAGCATATAAATATTTCGTCCTTGTAGAATTCTCTTTACTTTTAACCTTACGCCAGACTATACTAACCTTAGTAAATACCCACTCAATCACTCTCTTCCAGGCTTTCTATCCCGTACTGCTTGCTTTTGTATCTCCTCGGTCGTGACGCCTCTTTCAAATTGATATGCTTTTAGTCGCTTCAGTCATTTTCTGACTTTTTTTTTTCTCGGTCATCTATTGAAACGCGCTGAGTATCTCTACCCCTTGGGGCTGCAAAGTAACCACACAAATGAACAGACATGAAGTTTGCTCTAACCGCAAAGCAACCCCGAAAGAGAAAACGACTGATGAGAAGCGTGGCGATTAACCACAAGCAGCTATTAAATTCACACTTGGCTCTTTGTTAACCGTTCGTTGCTCTCACGAAACGACGAAAAACGAGTCCGACGGTATCATGCAGTGCTTAGTAGGGTTGCCAACTTTTCGAAATGAAAATATTGGATGGGGGAGGGGAGGTCGCTGAACACCACTATGTTTGAGGGGATATCCAGCAGATCATCATCATCATCATCATCATCATCATCATCATCATCATCATCATCATCATCATCATCATCATCATCATCATCATCATCATCATCATCATCATCATCATCCTCCTCCTCCTCCTCCTCCTCCTCCTCCTCCTCCTCCTCATCATCATCATCATCATCATCGACGACGATGACGACGACGACGACAACGACAACAACAACAACAACATATCAGTGCCTGTCTTTGGACATACGCCTTTCCCAAGATTTGCCAGACTTCTCTATCATAGGAGTCATGGGGTCGGCGTTTTCTGGATTTGTACAGCACGTCATGCAATATTATTTCCCGTCGGTAACTGTTTTGCATATGATCTCTGGGGACCCACGTTATGGGCTGTGATGTCCAGCGGTTGTCGGATATTCTTGTGACATGACCAGCCCAATGCCATTTTAGTTTTCCGATGGATTCTATATCTCTAACTCCTGTCTTTTCTCAGATATATTGTACTTGTCTTGTGATCTCTCCACGTGAGACTGAGCACAATTCTCTCATGTGCACGTTGTGTGGTTCTCAGTTTGTTGGCCATGTTTAAGTTCCTCGTTTCAGCTCGATAGGTGACTACCAGGAGGATACATTGGTTGTAGATACTTATAATGACCTGAAATGCTTCAGAAGTAAAGTACGCTTGAATAATTAGGAGTAATGTGAAGATGTCTGAAAAAACTGCCATTTTTTAACAAAAATTTGAAAAATGATATATTGATAAACTGTAGTGTAGGTAATTGTCGGATTAGGGGCGTCAAAAGTTATTTGCAGAATTTCAATTTCGCAAGGGATCTGCGTCCCGACTCCAGTGAAATTCGAGTTAGTTAATATAGGACATTTACAAGTTAGTATAGGATGTAGGATTGTCCTATTAAATATAAGACGATTGACAACTCTATTGCTTTGCCTAAAAAAAATCCTTACTTCGGCCTTGTGTTCTGCTTTCTTAAAGCTCATTGGAATTGCTGCTCTCTCAACAGTATTAATTAATCCCCTGAGTCCTTTAACCCAGTGCTTAATAAACTATTTCAGGGTAATTCACCCTTAAATCTTCTTCAATGTTCATTCACCCACAACTAAATTTCCTTGTTTCTGGTCGTTTTCGTCTTGTTCTCCCTCGTGTATAATTTCATAAATATTTCATAATTCATTTTGTATCGTGAGTAGAAAATATGATTTATCATATTTCCTTAGTCTTAACTTTATTCAAGTATTTTAACATTCTGAAAATATCCGAAGAAAACTCTGAGTGACAGAGAAATTAAACCAAGGAAAATTAGTATTTTCCTAGTTTGCATAAAAGTTTTTAATTGTAGTTAGAACTTCAAACAAAAGTTTTCTATTTGCTTATATAAGGGTATTCGGAAAGTAAACGTATTTTCAAAAAGTTGATAAAAACAAATGCTAGTGAAGTTTAATTAAATGCTATCCATCAACAACGTAATCACCATAATTATCAATGTTAGCGTCCCAACGGGAACGCAGTTTTTTTGATTCCTCGTAGAAAAAAAATCGTCGTTTTTTGTTTGTTTTTAGATTCCGTCATTTTGCTAGTCAAAGTCTCTTCCCTTCACGGGATTAAACTTTTCTATGCACTATAAACATCATAAACAACACACTGTCGGATAAAAAAACATTATGAACTATATCAGAATGTTTTTTCGTACCATTTAACTGGGGTATTGGCATTATAGATTGGCTTATAATTTATAGCATTGAAATACGTGATTACTTTCTGAACACCGTAACGTTCACCATCCCCCACCAAATTAAGTCATTCATCCGTAATTTTTCAAATTTGCACATCTTGTTTCACTCATCTCCGAGATGGTTTCATCCACTAATTAAAGGAGCACTGCTTTCATCATCATCAGTCTTTTAACGTCCAACATAGACCTTCCCATCCGCTGCATTTCTCTATCATGGGCTTCGCAGAGCCAGCATTTTCTGAATTTGTCAAGTTCATCTCTCCATCTTGTAGTTTGTCGGCCTCGTTTTCGCATGTGGTCTCTGGGAATCCATGTTGTGAGTCGTAATCTATCCTGAATAAAAAAAAAGAAACATTAGTCGATATACCATATAAGCCAGACTATAAAACAAATGGTTTACCTGTTCAATGGGAGTACCATCGCTCACAGCAACTCATCCAAGCCCCATAAATGTCAATATCGAGCTGAAATTATACCCACCTCGTCAGTACCTGAAAATGTTTGTCAGAAGCGACGTTCCTTAGGATTTTTAGAAGCCAGTGTGCGCAAAAATCTTGTGTTGTGCAAATTGTTTTCCCCGTTGCAAAAATATATGCTTGAGCAAATGTAAACTTGATATTGCTGCAATATAATTTTGGCACGAACGTTGGTAATAAATAACTGTATTGGCATATTTTTGTATAATCCGAACATGATTCCGTTTTACGGAGTAACGTATTTAGTTAAGATGTTATTCTATACTTTGAACTACTTTGTTCAGTTTGTTGTTCAATTAAATAAAGCATTAATGAATTTTTATGTGATGCAAACTCAGTGTAAATAATATCTATAACACCCATAAATTCACTTATTATTTTTCTATAAGAAAAAGAAAAAGAAGACGGTTTAGAATTTTTTTTTTGAATAAGATATAATAAATACAATAAAACAAAACTGAAAATTTTCAATGTATATCTTATATCTTCGTAAGTCAAGATTCAAATGTAAACCTCAAAAACTTTAATGGTGCTTTCTGCAAAAAGAAACGATATAAAATTCGAACATCACATAACAACGTCCCATTAAAGTGGGGCTTTTTAAAAAAATGATTTAAAAAAAAAAGGTGAAATGTGTGTTGAGTGAGGGAAAACGAAATATAGCTTAAAAGTCACACATCAATGTTAAAAAAAATCATGGTGTGCTTTCAAATCTTTGGTGAACAATTACCGAAGAGTTCACGGAGAATACGAACCAGTTCACCGAAATTAAGCCATCTGATTCGTGAGTTCTTTATCCTTAATATACCTACTTCTGTGGTGTGCTAGAGCATCAAGAACTCCCTCAACTTTGTCTGGGACATGTACTCGAAGGTCATTATCGAAATTGCAAGTCTTGTTTTTACTGAAGTGCTTGCTCAGCTCTGTCACTGACGGTTCATTTTTCACATCGCTGCGATGCTTATTGAAACGCCTGCCCAAAGCAGCAGCTGTAAATCCCACGTATTAGAGGTCATGTTTTGCACATTCCACAGCATACATAATATTTTTAGATTGACAAGAACCTCCCGAACATTTTGCATGTATTGCCAGATCTAACATTTTTCAATGTTTCTGTTTGTCCCATGTGGTTACATAATTTGCGCGGGCAACCGCGTTTTTTTTGTATTTTTGAAATTCTCCTGCGTGCGTCTGATGCTAGGTCCTGGTGTTTCTTCAAGTTTTGGTTGACAAGAGACTAAGATTGATCGAAAGTTCCGGTTTCGGTGGCACGAAACTATTGGGGGTTCCGGAAAGGCTGCAACGAATTCTGGGTGATCCTCTATTAATATCTGATGATTTCTATGCATTTTTTAATCTTCATCATCGTCATCATCTCTATCCTTTACAATCTATTACAAAGTCGTTACCAACAACTTAGGGCAAAAGAAGTTTGAAGTGATGCACAATTTTTTCTCTCCCTCAGTCTTATTTTGTGAGTGTGTTGCTGTTTCTTTTGTTCGTTAGTATACACTAGATGATTCCGTTCTTCTCAGTATACGGACGGTGTCTGTAAGCACCATCTCCTGGATTTCACAGAGAGAAGGGTCGCCAGGGGGAAGGAATAATAATAATAATAATAATAATAATAATAATAATAATAATAATAATAATAATAATAATAATAATAATAATAATAATAATAGAAAAATACCAGGATCTAGCGAGAGAAATGAAAGAAATGTGGAACATGGAAGCCAGGGTAGTGCCAATCATAGTTGGTGCACTAGGAACTGTCCCAAAGACACTGAGGGCGAGACTGGAGCAGATCGGGATAGAGGGAAGGATTGAGACTGTACAGACCACAGCACTGCTAGGAACTGCGCGGATACTGAGGAAAGTGCTAGAAATATAAAGACTGCAACACTACTTGTTAACAGTGACCTAACAAAGGATGGGAAATGAAAGCGGGAATGTGAACCATAGCACTGGCATGATAGGAAAAGGAGAGAAGAGACGTTGGCTGAAGACCTGAGGAGACTTATTGTCACTCAGCCTTCAGCAATGACCACTGGGAACCGGTGTCAAACTGTAAACCGCAGTATTACTGTGGCCTATGAGAACTAGGAGAGAAGTGCTGGAGACTTGAGGAAACTTGCTGTCACTCAAACTCCAGCGGTTACCACCAGGCAATTGGTGTGAGATTGTAAATAATAATAATAATAATAATAATAATAATAATAATAATAATAATAATAATAATAACAACAACAACAACAACAATAATAATAATAATAATAATAATAATAATAATAATTATTATTATTATTATTATTATTATTATTTGTTAAATCCCAAATAATCTAATCATCCATCTGTACATTATTTAAGGTAACTAAACCTTTGTTCACGCATTTATTTTATTTGTGCGCTGGTTGCAAAACGCACAGCTTAGGTCAGAAGGTACAATATTGCTATTTCTTAACCGATTGGGAATGGCTGACGGAATATTTTGCGAGAAATTACCCCATTTTAGGACCGTTGCGTTTAAGTGAGAAATTTCAATGTCCTGGGTCTTCTTTCTTTGGCAGTCAATAGGATGATGATTTACGTCGATTCGCTGAGTTGATAAAGAAGGCCACATCGTGCAGAATACACCGGTTTCCGTACGATAGTCTGGTCAGCACCTAGATGGGTGATCGTCCAGGGATACAAAGTGCCGTAACCAGCTGAAGAGGCATTCCCTGCTATCATTCTGATCTCCAAACGTATTGAAAATTACTTACGGAGCTTTTAGCATGGCCGAGAGAGGGAAAGTAGAAGTTGGGTGCAACACTTCCTCCATACTAAACGATCAGGCATAGAAACCAAGAGCTGTTTACCTAACGGGGGTCTTGGTTGAAAGAAGTGAAACCTATGATTTTACTGTAATGGTCGACGGAATATTTTGCCAGGAATATATTTTTCATAGATTTTTTTACTCCTAAATATAGGCGAACTGACAGATTTGGAAGATGCGAGGTTTTGCATCCTTCCTACCACCTCACAAAAAAATACGAGATAAAGAAGGACTCATTCAGTAACTTGTGAATGCGAGACAGTGCAAAGCTCCCTCATTGGCAACTGAGTAACCTCATGGGAGAGTATCTCTCACTCCAAAAGCAGTTTGAAAAAAGATTTGAATCTTTTACTATCATTAAGCCAATGATCACTGCAGCACAGTCAGGAGCCCCCATCTTATTGATTTCAAAGTTTCATCAAGGCTGCGCAACCACTTCTCGAGATATTCAGAATGGCTGGGTATTTTCCGGAGAGACACCGTACAGTCGTGAACCATTCGGTATTCAATGGAAAACAGATGCAATCAGAGCAGTACGTAAGGCAATGCAAATATTGTATTTGCAAAATACCGGGGAGACATCGTACAGTTGTGAACCATTCGGTATTCAATGAGGTACAGATGCAACCAGGGCCGTACGTAAGGCAATGCGAACGTTGTATCTGCAAATACCAGGGAGACATCGTACAGTCGTGAACCATTTGGTATTAAACGGGGCACAGATGCAACCAGGGCTGTACATAAGGCAACACAAACGGTGTATCTGCAAATACCGGGGAGACATCGTCCAATCGTGAACCATTTGGTATTCAATCGGGAACGAATGTGACCAGGGCTGTACGTGAGGCAATGCAAACGTTGTATCTGCAAATACCAGGGAGACATCGTGCAGCCGTAAACCATTTGGTATTCAATGGGGAACAGATGCAACCAGGGCTGTACGTAAGGCAATTCAAAGGGCCACAAGATCTTAGGATGCCTCCAAAACATATCTTGAAAATATTTTACACTGATAAATAACAAACTTTCATTTGTACATCTTTTGTGGTACACCTTATATAGTTTTGGATGATGATTCAACAAATGTAACCTGTTTTCTTGTTTTACGTCTTGTTTTTCATTATGAGATGAAGATTATATTTAAGCATATACCTCCTATAGAGCACTATAGGGAGTCCAAGCATATATTTAAAAGAAAAAAAAATATTTCGACTTCTTATGCCATTACCAACGTTTTAAATAGAAATATTCCAGATGCGTTCAGTATTTAGAAAAATCAGTTATGAACTCTTTACAAAATTCAGCAAAAATGCGACGAGGACACTTGAAACCTTCACAACACAATTTAAATCACGCAACAGGAAAAATCATAGAGAATAATTTTGCTTTTCTGCATTGAAGAGTTCTGACTGATTCAAATCTTGTATTCATTTAACTTACACCTCGTGCGCAGTGGGTCTGAAAAGAGAACATCTCTGTGACCAAAAAGTGAGACGTCACTTGATGAAACGGACTTGAAATTCGTAATCTGTGTCGAAAATTGGCCTAAAAAGTCGCACTGCAATCTTGTTGAGAAAAAAAAGTTCATTTTTATAGTTCAGTTTTATTGATCCATATAATACTTTGCGTTAAATTAAGCATCATGATTTTATGAATATTAGTTGGCCTAGTGATATCGTGTATCATCATCATCATCATCATCATCATCATCATCATCATCATCATCATCATCATCATCATCCTTTCAACGTCCGTTGTTGGACATAGACCTTCCCCAGGATTCGCCACACTTCTCTATCATGGGCGTCATGGGAGCCAGTACTTTCTGAATTTATCTAGCTCATCCCTCCATCTAATATTCTGCCGGCTTCGGTTGCACATGTGATCACAGGGGATCCATGTCGTGAGTCGCGATGCCCATTGGTTGTCTGCCATTTTGCAACATGGCCAGCCCACTACCATTTGAGTTTTTTTTAATGGATTCTACGATGTCTCTGACTCTTGTCTTCTCCCGGATGTACTGTGCTGTCTTGCAGTCTCTCCATGTGAGGCCCAACATAATTCTTTCATGTGCGCGTTGCATAGTTCTCAGTTTGCGGATCTGACTCTTGGTTAGGTTCCCTCGGTCCAATGAGTGTAAATGCCAAATTTGGTTGGGCGAGTCTGACTTTTAGTTTTATGTAGAAATAGATGGGAATCAGATCATTATTATCGGCTTGAGAGCTAACGCAGTCCACACAGTTTTCCTCTGCAAAAGGGGAAACCATTTGTGAATTTTGCTCATGTATACAGATTATTCGTATCCTAATGGCACCATTCTAAGCACGGGGTGAAATCAAAAGTTGAAATGAGAAGTAGTTCGACCGGAAATCAGCCATTATGAAACAATATAAAAGATTTCATTTTTGTTTTGAATTGTTTGAAAAAGATAGATGAAAGAATATACGTACTTTGCTTTAATGAATCACCACAGCCCGAACTTATCATCTAAAAATATAATCTAAAATTATCCAAACAAATAGATTTTTTTAATTCAAGTCATCTGAAAAAAAAAGAATACCAGCAGAAGATTTGGGCATAGTTAGTCGAAAATGACCATAAATCTGCCTCCCCCGAAGCGCTTAAAAAACGAACAAAAACTGAATTGTTTTTAGATAGTGCCTATTGGTACTTGCATGTGAATCTTCCTGGTTGTGTCCAGAGACGCCCTGAGACAGAAACCCAGACGAACAAAGAGAGAAGAATCTGTAACCCACTTGTCTGCTTGGTCAGGCGGGCCATTTGTGGGACTACGGTGATTCGATACAAAAATAGAAGCCTCCTCCCTAAGAAAAATTATGCACTGTGCCCCATCAATGTTAAATTCGACCCCAAACATAACATAACAGTCATTGCATACTTTTGAGATGATTTGAAGTATTGTAAATGTTATGCTTGAAAACTGTCTAGGTCTATTCCTCTATTTTTTTAATGGTCTGCGCAGGACCAAAAAGCCTGTGAGCAACTAAAGAAGTGAAGTGTGCAGAAAATGTTTTTACTTTTGATATAATCATTGAGTTTTTGTCAAAAGTTTATAAAACAAAAACAGTTAATTATAACAATATGCGTGACCAGTGTATTGGTGTGGATTATGATTTATCCGGCAATATTGAAGTAAAATGACGATTTCAGAAGACCATGTTAAGTGCAAATAAAATTTCTTTAGCTTATTTCAATGTTTTGCCAGTGCATATTTTTCGAGAAAATATAAAAACAATGAATATTGCGTAAAAGAAATGGTTTACTTTAGGGGTTCTCAGCCTGGGGTATCCATATCTAAGGATAGGAGAAAATTGAGAAATTATCACTATTATGAAATATGCATACACACTGTTAATATTGAATCTAAGTATTTCGAGTTAAATTTATCGTCTTTGCACTGACCAGCCGTTGTAAAAGCAAGAGCAAGGCGCCATCTTGTTTTTGGGTGGTAGCAGAAATTTCAAAGCGGCAGACGTGACGAATGTAGTCAAGAAGAATAAAGAGTTTGTTGCAAGTAATCTCCTGTTGTTTGTTAAAGTTGAAAATTATGTCATTTATCATTTACCTCGTAAATCTCACTCCTACGTACTGTACAAGTGGTTCTTTCTCCATTTTTGCTTTACTAAAATCAAGAAAAAAAAAAGAATTATTATGATTTTTTTTTCTATGAATATTACTCTCTTCTACTCAGAGAGTTTTTTCCTTGTCCCAGAATGTAGTTTTCCATAACACCAACATATCACCTTTCTTATTTATGTTGAGTTTCACTTCAATTTTCGCCCAACGATGGGAAATATCGGAACAGAATATTCGTTTTGTATTCTGCAATTTAATTGCATTCATTATTGTTATTTCGCTGATCTGTCTCAAATGGCGTGTGTAACAGAAAAAAAGTGGATATATGTTGCTTTTGATTCTACCAATGTTTGAGACCAAGATTGAGTTGAAAAATCGCTTTGTACGACTTCTGATTAGGTATTGAGCCATGGAAGGTCATCAGGACTGAGATACTATCTCGAATCCATGCACAGTAAAGACGTTGGTACGTTGATACTTTCGTTGTGATCAGAAAAGTACTTTCTCAGGGCATGGGTTTGATCCGCCAAGCAAACTTCTTTTGGAAGTTTCTTACAGAGTTCCAAATAAGATTGATGAAGAAAAAGGACCACACGTTTGGAGAAAGTCTTAGTGAAGCCCTGTGCCTTAGAAATGGTTAAAATCATGTTGAGAGATTATGTAGAGAAAAAAAAACTGATGTGCCTTTATCCAATTTCATTGTAAGCCAGAGAATAAAAGAAATGTCATGACATCAGTCAACTGTTTGTATTCGTACGACATGTTCATGAAAAGATAAGAGAAAAGTTTTTATTCTAAACTACAACTAAAGCAGAAGATATGCTTCAATCATTTTTCGAACGCCATGACTTAGAATGGGACATGATTGAATTTACTTGTACAGATGGGGCTCCTGTCATGATTGGCAAGTATCTGGATTCGTTGCTCTAGTCAGGGAGGGAGGTCTGTGTGTTCTGACCACACACTGTGTTCTACATAGACCAGCATTAGTACTTAAAACATTCCCAACGAAACTTGAAGAACTGATGGGAATAGCTGTGAAGACAGTAAATTTTTATCGTAGCCGAGCTCTGAATTATCGGCTGTTTCAAAGATTCTGGGATAACATTGCTGCAGAATATTCTGTTTCATTATACCACACAAAAGTAAGTTGTTTAAGTTGTGGCTGGGTGTTCGCGTGTGTAGTTGAGTTTCAGGATGAATTTCTCTCGCATCGCTAGCCGCCTCTTGCAAGCCACTTTGAAGATGAAAGTTTTATTGTTTACCTCACGTATGTGGCCGAGACTTTCAATATTCCTGAACAATATGAACAAATTGATGCAGGGCGGGCATGTCGACATAATTTAAGCCGAAGGAAAGTTTATGGCATTCACAAGAAAGCTATTTGAAGTAGCTTTTTGTAAAGCGAAATCCTTGCAAGTCTCCCAACTCTTGACGATATCCTTATCAACAATGACAAAACATTGCCTGTTGACGTACTAAATGAGATCAAGAATAATTTCGATGTCCTAATTACCAATTCCGAGCGTTACTTCTTCGATACTGATGACTTCGTGGAGGAACCATTTTGGATCCCAAACCCTTTTTTATTTGACATATCCATGATGAGTGACAATTATCCATCGAAGGGCGATTTAATTAAATTCCATGAAGATCCGAAAAGGAAAACCGATTTCGAGAAGTCTGACATGGATATCGAACGGTTTTGGTGTGAACAAATTTCATCTTACCGTAGTTTAACAACGAAGGCGATGAAAGTCATTGTTACTTCCACAATTACGTATCTGTGCAAACGCGGTTCCCAGTGTTATTGAACTTAAAATCAAAATGGTGAAACCGTCTTGATGCTTCGGTTAGAATGAGAGTAGCATTACCAAAAACTGTGCCAAGATTCCATATTTTGACTGCAGGAAAACGAAACCAAAAATACCTCCAAGAAAAAATAAATTAAGAAAGAGAAATAAATTCGCTGTTTTTATTTTATTTCATTTTATTTTTTTTCAGTTGTACTAATTCGTTTGTTTTATTTCATTGCGTTTTTTTTTTTCTTTAAAGAAGATGCTGATTTCGATGGCCGGGTCATGAAGGACGGGTCACTAGGGGCGATGATCATATAAAGGTTAAGGACACCTGGTTTATTTGGTGCATTGGGTTTTCTCTATTTATTTATTTATTATGATTTAATCCTGTATTATTTTTCATTACATAAATCTATTTTCATTACACAATTCATAAGCATATTGTACTTTTTCTTGTGTGTGGAAGGGCAGCCATGCTACTTAGAGGGAACACTGGTCGGGTGCACTACATTGTTTTTAATGTTGGATCATTATAAGAGAAAGTTCAGTAAAACAGACTCTGTTCAAAAGCTGCGTCGTTGTTTACACAATTTCTGACGCATGATTATGACATATTTGACAAAATCGCAGTATTTCATTAAAATTTCAACATTTCTTCGAAAATACAAAATTTCATAACAATTTCAAACAATTATTGAGTTTCAGAGTGAAGTGAAATTGGATGTGGGAGAAAGTAAATTTGGCTCTCATAGACCTGGTGACTTTCCTCCTTCAACATTTTCTTTCTTGTTCCCTCTTCTTCGTTTCGCAAGCAGCAAGCAGATTCTTTCTTCTCCCCAAATACATAACCCGTTTTCGCAAATAGCAGGCTCACTCACTCTTCTCTTGCAACCTCCCTCTTTCTCTCTCCCTCTCTCTCGCCCCTCTCTCTCCCTATGCATGGATGCACATTTTTTTTCAGTTCGGTCTGAAAAAAGTTGAATTATGCTCTCATAGACCACCCCCTCTCTCTCTTTATCTCTCCTTCTCCTTCTATGGATACTTTCAACCTTTTTTTAAAAGTTGGTTTGAAAGAAAATTTTGCTCCCAAAGACCTGGCGATGTTCGTCACAGGTAAAAGATAGAAAGTCTAAGCTGACCATGAAACTAGTGATTTCGTGAAATCCCTAGTGATTTCCTGAAATCCCTAGAGATTTCCTGAAATCCCTGAACATTCCAGTCATCAACTACGATCTATGTAGAATTGGTTAAAAAAACTTATAATGCTGATCATTACTACTGGAATGAGTTCGATTCTCACTAGGAGCACCTCTACAGTAGACTTGTGTCAAACTGAGATGTAAGCACACTGTAAGTACTGAAGCAAAATATACTTGATAATTATTGATTTTAGGTTACTCTTGCACAATACCACAGCAGATCGAGTTCGTTACAGTAATAATGGCCAGCATCAGAAGCTTGTTAACCATAACTGCATTGGTTGTGAAACTAGGGATTTCATGAAACTAATGAAATGTTCAGGGATTCACAAAATTCCTGGGGATTTCTCGAAATCACTGGTCTCACGATTTCACTGTAACAGCTACACTAAGCTAGTACCCGCCGACCTGGAATATCGAAAGATATCAAGCGAGCAAAACCTGTAACTTGAGAATTTAACAAAATTTGACTTTGAGATAACGACATTATCTTTCAGTTCCCAGAAAGAGTGAAAATTATCTTCCAATCCAGAGGGAGAGGAAGTGAAAGACTTGAAAAGATTGAATAATGATACTTCATTTGATTTGAAAAGATGAAAGTAACTCCGAAAAACATGTTTGATTAAAAAAAAAAGTGTGATTGGTATCGTTAATTTGAAATATATACGTAAACCGGTTTATTGGAGCGTTCAGGGAATAAACAGAAAAAAAGAGAGTAATAAAATATAATGTGTGAACTCAATAAAACACACGTCTGTGTTGACTTTCCGTTAGAATTATGGTTGAAACATTCTTTCCTTCTTTAACTTCCTCTTTGAAAAAAAATGAGCATAGTGTAATTTTTTACATTTTTATTTAAACGGACAACTCTGTCCTTGCTGACACCATGAAGAACGTATTGCCACAGACGATTACTATCGACACACGTTGGAAGAGTCAGATGGTCTCCGGAGGTTTATCGTGTGGGGGAGAGTGTGCACTCTACCTCTATAACAGACACTATTTTTCGCATTTTTTTTTCTTAGTAAAATCGAAAAAGTGGTGTAAAGCTAACTTTCGAAATACAAGGAATACCTATACCTCACTGGGTGTTTAGTGTTGAGCTAAAGTAATTTCAAATTTCCCACCGGTGCCAGGAATCGGTGTTTGGGCCCAGGGAAAAGGGATTCATGGCTGGCAGGACTCTCTTAGCTGGAGGATCGGGACAACGCAATTTTCCTTGACCCTTTTCTACCTGTTTAGCTCTATGCTGCACAAAGCTTTGTGAAAATAGGTCCGTTCTATGCCTAAGTTAGTAACTTTTTACAAACGGCTCCATTGATCAGTGTTCAAGCCGGGATAAAAGCCAAGGATTCGAATGCTGATATTCAAGGTAGGCAACTTCTTCTTTGTTTGAAGATAGGTGCAACACAATCTTCCTAGATTCCATTCATATTCGTTTTTTGTATTAGTTTTATATTACCCACCAGCGACAGTGATTAGTGTTCGAGTTCAGGTTATAAAGTACGCGTTTGAATGATGATTTTCAAGGCAGACAGGCTTATCCCTCTTGGAGGATCGGTGTAGTACGATCTCCCTACAATGTTTCCCCTTTTTAGCTCTGAACCATACTAAAGTAGCCTTTTTTTAATTTAAAAGGATCTGTTCTGTGGGTAAGACAGTTGACCATTTCCGATTGGTGTCAGAGACCGAACCCAGATAAAAGCTGGGATCTCGTTTGATGATCTTCAGGGCAGGTAACCCCTGTTACTAGGAAAATATGTGCAATACAACCAGTGGTGGTTTGATCATTCGGCTGGGTAACCCTGGGCTTCGGGATGGGGGGATGCTCAAAAGCAAAAAGGGAACTAGTTAAATTGAGTGCACATGTGTACACGCTGTTGTTCTTTTGTTCCTCGGTTTTTAAGATAGTCTGGCTGGTTGGTTACCTATGCACGTATGTATCACGCATACAGGCTGCATCAATCGAGCTAGAGGACTGAAAAATTAAGCATTTACTCTTTATTATGTCTAGAAAAAACGCTTTTACAGTCTTTTTTAAATCCCTCAAAATGAGGTTCAATTTGCAATGTACGTTTAGGCTAAATTGGTAACAATTTGTGCCTGTTTTTCTTGTTGTTAAAAAATTCCAACTTTATAGGGATCCAACAAAAAGCAAACGAAGTAACTTATGTATTTATCACTCCTTATTCCAATTTTTTTGATTGGTCACCCCAACACAACACGCTACCAAACGACGTTGGTTACGTGATTGTTTCCATTGAGTGACTAACCAGACCAGATTATTTTTTAGTGAGAAAAATCAATATGTAGGAATCAAAAGTGCATTACAATAATCAGGTGAAAGGAAACAGTTTCAACATGGCACCAGAGTTTAAGATCATCATTTGATGAATATTGCAGATTTATTGTAATAATGGAGAGTGTCCATTCATGTTACTGACAAGTCATACTGTCTCTGACTCATGACAGGCGCCCTCTAGCACTTGGCGCCCTGGGCGACTGCCTATGTTCCTGTTACCTTGATCCGGTCCTGGCCACTAAATACCATCGATATTTCACCGGTGAAATATTGCCTCGATAGACTTTCAGGATCTGCTTGGCCTGTCGGAAACGTGAAGTGGGGGGAAAAGAGCTTGAAGAAGAACGAGAACAACAACAGGTGTATGAGAGTTTTAGTTCGAAGGAACCAATGAATAACACAAATGTTGTTCCAAAAAATAGGAAAATAACTCTTCCCTCGGGCTTGTGGGTGCAAACAGGTTGGAAAATGTTGTCGTTAGCTTTGGCAGTCGGACAGTCACAACATGATGTAGATCAATTTTCCTTGCAGTTGTAATAATCCAGGAGTGGAAAACGCCCTCCTTATTATTGATTGATGTAAAAAACTGTAGCGGGACCGCTTTTTCCCCCCTCAGCGCAATAAAAACAGGCAAAAAACAGCTGATGTGAACGGGTGCAAATTTCGTTACTCTGATTCGCGTTATTTGCTGCTTTCCAACTTGGTACTTTTCAATCTCAAAAATGGACCAAATTTAGTTCTGCACAAAACTATTTGTTTCTCAGAAGTGTTCAAAATTATGCGTGGTTTGAAATAACCCTACCCTTATATCAGAGCGTAGCTAGGAAGGGGGCTATTTGAAAATGTACCTGGGCCCCCAATCGATGGAGGCCCTGAAAGCTTTATAAATATTAGTTCACGTACTGCATTTCTACTAACATAATATAATAACAATGATATATTTGTATATATATACAATATATACATATTGCACAAATCATTCTCTTTTTGGGTTGTTTTACGTCACTTAAATGATAGTGCAAATCAATCTATTGCAAAATTTCCTTTTTCTGAAAAATTTAACTATATGTTTTGGGTATGGGGCTCATACAGATCCAAGCCCCAGGGCTCCTTAATCCCTAGCTACGTACATGTAAACAACCATACATATACGGTGAAAGTAATTAGCAGTAGATTAAATATAAGTAAAATTATTTTTTTAGCAATAGAGTGGTAGTACTATGGAAAAGATTACCAGAATAGGTAGTGTTATCAACAGATGTAATCAATTTTTAAAAAGAATTATGATATCTATAACGTTTATAGTCCTTGATGCTGTGCAAATATAATTGTTATGTGTGCTCGTATATACACATCGTATATCTTTTTCACGCTGAAATAAATGTTCAAAATCCAGTACTAAAGCAAAGTTTACTACCACGCAAGAATGGTACGAGACAACATAACTACTTATGGACAATGGATAAAAAATATGTAATTCAATTTATATTTCCTACAAGCTTGGACTGGTTATGGATTTTTAAGTTTTTGATTATAAGATTCATTTGATTATTTTGGTACAGGAGCTGCTTAATTTGGACCAGAGACGGTACGAAATTGATCTTGTGCGGCAAAGGACATCTGCTTAGAAACATCTGATACTGTAAGCATATGCTGCAACACACGTACGCGTGTGGGCTCCCACGTAAAACCTGACCTTGTGTCACGATCTACTATGGTGGGGACGTAGTTGAATAACTACTGTAAACAGCCTGTGGCCTTGTGCCAGAAAAAAAAGGAAATCTTAGTAAAGAAGAAAGACTGGCTTACGGTTAAGTCACACTGAAAGCACCAGTTCTCGTTTGATTACCGAAGTTAAGCAGTGACGGAACTGATCAGCACTTAGCTGGGTGACTGCTCAAGAGCAACAAACATTGTGAACAGGCTGAAAGTACTTTTTATCATCTAATCATCAGAGTTAAGCAGCATCGAACCCAATCAGTATGATGGGTGACTCCTTCAGAAAATCAAGTAGTATATGCGGTTTGTGCTGAGTTAACTAAGTTTAGTGAACTATTGAGCAATCAAAGAGCTCATATCTCTGCCAGCGCCATTGTCATTAAAGGGGGTAATTGTGCATGACTCCGGCCTGAAATTTGATCCTTTTTCCTGGTAGCCCTGAAGAAAAGTAATCGAAATACTTCCAAACCGTAGTTTCATACACGGGCAGAAAATGATCTAACATGACAATCATGGTAGGCTGCTCCTCACATGCACTTTTGGAACGGGCATTGCCCCGGGGGCAACAATGCTACGATAAATGGTGCCTGGCATTCGAAATAAAATCAAGCTACCAACCTCTAGGCTACTACTCTAATCACGAATGTCACGAGTGCTTAAAAAAGAAGATGCATGAGCTTGGTTGAAGCTTTGTCTTTGATTTATCCGAGGATGTGGAGTAGTCGATTATAATTTACTTTCCAGTTGGGAAATCTCCAAACATCCCGTATCCTTAACCATCAGTCAACAATCATGGAATATGTAATGACCAGAGATTATAAACATTGAACGGTAATGTTACTGATTATAGGATGCTGTTCCTCTTTCGTAGTCGACAATGACAGCCAGGGGACAGGGAAGAGGAGGCAACTTTTCTCCCCACATTCGGACATAACTGTGGAAACTTTCGGGCAAATCAAGCCCTTTGCCCCCTCATCCTTAACGGTCCAATACGCCAGTGGTTTCTAACTGGGCTCCACGGACCCCTGGTACCCGACAAATAATGCCAAGGAGTCTGCTGAAGCATTCCTTTTTAAACCTGACATTGCAAATTTTCTGTCAGAGAAACAACGTCATCCTTCTCACAGTTATCGAAAAAAACATGTTTACTTTAGACACACCTGTACGATGTATTAATATTCAAATAAATGTAATCTGTTAAGAATAAATATGAATTTTAAAGGTCAGAAACTATGGCATTTCATTGATTACAATCTAAAAATTAAATGGACAGAATATTTCCTTTATTTCCTCAAGTTTTCAAAGTTTGGAAACCGTTAACATGCGCCAACGACTTCGTGGCTTGGAACCGTGTTACGCTTGACTAAAATTTGAGTGAGGAAGGTTTGCGCGTGGTGTCACTCTCGTCCCTGTCTGCTTTGACCCTGGGGCAAGACACAGACTGGACAACTGGAGATAGACCAGGGTGCAGTGGATGACCACGCCGTACTGTTTGCGCTCCATAACGCATGACTGATGGTCATCTTTCTGTCCATTGAAACAATTGTTGTTTTTCTCTTTACTATCCACCGAGTCTGATGAGAGGCTGGACTTCCCAGATTGATTTCACTGTTGTCCTTCACTTTATTTCTCCTCGTTGGCATCCAAAGCTGAAGAGCCCTCTCTGTCCTGATATTTACTGGAAGTGGAAGACGGATTCGTGCCTTTCCCGATGCCATTTGTCTGTCCCAGCCGGAGTTTGAAATCAGTGCGCTTTTGCCTTTGTCAGTGCCGTTAACCATTCTGTCTTAGGCCTTTCTTACTTGGTTCCAGATGCATTTCAGCTGTCTGGTGTTTTCTATAAGATTCCAAAGCACAAGGTAGTAAAAATCACCCCTACAAATCAAAAGTAGAACTTTTCGCATAAAAACTTTTCGTAAGCCGACACAGCGTAAAGAGAATAAGCAATTACTATTCATTTATACGGAAGAGCATTTTGACCATTTCCAGACCCTTGAAATAGTGATAATGGTATGTTAGGCCGAGTCGTCCGAAGTTGAGATCAAGAGACCAGGGTGTAGGAGAAAGGAAGAATGTGCGCACTGCCTCTTTAACTGCTCGCTGCAAAACAAACACTGAACACTATTTCACTTTTTTCATTTCTTTTTTGTAAAAACGAAGAAGTGGTATGAAGCGAACTTTCTAAAAGCGTAGGGACGCCTGTTATTTCTTATCTCCACAGCCACCTATGCCGTTTCATCCGTCTCGATTACTCGATTACCCTGCTCGATAGAACTGCAATTGGCTTTGTAGCTTCCGGTAACTCCTAGCCAACAGCACACTGCATGATTAACTGCAAATATCTGTAATATCAATACCGATGTCACCAAATTGGTTTCTATGTATGTTTGTCTGTCCACGTTAAAGAGTCGCGATGGAAACATAAGTTTTACTCTTTAAAGCTAATCGAAGAGAAGAAGAGAGTAAAACTTACGTGACTGAGTGCTAATGCTTTGCTTTTGTGTGTAATTGTAGCAGTGGAGACATGAGTTTTACTATCTTAAAAATAGGCAGAGAGTAAAACTTATATGACTGACTGTTGAAGCTTGGTGTTTGTGTGTAAGTGATGCAACTAGAAATCCTATATGGGCAGAATTTGAAAAACAAACAATTTCTAACTTTTTGGTAAGGTTTAATGAATATTGAATATCCTTTTCCTGGAATTGAATATTAAGTAAAAATATTCTGAAATATCAATCTGTCCATAGATAAGATGAAGACCGTTATTTTTTATGAGTACGATGCTGGTGTATATATAAGTGAGGAGGGAGTCAGACTGTCAATCACATCAAAGAAACCACCTAAACATGTGTATAGCCTAACAAAATTTGGCATTTGTACTCAATGGGCCAAGGGAAAGGTTTTAAAGTAGAAAATTTTGATAAAATTATTTAAAAAGGTTTTTAGAATAGGAGACTCTATTTACAATTTAAACTATAATGGAAAAATGGACCTTACTTTCCGTTTTATATACATATATATATATATATATTCTTATTTATATGCTTATATAGATTTATTTAAGGGGTCAAAAGTAGAGGGAAACTCTCTTCTCTTTTAGGGATCAAAAGTGAAGGGAAACATTTTCCTCTTGAAGGGGCTAAAAGTAAAGGGGACGTTTTTTACAACCCTTGAAGCCTTAGTCCTTTTTTTTCACTCCTTATATATTTAACGCAACGTAGACGGGTACTTCAGCTAGTTACTAAAATTACATTGCAGTTCTATGGATAACACAATGAAATTCCCGCTCTATTGCATTTAATGGTAACTTAGATCTATGTGTGAGTCAGAGCTTTTATCTAGCAATGGATAACTTGCAGTAGATAGATTGCAATGAATTGTTGCAATTGATTATCTTGCAATGGAAAATGGCTTTTATCTAAAAATGGTTAACAATTCGTCATCAACAAATGTCGTACTTGATGGGCTGATCTTCGTTAAGAATACACGTCTCCTCCAGGGGCTGAGTTGTCTTGTTGGTCTCAGGGGCAAATTTAGGATTTTGAACGGGCAGGGGAAGACTGGTCCAAAATTTTAAGCAGAGGATCGTCAAGTGGAAAATAAATTTCTTTTATGAATAAATACTTGAGAAAGAGGACTGGTTTCAAAAATCAATAACGAACAAGTAATGTGTAATCAAGAATTTTTCATTTACATTCAAATCATAGCTTTTAAGCACTGAAATTAGCAAAAGTTTGGAATGAAATAAAAAATAATCAGAGAAACAATTGAACCGGTAAATGAACATTCTTTTTATGAAAAGATAAGACGGAAAGCGTCTGACTCATGTTAGGTGAAATACAAAATGATGATTTTTTTGAAGTTTATTTTATAGTTACTTGGAATCTCGGGGGCTTTTTATACATAAAATTTCTTTATCTAGATATTAAGAAAAAATCATTTCAAGTTTGCTTTGGCCGAGCTGGGGTCCAGATCTAATAGACCCCCTGAATCTGCATCAAGATCTGGCAGCGTTTCGGTATTTATTCCTTATTGTATCTTCAAACGGTCTTTTGGACCCCCCCGCCCCCAAAAGTCTCCTGTGCCCGTTGAATGATTCTCAGTTTTAGGGCTAATCTTTTGGTCAGGTTCCATGTTTTAGCTCAATAGGTGACTAACGGGAGGGTGCATTGGTTGTGACCCTTCTTTCCACCGGAACTAATCGAGTAGCAAATCGTACTGCCAACCACATAAATGTAAATGAGCGTCTTGCGTGACTCTAACCTGAAACCGCCAGGAAGCAGTCTAAACGCAACTCTGCTCTATCGACTGAGCTAACAACGCTCCTGGTATGCGTGTTTTTTAAGGTTGGCCTTGTTTTACCAAAAGCTTGCCTACCTGAGGAAGCCTATTCTTCACTTCCGATCAATGCTGATCACTCACTATCGACAAAAATCAACAGAAAAATTAAGATTGAGGTAAATACTTATTGAGCATCAATAGTAATAATTTGTAATACCTCATCTAATGAGAAAGAAAATATAAAACATGCCTGGTCACCCAATAAAAACTGTCAAGTGGCCAACGGAAAAGGGGGTGTTGTATGAATCTGTTCGGCAGTGATCACTAAAATATCAGAATTGAAAAACAAAACAAAAAACAACCTGACAAAACTAAGGCATCAATTTAGCATAAACTTACATCGTATTTTGAACCTCCCTCTCCCATTGAAAATCTATTTGGGGTGGGGGTCCAAAAAAACTGCTCTTTCTAAATAAGTTACTTCTCTCGACTTTCAAAAAAAAATAAAATAAATAAAATAATGATAATAAAAATAATAATCGTAAACTCTATGGGATGCTAAACTAAGAACCAATTTAGCACAAGCTCACATTGTAAAAACTATTTACGGAGGATTCTGAAGAAAATAACAAGAAGAAAAACTGTTTTTATGATATCATAAGGAGTAATAGTTCAAATTTTCAGTCCTCTAGCTCCATTGGTACGGCCTGTACGCATGATACATACTCACTTAGCCAGCTAGACCAACTTAATAACTGAAGAAACTTGTGTTAACAGTTTTTGTTAACAGTTACAAAAACATAATAAAATAATACTGCACTGATCTCCAGTTGATATCATGCACCAACAAAATGTCTCAAACACAGAAGAATCTTTTCACTATCAGATTAAAAAAAAGGTCTTTGAACATTACATAATTTATCTGAGACAAGACTGACTGCTGCAGGGTTACGCTTCACTCTTATTTGATTATTGCAACCTTTGTATTCTACGAACAAGAAAAAATTCATATGTTCTTGCATGAATGCATTTATTTATTAGAATGAAATAATCCTTCGCGTATTTGTAAGATAAATTTTCGTTAACATCTAAGACTTGCCAATTTAACTCAATCATTAAGGCAGCCAGTTGGTCGTGAGTTCAAACCACGGTAGAGAAATGTGGATTTTACGTATCGCTTCACTGCCCTCATTTTGGTTAGGATTGTTTCGGGCAGGGGAAATTCAAACCCACCCACGCACTTGTAGGTCTGAAAGAAGATGGTGCAGCTGGAAGGGAGAAAGGAAGACGGGAAGAAAGAAAAAGGAGAAGGAATGAAAAAGGAAGAAGGAAGAATAGTAAAAAGCGAAGAAAGGAAAAAAGAAGGAAGAGAGGGAGAGGTTGAGAAATATCATTGGGTCGCACGCCGGCAAAGTAGGTTGGATCCCGGAAAAGTCTGGATTTATAAAAGATGAGCGTGAACGCTGCCAGACAGAATCAATTTAGCCTAAATTCCATTGCAAATTTATTCCCCCTAAAAGTTATTTCTAGATATAATGAGGAGTAAATGATGAAAATTTCAGCCCTCAACTTCCATTGGTGCGGACTGTGCGCACAACGTATGCACAGCCAGGCAGAATCACTGAAGAACTAAAGAAAACTTACGTTGACTTCGTTGGTTATTAATGTCTAGTTTGCATTGTGGTTTCGTATTTATTTTATTTTAAAACTTCCCTTAGGTTCATTGAGTATCCACACCAGATTTAGTTGGGCAAATCAGACTTAATCATTAAATCGTAATATATGGAATTCAGATTATCATAGTCGGTTCGAGAGCGAACATAGACCCTACAATTCATTTTTTGTTCAAATGGAAACAATATGTGAATTTTGCACACATATTCAGCCTATTGCTATTTTGCAAACATATACAGCATGCTGGAGTAGTTTCAGGCACTTGGTCAAGTCAAAACTTTGAAAAGTAGTTCGACTGTCGTTTTTCAATCTTTTAACTATGCAATAAAAACTGCTCTTAGAACATTGTGCAATTTATTGAGACAAGACTGACTGCTGGGTTAAACTTCACTCCAATTTTCATAATTATAACGGCATTTTGGAGGAGTTCGCGAAAAAAGACCTTTTCTTTAGGTCAGTATTATAACTCCTCGTGTTACGTCAAAGGGAGTGCATTTTGAAAAAGCTTTTATATAGATATTTGAGGTGATTAACTAAAGAATTCAGGGTTAAGTAATCCATTGATTAAACAAAAAGTCAACCATACTCGATATTAGATAACAGAATGCAAAGGTTTCCAGACAATCTGCGAGTCGTACCTTCCCGGTCTCGATGGTAAAAAAATATACCGACTCATCACCTGAAGACGGCCGTAGAGTTCAACATCCGAAACGTTGTATTGAAAAAAATGAACCAAGATGAGGGAAGAACTCCACACAAAACTTTACAAAAAAGATTCATATAAAATTTTTCGATGATTTATTGAAGAATTCTAAGTCAGGCTTTGGTACCGGAAGTCTAAGATATCTTTGCTCTGCTTCTCGTCCCTTCTTGTTGCTTCCTGTAGCTTCCCTCTCTTTCTCTCGTCCTCTTTTACAGTATTTTGCTGCGACTCAGAAAAAAGGGAAAATGAAATATGACGTAACACGAAAACCAATGATATTGAGCGAAAGAAAAAGCCTTTTGTCACGAACTTCACCTTAACGCTGTTATAGTTATTTACCAAACGCATATTCTTTGTAATACAAAGCCAAATCTAAACAGGCACCAAGTGAGAATCGAACTCTCTACACAGGGGTAATGATCAGCATGAAAAGTTTTCTAATCATTACCCCATGACGAAGAGTCTTCAAAACGCCTTTATCAAAACGTTATAACTATTGTGTATTCTGTTTGTGTATTCATTTGTTTTCTGTCACGCAGATGGAAACCGATATAAGAAATTGAAATTGTCGTGATTTGAATTCCAAAGCGGATCTGAGCAAACTGATGCCTTTCCAATAGGCCAAGGGTAAACGATGACACGATGTTGAAATTTTAAGCATTAGGTATTGCATTTAAATTGAATACATTGGGGAAAGGGGATAATACACCAAAGAAGCTAACAGCTTAGACGGGGAGTATTAATAAAAAAATTGTCATTTTTTAACGACTTAAGTACTCAAGTAGGTTTATAAAAAACGAGGAACTAAGGCAAACGCACAACCATTCAGCTATATCTGCTGGGGGCACAAACAAGAAGGGGAGGGGCGAATGAAGAAAAAGAGAATGTGAATGAGAAAGAGAGAGAATGAGAGGAAGAGTGTAAAAAGAAAGAGGAAGAAAATAGGAGAGTAGGAAGGGAGTGTCGAAAAAAAGAGAGGAAGAGTGCAAAAAGAGAGACGGAAAAGGAAGGGTGGGAAGAGACAGAGAACAGAGTGCAGAAATAAAGAGGAAGAGAGAAACAATGAAAAGAGAAAGAGGGAAAAATGAAGAGGGAGGACAGATAGAAGGGAGAGTGCAGAAAGAAAGATCAGGAGAGTGAGACGAAAGAGGGGGAAAGAAAGTGTGGGAAGGGAAAGGAGTGAGAGCAAGATTGAGAAGAGGAAAGGCATAGCGAAAAAAAAGCGGAAGAGGAGAGGGGGAGAGTGAATAGAGAAAGAAGTGGAGACTGGGTATTGAGGAAGGGGAAGAGAGAGAAATGAAAGTTGGGAAGAGGAAGATTGTGAAAAGAGCAAGAGAGACAGAGTGAGAAAGAAGACCGGAAGAGAAAAGAAAAGAAGAGAGGAAGAGGGAGATTGAGACAGAGAGAGGGGCAGGGGGAGAACTGAAAAAAGAATAGAAAGAAAGAAAGAATGCCAAAACAGAGAGGAAACGAAGAGAGGGGAAAAAGAGAAGAAGAGCACTCACTGACAGCTCTCACGTTTTTTTCCACTGTTTACTGAGATAATAAAAAACAGGTAAGGCTGATACGTGTTCTGTCAGGGCTACAGTTACGGACACTCAGCAGAGTGGGGATGAGGGTGGGGGGATATAGATTGCGAATTGGGAATTCAGCTGGGTCGAAGGCCTTTGCTACAAGCTGTGGTTTGGCCCTGCGGGACCAATCCTTTGCCCCTCCCACTGGAAAAAAAAGAAAAATCGGTCAGAGGTGCTTACTCTGGGCCAAGTTACGGTCGACAGGTGCTTTGTCGATGAAGTAACCTGTCAATGAGTTGATAATAATCTATTGCTCTATTACTATATCTTCCTTTCTCTTCCTATATATATATATATACATATATATATATACATATATATATACATATATATATATACATATATATATATATACATATATACATATATATATATACATATATATATATATACATATATACATATACATATATATATATATACATATATACATATACATATATATATATATATATATAACTTTCCTTTTTTACCGCTGAAAAGGAAAATTTATAAATAAAAAAAAATTTTGGTTCAACCCACCTTTTTGTAAGCTAGTAAATATTAATAATGGAAAATTTTCCTCCAGCAAAACAACAAACAATTTCCGATTGGAAATCCATAACGTGAGATCTTAAACAAAAACACTATGAAAATCGGCTACAGCTGAATAAAAAATATGAACAGAATTATAAATTTGCAAAAAAAAAGGTAATCAAGTCGAACAACAATAATAATTACAAGAGCAAAAATAATGTAACCTTAAAAAACTGTCAGAGATAACTGGAAAACAAACAAGAAACACACCCGGTAGACAAATGCGTGACCGACAACTGTATATACTGAGCAACAATCGTAACAACGTAACTGCGATACAACAGAAATATTACATTGGAAACTTGAAAATCAAACAGAAACCTAGATACCATACCACAATAGATTTTTCTCAATTAAAGGACAAAAAAGAGACTGCACTGTCAGAATATTTTGGGCAACTTAAAGAAAGAAAACTCACACATTCTGTATAATGGGCTATCGTTAATAACTCCAGACCCCCAAGGACAAATACGACTTGTGTCCATAAGAGAAACTAAGAGTTTTAGAATTTGATAAAACCTTTTGGACCAAAGAAAAGAAATGATGTTGAAATGTAGACACAGAGGAAACTTTAGGCTTAAACTGGATAAAGCATACATTAACGCTACGTGTGAAATGAAAGAACGATGAAATGATTATAAAAAATAACACTTACTACAACTAATGTTACTAATGATGATAGACAATAACATCTACAACAACTCATGTAAACTCACACCAAAAATTTAATTCACTCAATACAAAATACTACGTACAAACATAAACTATCACTAAATATAGTTTTCACGTGAAGAGACTCATAAGAGACTACAGATAATTTGCTCCCAAAGTTTCAACTCACTAGGGTAATAGTAACTATAAAATAACTACCTGAATCAAACTAATAAATATAACTCTTAACATATCTACAATCACTGACTTAATACTACCACTAATCAGTCAAAACTCGACGTACACTCATCTTGGTGTCTAACTACCAGTCTAATACAATTTCGCACTCAACCCCTATGAAACTGCAACTGATTCGGTATCAATTTAGCTTTGATGCTCAACTTGAACTGAGACGATACAATAATAATGATATAATTTTTATAAATCAAAATAAGAAGTTCAACTACAGCGTTTCTAATAGATGTGTAAACATCAATATAAAAAAAAAGTAATCATAATTTAAATCAATATTGAATTAAGGTAATCACCCACAAATTATTTCGCCCCATAAGCTCTCTACAACCATCACATGAATGCAAAATACAAAAAAACCCCAAACAAACAAAGAAAAACAAAACCTAAACCACAACAAAACAAAAACATTGAAATACAAAGAACAACTAAAACCAATTCTGTTCTGCATAAGAAATTGTTTTTCAATCAACCCTAACCATGGGAGGATCTATCCTCCAGATGATATGCCATAGGTATTAAAATTCCGTTTAGAGAACAATTTCCTATTTTTGTGTTTTACTTTATTAACTTTGTCGAAATCTATCTTAAAACTCTGCTTTTATCATAAAAATTTATCGAGCACTCCTACGGATGATTTTTTACAAGATAATCATCACTAGAAACAGTTTATCTCCGGTGACACACGCTTCCCAGATTTAACAGTTACTGATTCCAGTTATACATGTATAGCTATTGTTGCCTTATTCATAAAGTGAGTGTGCTCGATATCAGGGATAGAGCATGTGTAAATATACATAGGAATCAATACTCCTTGGAAACTTCGAGTTTCATGCCGTTACGATCATTAGTCCATGAGTCACCATGAAGTGTTGATTTCTGTGTCTACACTGTCAAATATTTCTATACGAAACAGTTGATGATCTCCACCATAAAATCAAATCAAGTATAAAACACGGAAAACTCTTTCAGAATCTATATTCAATCTCTGCTTTTACTATAAAGTCATCGATCCATAGCTAATTATCCATCTCTTCCAACTCTAAAATAGAGCACTTTGGTAGACGGGTAATTATGCAAAAATAAATATACATTGCTTAGTTCGGCCCTACTAGCCGTTCAGTTCCGCGTAAAGTGGGGGTAAAATGTCTGTCTCTGGATCTGAAGCGAAGTTTTTGATCCTACCTCGTGGTACTGGATGTTGGATAGTCTCTAGCCACACTGTAGAGTTGTAATACAACGCAACAGCTGTCTGTGGATAACACAATTATCATATATATATATATATATATATATATATATACATATATATATATATATAATGAAATGAAGGATTCGCAACACAAATGCGTTTATGTTTTCGCTTTGTTTCGGCTTCTCTAGGCGGATAATTTAATAGATCTCTATTTAAGACTTTTTTGTCGGGTGTCTATTTTTTTTTTAGAGTGGAGAACCTTCTTATTCTAGTTATCTTTTTTAAAACTTTTTTCTTTTTCATGTTATTTCCTTCAGTTGTTAGTCATTGCTTGTTATGCTTTTCTGTTTTACGTAGAGGAGATAATTTACTGTCCGGTAGTTATAAATCATAAATTAGCACGAGGTACTGTAGGCACTTTCTTTATCAGTATGTTCTTAAAACATCAGCTCTTTGAGATATGTTTCCTCTCTGATAGTGTTTTATTCTTACTTAAATCTGTTTCCCAGTGTTTAGGTTCGGTTTTACATAACCCTCGTTGTTAGTTTAATTATTGTAAGTTTGGTTTGTCTCTATAAATCTAAGATAATTATGAAAAGGTGATTGTTCCCCTTAAAGTGGATGGGTATGAAATTATAATGATGTTTATGTTAATAGTAATGCTGATACTACTATTGTGAATAATAATGAGTGCAATAAGATAGCTGTGGTGGTTAATTTTTGTATACCAGTACGTGGGCAGCCAAGTTATGTTTTAATGGAAATTTTGAGCGCTGCCAGTATTTCAACGCTACTTCATTTTTCTATTTAATTATTCTGCTTTTTGTGTTTTGTTCTATTGGCAAAGGTGAGGATTTCAAAACTCTCATTTAGGCATAGGTAACATGCATATTCTGGCATATGTATATTTGTTTTAACATTTTCCATTTTACTGTGGGCATAACGTTGGTAATGTACTGTTTTTGTATTTTACGTTCGTAAATGATAATATGTGGTTGGGTTATCATAGTCTAAAGGGTATTTTAGATATTCCTATATAGTATTTCACTCCTAAGGGTTTCTTTTGGGTTGATATTTCAGCTTGATGTACAATACTCGATTTGAGACTTTTGTTTTGTAAATGGCATCCACTTTTGTTTATACAATAGCAATCTGGTTTATTTATGCTTTCTCCATTAGTATTATGCCTAATTACTTTATTGTTGTTTTGTTTTACTAGTGTTATTGAACCAAGCAAATATACAAATAATATACATTGTCAGAATCCAATGTTTAATGTTGAATGTATCGAGCACTTCATGAAATAAACCCATCAAACATCGGATATTGCATTATATTAAATTGTAGTCCTGATTTGTATTTTATACATACATATATATATATATATATATATATATATATATATATTAAATGCGTTATGATACTTTGAAACGATTTGAAATGACCTCCCGTTAATTCACAGTGAATATATCATTTGGTCTAGATTGCGTAAATAGAATAATCAGTTAGAGAAAATGTGCTGCTGCAGGAATTGAACCTGTGACCTATTCCTAATATGTCGCATTTATAACTATTTCTGTAGGATTATACACCCATTTATTCATAATATATATATATATATATATATATATATATATATATATATATATATATATATATATATATATATATATGTATATATATATATATATATATATATAAACTATCGGGAATGAGACAGGCTCAGGAGTAAGATACATGGGGACTCTATAAGTTGATTAATTAATTGGATTAATTAATTACTATGCTATACATGTTTCAGGGAGGTTTCCCATCTTCAGCAGCGTGCATGTAGCTTTTAGTGGTTAAAAGGTTTCCATAGAAAACAAATTAAGCATCAAATATTTTGCTTTGAAAGCAAAAATTCTAATCAAGAATGAAAATGGAGGCCCATGATGGTGATTCCGGACTGTTTTATGTATGTGCTATATATGTCTTTTGATAAATATAAGATAAATATTGGAAAAGTAGTACGACAAGGGGATAGAGTATCACTAGAACTCTTAACGACAAGCTTTGAAAACTGTTAATGGATATAAGACTTTCAGGGCATGGAAGTAAACATATAAGGAGAATATTTGAACAATCCAAGGTTCTGTGATGACATTGCATTGATAGCAGAAATCGTGGATGATCAACAAAACATGTTAAGTGGCCTGAATAGAGGAAGTCAACCGAAAGGGTTAAGGATGAACAGAACAAAGACAAAAGTTATGGCAAATAGTACAATCCCGACGAAGACCATAAGAATATGGTGTGAAGACGTTGAAGAAGTTAGAGAATTCGTTTACCTAGGTCAGGCAATTAAGCTAGAAAAGGACCACAGAAATTAAATAAGATGGAGCATAACGATAGGATGGAAAGCATTTGGTATACATAGAGACGTACTGAAAAGCAAATTGCCAGTATACTTGAAACGTAAAGTATACAATTAATGCATAGTACCTGCAATGGTGTACGGGTGCGAAACCTTGGAACTAAAAGACCCCGGGAACCGACCACTCAGAGAGCAATGGAACGAGCAATGTTAGGAATAATTCTTAGCAATAGAAAATGATTAATATGGATCCGAGAGACGACCAGAATGAAGGATATCGTACAAGTAATCAAGCGACGAAAATGGAGATGGGCAGGGCACATGGCGAGAAGATGGAGCAAAAGGCTAATCGATTGGTACCAGTTGGGCAATAAAAGCAGTAGGAAAAGACCAGACACAAGATGGGAAGATGAGGGAGAAAACTTTGCAGGTATATCATGTCAGAGACTAGTACATTCACGGTCGTCATGGAAGGAGATGAGGAAGGCTTTTGTCCAGCAGTTACAATTGCACTTGATGGCATAGATACATAGAAAGAGAAAGAGACACCACGTTTACGCGCACAGAAATATATAGATATACATTTTGTATATTTGAAAACACATACACACACGCTCACAATCTGTAGATATATATGTGAGTGTGTATGTGCACATGTACGTGGATGTGTGTGAATGTATATAAGTATAATGTGTAAACCTGTCATGAATGACATTGTTATTTATGAATGGATTGGCACCAGGGCTTAGAGCTATTTTACTAGGTAATTTATTTCTAATAATTCAAGTATTCTAATTTTGATTTCTCAAAGTCTCAAGCTGTTTTAATGTGTGATCAGACATGAAGTGCTAAGAGTTTTTATGCAGTAATATCCATTGTTGTGTCCCAACAGACGATCTCATATTTTTACGACACTTTAATTGTTTATTAGCCAAGTTAATCTATTTCGCATGGATCAATCCATTATGAGTTTCAGGTTACAACAGGAATTGGTCAGGACAACCATAAAACCAATTATGCAATTAAACATACTACTTTGTATGTATGCCTTTTATATGGATAGATGTGTGTACTACGTTATAACGATAGTTACACTTGATCATTAATATATACGTGTTCGTTCTCGAATAACTTTACTTCATCTATTAACAAGTTTTTCAGTACCAGAAAAATCCCGTGATGATGACCTGAAATATGAAACGTGACTGATTTCAACCTCTTCCATTGAAATGGATCAAAATAGGTCTATTGGGGTAAGGTCAGGAGATATCATCATCATCATCATCATCAGTCTCTTAACATCCGTCGTTGGATATAGACCTTCCTCAGGATTCGCCACACTTTTCTATCGTGGGCGTCGTAAAGCCAGTATTTTCTGAATTTGTCTAGCTCGTCACTCCATCTAGTAGTTTGCCGGCCTCGTTTGCGCGTGTGATCTCTGGGGATCCATCTCATGAGTCGCGATGCCCATCGGTCGTCTGCCATTCTTGCCACATAGCCAGCCCATTGCCATTTGAGTTTTTTAATGGATTGCCAGCCGAATGCTTCTCTGGACATTCGAGCAGCATTAAGGCAGGCATTATTACAAACTGTCCACTAAAACTGTCTATATCAACATAGGTTCCCTCAGTTTTTAAGTGGATTTGAATGGTTGTTAGCTGGCTATGTATGTATCATACGTACAGGCCATAACAATGGAGGTAGAGAGCTGAAAATTTAAACCTTAACTCTTCATTATGTCTAGAAAAAAAGTTTAACACCCCGATAGCTGTTTCGAATGTGTGCAGGGTGTAAATTCACATTGTAAATATATCCTAAATTGGTCTTTTACTTTATGCTCATGCTTGTTTTTTGAAAATTTGGTAATTCTCTCTCCGATAGTAGCAACGCTTATAGCATTTGGAGAAAAATTCTGTTTACCAACATCACATTAGTACACGAATAGTACACCTGAAGATGGCCGTAGAATGGATCAGCCGAAACGTTGTGCTAACAACACAAACGACAAAGAAGGAGTTCATTCGTCTAAAAAAAAACCTCTTTGAATGTTAATTACCCTTCTCAAAACTATAGACGGTGTATTTATATGAATCTTTTTGTAGACCTTTTCAACGCCCGAGTGGAATTTTACCACACTGATAAATCCGCGAGTACATTTCAGGATTGTAGTTGATATTCTCTTTTCGTGCACCCCTAACGTGGGCTTATTCAGATGCCACGCCCGTATTTAAGTAAGTTGTCCGTGCCGTCCCAAATATCACTAGTCTCACTTTATTCGCTGAGTACGTGCGCACAGCGGGGGCAACTCTTGTAGTTATGCACTACCCGGGCCACATAACCTACCCCTGACTCCAGGCGCACCCACCTGTTTAATGACATTAGCAGAATGGAAAAATAGTAACTTGTTCATATATATATATATATATATATATATATATGCAAAGAACTACATTTCAAGCACTCACTGATTATGTCATTTACACACACGTGCGCGTGAGCGAACGCACGCGCGCACACACGCACACACAAGTTAAAACCATGATTTCGAAAGTGGATTTTCATGGCAAGTAGGCTTTTCTTACTGGGTAGAATTGTGTAATACCATATTCCTTATCTATTGTTCTGTCAATTTGCACTTGTATCGTACAGGCTGCGTTTAACGTATGTTTATATATATATATATATATATATATATATATATATATATATATATATATATATATACACGTTGTAGAAACAGAAATCAACACTTCATGGTAACTCCGAATTCATGCTGTCGCTATCTTTGGACCTTATATATATATATATGTATATATATATATAATTTGTAAAGTTGCATCTAATTAACATTGTAGTGGAATTACTGTGAAAAGTACCTGCACTAAATTAGGTGCCCTACAAGTAGTGCCGATACACACACACACTCACATATACACACACACACACAAATACGCACACACACTCACACACATATATATATATATATATATATATATATATATATATATATATATATATATATATATATATGGTACAGATCAGGTTAGCAATATAGCATAATGTAAAGCAACGTCTGATGTGTGATGAATTTATTTCATAGAGTGCTCGATACATTCAACTTTATACTTCGAAAGTCAAGTTGTTTTAGAGTAGAGCTGGGAATATATAATAGGATATGGATTTGCTACACAAACAACTTTGTTTCTGCCCTTTCTGGGCCTCATCATTCGCCAGATCGACATCCTATTATATATATATATATATATATATATATATATATATATATATATATATATATATATATATATATAAGGGAGGTGGTGTTTGATCGATACTGCTGGGGTACCATGTTAATGTTACTGTTTTGTTCTTAAGATCCTCGAAACGGTTACGTGGTAAACAACTGATGATTCCAACAAGAGAAAATTTGCAAATACTACCATAATAACAAAGTATATGTAAAACAGAAGAAAACACTGAAGGAAATTAGGTAAATTACATCATCAGATATTGGGAAACAAGTGGGTGAAGCGGCACGAAACATTGAAGAAGTGTTTTAATGCGTTTAGTGTTTAAAGCGGTAAAGCTTTCTAGACAATATATATATATATATATATATAAATGTGAACATTTCATCTTGTGATGCTGAAAAAGAAATTGAAAAAATGAAACAATTTTCATATATTGTCCTTAAGTATCTAATGCAAGTCATTTTTGATCCGATCAGTGTTATTTAAACGTGTTATTTCATAAGTAATCCATTATTTAATTGTTGGATCTTGGTGAATGTAATTTATTTCTATTTGTATTTCATTTGTAATTTTATTCTTCATTATAGGATACATCAGCTGTTTAACTACAGCCTTGTTTCAAGAGTATTAAAAACTTAATATATATATCGAGATATTTTTTCGGAAATATATTTCGTCCGGCACCGAAATTAACTGAGTTGCAAATTGAACTGCAGACCACATAAATGAATAGAGATAATGAGCGCGTCCACCAGGAAGCAGTCAACGCGACTCTGCTCCACCGACTAAGCTAAGAGCGCTCTCAACAAGTAGGAGATAGCACACTACCGATCAAACCATCTTCTCGCAGATTCGAACCCTGAAGATATAATATGATGTATATGTAAGAGCAACGCTACGTTGAAGTGGCTACCCTATCGGTGGCAGGTTCAATTCCTACAGCAGGCCCATTTTCTTTGATTGTTTATTCTATTTACGTTGTCTCAGCCAAATGATTTATTCACCGTGTAATAACGGGAGACTATTTCAATCAGGAGTTGCCATATAGTATAACGTAATTCATAATCATTCAGCTGGATCATATATCCATTTCTTGACACGCACACACACACACACACACACACACATGTATATATATATATATATATATATATATATATATATATATATATATATATATATATATACTATGTGTGTATTGCTTGCCGAATGCCACTTCGTTCGGTGTTCATGAAATGCCTGAATCTAAATATTTATATCCACACGTCTCATTTAGATATTGTCGCCAATACTAAGCAAGTTCGTATGAGGTAAGTAGTGTCGTACAATAAACTATCGATTAGGGGTAGACATGTTAAAACTCCTTCAATTCCCGGGACCCAAAGTCCGAACAGTTATTAGAAACCGTCAACCAAAACTGTCAACATCTACATGGTTAACATCAACGTATGTTTCTACAGTTTTTAAGTTGTTCTGACTGACTGGCTATTTATACATGCGCCGCGCGTACAGGCTGTGCTAATGGAGCTAGAGGGCTGAAAAATTTCCTCAAGATGTATATGTTTCGTAGACCTATTTTGGAAGTATTTCGTGGCGTTTATGCCTTAGAAAAATTAACTCGAAAAACAATAAAGGATTCTTGGAACAGATATTTCCCATCGTGATTTTTGCTTCTTGAAAATACGGAAATACTTCAAATATGATGAAAAGAATTGTCAAAACTGTAAACCAATACTTGCACTAAAACTGTTGATGTAGGTTTCTTCAGTTTTTAAGTCAGTCTGACTGGTTGGCTAAGCATGTACGTATCATGCATATAAGGCATACCAATGTAACCAGAGGACTGAAAATGTAAACATCTACTCCTTATTATGTCTAAAAAAAATCCCCCATAGGTTTTTAGTGGGGGTTCAATTTGCAATGTAAGATCATGCTAAATTGGTTCCTTGGTTTGTGTATGCCTGTGTTCAAGCTTGTTTTGCGAGAATTCGAACTTTTTTAATGGTCACAGCCCTACAAAAGGCAAGAGAAGTAACTTATTCATTGATCACCCCCAACACGACATACTCCCAAAGGCATTGGTCATTCAACGGTTTCTATTGGATGACTAACCAAACCTGTCATCTTGACTGTCCGATCAAATCATATTATCCCATGAACAAGTAGATCGTCGTGGTCTCATGCAAGGTGCTTTGGCATCCCTTTGGGGGGCAATGCAAGTTACTTGGCGGTTACCCATCTCCTCTCTAAGTAACATGTGTCAGGTTTTACTAGGTTACATGGTAACAGCCTCAGCAGGGAGTCATTCTTTATCTGGCCCATTGAGAGAGGTGGATTGATGTTTTCACCAAGGGTGGTTAACGTCACAGAGAATGAGATGATCGAGTCGAGTTCAAACTCCGGCTGGGGCGGATTGGGTTCATTTCACGCTAATTCCCTTGGGAAAGGCACGTACCAATCTCACCCTATCAATAACTGACTTTGAAAGATTAATAAAAAAAAAAGAAATTCAATACAAACTACCTCGGCAGGAATTTGAACGCTGTTCGCTTATTCCATTTTCTGTGCTGTTAACCGTTAGGTAGACTCCGTGCCTGATACAAGCCTCTCCCGTTATTACGTGGGTGTTGGGTTCTAAGAATGTCAACCACATGATAATCAAGCCGCAATCAATGTAGCTATTTAGGAGCTAGATGTAGCTATTTAAGAGCTGAACCCAGTTACAAACCATGTCATAACTGGGGAGGCCCTAATGCTCGAAAATTTGTGCTTCAGGTCAACTGTTGTCGAGGCGACCCGGATGTTCCCCTTCCGTTTGCTACAATCCTTTCTCGAATAGGAGAGGGCACTACTCCAACTCCAATTTATTCTATCCTAATCACACAGCTTAAGACAAACAGAAAAATTAAATGGCAATGGGCAGGCCATGTTGCAAGAATGAAAGACAACCGATGAACATCACAACTCACAACATGGACCCCCAGAGATAATATGCGAAACCGAAGCCGACAAAATACAAGATGGAGAGGTGAACGAGACAAATTCAGAAAATACTGGCTCCGCGACGCCCATGATAGAGAATTGTGGCGAATCTTGGGGAAGGTGTATGTCCAACGACGGATGTTAAAAGACTGACGATCACGATGAATCACACAGCTTAGGGTGTACTCAGCTGCTTAGTGTACAGGGACATTAGTCCTTACGAACGGTTATCCACACCCATCGCTCACACCGGGGATTGAACCCGGATCATTGCTGTCTGTGAGACAGCCGTGCTAACCATTATACCATCAATTTTCGGATCTCTATTTCACATGTCCTTTCCAATTACTCCGTATCAAAATCACTGCACTCATTGGTCTCCTCTTAATTAAAACTCAGCGGTAAATGTGAACTTTTCTTTTCCTAAGAATCCAACGTAAATGGAAGCATTTAGAACCGATTCCGTGCGGGGAGAAAGGAAGGGCGCGAGCATTCTTGCAATAACGCAACTGACATCGCCTGGGGAGAGCAACGATAAACTAGAAAGCACTCAAGAGAGTGCATACCTCAGTCCAGAGCCGCTCACTAACTAAAAACTGAATGAAAGTAAAATATTACATGTCTGGCTATTGCAGGGGTAAAATTAAACTACAACTTCAACTCCGACTACAGATGATTACTGCAGCTTTTGAATTGTATATATAGGTGGTCACCAAACTGGGTTCGTACGAACCCAAAGGGTTTGCAAAATTTTGTATCTGGGATTGTGAAGAAATAGGGGCTCTGGCGAAGTTTGTCAGTAAAGTTTGACAGAGAAGCGTGATAAAAAAATTATTAATATCAAGTGAAACATATTGATATTACATTTAAAAACCTAATTTTTTATATAAACCTAATTTTGTGAACAATGTCGAACCATTTCTACCCTCGGAAGATTGTAGAACACCAAAGAATACTACTCTCGGGATGAAATAATGAGATAAGATTATGTTCGAAATAAATGCTCGTAAAAATATGAAATGAGATTAATTTTGTTTATATTAAATTTAATTATTAATTTGCAGCTCACTATTTTAACAATTCAACTGCAAAAGTAATTGAGTCAGTAAATTTCCAGACTCTTATTCTCAGATTAATAGATCAGATTCTTTATGAGTTCCTGGAGGATTTTACTTGAATCTTCTTTTCATTTATGGAATAACAATTTATTCATTTTAATAAAGGGAAAAGATGCGTACGTTTATATTCTTTCTATTATCAAATTTAAGGGTTCTTTCTGAGTCTCTGAGGAATATTTTGGGTTTGTATCGTAGAAAAAGGTTGAAGACCACTGGTTTATCAGATTAATGTTGCCAATTTCACGCTTTTCACGTAAAATTTAGTACGTTTCTTGTTTTGGCTGTGCGAAAAATTGCTTAAATTACCTCAGACTTGCTTTTTAGAATTTTGGCCATTTTTTTACCATTTTTACTATTCTTAGTATCTTTTAGGTGTCTTTTTTGCCATTTTCGGCTATTTCCTTTATTTCTCGCTTTTTAGCGGTCAATCTAGTGCAAGAATATTTTTTGATTTGGCAACAGTTTACATAACAAGTTTTGCTATGCTGGGGTCAAAATCGCTTCCTTAGAATCTAAAAGGTAAACAAAACAGAATTCATTTCTCCAGGCAATATAATTCCATAACAACGAGCCCCATTTCAGCTCCTTTATCAGTAGTTCCTGTGAATGGGATTTGAAAATTTTAGCAAAACAAGTTGGTCTGAGTTATACTTTAGAAGTGGGAGTGGATTCGTCATCAGTTTTTGCATAAGTCGCTGTGTTACTGTAATTCGTGCATGAGATCTCTGGTTTTTGGTCTAGTCATTGTCACCCGTCATTGTTGTTACATACGAAAATAAAGTCTAAACTCAATAATAGCAATTTGACAATAGATAGATTTGTAGGTATATTAGACTTATCAGTTTGGCTCAGTTGGTATCCAATCACCTGGTCGTGATTTCAAATCACCGTGGGATTTGGTTTAACGATAGTAAAAGAGTAACGAGTGTACACTTCTAAATTTGGTGAGGATTGTTCTTGCTGCTCTTGTTACGGGGGAAACAAAGTCAACTCTAGATTGGACTGGAGTTTGCTGAAAGAAATGCAGATAAATTTGAATGTACAAATATTGAGTTGCTTTCCTCGAAATTTAAATCCCGTACTTTGATTTATGCTGAATAATAAAATATGTCTCCATAAAAAATTAATTGGATTATCATTCATTCATTTTACCTATCAAAATGAATAATACTGCGGTACCTTTCATAGCGAAGGAGTCTAATAACGAGATTTCACTTAGCGAGATTTCACTTCGCGAGATTTCACTGAGTGAGAAGTCTCAATCCCCCCAGATCAATTGTAATCCCCCTCCAAAAAAAAAAAAACAAAAAAAAAAAAAAAAAAAAGAAGAAATTTCATAAGCTTTTCTAGAATTATTTAGATTTAATTTATGATTATCTACATTTATACCTATGGGCCCCTGTGGCCACTTTTCCACGGAGGGTCAAAAAGATATATTCTGTGTTTGGGGGTGCAAAAATATGCATTCGAATGTTGCTCGTCAGGTAAGGGACGAAATGATGTCCAAGCTGTAACTCGTTCTAAGCTGTCACTGTGTTCACAATGACCCCTTGATATCTAGTGGTTCCAACTTTCAAACCCACTGATCTAGCAATCACTCCCAGCGGTCGCCGGTGTTTATATTTAGTATTGGGCGCTTACTTTATATATTTTTCATTGATTATTCATTTATGACATTATTCGCACGTTTATTTATATATCTATTCCTCATTTAGAAAGTAATTAGAACATCATATATTGTTTACGAAGTTATCATTAATGTTTAATGGGTCCGATATTTTTTAATTTCGAACGAATTACTGAAATCCCTTCTAACGGGGATTTGTAGAACGAATTATCCCCGTTAAGAGAGATATGTGTGTATCATATTTTTTAAGGCAGTGCCCTTTCCGCACGTACATGTTTGGAAGTGTTGAGCAGCCTATTATAATAATTAAACGATTTTCCAACCGTCATACGGAACTACGGCTTCAAAGTATTTCGGTTACTTTTCTTTAGTCTGCCAATTTGGATATTTCATATCTACATTTAGATTTATTCCTGAGTTAGATTCTTTCTGTATTTCTCGAGGATCACTGATCTAAAAACTCGACACTGCACTACCTTGTATTCTGCCTGATATATCTGGCGAATGTCAACTTCGTAAAATGGCCAGTTGTGGAGTAATTGCAGTGCACACACACATACACACATACGCATAGGCTTGAACACACACATACGCGCACACACATGCGCACACACACACACACATGCGCACACATACAGAGAGGAGGACTTGTAGTTCTTCAATGGCTGTTAGATTCGTAAAAATTTATATTAACATGCTTATAAAATGAATTTACTTTGCACCGATTCTGTTTACGACGTTCCCTCTAAGATCGCATCTCCAGCGTAAAACCAGAGCATCCTGTACTGCTATAAGCGTAATTATTTCCACTTCTATTTCTAACTCATGGGTGGACACTCCTACGTGTGTCCACCAGAAAAAAAATCCAAGCCTGGGGTCAACCAAGTGCGTTCACGATATTGGACTGGTAAAGGGGAAGGTGGCTTCGAAATAGTGATATATACGACCAGGGGGTCTAAAGTACGTCCTGATAACCTAGAAAGGCCACGCAGCCACATGCTGTATTGAACCCCCTAGAGAGGACGTTTACGTAATATATATATATATATATATATATATATATATATATATATATATATATATATATCAAGGTTACTTGGTGTTCGGGTTTAAAAAAAGAAGCTTCCGGGATCATCTTATTAACCCCTGAAGAGTAATGTTATTTTCTCTCATTCACAAATATTCCAGGCATTTAACAGACAAATATCATTAATAGACAACTCAGAACAGCAAACGAAATTGTTTAGAGATTTTATAAAATTAAATAAGGGGGATGGCTCGTGCACCTATCGTGGTCTGGCCCGTACACACTCCCGGCTAGACCCGCCTACACCCTCGGGCAGGCGTACGGAGCCCCTCCTGAAACCTTCAAAATTTATTTATTTAAAAACTGAGAATTTATAAGCTCACATTTGGTTCACTTATTAGTTCGCTCACCAGACCATCAAATTCAAAGAGTGTCCGTGTTTTTATGTCCTGTTTGGTTTGACGTTAGGGTTAGGGTTTTTGCTCAAAGGAAAACATGTTTTATTGTCAGGTTAAGATCAGATTTATTAGAAAAAATACTGCGTATTTGACATCTCATCACCGAGAGAAAGACAAAATTTCCTCCGCAGATTTTCTTACGATGATTGAGACTTAGGGTTAGGGTTCATCCCATATGTCCAACATGAATATAATGTACTTGTAAATATGCATTGCATTAATTGTATCCTTAGTTTTTTTCCTGTCTAGCACTTAACATACTTGCTTTTTCTATTCCTTACCTGAAGAAATGTACTATCAATTCTTATCAAACTCTTTTGTCATAGCTTTTTTGTAGCTAGCTCTTCTGTGGCTTAGACTTTCAGGGTATTAGCCCTTTTGTGGTTGAGTTTTGTAGCAAGATCTTTTGAGGTCAGCTCTTCTGGGGTCCCAGCACTTGTCGTAGCTTTCAGTAGGTAGCGCTTTTGGGCTCCACTTTTTCAAGGTCTTACCGCTTTGTTGTAGCTTTTGTAGCTAGCTCTTTTGTAGCCTGCTCTTTCATGGTCTTAGCGCTATTGTCGTAGCTTTTTTTTATCGATTCTGCTCATTCAGAATCCTACCGCTTTTGCCGTTGTTTGTTTGGGGAGCAAGCTCTTTTGTGGTTTGCTCATTTAGAGTCTCAGCTGTTCTGTCTCAGTTTTTTTGTAGCTAGCTCTTTTGTGGCTTGTTTTTTCATTGTATTGCCGCTTTTATTACTCTGTGTTACTCTTTTTTGGCCTGCTCTTAAACAGTTTAAGCACTTTTATAGTGGCCTTTTGTCGTTAGTTCTTTCAGGGTCTTAGCACAATTGTCATAGCTTTCTTGTGGCCAGCTCTTTAATGGCTTGTTCCTTCAGGATCTTACCATTTTTGTCGTGGATTTTTGTACTCTCTCAGGCTCTCAGTACTTTTGTCGTAGCTGTTGTATGATTAGCTGTTTCCTTTTTTTTTCTAAGTGTCACCGATATTTCCAGATATCCAAACCAATGGAATTCAATGACTTTATCAATGATTTACTTTGAACTTTCATCTTGTGCCATGATTCTTTCTTAGGGAACCTCATGTCAGTAACAAGGCCAAATCTTTCCAAAGCTCACCGTATATAATAATAATAATAATAATAATAATAATAATAATAATAATAATAATAATCGTTTCATCCACAGACAGCTGTTTCGTGGTATTACAACACCTCGGTGTGGCTATAGAATATTCAATATCCCTTCCAGTCCTATGCAGTAGAGTCGAAACCTTCACTTCACACCCAGAGGCAGACGTTCTATCCGCAGTAAGACCGAATTAGGCGATATATTCATTTACACACGATTCCCCATCTACCAAAGTGCTCCATTCTTGAGTTGGAAGAGCATTGCATAGTAGCAGTAATAGACTAGTACCCTACCTAAGAGTGCTCAACCCTAAAGAAGGGATATATATATATATATATATATATATATATATATATATATATATATATATATATATATATATATATATATATACACACACACAGTATATGCGGTACAGATCAGGCTAGCAGTATAACATAATATAATAATATATCAATAATTTAAAGCCACTTCTGAAATGTAATCGATTTATTTCATAGAGTGCTCCATACATACATTTTACTCATGAAGTTAAGTTGTTTTAGAGTAGAGCTGGAAATAAATAGTAGAATGTGGATTCGCCTGATGAGGCCCAAAAAGGGCAGAAACATGAGCTAATTGTGTAGCGAATTCACATTCTACTATATATATATATATTGCAGATAATTCAAGTACTAAATGATATGCGTCGAAAAATCACGGATTTATTTGAATTTCTACAAAACATTTTTCTCAGAGAAGATAATACTGAATGTGTTTCAGTTAAAGAGTCCAAAGTTTAAAGAATTGGGAAGGAGATACTTTTATCAGTATTTTTTTTTCAAGTGTCGTTGGTTACGGACTGCAAAGCGAAAATCACCCTGTTCATTATGCAAGTATTAACTGATATTAGACTATCTACGCCGATGAAGATTGAACCAACTAACAATGGCCTGTAAGATTAGCTCGCTGATCATTGCTATACGACGTCTATCCTGATCTTCTGTAACATCTACTCGTTAATTTCAGTGGGAAAAAAATTGGATATATTTAGATTGAAATTTTTTCCTTAATTTTATTTTTAGAAAAGCACATCAATTTCCTTTGTACGCTGGTTGAATAACATGTGCGCGCACACACGCCAGCAGTTCAGAGGGAACAGTGATCATGGCCCCGTAGGTGGGGCATGCCCACTGGTTAAGAACCACTGGTCAAAAACGAGGCTGAACCCAGAGACGTGACTCAATGCTCGCGAGGCTGTTATCGGCCTTCATTTGCATTCCTCTGCTTGAACGAAAGATAAGACACGCTTTACGTACCGAACTCAAAACGATTGACCCGCACTTAACCGCTTGCATTCATGGCCTCGAGGGTCTGCTCGCCGTTGGCATCGAAAGATTCTCCTAGATGCCCCCAGTGACTCGTATCACCAGTTACAAGAATTCCTGGCCTACGCCGAATTGTTTATCCAGAAGGCAACTGCAAATATTAACCCGTTGGTTTGAGCCGAGGATCTGCAATGGAGTAATACTCCGCCCAGCTCTATCCACTTTATCGCTATTCAATTTAGTGTTACGGCATTCGACACTGGTTCACTATTGTGCACTTTTTTCAAATATTTTCCATAATGAATCTAGTAATTCAAGAAATTAATTAATCAGTTATTATTATCTTTATCATTATTATTATTGGATGAAGTATTATAACTCAATCTTTACGGATTTTGACTACTTTTCGATATCTATGTTTTTAGTTTATTCTTTTTACACGTAAAGAAATAATTAAAAATTAAGATGAAGATAAAAACAATGTAGTTAAAATTGATTAAAACTTAGTAATGTTGAATTTCCTAAATGAATACTGATAAAAGACAGCATCATAGACGGAAGAGGTTTTAAAGCTTTTTGGCGTCACCGCCCACTTTCAATGGAAAATTGCCCACCGCCTACTGTATAGTAAACATTCAAAAGGTTTTACCAAACAATAAAAGTGAACTTTAGCAATTACTTTATTGAGAGTAGCATAAAATATTTGGCAAAAACATAGTTTTTAGACATCATCAATACGATACCAGTGTCTGATTGAGATGCACCTAGTGCAGACACATTGGGTGTACATAAAGTATGATATCACACAGCTGCTTGGTAATTTTCACTGTTGACTTATTCTTATTGCCATTTGTAGACTGTAATACTCAAATACCGAAAGAGTTGGTATCTCCCACCGATGAGCAATGCCGTCCATGTTGCAAAACCTTGATGCGCAGTCTCCAAAATAATTGTACACTGTAGATGTTTAAATCGTTGATCGCTTATGTAGAAACTAACTGGAAAGTATTTTCCAATAAAGATGCATTGGAAATTATTTTACAATAGAAATCCATTGCAAATGATCTTAATATGAAAATGCAATGCAATGATTCTCTAATGATACATTGTAAATCATGTTTTTTACTATTTAGAATATTAATGGTACAATAATTTTTTTCTAGAAAAGAAATTACTGGATTAATTTCTGTGGAAGCGTCCATTGTTTCAAAGGTTGCGAAGGAGAGATTTTTATCAACAAAATTTTCAGCTGGATGAGTCCATTGTTGCAGACAGAAAAACTGAAAAAAATCACACTATTCATTATTATAGCAGACGAAAAAATCACGGCTGTATTTCGATTTCTATGAAAAATTTTTCTGATTTTTTGAAAGATTTTTTTGAATATTTTTATCATAAAAATGAACAACTGAAAATGTTTCAGCAGAAGAGTCCAGTCTTCCAAATGTAAGGGGAGAATATATTTTTTATCAGCGAAGTTATGTCCCGCAAGTGGAAGAGTGCATTGTTACAGACAGAGAAATAAAAAAACATCACGCTATTCATTTATCTATCACGTCGTGTTGAATCAAACTCATATATAAAATTGCCATTTCACTGACAAGATTTGAAATCATGACCATGTGATTAGTAGGTGGATTTTTTATTAACTGGGCAACACTGAAAAGTCTCATGTACCAAAGAATGTATTTATTACATATACAACATAAAAGTCGCAGTAATCATCTTCAGTCGGAATAGCGGTAGGAGTGGAGTTCGACCCTGCTGCAACCAGGCTTGTTATACATCAGTTTGCTTCAGCGTGATAGAAAACAGATATCGTAAAAACAAAAAAAATGACTCGGGGGTTTTATATAATAAGATGGGAACGTATTGCCAGTTATTGAACTTATTGCAAATGTATTGTATATCTAAATGTGAAATTATATTTACCCGTCTTGCAAAATTATTCCGGGGTTGAATATATTCACTCTAATGTCGAGAAAAGGGTAATGTGACCAAACTCCCTGGGTTGAGCTGAAAATGCTCTGTGTATTCCATTTCTCTTTCACTTGCAAGATATCAAAGGGTTAAGACGTTCTTCTAACAATGTTTGCTGGGAATTCGGCCCAATCAGTCATATGTTTTTACTTTCAAAAACACTATCACTCAATAAATCAGCAAAAGTTGCGAGTTGAACGTGTTATTTTTCGACATAGCGACGTGAAAAGTCGCTAAGATATCCACAAAACTCAATTTGAATGTTACCGATCAACACGACTTACATACTTCAGCAATCACAAATCTACAAGACCTCTGTATGACCAATAGCTCTTGATAGATTAATTCTACAAAGATTGATCAGCCTCTCTGCAGATCTCAACATATCGTCCAAAAAAAAAAACCTCTTTCAATTTAAAAAACGAACTCTTGTTAATTGGAAACAATAAATCTTTTCCCGCACTTATTCGCAACCGCCATTTTCCTCTTTTCTATTTTCCGTTTTTTGAAAGTTTTTTTTATCTCCCTTTGTTAAAGCTAAAGTCGAGGATAATTAAGAAAAACTAAGGTGCTCGTGTTTGTCTCACTCAATTGCATCGTACTGAGGTGTTCTTAATACGCAGATGTATAAAAAATAATTCCAACATCTCGCATTTGATTTTACAATTTTTAAGACACAATTCGCAGTTGAGTGACAAATAAATAATCCCCACAAACTACAGAAATGCATAACAAATCATTGTAATTATCTGTTTATCTAATCTCTTTTATAACAGGAAGTATTTATCAAACAAATATATCAAAACTTTGAGTCGTTCTAATGATAATATATACTAGTTGGCCTTGTGGTGTCGTATATATTTTATTTGAAACCTTCCCCGAAGACCATAGAGTAAACATGCCAAGTTGAGTGAATCAGGCTTTTAATATTATAGTCTGGTTCTGATATTGAATACACTATGCAGGTCAAAGCATTTTTAAGTAGAATCTGTCATAAGGTTGAAATCAGAAAATCCAAGAGTGCTGTTTCCAAAGCTTCCGGATGTTAATCACCATTTTGTTGTTGTTATTACAGGAGAACTCACTCAAAATCAGAGCCGTTTCATGTTAAATTGTACACCAGTGATTTTAAATGTGACTGCGTACCTCAGAAATCACACAGTATATACACATAAACATTGTCTGTATGTACTAAAGGGACCTCAGTCATGGTTTTAGCGAATTAGTTTGTGAAAATTCCTTAAAGAAATTTCTATAGTAATAGTTTGAGGTCTGCATTCGCGCTCACATCGATAAAGAACGAGAATTTCAAGCAGAGTCAGTTCAGCCGAGAAAAATGTAAATAAATGGACATAATTTCACCAGCTTTCAAACAGTGTATCTTGTCGATATGTATCTGTCGGGCATAGAAGATTACATTAAAAACGTGAAGGTTGGAATCCCAGCATTTTGCAATTTACGTCTTAGTCCACCGTCTATAGATTGTTGATTCAATTCACGTGAGATTTATATGTGTTGTTGGAAAGAAGATTTTTTGAGTTTTCTAACAGTGCATTGTCAATTTGTATTTGTTTGATAGAATAAAGTTACAGCCAAAACATAAAGGGAGGTATTTTGACTATTTGGGGGCCAATTTTTCATATATTTAGGTAAAAATTAACTACAATTGTTCCCTCTAAAAAGAGTGCAAGGTATTTCAAAATAGAATTTTTTTCACACTTGATATAATTTAATACAACGATGCCGATTCCAAATCTGATGTATAACATTCAGGACAGTCCATCTTAGCGTAGCTGAATGGTTATCCACGGATCATTGGCAACAAGGCAACGTATGTCAATAAAAACGCTTGAAACGTGTAATTTCATCGTAATAATCTTTGTGCCATTACCAAGGAGAAAGATAGCAGGAAAATTTTACGTGGGCATTACTTGAGTAAACCATATAAAACTGAGCATATCAGTGTTTTGGGAGAAAAAACGCCCAGATTTGAAAATTCAAGTAATTTTTATGGGAATGCTATTTCGTCGGAAGAATTTATGCACGTATTTTTCAAATCCATTGTTCCCTCTTTAATCAAATTTATGAACCTCGATAAAATCTCAAACATTCAGTAAGAGTTATTTACATTGTAGCTATACATTTAAGAATTTTTGTACTGAAAACCCTGTTTACCACTTGCTTTTGAATCTGTAATTAAAGAAATTATTTCACAGTTTTGAAAGTTAGTCACTTTCCCGAGATCATTCAGGGAGATACCATAAGTATAGTATATAATATTTTTAAACATTACTCAAATTTCATATAATACAGAATATACTATGTATTAACAAGGTTTCAGGGTACTTGAATTACTGCAATAAGTTTTAACATCTTTTTTAAAAAAAAGTAAGATCATAAGTACAATTTGGAGTGTTTTGGTGCATACCTAGTTTGGATCAGAATTATACAAATATTACTACTACTGACCTTACTACGTCTTATGCAAATATTTTATGGTTATGTACACTCTAAGGTACGACTAATACTTGTGCATTACAATGTAGCAGCATATATATTATATATATATGTAAATAATGATTGATAATTGTGTCATCCACGGATAGCTGTTTCGTTGTATTACAGTGTGGCTATCGACTATCTTGCCACGAGGTAGGATCGAAACCTACGCTTCAGACCCAGAGGCTGACATTTTACCCCAGGACGGTCAGTTGGACGGAATTTAAGCGATATATTCACTTATACACAATTCCCCATCCACCATAGATAGATAGATAGATTTGTGCTGATGAAAGCGACTATTGGAAAGGTGAAAAGAAAAAATTTAAGTAGAGCAAGCAGTTTTTTTCCATCCGAAATAGTATCAGTAATCAATCAATGTGTAATATGGTAAATTGTCAATAACTTTGTAGAAGGTGTTAGTCTTCAGTATATATTTATAATGAATTGAGCAAATAGTTCACTATCACTTCTGACCCTTAAAAAGTTTCCCTTCACTTTTAACCTCTAAAAGTGGAAAAAAATTTCCCTCTACTTTTGACGCCTATAGTAGGAAAAAATAATCCCCCTCTAACTTTTGCCCAATATAAAGTGGGAAAAAAGTTTCCCTTCACCTTTGACCCCTGAATATAGAAAAAATAACTTTCCTTCTCTTTTGGCCCCTAAAGGTGACGGAAAGGTTTCACGCTCCAAAATGTGATAATTTCTTCCTGAACCCACGACCCACCTTTCCAAAAAATGTTATTGAAATTCATTGAGAACTGACAGACGGGCAAAAGCACATGAATATATATAACTCTTCGAAATTCGTTGGCATAGGATAAAAGTGCGTCATCGTGAATCAACGGTAAGTGGGATAGTGTTAATCGGGGTATTACTGTACTTGTAACGGTTACTGCTTTATATATATATATAAAAAGGTTCTGCAGATGTTGATAAAGTGCTGCTATTATGGGTAGATTCGTCAATTTACCTGTCAAATTAAATATGGATCTCCTCGCCGAGTGCACTCAAATTACCAGCAGACAAAAATATTATCCGGTTTGCTATTTATCGACCCACAGCAGTAATTGCCCGACCCCGTCGGGCCAATCCTTCGCTTGAAACGCCTTTTTTTCCCCTCTTCTTTTCTTTTTTCGTAACCCATGGTCTGTTTTCTTTTGAAGTGAACGATTATTTTGAACCTATGGAACCATTCACGGCGGGACTTTCGACATTCCATCTTTCAATGTGTTTCTGCTCAGCTTGTAACCGGAGGTAATCTCTCTGTCTCCGTCAGTCTGTCTATCTCTCTGACTATATATATATATATATATATATATATATATATATATATATATATATACATATATATATATATATGTATATATATATTTATATATATATAATGTAATATTTTGCAGATCTAATTGGTAGTTTCTGTTATTAATGCATTATCATCACGGTACCCAAAATTGCTCAAATATTCTACCTTTATGTATACTCCCACTTTTCCCCGTCTGTTTTCCGAAAGGTGTTTTCAAAGTTAGGAGTTTTGATTATATCATACCTCCTTGTCTTACTCTTTTTCCAATCTTCATCTTGTTTGTATATTTATGATGCTTGATCATCACAGTGACATTTTCGTATATATTTCCAATTACTTTTATATGATTATCATTTATACCTTGTTCACTCAGGAAGTTGGAGACTGCCTTGTGTTCTGTCAAGTCAAAGGATTCCAGTATGTCCCTATTTATACTAAATGCTTTCCAGCCAATCGCGATGCAGGTATTATTTCATTTCCATGTTTTTTTTTCTAGGTTTATCACCTGGGCTAAGTAAACGTATCCCTCAACTTCTTCTAAGATTTCGCCGTCTATTCTTATTGTCTTTTTCGGAACTTTGTCATGGAACATTACTTTTGTCTTTGTTTTATTCATCGTGAACATTATTTTTTGGCTCTATTTAAATCGCTCAACATATTTTGTAGAACAAGGCTCACCGTAAAAAGTTTTGATAATATTATATCCTCTTATCTTCCTTTTTCATATCTTTATCTTATTAATACCTTCACAGAGTCTAATTATTCCAGGGAAATTTTCGTATATATTTGCAATTACTTCAATATAATTGTCATTTACAATACATAGTTCTTGCGTTGAAATGAAGATTGTCCAATGTTCTATTGAATCAAAGGCATCATAGTTTATGTAAGCCGGAGTGGTTTGTCCTACTCTGATACTTCCTTGGTCAGCTGGTTTAATGCGTATCTGTTATTAAAAAAAACCCTCTATTGATAGATGATATGGAAAAAATGATTCAGGACGCTCTAAAGCAATAACCAGCATGGTTATCTTTCTGGTCTTCGTTAGTAGGTTCATACCCATTGGATTTAACAGTATAGATAGTCTGATACCAACTCATGTTGAGTCAATGTGTAATTATAATCGGCAGTGTGACCTATTTTGTTTTCGTCCATAACTAAGAGATACAACTTTTGCCGATAAAAAATAGCCCCTTCCCAGCATTCGAAACTATGGACTCTTCAACTTAAAAAAAAAGAAATTCAATAAAATCCATGATTTTTTTTTGCAGTTATCAACAAGTAATATTCATAATGAGTTGTATATAAATTGATATAAGATAGATTTTGAAAATGAGTCTAGATAAAAAATATCTGCTTACAAAAAAAGTGTGATCAGAATAAGTTCTCTTATGACATCAGGACATTCTATCACAGCGTCATGAAAAATAGAACGGAAATATGAATATTGTAAATCTTTATCTTGCCCCCTTCATCTTTCTCTCTGTGGATGCTTTCAACCTTTTCCATTTTTTGACCAAAAAAAGTGAATAATGCACTCATAGACCTTGCAGCGTTCGTCGCTGGCAAAAGATAATAAAACCACTTAATCCCAAAACAAAAGCAACAGTAATAAGATTGGGTAAAACTAGAGAAGCTAGAAGAAAAGGCTGTATTCTTATTCACCTACTGGTGTCTGAAGAACGCCACAGATATCTTGGTCAAGTTGCCTGTACATCTAGTGAAAGATAACCATTATATATACTTGATTGAACCTCTACATATGGTAAACGAAGTGTTGGCTGCAAAAAAAGCAAAAAACAAAACACTTCAATCATATGTGTGAAAGAGGACAAGTAGAAGTTTACAGACAATAACAAGACTGATATCAGAATTGGAATTCAACTTGCAATGAACCGATATGAAATCATCTACTTATCACAAAGATGCGATTGACTATGAACGAGCAGGCAAATCTACAATGATAATGGCTTGGTAAAATAACTAAGTAAGTACACTATTGATAAAATAGTCAAAATGCCTTATAAAAAACGTTTAAAAAACTTACCATATCTGATCGAGTACAATGCAATCTTGAATATAATACGACCCCCGATATTTGTGGCTGAAAGTCAGTGATATACTATGTTTTCATTTTTTTTTTACCATCGAGTATAATGCTACCCACTCAATCTTGACCCTAAATTTACGTATCAAATTTCCTGCATTATACACGAGTAAATACAGTACATCCTTATCTTTGGACTGATCTTGTTGCACTCCCTCCTCTGAGCTTATCTGGCGCATTACATTCACTTCCTGAGTAGTGTTTTCCTTTATTATCGCACCAGCTAACCCAGCGACATTGTCGTCATCATTTTCTATTTCTTTGGTGTCGATGTTGGCATTGCTTGACCGTTTCCTTTTATTTTTACACACCTTCCCCACAGCCACCATGGATTTCCTTCCTTTTGTTTCAACCACCACCACCACCATCAAAAATCACAAGACGGGCAACACTTGGAAGAAAAAGCAGTTTTTGAACGGCCATTTTGAATCGGCTATTTTGAGAGGCTAAAAAGGGCTAGATTTGTCAAAATATGGCAAGAATTTTTCCACCAACACCAACAACACCACCAAAAAATCACAAGAAGACGGCAACGCTTGGAAAAGAAGCAGTTTTGAACGGCCATTTTGAATCGGCTATTCTGAATGGCTAACAAGGGCTAATTTTATTAAAATATGGCTAAAATTTTTCCACCACTACCACCACCCCAAAATCACAACAAGAAGACGGCAACACTCGGAAAAAAAGCAGTTTTTGAACGGCCATTTTGAATCAGCTATTTTAAGTGGCTAAAAAAGACTAGTTTTGTCAAAATATGACAAACATTTTTTTACCACCACAACAAAATCACAACAAGAAGACAGCAACACTTGGAAAAAAAGCAGTTTTTGAACGACCATTTTGAATCGGCCACTTTGAGTGACTAAAAAGGGCTAGATTTTTCAAAATATGGCTAAAATTGTATATTTCATTTCCAGTTTGTGATGTTATTCGGTCGTCTGCCATTATTGCCACAGCCACCATGCATTTCCTTCCTTTTGTTTTCCCCACCACCACCACCATTACAACATCAGAACAAGAAGACGGCAACACTTGGAAAAAAAAGCAGTTTTCAAAGGCCAGTTTGAATCAACTATTTTGACTGGCTAAAAGAGGCTAATTCTTGCCACATGACTAGGCCATTGCCATTTGATTTTTCTAATGGTTTCTGCGATGTCCATGACAACTGTTTTTCCTCAATATATTGTGCTGTTTTGTGATCTCTCCATATGATATTGAGCATTATCCTCTCATGTGTACGTTGCATGGTTCTCAGTTTGAGGGTCAGTCTCTTGGTTAGGTTCCATCTTTCAGCTCCGTTGGTGACTATCGGGAGGATACATTAGTTATGTACTCTTCTCTTTAGGACTAATGGGAATTTCTTGTTCTTGAAAGCTGAGCTTGCTTCACCGAAGGCTTGCTGACCTAGAGTGATTCTTTGCTTGATTTCTCATTTTGAGGATTTCATGGAGATTCGTTGTCCTAAGTAGATGTAATGGTCTGCTTTCTCCCGTTTTGCGTTTTCGATTTTTATCGTTGTGTGTTTATTTCAGACGTGACTGTCTCGCAGAATGAAAATTATGGCAGATCAGTGTAACACAATGCCAAAAGTAGTGGTATCATTTGAGGATCGAATTAACTAACAAGAATCTGAGCTCAAATGAAACGTAGATTCTTCCGTAGATTTGCCAAGTCTTCAGATAATGCTGATCGTTGTTTTTTGCAAAGTGCAATCATGACTTTGAGTTGGAATACGCTTTCGTTCAAACTTTCCGACTAACTGAGGGAGCAAATTTTCACCATTTTTCAGTTTCTTCTTAACGTTGAAAACACTCCTTAATACTCTCATTTTTATTTGCTATTTCATCTCAACTTGGATTTCAAATTGGCACCATTTCCTTGGGCTCAAAACTTCACCAGATCCCATGATAATGATATTGGACAATTACCCATGGTAATCATAACTACAAGAGCAACATGTTTGATTTGAAACTTGTCACCCTATGTTAAATGGACACTCGGTAGGAAATAGGAGGGACATGCTAATTCACATGCACTCAGCCGTCATTCTGTGGAAGGATGGAGCCAAGTTTGCTTGTGGTCAACCTGCGGTCACGAGGTCAACAATGGTTTAAATTCTCCTTGTGCGGAATAATTGATTGAACGCAGAAACCAAAATGCCTGAGAACATGTATTAATGTTTACATCTTAATAGTTTGAATAGGGTTTTAAAATGAAATAAGTCAATGCTAAAAAAAGTACACAATAATGCTTACAGTTCTGTAATAGTCAAAAATTTAAAAATAATTGGTTATGATCTTGATGGTTTCCAATTGTAATGCAGGAGTCTATGAGCGTGATGATGATGGCAAACATGATTCCCCATCATCATCATCATCATCAGTCTTTTAACGTCCGTCGTTGGACATAAACCTTCTTAAGGATCCGACACAGTTCTCTATTATGGGTGACGCGGAGCGAGTATTTTCTAAATTGGTTTAGTTCATCTCTCCACCTTGTTTTCTGTCGGCCTCTGTTTTGCATGCGATCTCTGGGGATCCATGTTGTGAGTCGTGGTGTCCATCTGTTGTCTGTCATTCTTGCAATATGGCCTGTCCATTGCCATTTAAGTTTTATAATAGATTCTATGATGTATCTGACTCCCATTTTCTTCTTTATATACTGTGCTGTCTTGTGATCTCTCCATGTAAGGCTGAGCATGACTCTCTCATTGCATGCTGCTTAGTTTGCAGGTCTGTTTCTTGGTTAGGTTCCATGTTTTAGCTCCATAAGTGACTATCGGGAGAATGCATTGGTTGTATACTCTTCTTTTTAGGATTATTGGGATTGTTTAGTTTTTGAAAGTTGAGCCTTCACTGCCGAGGGCTTGCCATCCTAAATATATCATAATATCCTGTAACTTGAATAATATGTGGACTGATAGTTGTTGTTACTGTTGTTGTTGTTGTCATTATTATTATTATTATTATTATTATTATTATTATTATTATTATTATTATTATCATCATTAGTAGTAGTAGTAGAATAATAATAATAATAATAATAATAATAATAATAATAATAATAATAATAATAATAATAATAATAATAATAATTATTATTATTGTTATTATTATTATGATTATTATTATTATTATTATTATTATTATTATTAACTGGGCAACCGGTGTGAAACTAAACCGCAGTATTACTGTGGCCTACGAGAACTAGAAGAGAAAGGCTGGAGACTTGAGTAGACTTGCTGTCACTCAAACTCCAGCGGTTACGACTAGGCAACTGTTGTGAGATTGCAAACAGTCATAATAATAATAATAATAATAATAATAATAATAATAATAATAATAATAATGATAATAATAATAATAATAATAATAATAATAATAATAATAATAATAATAATAATTTATCTCATCATTGCATTACATATGAATAAGAAATATCCATCGATGTTTTATTCAAAGTAATTTAAAGTATAGAATGAAACCTAAACTAATTATGGTAATTCCTAGAATCATCATCATCATCATCATCATCATGATAATAATAATAATAATAATAATAATAATAATAATAATAATAATAATAATAATAATAATAATAATTTATCTCATCATTGCATTACATATGAATAAGAAATATCCATCGATGTTTTATTCAAAGTAATTTAAAGTATAGAATGAAACCTAAACTAATTATGGTAATTCCTAGAATCATCATCATCATCATCATCATCATCAGTAGTCTTTTAACGTCTGTCATTGGACATAGGCATTTCCCAGGATTCGCCATAATCCTCTATCATAGGTGTCGAGGAGCCATTATTTCCTGAATCTGTCCCGTTCATCTCTCCATTTTATGTTCTGTCGGCCTCGGTTTCTTATGTGATCTCCCGGGATCCATCTGATTCAGCTTTTAGCCATGGGAAATGGGTTGTGTCAAAATTATCGAAAAATCTCGAGGCAATTCCGATCTTTTTTTAAGTTCGCATAAGCAGTCAGTGTGCTCATACTTTTTTCACAGGACAAAATCACACAACAAAAGATACTTGCGCTCACTGACTTGAAAACACTCATCCCATCAGCCTAGAGAAGGTCCATGTCTAACGACGGACGATAAAAGACTGATGATGAAGACCCACGAGCATATATGACTCCCTGATTTCAGCAGGGTTTATTTAAAGAAATCTATTATTATTGAACTGTAACATTATTATGGATTTTTATCTTCACTCTAACTTTCAGTTTCTTTATTAACGTAATAGGACCGTAATTCTACGGCAACAATTAAACGGGAATAGGAAATAACGAACATGCCCACGGTTAGGATCGAACTCACATCCTCTTACCAATGACTGCTTCAACCGTTTGGCCACAGGGATGTATAGTTAAGTAGAAGTTGATTTTACACCTTACACCTCACTCCCTATAAGCGATATTCGTCTCCCGTAGATGTTTACATTTGAGACTTAGTAGTCTTTAACACAAAGATATTTCGATTTTTTCAAATATATTCTAACCATCGGTTGACGTATTGTAACATTATTATCAATTTCGATTTTTTTTATTCATTCATCCTAACATTCAGTTGTTTTTTTTATCATAACTTTGAATCGGACCATAATCCTACGACAACGATCAAACAGCGTAATCGGGAACAGTAGGCTTGCTCTTTATTTCCAATTAAAAAACATTTTTAACTCAGCAAATTAATTATCTCCGGGTAACCAAATGCTTCTTAGACTGGTGAATAATTCACCCAAGGGTGAATGAAATTGTTTTGGGGTGAAAGAAACTGGAGTAGAGCATAAAAAGTGAAGTGCTTAATTTTCTGATTGTATTCAATTTCCCGAATTTCAGATTACCGAATTTTCATTTGCTCGATATTGATCGGTCGACTCAGAATTCCCCGAAAAATAAAAGAAGACAAGTTGAGAGCCTTTCTTTCATCAGTTCATTATTTACAAAAACGCCGATAGACTTACTTTTTCTAAAATTAATGCGATTCGAATATGTCTACGAATTATGAAAAGAAGGATCTATCGTATAAGTCAACCCTTGTTTAAGCAAATAATGAATATAAAAAAAGCCCTCGAATCGTCTTCCTTTGTTTTGGGGGAATTCAGAGTCGACCAATCAGCATTGAGCAAATGAACAGTCAGAAATCTGAGAGGTGAGAAAAATGATTCAGACACATTTTTCTATGCTTAAAAAAGTAATTTTTGTGGTAAATATATACAACGAGGAAGTATCTGTATTTGTTTTCTCCTTGGTGAACGTACTACTTAATTATTTTTTTGGATAATAAAGTTGTACGTTCGCCGAAAAGAAAAACAAATATATGTACTTATTATTGCCTGGCTACTGAGGATGTCATTAAAATAATGCAATAAGGAAATATTTGAAGTTCTTAGACTGTTGTTCGCTAACTTTATGTAAATTAACAAATTCTAATCATTTTATGTGTTGATATTTTTGTCATAGCTAGTTTTCTTCGCATATTTTTAGGGTGTTAAAAAACGTGAATAAAATGAACACTCAATATATGGGTTAATTTATGTGCTTTGCTCATGATACAAAATAAATTATGTATACGAAAGAGAATAAGATGGAAATGATCAAAAACATAAGGAAATTTAGACACGGATGAATGAGATTTTGTGATAAAGACTCGGGTGAATGACACCTAAATTGTTCAAGAAGTATATTAGAAACCGTTAACCAAAACTGTCACTAAAACAGTCAATATAGATTTCTCACAGTTTTCGAGCTGATCTGGCTGGCTTGAATTGGTATGTAATTATCACGCGTACTTGTCGCACCAACAGAGCTAGAGGGCTGAAAATTCAAACATCTACTCATTATGTCTAGAAAAGGCACTTTTTCTCAAATTCCCCCCTAAATATTTATTGAGAGGTAGTTCAGTTTGCAAAGTAAGTTCATGCTAAACTGACCACTTAGTTGGCGTCCGCTTGTTTTTTTATTCCGATTTTTTAGTGATCACTACCCAACAAAAGGCAAGAGAAGTAACTTATTCATTGATAACCCTTTTTGCAATTTTTCTGAATGATCATCCCTCACACGGCATGCATTGGTTACGTGACGGTTTCTATTGAATGACTAACCAGATATGTATCTGTGTATACCGAGACTTAAATGCTTACAAGTGAACTCATACCAGAATTTCTGCTCACACAAGTTACACCTCATGAAATTTTACAGATGAACATGTTTCCCTCGCTATCCGAACGTAGTGTTTTTGAAAAAAGCCTTTTGTAAGCCGAAATGGCGTAACACAAAGAAGCAAGTATTAATTTATATGGGGAACATTTTTGAGGGCCCCCAGACCTCCAAAATGGATAGCATGATAATCCAGGCTGGTATGGGAAGTACACAAGACTGGGGGTGTAAAAAGAGGAGGTGTGCACTGCCTTTATGATGGCTGCAAAACAAAAGCTGAACGGTAATTTCGTTTTTCGCCTTTTTTTCAAACAAGCAAAAAGTAGCGATAAGCGGACTTTCGGAAAGCAAGGACTAAAAAGTGAAAAAAACTTGTTTCCATGGAAGAGTCCGTTGTTTAAAGTGATTGGCAGGATATATATTTTTTTATCAGTAAACTTGTTACTTTTAAGTGGAAGAATTCAAAGTTACGGACAGAGAACCAAGAAAATAACATATTCATTATATTATTAGATGGTTTCCACAAGAAGTGGACCGTTTCTAGATAAACCATTTGACCGATGATTTGTCGCCCCCTGTCCCCCTTTTTCAGGTCCATTTTTTTCTTATTGGTTCATCCTCCTCAAAATTAATTCTTGGGGTTTTTTCGTCCACACCGGAAGCGGTATAAATTAGTGGCGGACTTCGTATACCGGAAGTACATCAACAACGGGAAGTCGATAGACTTTCAAATCAACGGAATCGGAGCGTTTTCATTGGTTGGTGGGCAAAAAGGAAGGAAGGGGAGGGGAAAAAGCGGGAAGTTGAGGCAAAGTGGCTTCAGTGAACTGAAAGATTACTACCAGAAAAAAAAAACTTTTTTCTTTTCTGTCCATTTCTTTTCTTTTTTTTTCTTCATCTTTTTCAGAAACTGTCAACCAAATCTGTCGCTGAAGAAACCTATGTAAACACAGGTTTTTAAATGACTCTGCTTGGTTGGCTATTGAGCGATCGTAGCCATCAAAGATGGATTCTTTTTTATGTGCATGTCTTTGTGTGTTAATGTGTCTGTGTTTGCTGGCCTATTTGTTTGTTCCAGCGCTCTAGGTGGTACCGTTTTATCTAAAGACTTGAAAATTGACATCAGTACTCTGCTAGACTTCTTCTCAAAAATATCATTTTCATTTTTGGAATAAAAGCTTTTTTTAACCTTTTGGGTGCCTTGTTCTGGTGGGTTTATTGATTTGTTTGCGTGTTCCAGCACTCCTGGACATACCGTTTTGTCCACAGACTTGAGAATTGGCATTAATACTCCAACGCACCCTTTTTAATTTTTTACAGCTATTTTATAAATCTTTTGAGGTCTTACTTTGATAGGTTTATTAATAACAGATAGATTCTCTAGAATCTATATCTTTCCAGATGTTGTTTAAAACTTCATTTTAGACGTTTTCCAATGGAAAATGCCGATGATGTCATAAAAAAATTTATTCTGACCATACTTATTTTTCGATGGATTTTTTTTTACATGACTACGGTTGTTCAATTATTGACTGTGACATCTATCTAGGTACAGGTCGCACGTACAGGCCACACCAATGGTGCTAGTAGGCAGAAAATTTCAAACATTCACTCCATATTATGTTACCGCTAAACAGAAGGCGAGAGAAAAGTAATGTATTCATCGATCATTTTTTAATTGATCACCCCCAACACAGAGGTGTCGGTCACGTGACAGTTTCTATTGAGTGACTATGCAGACCTATTTTCATATTATTTTATACAGTAAATCCCAGGGTTGAGAACGTCGACTTACGGTCAACTCGTACTTACGAACCGACAGCCATGACGCCTATGATATTTCATGATGATCTTTCAGTTTTTTTCTTTTGTTGCCAGTTACCAAGAAATCGCCGTGCACACACACACACACACACACACACACACACACTCACACACACATCGTCTCTCTTTATTTAGTACAGTATCGTTCTTAGTATTATGTTGTTACGAATGAAATGTAGTTTTCAAAGGTGACTTAGCCTCTCCATTGGCAGCTCAGTCTGTCTCTCGATCGGTCAGCAGGTCAGTCCCCCGATTGTTTCTCAGCTGTTTCAAGTCAGATTTACTGGAAATTCGGTAGAAAGGTTTCCCTTGATAAGACGTTTCTTTCCTAGGTCTATCCCTCACCACATTCATATGATATGGAACTAATGGTGTTTAAACTTTACGTTTTAAAATAGATTTTCTCAACCGTTTCAAGTTAGATTTACTTGGAATTTGATATGAAGGTGTTCTTTGATGAGATACTTCTTTCCTGGAATCATCTCAGGTCTGGCAATTATGGCGTTTAAACTTCACAGTCAACGCCTCGTTGGTCTCCTGGTTCTTGTTTGTACATGATTTAGATTAATGCAAAAAGTGAGTAAGTTACTCACGTAATTTTTTAGTCGATTTAAAGTAAATAAAGATATAGTTTGTTATTATTGAAGCTTTTTAAGCCCTTAACAGCAATAAGTTAGATTAAGTACTTAGATAAATCAAGAGAGTCCTGCTCAAACTGCTGTTAACCTCAGCGAAGGATTAGAAGTGAACACTACGACAGAACGAATTGTTTAACGTTGTTTTGATATGATTATGTCTGAAAATATGAATACCAATGCTGGACTTGTTCTTAATGAAGAAGAATTATCGTCAGAAATAGCCAACGACTCACAAACAACAGTTTGAGCATTTTCTGAAAATTCTAGGATTTCATCAGTAACCATATCACGCAGCCATTTGTAACTAGCTTTATTGATTCCTGGAATTCGGCCTTCGAGTTATCAGTCCGTTGTTTGAACAATGGACCAAATCTTTCAGTAATGGTTGATAGTCAGTTATTCATCACTTCGATAAGAATTTGGTAACGAGGCTCAGCTACCAAATACCCACGATTGATCAATTTTCTATGTATCTATCTATGTATCTATCTATGTATCTATGTATCTATCTATCTCTCTCTCTCTCTCTCTCTCTCTCTCTATATATATATATATATATATATATATAAATATATATATATACGGTAGAAGGTTCGATTCCAGCGGCAGCCCCAATTTCTTCAGTTGTTTATTCTATTTACTTAGTCTAAATTGAGTGATATGTTGACCGTGTAACAACGAGAGATCATTTCAAATAAGTTTATGTATAATACAATACAATTTATAATTCATTTTGTGGGACTATATATATATATATATATATATATATATATATATATGTATGTATATATATATATATATATATATATATATATATATATATATATATATATATATATATATATATATAAACCCTATATCATATATATATATATATATATATATATATATATATATATATATATATATAAACCCTATAACACTAAACTTAACAACCCTCATCACACAGAACCCTAATGCACAAATCTCCTACCAATAATATCCTCACACCCACATCTAAGACACATTCAATAATGGAAGCTTCAAAGTCACCCAGACCCATAGGAAAAATTCACCTTAGCCAGGTATACCTCTTGTCCAAATCATAGCCAACACATTTTTGATAACTTATAAGGTTGATACCTATGTACCTCCTTGACCTCACCACCTTCCATTTACACTATCCCTAACATACCAAAAAATCTAACTCCACATCACTCCCCCCTACCCTGACACACTCTGCCCTCCCCAAGACCAACTGCTGCTGCTCAACCAAAGACCTAATACCTAACTGGACTTTCTCTCACTCAGCAGGAAGCCTCCAGCAGTCCTTATAACATATTTTACCCACAAGGCATAGCTCCTGATAGTGGACTCTGGTTCCACATAGGAACTTTTAACACATACTCACACAGCACCACCACTGAAGATGGGAAGAATCCCGAAACATGTCCGGACAATTTACTTCTAAGGATTAATAAACCTTACCTCTAAACACTTTACTCCCGAGTCTGTCTCACTCTTCACAGATCAAATTATATATATATATATATATATATATATATATATATATATATATATAAGTTATGGATATCATCATTCGACAATGTGAATAAGGAAAGGCACTTTTTGGAACTAAATTTTGCTCGAACCAAAATATTTACCGTTGTGAGGGAAACAACGGCAATGACCAGAAAATAAAGAAATGAGTTCAAATCCCACCTGGGATTCATTTCTTTATTTTCCGATCTTCACCGTTGTTTCGCTCACTAGCATAAATATTTTGGTTCGAGCAAAATTTACCTCCTAAAACTATCTTTCCTTAGACATGAACAATAAGTGCACTTTTTCGGGTTGCTGATCTTGCCAGTGCGTCATTAGGTCAGATGGTGAGAGCTGAGCCGCGTTTAGGCTGTTTCCTTTGCGGACGCAGATAAGTAAATAGAGTGTAAACGTGAAATAGTTGATATAATATGCACTCGAATCATTTTCATTATATATATATATATATATATATATATATATATATATATATATATATATATATATATATATATATGTAGCAACACTGAAGAGTTGTAATACAACGAAACAGCTGTCGGTGGATGACACAATTATTTGATTATTATTATACATAAGTATATATATATGTGGGTGCAGTGTCTATGCTTATTTCTGTTACGCTATAAAAAAACATAGGTTGATCCAAACAGATTTTGATAAAAATTCTTTATGCGTTTATGTGATATTTATAAAGACATTTTCATTTTGCAGCTTTATATATAATTCTTTAAGGGATGTCAAGTGAAGGGAAACCAACCCTTCAAGCGGTCGAAAGTGAACGTACCTTTTTCTTAAATTGGAAAGTTTCGGGAAAAATACAATTTTAAACGAGTGGGGGGTTCTATCTATCATATAATTATAATGCAAAACTTACTTTCGGTTCAATATATACATATACATACATATGCATACTAGGCGAATAATCCGTCCATGAGACAGGTGTTCAGCTAATACATATATGTATATATATATATATATATATATATATATATATATATATATATATATATATATATATATAAATAACTGAATGTTTATTTGTCAGTCGCGCTGTAGAAATCATCGATGCATCAGAGCAGTCCAAACAAATTTAGCATGCACACTCGATTTTACAGTAAAAAAGTTTGGGAATTTTTGAAGATTCTATGATGTCTGCGTTTGTGCTCAACCCGATAATAATGATGTGATGTCCATCTTTTTTTATAAAAAAAACTTAAAGTCTGATTCACCTAACAAAATTTGCTAGGCATACTCAGTGGACATGGAGGAAAGTTTCAAAGTAAAAAAAAATTTTTTTTCAAGAAACTTTTTGATAATATTCTTTATCCCTCATATATCTAAATTAATTGTTATGCAAGTTTCATGGTGGTGGCGCCTTTTCAAATAAGGTATGATTCAATAAACATTTAGTCCAAATCCCTGATCTCTGATCTCAGGTAGAAACAAGCAAAATAATATCGTAGATTCTATTCGGTTCAAAAATGAGACCTTCCAGAGGAAGTAGTAGAAATCCGTCCAACGGGAGGATTTCCAGCCAGTTCATGATAATTCTGTGTTTAGAATGAGTCAACTAAGCTATGATCACAATTCCTTTCAAGTAGTGCATGGGTATGTGTGCACACACTTTTTTCAACCAGCGCACAAAAGAAATTAATGCGCACACAAAAAGTTTATGACCTCAGTGTAGTAATTGATAAGTATACTTGCAACTATCTATCCATATAAAAGCCATATATGCAAATTGATATATTTAATTGCATGTTCATGCCTATTATAACCTAAAATTTATAATGGATCGGTCCACATGAAATAGATCAACAGAGATGATAAAACATTTATAGGGATAGATTGTAGTGATATAACAATAAAAAATACGTTAGAGAATCGCTGGACTTTTCAAATTCAATTTAAAAGAAAAGGTGTTTTAGTTGACTGACGGAAATGTTCAATGTTGAGTTGAGACTAAAAAAATAAAAATTAGTATACTTATATTATTAAAAAAGAAATTATCAAATGGAATAGCTTTGGGCTCCTTAGTGCCGGTCCATATACAAATAACCTCGTCATTTTTGGGGTATGAGTTATATATGATGATTATAATATTCTGTGTATTAATGCGTGTTATTGTTATTTTTCTTTATTTTGAGAAGGCATTAAATAAAAATAAGAAATACCAGTAAATAAACAATACTCGAATAACCATAGCGTCAAAACTTGAAGGGATATAAAAAAAATTCCACCAAAGAATCAATACGGTCTGAATAAATTCTATTTATGACATAAATATTGCAGTGAATCTAGATATTATTAAATCCGTCAAAATAGCGCCCTAGGGGACGAAAATTTTTTTTTTCAAAAATGAAAAACAAAACATTTATAGAGGGGGGGTCTAGAAGAGTACCGATGCCAATTCTCAAGCCTGTAGACAAAACAGTATGGCTAGGACCGCTAGAATACACTAATGCATGTAAAAAGAGGGATAGAACCCTTCCCTGCCTGATGGCTATGGTAGTTCAACTCATTGATGCATCATTCAGTAGAACAAACTGTAGTAGTTTAAAGTATAGAATACAATCGGGGACCAAATACGTTAGAATGTAACCGTACTTGTGTTATATTAGAATATGCCAATATAGTTTCATTAGCTATGAGAGATAGGTTGTGCCAAAATTATCTTGAAAGGTTTACTTGCACAAGCATTTGATATACACATACTTTTATTACAGAAGAAAAATGCACAACTTAAGATTTTTACGCACACTGACGACAAAAAATCAGAGGAAATATTGGCCACCATCTCTTTACTGTATCATTGAGCCTAACTAATATCCAGCAGTTCTGTTGGCGCCATATATCCTTTAATTAAGAGAAAAGTTATCAGGGGAGATAATTTACTCAGTACTTCGCTCTCCAGGGGTGCAATCAAGAAAAGCACCTTCCGGATGTTTGAGTGGGCAAAACCGTTGCCTTGGGTGCGGCTCGTTTTTTTTTTTTAATACTTTACCTGCAAAAATGGGTCTGCTTCTCTAGTCAATACCGTACATGCAATGCCCGGAGCAAGATTATTATTATTATTATTATTATTATTATTATTATTATTATTATTATTATTATTATTATTTACCACAGGTCATAGGTGAGAGACTAGGTAAATGATTGTATCAAAAAGCAAATCAAATAATAATAACAATAATAATGATAATAATAATAATTATAATGATGATAATCTGCTATTATTACTATTATGATCATTATGATTTACATCCATTTACCACTGAACTCAGGTGAGAGACTTGGTAAATGATTGTATTAAACAGTAAATCAAATAATAATAATAATAATAATAATAATAATAATAATAATAATGATGATGATGATAATAATAATAATCTATTATTATTGTTGTTGCTGTTGTTGGTTCGCTTGATTTTCCTCATTTGATGTATGAGCATTTACCGAAACCTTCACCTGAGCCCCAAGTCTCACGACCACAATCTTTTAGAACAATATGGATTTCCTTGGATTTTTTAAGGTGTGCATTAATGTTTTTCTTGGTCATTCGTAGCGCTCCTACCACTACTGGGATGATGGTTATGTTTAAATGTCATATTCTTGCAATTTCTATCTTTAGAGCTTTATCTTTTGAAAGTATTTTTCGGAATGGTCATATCTATAAGATGGCATTTATGAACTTTGAAATCTTTTATTATCATATCTGGTCTGTTGGCTGGTAAAATGCGATCGGTATGTTAAGTGAAGTCCCAAAACGAAGTAATGCCTTCGCCTCCTATCATAGGTGGTAGTTTGTGCTCATATCATATTTCTGTGAACGGTAGTTCATAGTCTTGGCAAATTTTCCAGTGAAGTTTTTGTCCTACCTTATCATACGTTTACTGAAATTCATTTAAGGTTAGGAGAGATCAGCCAGATATTAGATGGTCTATAGTCTCCCGAGTGTATGTACGAAAGCGACACTTTGTCCCGTTCCTTGAATTATGTGCCTGGTAAGAGTTTTAGTCTTGAGCAGCTTGGATAATACTTTAAGTTTCTGTTCTCAGGACTCAACAACCACTGAGGGGTGAGATTTTTGTCAACATCAGAGAGTTGTGCTCACAATTATTATTATTATTATTATTATTATTATTATTTGGAACTGTGGAAACGGGTGTTGACGCCTCGATATTTCTGCAATTGAAGTATACTCGGGCAGTGCCTGTTCCAAAGGTGGGTGTTTTTGGTAAAGGCCGGGCGTTATTAGGCGTGGAACAGCCTGCCATAATTGTCATGCAAAATAATTATCTGCCTGACGTGAAAAAAAAAAACAAACTTCAACTTCGGTCACTTTTCTTCAGTTTTGCCAAATTAAAAGTTTTATATCATATAATTTTGATGATTGGATGTCAACAGAGATCATTTATAGAAACTATGAAGAAAGACCCATTATCTGTTATTTCAAAAATTTATTTTACTAGATTTACCAAGAACAGCCGATGAAAAAAAAAACAAACTTTAAACTTCATGCAGTGGTCAATTGTTTTGTAATCGCAGTGCATAATGTATCTATTCGTTTCTTCACAAGGGCAAGATGTGACACCAGATCGGTTTTAATGTGGGGTTCCAGTTACGGGAGAGCTGCAAAAATTGCAACAGACCCCGCAACTAGGGTTACGAAGGCATCAGAGCAGGCCCAATCCATCCCTTTTAGTGCGATGGGACGGTGCTGCCCTGAGGTGTACTGGTTCCCCGAGACCAGGCCGAGTTATTTTTTGAGGCCATTGGACGAATCCTATGCCTCTTGCACTAAGCAATACTGAGCCCCAGAAAGCTATCATCAGCCACCTCATTACATCGGCGCAAAGCTATCAAAGCGTGTACTGAGAAAAGATACTTAGCTCTGATACGCGTTTCTTACACAGAGATATTCCTTTAATTGTAATCATTAAATGTTCTAATTGATCATCCCTTGTACGGATTGTTGTTCTTCAATAATTCTATTGTTGTTATTGTTGCTATAGTGAATCTCCATTTTATCATTACTGCTACTTGAAGTACAAAGACCTGGAAATTGAGATCACAGAACTGGGTCAACTTGAGACTGAAACAATACCTGTTGTTATAGGAGCCCTTGGGGCTATGAAAATATCCAGGTAAAATACCAGGAAACCCAAGCATCTATGAGATAGAGTAAAATTGTCCTCACAGGCACCGCCCAAAGCACTGTTCATGTAAATATTTTGTCTTTTATACAACAATCTACCGTTTCTTACGTAGCCTCTGATATTGGTCCCCACTTTTGTAAATTAGTGGAAAAAATGCCATTAAAGTCATAACACTGTTTTCGTCCCAGACTTTCTAGCTGAAACTTGGTATGCGATGAATACTACTGGACATCAAAAGAAATAATAATAATAATAATAATAATAATAATAATAATAATAATAATAATAATAATAATAATAATGATAATGATAATGAACAAACAAAGTAGAAAGCAATGGAACGGTACAGCAAACTAGAAAAGAAAAGTGGGAAGGGAAAAAATTATACGGCGAGTTTAAAAGACAGATAAAAGATATAGCAGACGAGAAATCATGGACGTGGTTACGAAAGGGAAACCTTAAGAGAGAAACAGAATCGCTCATCATGGCAGCCCAAAACAAAAGCATAAGGACAAACTACATAACAGCAAAAATCGACAGAACACAGACAAACAGCAAATGCCGCATGTGCGGTGAAAGAGATGAGACAGTAAACCACATAACTAGTGAATGTAGTCAACTCGCCCAGAAGGAGTATAAGCATAGACACGATAGAGTAGCAACGATGATACACTGGGAACTAAGTAAACAAATGGGATTCAACCATGGGGAAAAGTGGTATCAGCACAAGCCAGAGGCAGTTTTGGAGAATGACAACCACAAACTACTGTGGGACTTTGACATCCAAACTGACCACCTCATCCAGGCAAGAAGGCCGGACTTAGTAATAGTAGACAAAAAAAGGAAGGCCTGCCAAATAGTAGACGTGGCTGTGCCTGCAGACCATAGAGTAAAAAAGAAGGAGGGTGAAAAAAGGGAAAAATACCAGGACCTAGCAAGGGAGTTAAAGAAAATGTGGAACATGAAAACCAGGGTAGTACCAGTCATAGTGGGAGCACTAGGAACTGTCCCCAGAACGCTGAGGGAGAGACTGGAGGAGATCGGGATTAGGGGGAGGATAGAGACCGTACAGACCACAGCACTACTGGGAACTGCACGGGTACTGAGGAAGGTGCTAGAGATATAAGTACTGCAACGAATTGTAGCTCTGTCATGATATGCGAAAGAGGGAGGAGACGTTAGCTGAAGACCTGAGGAGACTTATTGTCACTCAGCCCTCAGCGATAACCACTGGGCAACCGGTGTGAAACTGTAAATCGCAGAATCACTGCGACCTGCTAGTACTAGGAGAGGAGGGCTGGAGACTTGAGGAGACTTGCTGTCACTCAAACTCCAGCGGTTACCACCAGGCAACTGGTGTGAGATTCCAAATAATGATAATAATAATAATAATAATAATAATTGATATTGATACAATGGGTTTTGACTAAGAATTGATTTTGAGCACACACATTGCAGTTCCCCAAAAGAAAAACTGTTTTATCAACTTAGTATGCAATATCTTCTCAACACTGAGGACAAAATTGAATACCAATCGAAATAAATGCGGTGAATACAAAAAGTGAATTGAATAATAATCCCGATTCATTCATTTTTAGTTACGTGAACAAAAAAACTTGAGATGCGATATCAATAGCCGTTTTCACTTTCTGTACTTTGAGATTCGAAACGTCACTTTTTGCGCTTGAAAATAAAAAAAGGGGTTATCAATGAATGAAATATTTTTTTAGCCTTTTGTGGGATCACTAAAAAGTAAGAATTTAAAAAAGAAAAGCAAAAATACACGAACAAGCGCGAACTTTGCCGGACACAAACCAAGGGACCAATTTTGGGTAAATTTAGATTGTAAATTGCCCCCCAACCTCGATTAAAAATCCATCCTTATCTTTGTTTTTTTTCAAGTTTTCCCTAGACATGATAAGGGGTATATGGTTGATTTTTCAGCTCTCTGGCTCCATTGGCGTGCCCTGTATGTGCGACAAATATAAAGATAGGTAGTCATCCAGAATCACTTGAAAACAGAAGAAACCTATGTTAACAGTTTTGGTGACAGTGTTAGTCGAGAGATCCAAACGAACAAAATTTCTTAGTTCCCCACGCATGTAGTCTTGTATCAGACTAATCCAAGCTTTGTGAATATTGTTACAATTAGTGCCCTTTCATGGAGTAATGGCATACTAGTTTAACCGGCCGCTATTGCTGTAATGAGTTCGATCTTTAGTAAGTGCCTCACACTTAAAGCCTTGTGCCAGACTAAGTCAAACTTAGTAAATATTTATAAACCAATAGAAATAAGACAGTGGGAAATGAAATACATACAGCAAAAAAAAAACTGATTAAAAAAATAGAGGCACTCAGAGAGCGCATTCCTCTGTTAACGCTTTTATCGCTAAAAAATGAATGAAAATAAGTTCACAAATAGTAATGATATAGGGGGTGCGTGAGGATTTTTGGAAGAATCTCCGAATTCAACCAATCTTTCCTTAGACCATACTCTTAGATAAAAGTAGTTGTAATTCATTGAGAACTTTGGGATATATTGTATGGATCAACATTTGAATGCATAAATGTATAAAAAGAAATTAAAAAAATGTCTCTCAATCAAAAAAAAAATCCTGGATTTCCCTAGAAAATTTAATCAATTTTTCCTTGCGTTTGAAATTCATGGAGAACTGTTGGAGATATTGTTGAGAACATATAGCTATGGTGCAAAGTAAAGAACTGTTAAAAATTTCATGGATCCGCCCTTGAATTTAATCACTTCATCCTCGGCCCACAGTCCACCCTTCCGCAAACTGTCATCAGAATTCATTGAGAACTTTTGTGTGAGTACGTAATCCTCTGCTAACGGAGATAAAAAAAAATGAAGCCCAAATTTCGATAATATTCTCAGGCTGCCTCCCAAAACTGAACTTGACTGACCGTGTTTGAGGGTGGACATCAGGTGAAATTTTTCTTCGAAACAACATCTGATTGTCAGTTGGCAACCCCTGGGGTCAGTGCACCTGACAAGAAAATGTTGGGTGTCATTGGATTTAAAAAAAAATATTTGCTTTTTATCCCATTTATTTATTCTTAAATAAATTCAGTCAAGAAAGAAAAGAATAAGTAGGTCTGGTTACTCACTCAATAGAAACTGTCGTGTGATAAAAACATGTCATTCTGAGGGGGTGATCAACTAAAAAATTAAAATTAGGGATGATAACTGAATAAGTTACTTCGTTTACATTTTGCTGGACAGTGATCACTAAAAACTCTGAATTTTCAAAAACAAACGAGCAAAAAACAAAAAACAAAACAAGCGACATTAATCAATTTAGCATGAAATTACATTCTAAATTGAACCCCTTACCCCCCGAAAGATCAATTCAGGGAAGTATTAGAAAAAAAAGTTTTTTTCTAGACATAAAACGGTTTAATTTTTCAGCCTTCAGCTACATTGGTTCAGCTTGTATGCTTAGTACGTACATAAATATCCAACAAGACTAACTTGAAAACTGATAGAAACCTATGTTGACAGTTTGGGTTGAGGGTTTCTAATAAGGGAGAGAATGCTAAAGAGTCCAACACAACGTACGGGTCAGAACAGGTGCGTATTGTTGAACAATGCTAGAATAAGTAATCTGTTTATCAGCAAAAGAAAAAAAAAACGGTTTCTTCTCTCCTTTCTTCGCCCTTCCTTATTTCATCCTCTCTTATTTCTTCTCTTTCCTCTTTTCTCCTACTCATTGTTTCACGCCCTTTTTCTCTCTTTCTATTTCCTTATTTCCTTTATTTTCTCTCCACCCACTCTTCTTTTTACCCCTACCCCGTCTTCCTAATTTTCCTTCTCACCCTTTGCTTTACTCCCTTATTCCTCTTCTATTTAATTTCCCACAGCGGGGATCGAACTCTCTACACAGTAGTAATGATCTACTGGACTGGCTTGCTAAGCATAACCCAACTACGAAAGATGGTAAGTCAAATGCTCAAATAAAAAAAAGGTCCAATATCAAAAAGGTCCGAAACAAATGATCCAAGTATATAATGTCAATTGCAAACGGTTCTGAGAAAGCATGCAAAACGGCCCTTTGTCAAAAGTTTCAAAAGGACATTTTGTCCAATGCAAAAGCTTTGGAACTTTTGACATTGAGAAAGTTCCCATGCAAAAAGGTCCAATTCATACATTATACATAATCACATACAACATACACACGTACCACATACTCATATGTACACGTGTGTGTATGTTGTGTGTGTGTATATATAATGTATGAATTGGACCTTTTTGCATTGCTGTCTCTGTAGCATATGCATACGTACACATATGCACACACGTAAACACATGCGCATAAGCAAACTTACAATTCACATTAAACTCTTCCACAGTGGATGCTATAACCTGTAAACCTACTGAACGTTGCTTAGTTTGACAAAAGGCAAAAGTAGTGACGGAATTGGTGAAACTAACTCATTACACTTGCGAATTAGTCCGCAAAGTGGCCCGCACGACCAACCAGCGAAGATGGCTACAAATCCTTCTCTCTTGTCTCGTCTGCACCTTTGCGTGTCTTCCGGAGCTCCTGGTCTTATCTATGGATGAGTACACTAATAGACACCATCACACTACAATAGGCGCCCTATAGTGATCTTAGCTCAGTTTGACACAAGGTTACATGTTTTTGGCTCCCAGTGTGAGTTAGATTCATAGCACAATAGTAATAGACTGGGTTGAACATGAACTTACCCTCAGGCGCCTTACAGGTATTTATTAAGTTTAGTTTAGTCTATACCTTTTTCCGAGTAAATTAAAAAATAGAGCAAGCAGATAAAAAGTTAAATCAGCGAATTGAAAAAAAGTAAACAAATTAAAAAATCAGGCGAGCAAATTTCAACCAATTTAGCTCGAGCAATTGACGTTTTGTGGCGATTGAGGCAGTAAATATGATTATTTGATTATTTGTGTTCATCGATTCAGCTTTCTTGTTGTTTTCAATTCGTTCGTTTTATTTTCAATCAAGCTCTATTTTTAATTTGCTCTCTCTATTTTTAAAAATTTTCTCGCTCTATTTTGCAATTTGCTTGCTCAATTTTTTAATTTGCTCGCTCTATCTTATTTAATTTGCTCGTTTTATTTTTTTTTAATTCACTCGCTCTGTTTTTTAACGTGGTCGGGTGAAAAGTATTGTATGAGGCCACAAGTGCAGGACCCTCAGCGAGATTTGAACTCAATACCCAATAGTAATGGGATACAAGAATAGCTCTCTAAACGTTGCACCACGATGAGACACTGGGTCGATATTTACTAAGCTTAGCTTAGATTGGCACAAGACCGCAAGAGTGTAGCACCCGGTGAGGACCGAACCCACTACACAGTAGTGAGAGTCTGCTAGCTAACTTTTTTCCCTCACTGCCAAGTAAGTTGTTGAATAAATGATCAAGTGTTTTTTTTATGGCAAGTTGATTTCGGAATAATGGTCGTCTCATGTCAAAGATAATTCCAACTCATCTCCACCTCCATCTGAAAACTAACACAACAGGGGAGATATGGGGATGATTAGTGGGGTTGCTTTTGTTGGGGATCTTTGGGGTGGTGTCTTTATGTAGGTATATAAATGAGTGATCAGGAATGGTCTTCATATGGGTATGAATGGTATTGTAAGAAAAATTATAAATAAAATAAGATACACTTTAAAATTAGTCAACATTATTAACAATAACTGAAATTGTTATATATTTATAATTATTATCAAATCACCGTAACCCTAGAAGTGGCCCGCACGACCAACCAGCGAAGATGGCTACAAATCCTTCTCTCTTGTCTCGTCTGCACCTGTGCGTGTCTTCCGGAGCTCCTGGTCTTATCTAGGAATGAGTACACTAATAGACACCATCTAAAAGGTCCTCTTATGCTCTTCTACACGTGCTTCTTAGGGATCCCTGTGATCATTGTGGACTAACAATCCCCAGATGTTGTGCTCGTATTTTTGAAAATTTTTTGTTTACATAAAAGATCTCTTTCATTTTTATGGTCTTTAGATAAAAGATCTGTTTTTTAAAGAAATTTTTTAGATATTCTTTTTAGTTAATTAGTTCTGGTTCACATGTGGGCTACGGTGATTCATTTATGTGAGGCACGGATATTATTATTATTATTATTATTATTATTATTATTATTATTCCTTTTGGTGTCTAGTAGTATTTATTGCACGCTGAGTTTTTGCTTGAAACTCAGGACAGGCAACGGTGTTATGACTAAATAGGTATTGGTAGTTTTTTCCATCATTTAATTTCTTATAAACCAAAAGGGGGTCAATACAAGAGGCTACACAAGAAAGAGCGCATAGCTGCATCATCATCATTATTACTATTATTATTATTATTATTATTATTATTATTATTATTGTTGTTGTTGTTGTTGTTGTTGTTGTTGTTGTTGTTGTTGTTGTTGTTGTTGTTGTTGTTGTTGTTTTAGCTGCTGAATAAAAATACCTCTTTGGTTTATCTCCATGTGTAATTTACATTACTCGTTCAACATAAACATATGTATCAATTCAAATGGTAAAAATGTGTGTGAAAACTTGCTGAAAATTCCAAGCTTATCGGTACAGAGAGACATTTACGAGGTACATTTTATTTTATTTTGTTTCAAATTCTTCTATATATTTCAGCTGGTAACTCCCAATGCTGACCTTTGGCAACCCCTAAAGGTCAATTTAGGGTTATGTCCAATTTGGAATTTCCAAATCTAAGGGAGATGACTGAAACTTACGGGTCGCACATGTGTGTACAAGGGTAACTTGATCCAGGGTTGAACATAGAAAAAATGGTGCTGACCGCTAAAGGTTCATTTAGGATTCGGGGCACTTTCTAAAAAGGCCAATTTTAGCATTTTCAAATATGCCCAAGACAGCTGCCCTCAACCAAAATTTGTGTACAATATTAACTTGACCCCTGGATAAACAAAAGTTAAATGCACTCTGGTGACTCCTAAAGGTCAATTTAGAGTCAGGTCAATCCTTAAATTTTCAAAATTGGGGGAGACAAGTAAATCTGCGCCAAATTCAAACGAGTTACACGGCTTATTTTATTTTATGGACTCTCTATACAATATAATTTCCTTCCCTATGTTAAATTTGAAGTCTTGTATGCGTGCAGAGCAGATAAGGGAGGGTGCACACTCCTCATTTGATTTTATGAAATCTCTATAATATATAATTTGCTTTCCTGGGTTGATATATTTGAACTTACCATTTTTTTTTTGTTCGGGCAATAACGGGTACCCCAGCTGGTATAATACTCAAAGGTTGATTCCATGCATCTGTGTGTGACCTGTAAAAAGTGCATTGTTGCCAAAGGTATCGAATCAATGTACCCCCAAAATCATCATCATCATCATCATCATCATCATCATCATCATCATCATCATCATCATTCTTTTAACGTCCGTCGTTGGACATTGACTTTCTCAGGATCCGCCACATTTCTCTATCATGGGCGCAGTATTTTCTAAATTTGTCTAGTTAATCTCTCCATCTTGTATTTTGTCGGCCTCAGTTTCGTATGTGATCTCTGGGGATCCATGTTGTGAGTCGTGATGTCCATCAGTTGCCTGTCATTCTCGCGACATGATCAGCCCATCACCATTTGAGTTTTCTAATAGATTCTATGATGTCTCAGACTCTCATCTTCTACCTGATATAATGTGCTATCTTGTGATCTCTCCTTGTGAGGCCCAGCATAATTCTTTCATGTGCATGTTGCATAGTTCTCAGTTTGCAGGTCTGTCTCTTGGTTAGGTTCCATATTTCAGCTCCATACGTGACTATCGGGAGGATGCATTGGTTGTATACTCTTCTTTTTAGGATTATAGGGATCGTCTTGCTTTTGAAAGTTGAGCTTGCTCTGCCGAAGGCTTGCCATCCAAGGGCGATTCTCCGCTTGATTCCTTCTTCTTTTGTTGGTTTCATAGAGATTTGTTGTCCTATGTAGATGTAGTGGTTTACTTTCCCCAGTTTTGTATCTTCGATTTTGACAGTTATGTCCTTATTCTTGATGTGATAGTTGCACATGACTTTTGTTTTACTGAAGTTCATGTGTAGGCTGACTCTTTTGCTTTCTCCGTTTAGTTAATCTAGCATTAGTTGGGAGTCGTGTAGGTTTACTGTGAAAAGGACGATGCCTTTGCCAAAATGTAAAAAAAGTCCGAATGGTTTTCGATTCAATAATAATAGTGTGAGTCTTTATTAAGTCTCAACTGGTAATAATTGAATGATTCTTTCCAATTCGATTGGTATTGTACAAGTTAAGGTCCGATTCTTTTTATTTGTATGTTACCTCTAAGTAGCTAAAACAGTATTCGGTAGCCAGAGGTACCAAATATTTCACCCTAAATTGTGAAACTTGAAACATTAAAAAAAGGTCCAGGTACAATTACGTGATATAATTTGAATTCTTTTTTTTATGAATTGAAGAACCGTTGCCATCAAAATGGCAAAGGGTTCTATCCTTTTTCTTTCTTTCTTTTTTTTCCCCATATATGTGCATGTGTTCGTGTGTTTCTTTACATGTTTATTTGTGTGTTCCAGCGCCCACCCCATGCCGTTTTATCTTAAAAATCGGCACCAGTACCCCAGTAGACCCTTTTAAATTTTAAAAAAATCTATTTTAGGGAAAGAAGTTTTTCTGCCTTTTGTGGCCTTATTTTGACGGCTTTATTAATAACATCTAGATTTTCTAGAATCTTGATATTTTAGATGTTCTCTTTCCTATTTTAGATATTTTCCTGTGGAAAACGCCAGTGATGTCATCAACAGAATTTTTTCTGACCGTATCAATTCTTTGATGGAATTTCTTTACATGACTTTAAATTTTGACGCTACGGCTGTTAAATTATTGACTGACATGGCGAATAATACTTTTGTTCCATTGAACCAAGTTGCAAAACAAAAAATCGACAAGAACAAAAATTGTTATGAATTTTATTCATTGCACATGCGTCATTTGATTTTTCTCTTTGAAAGTTTTTAGTTAATTGTAAGTTTCTAGCATTATGGAGGCAATAAATTAAATTCATAAAAGAATTTCCGTCTCTTGATTTTTTTTTTCAAATTTGGTTAAAATTCAAGAACAAAATAGATTGAATGCCGCTAAGGACTCATTTTGATCTGAACCTGAGGAAAACGATAACGCCCAGAATCTTGGCCCAAATTTTGTACGACGTCTATTTGATCTGCAGTCCACTCATAAATACGCAATCCGGCCCACAGGGTTGTCGATCTTTACCGTAGACAAATCCCTACTTGTTTTTGCGATATTTTATTGCAGTGTTGGAAAAGCCTTTATCGTTAACTCAACAAACCGTTGGTAACCGTTGGGTAACCTTTTGTGGTTAACTTAACAAATTCCTTGGGTAACCTTTTGAGGGAAAATAGTGCAATCTTCTGTGACCAGCCAACGTTACCAATTCAGATTTTGTTTCTCAATTTTTTGATTAGGGGAGTCACTCCCAAATTCGAAAAAAACAAAACAGGTTTGGTCAGACACACAATAGAAACCGTCACGTTTTTTTAGCAGCATACCGTGTTGGGGGTGATCAATCGAAAAATCGGAAAAGGGAGTGATTAATGAATAAGTGACTCCTCTCGTCTCTCTTAGTCTTTTTCAATCTATCTCTGTTTTTGTTGGTCCATTCTCCGGCGTCTATCAGGTGAATGTGACAGCTGCCTTTAAATAAGTATAAAAATAACTAAGAAAATAACTCGTCTTGCGATGTGCTTGTAAAATCACTGACACCCTGTTGTTGGAAATGAGTTCAATTAGCCAGGAAGTTGAACATCTCGAACTCCGAATTGGAGTAAAAAGAGAATATAATTCACCACTTGAAAATAAAGCTACTAAGTACAAACGGAAAAGATTTATTGGGGATATCAACAGTTTATTTGCGGTATCAGGTCGAGAGCAAACCACAAATTAAAGCTTTTTTTCCCTCGTTGAGTTAATTGGAAATAAATGAACTCAATCAAATGAGAAATGGAAAGATAGAGAAACAGAAACATAGTATGTATATAGAGAGAGAAAAAGGAGGGAAGAGGGAACACAGGTAGAGAGAGAGGCGAAAACAGAGAGAGGGGGAGAGAGAGAAACAAAAGAAAAGAAAAAAAGGAGATTGACAAGGTCAGAGAGAGAGAGAGAGAGAGAGAGAGAGAGAGAGAGAGAGAGCGAGGGGGGAGAGAGAGAAAGGTTGAAGGAAGAGTATGTATGTGTATATGTGTATGTGTGAGTGCAAGGGAGAGAGAGAGGGAGAGAGAGGGGGAAAAGCAGAAGAGAAGGAAAGTGAAAAACGACAGAGAGATAAAGAATGTTTGTGTACGTGCAACAGAGAGAGGGGGGGAGAGAGGGGGGAGAGAGAGAGAGAGACCCAGGGGGAGAAAGAAAAGAAGTGGAGATTGTTGAATACTTAAATGGTAAACGTTTCCCGAACGAACTATAACAGAGATAAATGAGTTGGTAATTAAACGAGATGAAGATAAATACTACGTGGGTATTGCAGATTTTCAAAGAACATTCAAGACTTCCCCAAAGTAACCATCTATTTTGAGAAATCATCATCAGCAGCAGCCCTTCAACGTCGGTTGTTAGACATACACCTTCCCCATAATTCGCCAGACCTCACAGTCGTGGACGTCGCGGATCCAAGATCTTCTGAACTCGCCAAAATCGTCACGCCATCTTATTTTGCCGGTCTCAATTTGGTATATGATCTCTGAGGATTCACATTGTCAGTCGTGACGTCTAACGGTTGTTCGACATCCTTGGAACATGGCCTGCCCATCACCATTTTGGTTTTGTAGTTGATTTTATATCTCTGCCTCCTATTATTTTTACTCCAATATAATGTGCTCTCTTGTGATCTCTCTGAAGTCAACCATGATCCTCTCTCATACTGATTTTTAGTTTGAGTTTGAGAAATATATAAATCCATCTTGAGGACAACTGCCGATCATCTTGCCCCAGGGGTAGTGTGCTTACTTCCGGTTCACTAAGGCGTAGCTCAATCCACTGCCGCCATACCAAAGACTTTTAAAATGGTATTCAATGTCTAAGCACTTTGCACAATGACTAAGGTTGAGGAAACTCTCCTTACGAAAAGGAGCTATAGCCCAAATCACGTTGGATATATCGGTTTTTGTATGACCCCCCCAGCTTAAGCATCGTCGAACCTGATCAGTGTCTAGATGGGTGACCACTGGGTGAATATTAGGTGCCGTGAGCATAACGAAGCCTCCATAAGTCTGGCAAGTCAGGAGTAGGTCTTACCAGCAATTACTCAAATGTACCTGTCCCCATGACAGAAGGTGTACCTTCTTGTGATCTTATTGCCGAAGCCGGTCGAAAAATTACATCTGAAATACTAGAAAGTATGTTCTGCGAAACAGTTGATAGGCTTTAGATTTGCGGGGGACATTGATGGTAGCCTCTAATAATGAAATCTAAGCCCCAATTCTTTTATGCATCTTTTACAAAATCTTTTCGTTCTTTCTGTCTCTGTCTCTGTCTGTCTGTCTGTCTCTCTCTCCCTCTCTCTCTCTCTCTCTATATATATATATATATATAATGATAATAATGCGAAATTGTTACATTAATTTGTTTCACAACTACACTCTACTTACTTACCCGCGTCTAGCAAGGAAGCAGCCAAAACGCGGCTCTGACCTAAAGACACTCTGGCAAGATCAGCAGTTCTAGAGTGCGCAAGTATTGCTCACCTCTTTATTCTGCGATCGTAAGCATAAATATTGGCATATATATATATATATATATATATATATATATATATATATATATATATATATATATGATGTTCTCTATGCTTACCAAGAAGCAAATCGAACAACCCCAAATCGCATGACAGTCTTTATTCATTTATGCGGTCTGGAGTTGTTCGGTTTACTACTCGGCTAACACTGGTGCCGGATGAAATATAGTTCTCACTCAAATGTCTTTATCATTATCATATTCTTTCTGACATAAACTATCCATTCTTCCTCTTACTTCCCCCTCTCTCTTCATCTATACATCTATGCATATTTAAGCGCACTATTTCGAAGTCCAGTTTACAATGTGTACAGTGTATAAAAGCAGCCTCTTTTTCAACATTCCAATATATATATATAACTGGAAATTCAAAAGAAATTGATCCCTCAAAGTGATAACACCTCAATTTACAAAACGCCGTATGGTTACTTTCTCAACGGCCACAGTACATATATCTTCATGGAAACAAGTCCTGCAAATACAAACATAATCATCGTCATCATCTTCTTGCAACATGGCCAGCCCATTTGAGTTTGCCATTTGAGTTTCCTCCTGTTTCAACCCAAATATACTGTGCTGTTTGTGGTCTATCCATTTGATGCTGAACACGATTTTCTCATGTGCACGTTGCATGGTTCTCAGTTTGCAGGTCAGTCTCTTAGTCATCATTTTAAAGGACCCACTTTCATTACGGGTAACGATCTTTTCCAGAAATACTTCGTTGACATGTCTTATACTCAAGGATTGACAGATGGTGACTCTCTGATTGAGTTGAGAATAGTGCAGAATATGCGGAACTCAATGACCGAACCCACTGAAGTGGTCCATGATTGTCGTAGGGGCTATATTGAACTAGAGTGCTATTTCCCGTGCTGTCAACTTTTCTTCAGTTTAAGCCAAGAGAGATCAATTGTCAATCAGAATTGGTCGTCCAGAACGAGATGAATTTTTTTGGAAAAATTTCCTGACCGAAATAACGAAACGATCGCAGGCATGCCCTGCCTAATACTTGAGGTTCTATTTTCATATACAGTACAGATATTTCTTGCCGCTTCTGGGAACCATTTTTGAACTCTTGGAGCGTGCGCTGGCTAAAATGTATCCCATCCTCACTCAATCTTATAAATCGAAACATTTCAGATTTTCTTCAATGGGACGTAAAACGTTCCTGAAAGTCAAGAGGAATGATTAGAACACGAGATTTTATAGTTAGGTTTTCCTTACATAATCGAGAAATAATAAAGTTATCATTGAAAGAATGTGACAAGAATTTCTTTCCAACCTAACACACACACACACACACACACACACACATACGAATATATATATATATATATATATATATATATATATATATATATATATATATATATATATATATATATATTGATTTGGCAAGATATTTTCTTTAAAACATCTTTCATTTAAAATGGCACTCTTTTCAATATTCTAGTTATCTTTTCTTGTTTTCGTACATGGGAACGGATGTTCAGTTTCAATGCAAATAGGTACTTTCAAAACACACACACACACACACACACACACACACACACACACACACACACACACACACACACATACACACATATATATGTGTGTGTTTCGTGAAAAATCATCTCAGATATCCAAATGTACCAGTGAAGATTTTAACGATAATAATAATAATAATAATGATAACAATAATAATAATAATAATAATAATTATTATTATTATTATTATTATAAAAAGGAGAAGAAAAAGACGAAGAAGAAGAAGAAGAAGAAGAAGAAGAAGAAGAAGAAGAAGAAGAAGAAGAACGAACGAAAGAAGAAAGCATAAGAAAGACGCAAGAAGAATTGAAAAGGAAAGAAGTAACAAACATCAGAAGAATGAAAATAGCCACACCGTTCATGTAAACATGGTATGTGTGTACCAAGTGACCTGAGAATTGATCAAACAGGTGCGTGAAGGTCATCTCTTCTGGTCAGCAGGCCCCTCCCCATCACTGGAAATGGCTGACCAGTGCACGGGGACCCTTTTCTTCTTCCTTCCTCTAGTTATTTGCATCTTACTTATTACCCCTCCTTTCCCTTTCAGTTTTGTTCTTGCTTCTTTAATTACTATATATATATATATATATATATATGTATATGTGTGTGTGTGTGTGTGTGTGTGTGTGCATGTGAGTATGTATTTAAAAAATGGATATATATGATCCAACAGAATGATCATAAATTGCGTTATATTATATCATCATCATTATCATCATCAGTCTTTTAACGTCCGTTGTTGGACATAGACCTTCCCCAGGATTTGCCACACTTCTCTATCATGGGCGTCGCGGAGCCAGTACTTCTTGAACTCATCTAGCTCGTCTCTCCAGTTATAATTATATAGAAACTCTTATTTGATATGAACTCCCGTTATTACACGGTTAATGTGACATTCGCCCTTGATAACATAAATTGAATAATCAATTAAAGAAAATGGGGTTGCTGCTTCAATCTAGTGATGCTCTTCTATTTACATTGTCTAGGGTGAGTGATACATTAAACGTGTAATGACAGGAGATCATTTCAAATAAGAATTCCTATACAATATAACGCAATTCATAATCATTCTGTCGGATCATATACATCCATTTCTTAATACATGACTTGGACCGAGAATGGTAGAGATGAGAATTTGGTGTGAAAAGAGTTATTTTGGCCTTTGAATTACTGGCAGCTGTTTAACTCCATAGTAAGAGCATCGTAACGTTAAAGCAACAACCCTATCGATTGCAGGTTCGATTCCTGCAGCATCCCCATTTTCTTTAATTGTTTATTCTATTTACGTTGTCCAGGATGAGTGATACATTAACCGTGTAATGACAGGAGATCGTTTCAAAATAGTTTCTATGTAACATTACACAATTTCAAATCATGTGTGTGTGTGTGCGAATAGAAAATTCAGTTTTTCATGATGACTGGGTTTCATGCCAGTGGTGCAATTGTCAGTGTCACTGCGAATAACTGAATTTTCTATGTATTAACATATGCTGTATCCCCGATATCAAGCACTCTTCGTGCATAGATAACTCAACCCTGAAAAACTAATAGCAATATATATATATATATATATATATATATATATATATATATATATATATATATATATATAGAGAGAGAGAGAGAGAGAGAGAGAGAGAGAGAGGTGAGTGTTCCTGTTAGATTATGAAATTAACGATTTGGAGAAATTTCTTAGGATTTGTGAAATCACTTATTCCATAAATTAACAGGCTCATTATGCTCACTACATCTGGAATGAGTTCTATTACCACATATATCCGTGCTAATATCGCCTTGTGTCAAACTGTGCTAAACTATCATGCATATACACTGTAAAGACTGAAGCTGAATATACTTGACATTTACCAAATAGCTGGGCACCTACTGAGGATCGAACCCGTTGCTGTGGTAATGGTCAGCCACACAAGATCGGTAACCATTACATGTAAGTTAACCAAGATTTTTACCCTCAAACTACGAACTATGCAACTTTCACAGAAGAATACCATGCTTAACATCATATGAAGATATTACAGGACAGCACAGTATATAAGGGAACAAACAGTAGTCAGAAATACCATATAAAAACACTCAGAAATCTCTAATGGCAATGGTCAAGCCGTGCTGCAAGAATGTCACACGACTCGTTAAGTGATCATCTAGACAAGTCCAGAAGGTATCGGCTATATGATGCTCAGGTGCAAGAGAACTGGCTGATCTTGGGGAAGATCTATGTCCAACAACGGAATTTAGAAGAGTGATCACGGTGATAATGATGAGAATAATCTGTATCATCATCATCATCATCATCATCATCATCATCCTTTGAGCGTCTTTCGTTGGACATAGACCTTCCTCAAGATTCGCCATGGGCGTCACAGAGCTAGTACTCTGAACTTTCCCAGTTCGTCGCGTCATCTGACAGCCACAGTTTCGCATATGATCTCAGCGGATCAAAGTTGTGAGACGCATTGTCCATCGGTTCAAGATGATCAGCCCATTGCCATTTGAACCTTTTGATAGATTCTATGATGTTTCTGACTCCCAGTTTTTCTCTAATGTACTGTGCTGTTTTATGATCTCTTCTTGTAGTATTAAACCTAGTTTCCCCTTGTGCACGTTGTATGATTCTCAGGTTAAAGCCAATCCTTTTGTTAGGTTCTGTGTTCCAGCTCCATAGGTGACTATCGTTGGTCGTATACCCTTCTTCGACTTTCATTCTAATAAGATAAATTCGTTTTGCAATTAAACAACGAGGATTGTGCAAGATAAAGAGAAAAAAGAAAGAGAAGAATGAAGGGTGAGGGCAATCTTTGTTTCGACGCTGCTAGAAAAGGACAGCCATTTTAAATGGCTAGAAGTAGCTAGATATATCAATGACATACTGTAGAAATGGCTAAAATTGATTAGATTCCATTTTCAGGTAACCGTATATCAGAAGTCGGTTTATACGTATATGGTAATTATAAAGATATTTGAGTAGGAACTATATTTGTTTCAGCTCTGGTGTTAATCGAGTAGCAAATTGAACAAATCCTCTAATAAATAGACGTCGTGTGGAACTCGAAGCTGCGTTCACCAGGAATTTGTCTAAACACAACTCTGCTCTTACCATCTGAGCTAACGAAGCCCTGGTAAGTTCTGGAGTTTGAGAAACGTGCTAATATTGCTCACCTCTCTCCAAAGACTCATACAAAGGCTCCAAAAATTATAATAATACAATGCATTTCAAGAACAGAATCTTAGGACTAGAACGAATGAATGGGCTTTCAATGTTAATATCTGATCAATACATTGTATGTTTATACTCTTGGGGCCTTTGAATTTGAAGTGCTTGGGGAGTATACGATTATCTGGAAATTGAGTCTAGCAATTTTAGCCATTTTAAAGCCAGTAATTGAAATATCTAGCCACTTTATGCCATTCAAAATGGCAGTTCTCTTCTGGCGGCGTCAAACCAAAGATTGACAATGAAGAAACGAGGAAAAGGGAAAAATATCAGAATATGATGAAGAGAAAGGAAAGGAAAAGGACGTAGAGGGAGAGGAAAGAAAAGTTAAGAGAAGAAAATGGAGTGAAAAGGGAGAGAAATAAAAAGATGGAGAGAGAGAGAGAGAGGATTGAAATTACAGGAAGAAGAAGGAGAAAGAAGAAGGACGTTGACGGAAGAGGAAAGTATAGTTACTTGGAAAAACAAGGTTTAAGGTTTTGAATATAAAGGTAACGGGAGATATTAGAGGAAAAAGACCGATGATTGTACTTGGAGGAGTAAATTAAACAAAACGGAAAAGGGAAGCAAAAAAGTAATGATACTTACATGTCTGGTTAGTCCCAAAATAGAAACCATCACGTAGCCAACGCCTTTGGTTGTGAACCGTGTTGAGAGTGATCAATCAAAAAATTTGAAAACGGAATGATTAATGAATAAATAACTGCAATCGCTGGACAATGATCACTAAAAAAGTCCGGCTTTTAAACAAAATAAAAAAAAATAAAAAAATGTTAAAGCTACCGGACACAAAGTGAATGATCAATTCAGCCAAAACTTATATAACGAATTGAACCTCTACTTGAAAACTTATTTAGATTGGAGGAAATAAAAAAACTAATCAGCACGTTTGTTCAAGACATAATAAAGAGTGAATATTTAAAATATCAGCCTTGTAGTTCTATTAGTACAGCGTGTATGCGTGCTACGAACGTAGGCTGCCAACCAGCAAGCCAGACCAACTTAAAAACTGAAGAAACCTTTGTTGACAGTTTTGGTTGATAGTTTCTAATGATCACTGATGGAAGAGGGTCAAGAAAGAAGAAAGAAAGAAGAAGAGGTTCCCAGCATTCTTCAGATAACATATGACCCTTTCAATCCAGTCATAACTCTCTATTCCCATGGCCTTTATCGTAGCCGGGGCGATAAAACTTGCCTAGTCTCCACGGATCCCCAGCAGGGGGCGATTCGAAAGGTCATCGACGGCCTTCTCACGAGAAAAGAATAGGTAAATAAATAAGTATATAAATAAAGCCTTAGATGGGATAAAGTATGCGTCATGAGCCTGCGTCGAACCACTTTAATTCAATTTTAAAGTTTCAGAACGCTGAAATAAATCCAAATCTAAATTTTGAGACGACCAATGAGGAAACAATATGGCGGCGTTTTATCCTGAGAGATCGTGCTTCAGTTAAGTGCCGGAATGGAAATTTATTGAAAGAAGGTGGATGTTTTTTAGAATATAATGATGTGGTTTTCAGTATTTCTCAAATGTGAGTACGAACAACCCTAAGGGTATTTGGTACTGCGAAGGTACATGACATTCAATCATCATCATCATCATCATCATCATCATCATCATCATCATCATCATCATCATCATCATCATCGTTTTTTAACGTCCGTCGTTGGACATAGACCTTCCCCAGAATTCGTCACAATTCTCTCTCATGGGCGTCGCGGAGTCGGTATTTCCTGAATCTGTCCAGTTCATCTCTCCATTTTGTGTTCTGTCGACCTCAGTTTCTCATGAGATATCTGGGGATCCATGTTGTGAGACGTGATGTCCATCGGTTGTCTTTCATTCTTGCAACATGGCCTACCCATTGCCATTTGAGTTTTTTTTCAGTATTTCTCAAATGTGTATACGAGCAACCCCAGGGGTATTTGGTAGTAGTGCTGCAGAGATACATCATCATCATCATCATCATCATTCTTTTAATGTCCGTCGTTGGACATAGACTTTCCCCAGGTTTCGCCACAATTCTCTATCATGACTGTCGCGAAGCCATTACTTCCTGTCTCGTTCATCTCTCCATCTTGTATTCTGTCGGCCTCGGTTTCTTAGGTGATCTCTGGGGTTATGACATTTGATTAAATGTTAATTTAGAAAATATGATCATATTTCCTGACATGGTATGTTATAAGTAAGCTGACTCCACCTTAATATTCCATTGTTTAGGCTTGAGGGTTATTCCATACTAAGCCCCTCCCCACGTCTATGGTCCTACTACTGTGGATATACCTCCAAACAATCATTGCTCACAAAGCAAAGCTATTCATATTACTAGTCAAATAGAAGAAAGAGAAACAGATCTGGTTAGTCATTCAATAGAAACTGTCCCGTGACCAACATCTTTTTGGCAGCATGCAGGGGTTGGGAATGATCAATTAAAACTTTGAAAAAGTGATGATCAGTGAAAAAGTTACTTCCCTCGCATTTTGTTCGGCATTAATCACTAAAGAGTCAGAATTTTCCAAAAAGCAAACGAACCAGGGGGCACAATTTACGGACTAATTTAGGCTAAATTACATAGTAAACTGAACGTCCAAAAAAATCCATTTAGGGATATTTTAAAAAATCGTTTGTCCATATAATAAGGGGTGAGTGTTTAATTTTTCATCCCTTTAGCTCCATTGGTGCTGCCTGTACACGTGATATACATAATAGGCCAAAACTAAGAGAAACCAATGTGGACAGTTTCCTTTGACAGTTTCTAAAAGTGTTTGTTCACTGCAGTTGCCTCCGTTACCATCGAAATGACAAAGATCCTTAGAGAAGCACGAACCCGTGTTTCTCACTAAATTATAATACAACTCATAAAAATACTCCGTTCAGTGCAACAACAATGTCATCTTAGTGTCAGTGCATAACGGTAATAAATTGTTTTTCCATGAATTTAGTGATGGATTCTGAACATTTGAAATGCAGCATTTAAATGTTTTTTTTTTTTAGTGTTGCCGTTTGATAAATCAGTCTATAATGTCGTATTCCCTACAGCCATATAGGTCTCCAAATGTACTGAACTCTTCTTTTCTTAAGAACCCTTCAGCACGACCGAGAGGTGGGAAGTATATGATGCACTCATCACTTCAGCCATACCATCCATCCAGACTCAGCAGCTAAAAAGCTGTTCACCCATGGTCAACCTTAATCGATGGATACCTCAGAGATGGCGCAGTGGTGTTCCATACCATTTCATATAAGCATTTTTTCTACCAAACATATTTTGCACTAGCGAGCAAGTATTTGGCCAACAAAATATTACAAAGAAGGTGCATTAATAAGAATAAGTGAGGATCGTTGGATTATCTGAGAACTGCGTCTGCACGAAGACAATTGAGTGGTAGTAGAAGCCAGACGCGAGGTTTAAGTTCCCTCTTTCTGACAGAGAGAGGAAGACCAAACTTCAGGATTTGGGGCTGGGCTTGGACAGCCACCACTAGCGTGCGTATGAAATAGATAGAGAGTCAGTAAATGTAAGATAGAGGAAGAGGGGAAGTGCGACAGAGAAAGATGGAGAGATAGATGGATAGATATATAGAGAGAAAGAGTAAAAGTGAGAAAAAGAGGGAGATGGATTTATAGTGTTTATATTGTCTTCATCATCAGCGATTCTCGTAACCGAGAAGAGGTATTCGATGGTTCCAAAGTCCAATCTTTGAAGAGCAGATTCCTTCAAATACAATGCGCAGATTGTCATACTAACTGCTTCAATCTGTTAATTCATAGATCTTTATTTATAACCACAACAAGCATAGCAAACGTGGTACAGAAAGCAGTAATTAGGGGCTTAATGTTTTGTGTATGTTTTCCTAATTGATGGGGATTTATGTTTTATAAGAAGCAAAAAGACCCCCCACAATATCATGACTTGTTTCTGATAGCAGCAATCGGCTCATAAAATTAAAGAGGAACCTCTTAAAAGTTGATAATATTTTTGATATAGAGATGCTATAGATGCGGGTTACCTTGACTAATATCATAAATCTGGTGGTTTATCTTATGGTACTTATGATTTTAGGCGTGTGACTTGCCCAACGTGGTTGTCCTCTGTTCAAATCCAAGAGATAAGATAAACGATATAAGATTTTCGAGTAAAATTCAGCAACAACAGCAGTTCCGGTTGGTTGCTCAATATGAACCCTCTCGTGACCCACCACTTTTGTCAGCACACCTTGTTGAGTGATGATCAATTAAAAAATTGGGAAAAGTGGTGATCAATGAATGTTATTTTCTATATATATATATATATATATATATATATATATATATATATATATATATATGTGTACTGTAGAGAGTGAGACAGACTCGGGAATGAGGTGGTTAGAGGTAAGGTTTATTAATCCTTAGAAGTAAATTGTCCAGACATGTTTCAGGATTCTT
>OY735242.1:17518407-17595907 GCA_963457665.1 Thysanoteuthis rhombus | reverse complement strand
GTGTGTGTCATTATATTTCTATCTAACCGTGAATAAGCTGGTATTCTTTTCACTTGTACGTAGCTTATACAAGTTATTTCTCACATTCAATTCACAAAACTATCGTTTGATCATTTTCCACCATTCTATCGGAAAAAGAAAAACAAAAAAACGGAAAAATGGGCAAGTACACAAGCTTGATTAATTTATCGACTCGTCGAACAGTTTGAGGATGTGTAGAATCAATATATCAATCACAATATTGTTGTGTTACTATTGATCTGTTCCATATTCTTTGAAAAGGTTCCGTTCTGATACTAGGTCATGGCGTCCGTTTCATTCTACATAGTACGCCATCTGGCGGACAACAATGGAACTAGTTCTATCGAGTCAAGTGCATTGAAAATTGACCTTCGCGTATACTTTGAGATCAAAAGTGCATACACCTACTCATGGGTGATGATCATCGCTGCCGCTCAGTACAAGTATGGCGGTTTCTAGTAGAGCACACTATCACGCATCTTCAGTGGATTGGTGCGTGCATGAGAAAGGGCCGGTTGCACAATCTGGTCCTATGTAGGCAAGATGATCTGTAAATTGGTGGCGGAGACGGACGCCGAAAAAATATTGTAGCTTCATTGAGCACCTGGTATTCTCAGACAGTCACCCATCTGAGCAATGAACAGGCTCAACGTCGCTTAATTTTGGTGATCTTCCGAGAACCGGTCTAAAAAACGCAGTTTAGTCATGCATACGCTGGTACAAAAATGCACAAATACACACATACACACATACACAAAGGGATATTCTGCATTTAGATGTTTTGCTCATTGTGAAACATGAGCTATCTGCAATAGAAAACAGAGCATATAGTATATGTTCGTGTTCAACGAGTACTCATATATGATGCGACCCCTAATCGTGCACAAGGATGAGGTTGTCATTTGACCCTAAATACTCCAATGTTTGTGGATGCATATTTTCAGAGATCTGGAAGTTTCACGAATATACTTCCTGCGGCAATCCTTACAGGGCACTTCGTAAATTCCAGCCCTAGCCTTGTGTGACCTCTTGATAATGCTTTTGATCAGTTTGGAAGCTGTAGTCTTTTACATATCCACATTTGCTAGACTTTTTAATCATCGAAAAAAAATGACCCATAATTTTGACCTGAGAAAGACATAAATGATCAGGAAAAATTGGTTGTATACCCATCAGAAAAGATTTTTAGTTCGGTCAAAATAACCTCCATAATTTCAAAGTACAGACGCCTATAAAAAGGGGTCGGATAAAATTGCATTTTCCTTTTATTGTTGACCAAAATCCACCTATCGCCGGTTTTGAATACAGGGAACTGGTATTTTTTTTCCATATGAGAATCTTCTTCAATCATTCTTATCATGTATAGCACAAAGGTTTCTACCTCAAAATTATTCCTTTGAATAGATATTTTGGTGTTTTTTCGTCGCATATCGCTTAGTCAATGGAACTATAGAAGCAGTAACAGCAGTAGTAGAGTAACACAAGCACACAAACATTCCTTATCCTTTATTCTCTCTGAGAATCAGCAGCTTGCCTTGCATGACACCATTTTTTAATGAAGTTGAATGAAGTTGCTGTGCATGAAAAAGTGAACAAGTTCCAAACAATCAAAACAAGACATGAATTAATCCGTTAAAGAAAATCATTTCTTTTTAATTTCTGGATTACATATCGGTAGGCTCCCTTTGTGCCTTCCGTGGGAACATAGCTGGGAAATGGTGCGGGTTTTCAGCTAGTAATTACAATAATTGGAATTATCCTTTTTGAATGTTTGGCATCAAAAGAATCAAAGAAACATCGACAGAAGGAAACATTATCGAAGAGATCTTTCCATTAATGAGAGAGAGAAAGAGAGAGAGAGAGAGAGAGAGAGAGAGAGAGAGAGAGAGAGAGAGAGAGAGAGGATGAGATCATATGCATATACGTGTATGTATGTGTGAATGGATGTATCTATGTCTTTATGTATACGTATGTATCCTTTTGTGTATGTACGTGTCTATGTATGTGTGTGTATCTATGTGTGCGTAAGTATGTGTGTATGAATGTATGTGTATTTGGGTGGATGTTTGTGCATATGTACGTCAGTATGTGCGTTTATCAATGTGAACGTGTGTATGTATATTAGTATGTTTGGATGTATGTTTGTCTATATGTATATGTTTATGTGTATATGTATGTGAGAATAGATATATCTATGTGTATACGTATGTATCTTTTTGTGCATGTAGATGCCTATGCATGTATGTGTGCATCTATGTGTGTGTATGTATGTGTTTATATATATATATATATATATATATATATATATATATATATATATATATATGTATGTATGTGTATGCATGTATATGTATACGTATGTATGCGTGTGTGTATGTGTGTGCGTATCTGAGTGTATGTGTGTATGTATGTATATGTGTGTGTAAGTGTGTGTGTGAATGTGTTTGTGGGGAAAGGGGATAGGGGAACACTTTGATAAGCAGGTAAAAACATCGTAATTAAACCACAGAAGATGAAGGAAATTACAAAAGAAAAAGAAGAAAAAAAAAAGGTTATTCACTTAGTAGAAATCGTCATTTGTCCAACCTCTTTTGGCCAAATGCTGTGTTGGGGGTGATCAATTAGAAAATCGGAATTTAGGGATGATCAATAAATAACTTATTTCTCTCGCCTTTTGGGGTCGTGATCGTTCGAAAAAAAGTCCTAATATTCCTCAAAACAGGCGTAGACACGAACTAAGATATCAGTTCAGTAGAAACTTTCAAAGCTATTTGAACCCAACACTAAAAATCTACGGGGGGGGGCAACGAAAATTTTTTTTTTTTTAGATATAATAAATATTTAAATCTCCAGCTCCGTTGTTCCATTGGTTCTGCTTATACGCGAGATACATACATACATAGCCAGCCAGCCAGCCAGAACAACTTGAAAACTGGAGAAATCTACTTTGGCAGTTTTTGTTGGCAGTTCTGGTTGACGGTTTCCAATAAATCAAAGAATAATGAAAGAAGTCCGTCGCGTATAAAGTGACTGTGTCGATAGAATAATTAGAACTGGCCAAGGTAGGACAGAGAAATGTCAAAGAGGAAAAACAAAATAACAAGAGAGAGAGAGAGAGAGAGAGAGAGAGAGAGAGAGAGAGGGAGGGAGAGAGAGAGAAAGATGTGGTGAATATTTACGAGATGATATAAAGGTAGATATATGCAGAAAGAGTGAGAGGTGAAAGAGCGTGAGAGAGGTAAGAGAAGGGTGGGTTGACAGAGAGAGTGAGAGAAAGATTGACGAGAGACAAAAAAGCAGAGAAGAAGGAGAAGAAATGCAGCTTTAGGAGGAAAGAAAAAGAAAGAGAGATAGGGAGGAAGTGGGAGAAAGGGGTGAGGATTGAGAGTGTGATAGAAGAGGTCAAAGAGGGCAGGTATGGGTTTCGGAGAAGTCAAATAAAGATGAGGAGGAGAGTACATCTAATTAACGGTAGGTGAAGGGAGATGAATCAGGAGAGAAAAGGTGAAAGAAAGAGTGAGAGGGGGAAATTCGAGGGCGAGAAAACACAAGGGTGGGGTAAGAGGACAAGCAGCTCTGGAGAGAGAGAGAGAGAGAGAGAGAGAGAGAGAGAGAGAGAAGGGGGGGAAGGTTAGAGTGTATATCAAAAAATTATAAAAAGTAGGGCACTATTATCGATGATTTGCGTCCAGTCTTATCAAATTGCCCAAACGTATTGATCATTTTTTTTTGTTCCCAAGACGGGGTCACTCAGTGCAACCGTAGTCGTAATTTTCCCAGGGATACTGAATCAGCCATTTTCCGGCTTGATCTAGCTGATTTTTCCTCTATTCAACCGGTAAAAATCTGTGATAGCAGATAATCAAAAAACTGCCCCTTTAAAAGAATAATAATTAGCCAATTTTATATTGTAGATGACTAAAAACACGTATATTTGATATTTTTAGCAATGAATTTAGCTGAAAGTGGAAAAGATATAGCTGACTTAGGGCATTTTTAAAAATCAGTCAAAGAGAATCAAACTACATAGCACTTTTTTCATAGTTTTTTTTTTCTACGGATCGATGAACCGACTTTTAACGGAAAACTTTTGAGAATATGTTTGGAATTGGACACTAAAATATGTTTTTTGCAAATACCCTACAAATCTGGTAAGTTTAATAAAAGCTAAGTTATTTTATTTCATTATTGGGCTTTTAAATGAGTATAAAACATGTTTAGCAATAAAGTTGGCTGAGTTAGCAACATTGAACTTTCCCCCGTCCATATACACCAAGATGGCCGCTTTCGACCACACACTTGAGTACATACAATTACGCATGGACAAAGTGCACAACTCGTCCACAGAGATAATGCGCATGCGTCAAAGAAATAGATAGTCGATGAATGTCAACAAGTGCTTACGGCCAAATCGTTGTGTTGGATATATCAGTTCTCGTGCGATTACCGAGATTAAGCTTAGTCAGTACTCGGGTGTGTAATGGCTTGGAAATAACCAAGTGCCGTAAGCGAAAGCGGTGGGTGATGTCACTTCGGGTGCTTGTCGATTTGGTCTAAACATAACATGTTAAGCCTAGGTTGTTGACGCCTGAGGGCGCAATTAGCTTTTACTTACTGAGTGTCAACAAAATACTAGAAAACGGGAGAAAAAATTAGTAGTATGTATATATGTATATACTTAACTTCTCATCTATCTATTAAAAACTGTTAACTAAAAGTAAATAAAACCGTCAACAGTTTCTTCAGTTTCAAAGTGAGTTTGGTTGATTGTGTATCTGTATATGTGTCGATGGTATAGACCACACTAATGGTGATAGAAGGATGGGAATTTAATTCATTCCTCATTATGACTAGAAGAAAAATTTTGTTCCAACCCCCACCGCCGCCCGACCCACACAACAAAAATACGATATAAGTTGTGGTGATACCTCAGTTTGTCTCCAGCAATGTACACGTCTGTCTTTCCTTTTTGGAAATTCGGACTTTTTTGGTGATCACTGCACAACAAAAGTCGAGAGGAGTAACTTATTATTTGATCGCCTCTATTTCCCCAGATTTTTTCAATTGATCAGCCCACAACACGGAATGCTGGTAAACGATGTTGGTCAGGTCAGGTCAGGTGACGGTTTCTATGGAGTGACTAACCAGACCTGGCCATCTCGTGATTGCTTGAGTGCATAAACGGTAGGGAGTTTATTTTCAATGTCAGTAATCAACCCCTCCCCGACCCCAGCTCTGTATACATTCATCTACCGGAAGTTCAACAAGCCCCCCCCCAATCAATCAGATTGTCGATCTTTTGTTCGTATCTCTTTATCTATGGCTGTATCCAAACGCAAATCAATTTGTCTTCAACTACATATATATATATATATATATATATATATATATATATATATATGTGTGTGTGTGTGTGTGTGTGTGTGTGTGTGTGTGTGTGCATGTGTATGTATATATGTATATATATGTATGCATATATATATATATATATATGTGTGTGTGTGTGTGTGCGTGTGTATGTATATATATGTATGCATATATATATATATATATATATATATATATATATATATATACATATATATATATATGTAAGCTTATGCAATGCTCTTTTATAGGAATTAAGCATTCTGGTGGATGAAGGATTTCTGTGTAATTTAAAATATATATTGCTTAAATTCAGCTTTACTGCCTGTCCAGTTCCATAGTCCAGAGGTAGGATATCGGCCTGCGGGTCTGAAGTGAGGTTTCAATCCAGCCTCGCGGTACTGGATGGTCTATAGCCACACTGAAGAGATGTAATACAACGAAACAGCTGTCTGTGGATGATGCAATAAAATATATATATATATATATATATATGAACACGCTCACACACGCCAGTGATAGAAATGGGTTTTGGGAACTAGCAATACGACATGGCTCTATTTAAAATTGATGCCCGGGATCACAGAGGGGTCTTTCAGGAATGAGCGTAGTGAGCCCGTACAGCTGGGGGTTCCGGATACTATTTGCCCCCATGAGTTATGTGATGATAAAAATGGTTATTTTCGGGGCAGTTTTGAGATCGTATAACCTACACTAAAATTGAGGAGTAGGGGAACGCTGTACCCTCGTGTACCCTTCATTTCCATCACACACACATACTCTCTCTCTCTCTCTCTCTCTCTCTCTCTCTCACACACACACACAGCATGAGAGAAAAAAGGTGGAAGAGGTGATGAACTCATTGCCAGATTAGAAGTATATTACTGTTATAATATACAAATGCAGGAGTTTTATTATCATAGAGATAGACTCGATACATTTCGATGCACTAGTGTCATCATCTTCGGAAGCACTTACCGATGCAGAAAACTGTCGCCAAAAATTGTAGCTGTTTATATTTCTTGGTGTAGTATTGAACTGGGGAATACAACTTTTGGCGTTGCTTGTTTGGAGGAAAGCGGGTTCAGGAAAATGCATCGAGCCTATCTTTAATGATTATAAAACTTTTGAGATGTAACACAATTGTTCTCAAATATTTCACTTCCCCATTGTCAAATTACTACCACCATTCTGTCGGATTACTTTACATCCTTACGACAAACAATATACTGAAAGGGAATTCATTTTCTACTCCATATTGAAGAAAGGTGAATCAAAATTGTTCTTGATTTAGTCGGAATACAAATCGTTCCCGTATATATATGTTATTAAGAAATGGATACATGATCCGACAGAATGGTTGTAAATTGCGTTGTATCATGTAAACGCTTATTTGAAATGATCTTACATTACTCCACTTTCATTTGGTCAAGACTTGTAAATAAAATGTCTATTCTATTCACGTTGTCTTGGCCAAATGATGCGTTCACCGAGCATTAACTGATCATTTCAAATAAGAGTTTCATGATAATAATAATAATAATAATAATGAAAATAATATATACATATATATATATATATATATATATATATATATATATACATAGTGCTCGATACGTTTAACATTAAGCATTAAGTTGAGTTGAAGTAGAGCTTACATTTACTTCATCACACACACACACTCACCCCTATCTATCTATCTATCTATTTATCTATCTATCTATCTATCTATCTATATATATATATATAGAGAGAGAGAGAGAGAGAAAGAGAGAGAGAGGTGAGAGAGGTATTGTACTACAATTCAGTAGATCCAATCTTCAATAAAGCTGCTGGAAATGTACAGTTATTCATACGCAACTATTATGTACAGTAAACGTTCGACACAGTTCTTGAACTATCCAGAATGAATACTTGAAACGGTGTCGTTCAACATTAGATGGACTGTGTGATTCGTGATGTGCCAGTTAGATGTCGCTTCCTATCATTGTGACCGGACTTCAGCGCATTGACTTACGATTGCTTGAAATTCAGGTTTAGAAATATCCTGCAGCACCCCATGGAACTAACGGCAGTGCTGCAAGGAGCTGCAGTGCACAGTTTGGGAACCATAACTATAGTTTGGGTGTTTGAAAGTATAGTAGGACAAAATTGAGTCCGTAATCATCACAGTACCTGGTATTCCAAGACAGTCATCCATGTAGGTACTGACCAGGCTCAACGTTGCTTAACTTCAGTCATCGTGCAAATTTATTCATTTGTATTCCCACGACTACAAATATGACACAAGGTCGGGATTAAGGAAGGGCCCCGCACGTTCAGTCATCGTACTTGAGCCAGTGTGCCCCACGCGATTTGGCCGTAAAATGCCACAACTTACGGCCAGAAATTTATTTCTTCTTGCTCGCTCCTCCAAGATTGGGATCCACTTGATTTCAAAAAAATGATATGATTGAAAAAAAATGAAAATTTTCGATATATTGTATATAATCCTCAGTCAAAATCCAATTGTAAAATTCGAAAATGTTGATGGTGCATTCTGCAAAGGAAAACAAAATAAAATTCGAACCTTACACATCAAAGTTCCCATAACATAGGGCTTTAAATAAATTAAAAGAATAAACGATCTTCGAAAAAGTCGAAAAGGCAGAATGTGTGTTCTGTCAAGGAAAACGAAATAGAACTTGAAAGTTGCACACTAATGTTACGTAAAACGTGGTGTATCCTTAACAATTATCAACGAGTTTATGATGATGCTGCTGCTGATGATGAATAATCAACACATCATCTGTGAATTGATGGGTATCATTATTATTAATTCATTTCGACACTGCATCACATAAAATAAAATAACTCAGATTTTTTCTTTTTATGTAATGAACCAGAAAGTAGACAAAATAATTCAAATCTCAACTTAATCAATTACACTTGTACAATATTAAATACAAATACCGTTTTATTAGCCATATTTATCTTGGAGCAATTTCGTGTTTACATTCGCACAAATATGTAGTATGTGTATGCTTTTGTCACAGGGTGAAAATGTATAACAAGAGATTTTTGCACGCTAAAAAATAGAGGGAACACCTACCTCTTCATTAAAACTTAATGAGCAACTCTCTGCTTTTGGAAGGATTGCTTTAAACTGCTTCGCTCTTACGAAAAATCTCAAGTCACCATGTCTTTGAACTGTGTCCGAAGATCATCTATGCTTTATTTTTCATTATCTTATACATCTGTTAACATCTAAGGTATCAGAAAATACATCTGTTAACGGCTAAGGTATCAGAAAATACATCTGTTAACGGCTAATGTATCAGAAAAGCCTAAGAGAGTTCGAAAGGGTGTTAAGCTTTCAAAGCAGGCATAGCAGATGGTTATATTTTGGGCATAAGAACACTGAAAACATTTCCCCATCAAAATGAATGTTTTTTGCTTCTTCGCTATACGGCATTTCGGTTTCATTGGTATGCTTTCCTTTCGGATATCGGGGGTACCTGTATTCATAAAAAAAATGAATAAATAAAAAAGTAAAAAGGGAATGTCAACCTTGGCTGAGTTTGAACGCGGTACCACAGCGATACGTAAGCCATGATACCTACCAACTGAACTTCCCCGCAGCGAACGTAGATCACATCATTTGTGTAATCTTTAACCTATAAAAAAACACTGAACTACAGAGATACGCTGGAGAGGTTATCCGGTACATATTTATTTACGTTTTGATTGTGTTTGGAGTTAGTAGGAGAGGAAGGGGAGAGAAATTTTCGTCAGATTTAGTGGAACCATATGTGGGGGGCTGCGGTTTTTGTGGTGATTTTGTGGGTTTCGTAGCGGAGGAGGGCGTTGCCCATAACACTGCATCGGCCTTACGAAAAACGTTCCCTCAAATTTCTGTTGTCTTGTTTCGGATAAGGGGGTACTCAACCTGTATTAATAACAGGTCTGGTTAGTCACTGAATAGAGACCCGTCATACAATCGGCGTCTTTTGGCAGCAAGCCGTATTCGGGGTGATCAATTGAAAACATTGGAAGAAGGGGTGATCAACGAATTGATTACTCCTATCGCCTTTTGTTGGGCAGTGATCTCTAAAAGGACGTATTAATTTGAGAAAAGAAAACAGGCATGGACATAAAATTGGGATCGATTTTGCATAAACTTAAACTACAAACTGAACACCCACTAAAAACCAATTGACAAGGACAATTAATCTTTAAAAAGGGAATCAGTAATTATCAAAAAGTCTGTATTTAAAAAAATCAAGCAGGCATAAACGGGGACTAATCTAGCCGAAACTTACATTGCAAATTGAACCCCTCAGGATATGTTAAAAACAGAAGACCGGTCTTTCAAATTTCCAGCCCTGTGGCTCAATTGGTACGGCTTGTATGCGTGGAGCATACATAGCCAGTCAGCCAGCCGGACCAACTAAAACACTTAGAGAAACGTATGTTGACAGTTCTGGTTGATGGTTTCTAATATACTGGAGTAATAGATAGTCTTTAGATGTGTACATGAAACAAGCTTTGGGGTAAAGGTCTGTAAAAAACGAAAATACTCTTGATACTCCTTAATAAATCTCATCGCCTCATTCGTGGGTCAAGTACTTGAAGAGAAAAATGTTCTTACAGAGGCGTAATTAGAAATTTCGAGGGATTAGAGACCTAATGGGGTGGGGACTCAGTTCCTCGTGGGACCCCTTCCAACTTTCAGCGAGATTTGTCAGTAGAAATGCAGTGAATGAACTACCACGATATTTTACCTTATATAACCCGCATTTTCCCCGAATTTTTTTAGCTAGGAAATCCAGATGCGAGTTATCTAAGGAAACATAATTATAGTAAATATCTGTACACATAATTATATACTTAGGATGATGCATTTTCCAGTCGAAATTGAAGGTCAGTCGGTAGATGCAGATTATCTATTGTAGCAGAATTAACTTGGTTAAATACAGTATTCATAAAGCTTCCAGAGTCCCATTCCTTAGAGACCCGTGTGCGTTTTCAAATAGACCCTCCCTTAGCGACGCCTCTGCGTCGTTGGCTAATTTTCAGTTTCATTACTGATCAATTTTAGTCTATACTGAGTTGTCTTGACAGGCCAGTTCTAAAATTGGGGTCAGCGGACCCCAGGGGTTCCGTCAAACAATACCCAAGGGGTTCACAACAGTGTTCTCTCTAAACATGACATTGCAAATCTTGTGGCAGAAAAATATCAACATCTATTGCACAGCTATTGGAAAACATAAATATCAAACACAAAGCTGTATCATATATCAGAATTTGAGTAAACGTAATTCATTTAAAATAAATAAGGTCTTGAAGGTAAAAAAAATTGCTTATTGTAGTGTGAAAACCAAACGCAGAAAATACGGATCAACCAGAATATTTTCTTCATAGAAAAATTCTCGAGTTTTCAAAACCGCTGTAACAAATAGACAAGAATTCCAACGCAATCATTTATTGTCACTAGTAGAGTCCACACAATAAAGGACGGTGGATTTTAATTATTCATACAATTATTTCAGCCGTATTAGAAAATCTAATCTCACCTTTCCAAGAAGTCAATGCCATTTACAACATCGTTATCTCATTGTATGTGTGTATGAAAGCATAACCATAAAAGTGTTTTATTCAAACCGACATCCCGTTCTCATACAGTGAATATATTAGTTTGCGTAAATAGAATGAACAATTGAAGAAATGGGCTGCTGCAGGAATTGAACCTGCATCCAACAGGAGGCCGTCTTAACGCGACGCCGTTCTTGCCAGCTGAATTATGCAGCCAGAAAGCTTACCTTAAGTCATATTTATGATCGGTCACCGACTGGATTTGGTCAGATCGCTGATTCTTTGAGTCCTATCGGCGATGAATATATCGGCGATCAACTGTTTACATGAGTGTTCTTACGAGCTTAAAGACATCTGGGATAATGCTGTAGCGAGAGAAATAGTTATGATTTTCACGATCGAGTCCGATGTTGTAGCCAATCAAAACGGGGAATCAATTTAAACCCAACCCCTTTTCAACTAAATGAGGAATAAAATAAAGATAGTTGTATAATTACGAGAATCTTTGGATGATTAATGATAACTATTTTCACATTTTTGCATCATCTTCAGGAAAATTTAGACGTTTTTATATTATTTTTGCATCATTTTTGGATGTAAAACTGACATATTGATGTCTTTTCGATAATGAAAGTTATGATAAAAATAACCATTGCATTAAAAATATTACTAATTGAGAGTTTTGTATTAAAGTAAATTATTGCTTGCTTTGAAGTTTAGTCATAAATCAATTGTGCGTTTAGTATATCTGCAATATTGTGACGAATAAAATGGGCAAGTTTCAAGCATGGTCTACAATTAACTTATTTTTCTTATCGTCTTATTTTGGTTGCTTGTTTACACCCTGTTGTTATAAGGCCGTAGGTGGTCACAAAAATTCGGTCCTAGAAAATTCGGTCTGAAAAACTCAGTTTATATCAAATTACATTATGAGACCGAACATTCTGCGACGGAATTTTCTGAGGCCGAGTTTTCCTAGCACGTAACCAAAATAGTCAAAAGTTTATCGAATTCCTTGGATGAAGCAATGTCATTACTAATTTTTGACTCTTTTTTTTTTTTGTCAAAATCCTACAAAAAATAGAACTCAAGACTCTCAGGAGGCAGAAATTTGGCATGCAACCTCACTAAGAGATATCTAAAGAAAAATTCGGGTTATCTCACCCCCATTCCTCAACAAACCACCTTATTTCAGTTTATATCTGGAGTTGTCTCAAATTGTATCTAGAATTATCTAGATTTCCACGGCATTTATCTAGAAAGATATCTAGAAGCTATTTTATCAAATCCACTTCCAAGAGAAAATCTTGAGATAAACAAAAACTGTTCTTTCAAATTAACTATCATTTTCAAAAATGATAAGTCATTTAAGCTTCGGTTTTGTCTCATCTTATCGTCAAACTCCTACTGATGCGACTTTATTTTTCTAACCTAACAACAATGACAAGTCAAGACTTCCGGTTAAGACTAAAAAGTGAAATGTTTAAGATGATGGCTAGTGAGAGAAAGGAAAAGAGAGAAACGGATTCTATCCCTACGTCATCAGCCAGCAAAAGGAAGAAATGAAAAAAGAAAGAATAGAAGAAAGAAAGAATGAGAGAGAGAAAGAAAAAAGGAAAGAGAGAAAGAAAGCAGAGAAAGAAAAGCTGTGAACGCTAGATTGAATTATCTGGTTTCACTGAAAAGGTTCTTTTAATTAGAATTTATTACTTTTTCTTTCTTTTAAAAAAAATCTTTACTATGCCTCTTTTTAATTTCCTTTCTTATCAACTATTCTCAGCTCTAACAGTCCATTGAAGAAACTTGAGATTTTGCACACACACTCCTCTCAATGGGTAGGGAAAATGTATTTTTGTTTTTTGAAGATTCTGTTCAGTGGCTGAAATAGTTGCGATCAGAATGGAGTTGACCCTGAAACATCCAGTCTTGTTATTGTTGCTTTTTATCGCAACAGTCAGACCGTTTTTTACATTCAAGATTCCCAAGAAACTCAAACAACTTGTAACAACCCTTTCTTCCTATTTATCTTTTCTTTTCTTTCTTATTATCCTAACTTCCGTGCTGTCAGCTTTAATTTCCTCTCTTGGTTTTGCTCTGTTTTTTTCTCTTCATCCAGTTTATTTTTGTTGTCTTCCTTTTGAAATAATATAGATACTTGCCATCACAGTTAATAATTTAACAACCATAGCGTCAAAATTTGATGTCATGTTCAATAAATTTCAAAGAAGAATAGATCTTATGATAATAAATTCTATTAATGACATCACTGGCGTTTTCCATTGAAAACATCACAGTTTGAATTTTAAAAAAACATCTAAAAATATCTATATTCTGGAGAATCTAGATGTTCTTAATAAACCCACAAGAATAGGGCCCCCAAAAGGTCAAAAATCTTTTTCTCCCAAAGTAGGGAAGACAATTTTAGAATGGGTCTTGCTAAGAACTGAGACCAATTTTCAAGTCTGTAGATAAAACGATATGACCAGGAGCGCTGGGACACTCAGACAGACAAACACATAAACAAACACAGAAACGCATGCACATATAAAAAAGAGATAGAACCCTTTGTCACCTTTGGTGGCTACAGTCGTTCAACACTAATTATCAAACTCTAGTTTAAGTCTGGACTTGACAGATTTTCTGACGAAACAAGAACAAGATTAATCCTCACCTATTTCTGGGGGATAAACTGTTCATGTTGGTCTATTCTAGCGCGTTAAACCAAACAGGCAAATAAAATAAACATTTGAAATCACGACCAAACTTACAAGTGTAGCCATATTTAAATTGTCGGCCATTTTGATTTTGTTGCAGTCGTATTTTCAATAAATAATTTCTGGCGTGTACTTCAGTATAGCAATGTTTTATAACAGCGTTGTCATTAATTTTTCCGAACTGCAATTCACTTTCATCTTAATTTTTCAGTTGCTTTTCATAATTGCAACTGTAACTGCTCCCAAAGTTTATTCTTCTAGTATGGAAAAAATAAAGCTATTCAGATGCTTACTGAGAAGTATTTATTTTCCTTTTGTTTACAAGTAGACAGACTCAGCATATGTTTCTTCTTTTTGTCAAACAAACACGACGCGTATCTGAACTGGCAAACACTGTACGTAAATACTGTGTCTGATTCCATATTTTTTGACCAAACATCAAACATTAAACAAGAGACATCGAACCTTTGAACAACAGACATTTGTAAAAGTCGTCTGTTGTTCTATCTAGAATTTGGAAGTAGATGAAATCCGTTAATGCTACGTCAATTTCTGCTTTTGGTGCAAACCTCTGTCTTCGTCGAAGGGGTCCTTGGAACTACAATCTTCTCCTTTTCCTTCAAGACTAAGCTTTGGTTTCGTGACCGGAGGGGAAAAAGGGAGTTCTAGTGCAGTAAGGGGTTATCCCCCACTGGAAATGGTTTTGATTTTGTTTATTTTTTAAATATTAATATTCCCGCAAGACACTTACAATATTCCGAAGGAAAAGACTACTAATAACAAAGACGGGTAGGAAGTGCTATATCAATTCCGTTTCGAGTAAGAAAATTGTTTTTCAATCAACCCTAACCAAGTGGATGTCAATCCATTCTCCTGGTGAGATGCCATAAGCAATGAAATATCGTTTAGAGAACTTTTTCCCAAGACTTTTTTTGTTATATATATATATATATATATATATATATATATATATATATATATATATATATATATATATATATATATATGTTCTAAAATCTGACAGATTAACTATCCAACATGTGTTTCTTAACTCAACCGATTGTCAAGAGTGATGGATTATTTTTAGTTTCGATCCAATTACTTTTTACCTTACCGTTTGAACACATTATTTAGAATTAATCGAAATATATTTTACTGCTTAGATTTTGCCTGTGAGAAGAATAACGAAACGATGTCGTCACGCGAATGACAAAAGTATTCTAAATCTCTTAACGTTTTTATTTCAGTTTGAAAAAATTCTTATTTTGTCATCCTCATGACGTGATTCTAAAAGTTGGATCTTATCATTTATATAAGATAAATTCAATATCATGATGTGTTAATTTTCAATTTAGAGATAGATTAAGATTTATGTATTTTTTGATATATTGAGTATATCTATAAGTAAATGTTAACTCTATATTATTATTAAATAAAGAATAAATAAACATTGTTATACAATTGAATAGAGTAATTAATACATACCCATACAGGTAGTGTCCCAGAAAAAAGTATGCAATATATATATATATATATATATATATATATATATATATATATATATATATATATATATATATATATATATATTATTGTGTCATCCACAGATAGCTATTTCGTTGTATAACATTTCTTCAGTGTGGCTATATCCCATCCAGTACCACGAGGTAGGTTAGAAACCTTAGCTTAAGACCCAGAGCCTGGTATCCGCCCTCTATACCTCGGAACTGGACGGTCAGTAAGGTTGAATTTAAGCGATATATTTATTTCTGCATATATATTCTCCGTACACCAGAGTGCTCCATTCCATGTTTGAAGAGCATTATATATATATATATATATATATATATATATATATATATATATATATATATATATATATATATATATATATATATGTAGTGTTTGCTAATAGCTGCCCTGGTTCTTGTCCAGAAGATAATTAAACCCTTCCAAAAGAAAAAAAAAGACAACAAACGTTCCATTCTATTCATTCTTCCTCATGGCAGGGTTTAATTAACCTTCAGGTAAGAACCAAAGCCTCTATCAACGACTCAAATGTGTATACATTTTTCTGATACATACTGTATATAAACTCATGTACTGAGTTACACAGATTTGAAAACTATGTCCCCAGAATCTCCAGTGGTTCTTTATACGTTTGTTTTGAATGTCTTCCTTTTCCCTCCATCACACCAAGGTTTGTGTTACGTTACTCCGCCATTTTCATCACCGCCCCTTGCGTCTCAGTCCGCTGTTGTTGTTTTTATACTTGAACTTAATACATTCCTTTTGTTTCGTCGTTTCATTTGCTGTTTCAAGCAATTGTTTTTTTTGCTTTTTGTTTTTTGTTTTATTCCGTTTTTCTTCATCTTTCGTCGTTAATCTGACCCCTCATCCTACGACACAACTCGGCTTCTAAAACGCTAATCCTCCCGATGATTGTTACCTTTTCCGCGTTAAATTAAAAAAAAAAAACAAGAACCATAAGTTCAACGTTGCATCCACCATCCGTGGTATTAGTATCAGAAAGAGGAGTACGGTAAGAGGAAGAGCAAATAATATTCGTTTTGATTAAATTTATTCTCATACTTATAAAATATCGCGATATCAAATATTTTGCATGTTTGATTAAAAATCGTAATTGACCATTTTTAAGCTTTAGGGGCAATTTTAGCTTTTTCTATTGTGACATCATTTGCAGTTGGTAAAAAATTGATCATAATATATTTTCTGTTGATGTATCTTAGCTTTAAATGACGTTCTGCCTTTTAATGGTATCATACTTTCTAATGACACCACACCTCTTCCTTCCTTCCTATTTCTGTTATTTAACATCAGTGAGGTCGACAGATCGAATAGCGTATAACAAAGATGTGTGTACACCTAAAAATGGACGATGCAAACTATTTTTCCAGTGGCAAAATTACCATCGTGGTAAAGACAAGTTCACTATTTTCCTTTGATCAGTGATTGACTTATATGATCATGAAGGTAAGCCTACACAGTAATCCTAAAAACTAACCGTAAACACTGAACCAAACTTTTCATAGAAAATTGTAATAAAATACAGTTTTAAATGGTCATGTTCTGAAAATGAAAATTTTTCGGAAAACAAATTCACAGTATGGTCGAAAAATTGAAAAACTGTCATCAGAGAGGATTCCAAAATTTGTTAAAAGAAAATGCCCGTGAAAGACAGTGCAGTGAAATCTAACGCAAAATGTTTCGAATTCAACGCGGAGAAGGTCACAATCGCCCGTTCTTCTTCTTAATGATAACACATCTTACCTTTGACCTGTCTTGCTATAGATTGCTTTCTGTTATCTTTTCCAATTGTTATTCTTGGCTGCCAATGTACGTTCCATATCAAACACGGCATGTAACATACTCAGTAACCTGGCTGGACTAAAGAGGGTCGTGGATGACGTGATCAGAGGACATGTCTTTCATATTCTACAACATTACGTGATTAAATGGAGACACAGCACATCTCTAATCGTGTGACCTCATAAGTACACATCAAGTACCACATGGTCAACTTAGTACATATACTGATAGTGTCTTCTTTATTGTTCCATGACTAATCTACTAATTATCAATATATCAGACTATTGAGTTATCGGAAGTCCGAAAACTAATCAAATGAAGACAAGGACAATAGAATGAGACGCTGCACGAAAACTAATGCGTGAGGCACCCAACAGCAAAATGCTGAGAAATCAACTCGACCTGGCCTTACCAAAAGAAAATACCAGCTTGGCGTAATAAACCGACAAGAAATGAAAATCCCAGTGGGAATCGATATCAAAAAGATTGGTAGACAACATCACAGAAACTTGGGTGGGGTGGGGGAGGGCATCATCTTCTGTTGATGACAATGTGAGAATCCACTAACATGCTGATTTGGATTTGGTCACCGAATGCAGGTGTATAGTGTCCAGTTAGAATAGAAGAAAGGTGGTAATCATGCCCCGTCACTTATAGAGTATTCTAAAGGCATTCATTCGTCAAAGGCAATTTAGACGCATGGGGTGCGTCTCTACAGCTTGTATCTTTGGAAATGGTCAGACTAATTTAGGAAAGTTTGTCTCTTGCTAAACTTAGTCGGTCAATCTAAAATCGAAAAAAACAACAACAAAAAACAACGAAAAACACGTAATTTGTAATCTTTGGTTTGACGTACATAAACTTATGGCAGTCTTGAACAAGCATACAGAGGCTCCAAAAGTCATACAAAGGCTCCGAAAAGTATATATATATTTGAAATATAAGTAAACAACATATTAATCATAAATTAGGGGAAAGAATGAAATTGGCCGAGGAATGCAAACTAGAAAACTTCGACAAGCAGTGCGTCCAACGCCAACAAATACCGAAATGACCAGGGCGCCATCTTCCTCGATGATCGTGCACAATCTGATAAAGAACAAATGACACTTTCTTGATAGTACTAATTGCATTAACACTGATGAATATATTATTTGCGTTCATTTCTGTTGATTATATTACTTGTGTTAATTTCTGATAAATCTGTTGTTTGATTTAATTTCTGATCAATATGTTTTTTGCGTTAATTTCTGATCAATATGTTTTTTGCGTTAATTTCTGATTAATATGTTTTTTGCGTTAATTTCTGATCAATATGTTTTTTGCGTTAATTTCTGATCAATATGTTTTTTGCGTTAATTTCTGATCAATATGTTTTTTGCGTTAATTTCTGATTAATATGTTTTTTGCGTTAATTTCTGATCAATATGTTTTTTGCGTTAATTTCTGATTAATATGTTGTTTGATTATTATTTTTAACAAAAAGAATTATACTACCGGTTTCACTTATATGATTTTTCGTGCCCTCGTATGATATTTGGTGCCTTTGTACGCTGGACAAACAACACCATCGGTTTACGTACGAAGGGCCATGGATTGCCAATCCTTGATCAACCCAAACGATTTCAATTAAGAATGATTATCATCTGCTCGAGTAAGACGATTTGAAATAAAGAAACCTTATCCCTCATTCAGCAACTTCTTCTCTCTCTATTTTACGTCTGAATAAAGTCGGATCCCTCAACTTTAGAACAGCGTATATCAAATTGGTGAGTAATCAAGCTTTTTCACTACTGGCCTTTTTTCCCATAATCGGAAATCCTTTAGACGAGAAATAGTAACCTTAAGTCTTCCCGCATGAAATGGCTGACTATGAAAAGGGAAATGTGCTCGATAACACCCAACAGTTGATTTGGAAATCTGTAAATTTTGAGCAAGAGCTCGAACAGTTATCCTAGTATTATTTCCCCCAATATCTCTGAAATTCTTATCATCAACAACTGATTGAGGGCGACCTCAAGAGTCGTTTTCCCGGTTCATATCTCAGGGGCTAAATTTGAGGAACCAATATGGCACTGTTCTTTCTGTGCAAGTCCCCATTCCAAATGCAAAATTGACTTTCTTGAGAGCTTGAACAGTATTTTTACTGAGTTTAAACCCATACGAAACAATAGTCTAATTTCCTTTAAGGACTGCATCTGTAAGAGTGAAGGATTATCTTATTAAAACTGATCTGATGATTCTCAAGTTGAAAATTTAACAGGAAGCTGATGTCGTATAAATAGATGAATGTGTATAACTACATTTTCTGCTTCAGAATTTGCCGAAATCGCAGTCATGAAGACAAATGCAAAAAGCAACAAAAAAAAAAAAAACAACAAAAAAAACAAAAAACGGCTATTTCTCTTGGGACCACTTTATACGATGCCAACTGAAATTTTCCGAAGTAATATTATTCGAACTTTTTAGATGAAGCATTATTGATTATTATCAATAAAAATTATGGAATAACGATCTGTGGATTGTGATAAAAAGAAAATGAAATCACGATAGGAGAAATACAAGTAAAAAATTAGTCATAATTGACGATGATCTAATCAAGAAATTCGAATGATATTATAGTTAATCATATTGATATATGCAAACAAGAACCATAAGTTCAATGATTATCAACCATTCTTACGTCCATATCTGCCTATGAGATTGCTTCAATTACTAACAACCAACAATTAGTGAGGGACTTCTTAGCAAAGGTCTTCTCAGCACTACCCAACAATTAGCAACAATAACAATTGGTGACTTTTGTGTCTTTGCATGAAATTATATATAAACAAAGAACAAAAAAGAGTAATTAAGACTAAACGAGTACAAATTTGAACATTTTCTTAAGATATTTCAAACAAACGTGAAAAGCATTTTCATTCAGCTTTTGAAAAAACCTGAGAGTCTGGTCCAAGTTGCATATCAATCCAACATGATAAGGCTGAAAAATTGATATTCAGCATTATGGACCGACAGACAGACAGGCCGAACGAAAAGTATCTTAAGTTCTGTTTACTCTACAAAGCCCCACTTCCAGATAAGAGTTGACTTAACCTTGGGCAAACCTTGGTTAGTTTGCGTTTATGCTACAAAAATCTCACCTCGGTTAGTTTTAATCCGAGGCGAATCTAGGTAAGTTCTTGTAGTGTTAACAGGGCTTTATAGAGATGCGTATACATCTCTAAAAAGATGGTGTCGTTGACTCTGGATGATACCAAGAGGGTAATTGCTGGGAAACAAACCTTAGTGGATAACTATGATCGTATGAGAGCGAGATGTTGGGAGAGAAGTTATTTGATTTTGATTCACTTACACAAAGGGAAGGAGAAAGAGAAGGACGTTAGGCGAAAGAGAGAAAGACAGAAAAAAGAAGAAGAGAAAGTTAGAAAGAGAGAGAAAAAAGAGAGAAAGAAATAAAAACAGAGAAAGAGAGACGAAGAAGAGAGAGGAGGCAATAAAAAGCTAGACAGAGGGAGAAAAAGGAAAAGGGATCGAAAGGAAGCGGGAGAGAAGGGGAAGAAGTGAAAGAAAGAAAAAGAGAAAAAAGAAGACAGGGAGAAAGAGGAAAAGAATTAAGAAATATAAATATAAATAGATAGATTGTGGTGGGGGGAATAAGTATTTAGACACTTGCAAAATTATAAAAATCCATTTAATATACTTCAGATGCTCACATTCACTTTAAATTTTCACAGGTGATGTATTTTGATATAAAATTCACAATTACTAAGAAAAATACACATTTCCAAACATACAATGCAAATATATCAAATGACATTTTGCAGGTGTCCAAATACTTTCCTTCCACAGTAAATAAATATGAACATACTTAAATGTATAAAACTTGGATATATGCACGATTCCTGAAATAATTAAACTATACGTTCAATAAAAAAGAAGTTTTCTCACAGCCGCTTTCCATCCAAATCGACAAAGGTCGTTGGTGAAGGAAGCTCAAAACCATGTTTTTCATTAGATTTTAAGTGCAACTTATCAAAAAGGTCCAGTTCAATGCAACCACACGGCCATCTTAGTGTTATTGTGTGATGACCAAAATTGGTCCGCCATAAATTTAGTGATGGACTCTAAGCATTAGAAATGCAGTATTCAAGTGTTTTTGTTGTGGTGTAATGAACCAGGTACTTGGAGGCTCAGCCCTCTATTGTACTCCCTTATAAAGGTATTATTTTCTCTGCTAAGAATGTTTTGCACTGGTAAGTGAGTACTATGCTGGAAAATATTTTAAAGGGGTAAAGCGCTGAGAGAACGTGTGCTTCTACCAACGCCATTGTCAGAAGTAATTGTTCATGGATTCAAAAATTTAACGACTTCTTTCGTAGCCTATAGCCCACACCTACCTGGATATATTATGTTGATAGACCCAAACTTTTGGCGACATTACGTTGTAAGCACATAAAACTCCTACGTAGGGAAGGTAGCTGCACGTTGATCAACTCTAAAATTTTATCAATTCTTTCGTTGCCTATTATCCACCATTATACAAAATTTCATTGAAATTCATTGAGAACATTTTGAGATATCGTTTGGACTGACATTACATTTTGGGCATATAATTACGATGCAAGGGAAGTAAATATTCAAGGATACGCCCCCAAATTCAATTAACATTTGTCACCAATTATTCACCTTCCCACAAATCCCACACATAATTACGACACAGGGGAGGTAAATATTCAAGGATCCGCCCCCAAATTCAATTAACATTTGTCACCAATTATTCACCTTCCCACAAATCCCACACATAATTACGACACAGGGGAGGTAAATATTCAAGGATCCGCCCCCAAATTCAATTAACATTTGTCACCAATTATCCACCTTCTCACAAAATTCTATGGAAATTGATTGAGAACTTTTGGAGATATTGTATTGACAGCTACGAGCGTATGTATAAATGTATGGAAAATAAAACGGGAAATATCTTTTAATCAAATCTGCTTTCTAACAACACCTTCCTTGCCTCATAGCCAACCCCCCACAAAATTTAATTTAGATTCATTGGGTACTTTCAGAGATACATAATGGAAAGACTCGACCAAATACATAATTCGCAGATTTTGATTCAAGTAATTACATTGACTGTTTAAATTGTCTAGAATGACATTAATGTGCAACACCACAGAGCAATGGTAAGTCATCAAACAGAGCATTGCTACTCTGAAGTGAGTTCAATCCCGATTGGATGCCCAACATTTGTGGTCTAGTAGCAGACTAAGATTTGTAAAGTGAGAGGACACCTACGCATTGGGTAATCGTTGACAAATTATTGTAGCAGTGTAATGTGTAATGTGTCCTTGTACCCGACTAAGCCAAGGCTCGTAAACATTCACCATCAACGTTGAAGCAGTTGTATCTTAACTTAGAATAAAAGTTATTACTCGAAATAAGAACTTTCAGAATCAACACAGTTTTACCAACTATGAAAGAGTCCATTTATCCTGGGAACATAGACTTCTGGAATCCTGGAACCAATGGATTATTTGAAGGGTTTCTTTTATTTTGTAATATTTCGATTTTGTAATATTTCGATTTGGTAATACTTCGAGTTTGTAATATTTCGATTTGGTAATATTTTTATTTTGTAATATTTCGAAATTGTTGGTCAACGCCATTTTCAAACTGAATTTAACGTTACAAATTTCTCGTTGTGAATTATTGACTAAAAATAACGAAATATTACAAAATAAAAAAACAAATGGCTCGTTCGCAGCAAAAAAAAAAAATCCATCATTTCTTTGCTACTAAGATGTCACTGAAACAATAAAGTATATAAGACTTGCCATTTTGTCTCAGCTGGTAAGAGAGCCTCCTAGCAATAGGTTGGTTTTGAAATCACAACCACATTTGGGTAATGTTAATTTTATGTATCATTTGGTTTTATGTGACGCGATAGAGAAACAATGAAGAGTTTACTACCTTCAATTTTGCGAGCATTGTTCTTGTTACGGGGCGGGGGCAACTGAGTCAACTCTAACGTGGACTATAGTTTGACCTAAGTATGATTATGAAAGATATACAAAAATGGGGGAGGAGCTGAGGAAACCTGCAAGAAAGGGGAGGAACGTAACCTGGGACTCAGTGAACTACTGTTTTAAAGAAACCTAAGTATCACGAGGTTGAACATATATAGAGTGAGTTATCAGCCTGACTCGGAGACACTAACTAAATCACAATTTTTAAAGGTATTTTCTCTCCCTTAAACACATTATTTTATAACTGAGGGACTACTAGGTCACATTGGTGGTAATAAAAGCACAAAACTATGTGTGAAAAATACTAGATTACCTTTTAAAATGGGAGAATTAGGAATGTTGGGATCGCAAGATGTGGAATGTGACCTGGGAATCTGAAAACTGCTGGTCTAGCACGAGACTTTAGTACGGGGAACCGAGTGCAACGAATCGGCCTGGACACACTAAATCAACGGTTCTTGACCCCTTTTCTCCATGCCCCAACCCACAAAAAATTATGCCCCCCCCCCCCACTTACTATGAAAGAACAATCTTATCATATTTCATATGGAAAATTCTTAGTAAAAAAAATACTGCTAATATCCGTAATTTAGATTATCTAAAATTTGGAAGAAAAATAAAATCTTCTATCTAAAATTATCTTAAAAAATAGATTTCTAAAATCTGAAATCATCTATAGGATACCAGTACAAGATTCGGGCATTGTTAGTCTAAATGGACAACAGAGACCCCTAAAAAGCACTGAAAAAAAGAAAAAAAAAAGAATGTTTTTAGTTGGTGCCAAGTGGCGTACTCAAGCAACTATTCAATATTTGTAGCCCCCCTTAATGTGACCAGGAGCGCCCGGACACACACGGACATTCAAAGAGAGAAGAGTCAGTAGCTCACTAGGCTAGTGGCTCGCACGGACCTTTTGTGGACCAACGGTGATTTGATGATGGAACATTAAAGCACTTAAATTTTTAAAATTCGTAACAACAACGCAATTATCTGATCGCTTGTATACCTCACTAAGTCAACAAATTCTGTATCAGTTACTATGGGATCTTTCGTAAAAATGAGTAATTAATAGTATTTTAGTTATTGGGAATTGAATGATTAGGAATTTATCAGTTAAGCCTTAACATTACTTGGCTTGAAATTGGAAGATGCAAATATTAAATAGTGGATACCACGGAGCGTAAATTTGCAATTTGCATATTTTTATTATTTCAAGTGGTTAGTTCTCTGGTGTCGCTACAATTGCTTTTTACAAATTTTTTTTTCTTGCAAAATTTTAAAAAGCAATTTCAGCGACATCAGAGAGCTGGCCAGTTTTTTTTGTTTTTTTTTTTAAGTCAGTTGAAAAAAAACAACTTTCAATGACAATGTAAGCTGCGTCAGAGAAGCAGTTCCACAAAATGCTACATGGGAATGGTATGAAGCACGTGTACATATACGTATACGTGTACATATGTGTATCTATCTTGTGTTTATGTAGAGTATATAAGTATAAATTTTTGCATTGGGCCTTTGAGCATTGTGTCATTTTTCCTTGGATCTCATTGAATTTGGACGTTTTTTGCATAATTGGACCTTACTGCATTGGCCCTTTTTGAATCGACTGTGTTTGCATTGGCCTTTTTTGCATTGGACGTATTTGTATGATTGGACTTTAATGCATCGAAGGTCATGTTTATTGGACTTCATGTTTATTTGATCTTTAATAGATTGGACATTCTATAAATTGGACGCTTTGGCATTCGGACGTTTTGACTTGTAGCCGAATAATAATAATAACAATAATAATAATAATAATAATAATAATAATAATAATAATAATAATAATAATATAAACTCGCCATCACAGTCAATATTTGAACAACCATAGCATGAAGATTTGAATTCATGAAAAAAAATTCCATCGAAAATGAATATGGTCAGAATAAATACTATTCATGATATCACTGGCGTTTTCCACGGAAAAACATTTGTCAAAGAAACGATGAGTATTATTTGGTTTCTGAAGAATCTAGATGCTTTTTCTACAGGAAAAATATCTAAAATATGGTAAAAAAATATCTAAGATTTTTGAGAATCTAGATGATATTAATTAAACCCGTCAAAATACCCCCCCCCCAAAAAAAACAGAAAGCATTTTCTTTCCAAAAACCAAGATAAAAATTTTTAGAATGGGGTTTAGTTGAGTATTGATGCTAACTTTCAAGTCTGTAGACAAAACAGTAAGACCAGGGGCGCTGAAAACACAAACAAACACGTGTAAACAAACACGGGTAAACATACGCATATATATATATATATATATATATATATATATATATATATATATATATATATATATATATATATATATATATATACATATATATATATATAGATAGATAGATATAGATATAGATATAGATAGATAGATAGATAGATAGATAGAAAGATAGAAAGAACTTTTTGTCATCTTTGATGGCTACGGTTGTTCAGTAGAGAAGCATTTGGCACCGAAAGAAGGAATTTTTAGATAAAAAGGCATTGATTCCACTTACAGGAGTCGAGAACATGAGTTTAAAGTTTCTATAAAATTCCAGAATGAAATAGACGAGAGAGAGAGAGAGAGAGAGAGAGAGAGAGAGAGGGAGAGAGAGAGAGAGAGAGAGAGAGAGTGAGTGAGAGATAGAGAGAGAGAGAGAGAGAGAGAGAGGGATTGAGGAGTGATGCAGAGAGGAGCCAGAGTGGGAGGAAAGTGTGTGGTGAGAGGGGGATGGGGCAGATAGATGGAGAGAGATAGGTTGGGGAGAGAGAGACGAGAAAGATGCAGAGAGAGGGAGCGAGAGATATAGAGAGGGAAATGATTGATGCAGAGAGGCGGAGTGGAGAGATGGGAGTGAAGAAGGTGGTGAGGGTGAGAGAGATCGGAGAGAAAGAGGTGGGGAGAGAAAGAGGTCAGGGATACAGAGTTTTGGTGCGAGAGAGATGTGACCGAAAGAGAGATCGGGGAGAGAAAGAGATGGGGTGGGGGGGGGGGTCCAGGGAGGTGTGTGTGGGGTGACAGAGGTGGAGAATGAGATACGGGAGAGAAGGGGAAGGGTGGAAGAGGAAGAGTGATGGTGAGAGGGAAGGTGAAGAAGATTTTTGAGTTCATTTTTGATACGCGGTTTAGAAATACTTGAAATTTTCGGAAGAATGCTGAGTAACATAGCTATAATGTACCAAAGCGTATGAGGTATCTAAATAGGTAGGAATATATATATATATATATATATATATATATATATATATATATATATATATGGGGGTTGTATGTGCGTATGTGTTTGTGTATGTTTATACTTATGCAAACATTCTTTCTGACAACCTTACCTTAGCTCATAACAACAATGATGTATGATAAACGAAAGAGATTCTTAGACCTGAGATGTCATCATCAGTCGCACTGAAAGAGAAAGATCTATTAAGAAAAATTTGGATATATATATATATATATATATATATATATATATATATATATATATATATATATATATATATATATATACGAAATAGCCGTGAAGGTTTCATTTCTGCCTCGTGGTACTGGATGGGATAATAGAGATCTATAGCCACACTGAAGAGATGTAATACATCGAAACAGCTGTCTGTGGATGACATAATAATCAATGCTCCTCTATTCAGGGTTGAGCACTCTTTAAGTGAGGTAACTCATCCATTGTAAGCTTATGCAGTGCTCTTCCATAGGAATAGAGCATTCTGGTAGATGAGGAATTTCTGTGTAAATAGATATATCGCTTAAATTCAGCCTTACTGACCGTCCCGTTCTGTAGTCCAGAGGTAGGATATCGGCCTCTGGGTCTGAAGTGAAGGTATCAATTCAGCCTCGCAGTACTGGATGAGATAATGGGAAGTCTATAGCCACACTGAAGAGATGTAATACATCGAAACAGCTGTCTGTGGATATATATATATATATATATATATATATATATATATATATATATATATAAATTATCGAGGCATAATTGAATCAGTCTGTACCAAAGCTAAACGATTATCCAAAATTACCTTAAAGAAAGTAGATCTTTTATCTTATCTAATCTAAAAAATACCAACTCAAGATTTGTCCAATGTTGATCCTAAACTGACCATAGTGACCCCCAAAAGCACTTTTTTAGAAAACAATTTTAGTGGTGTATTCAAGCAACTCTTCACGCTTGTAGCTCCCAAAATATGATCGGGAGAACACCCCTATACACACATTAGCACAGAGAAAATAATCTGTAGCTCACATAGCTGTTTGGTCGGGCGGATCATTTGTGGAGCTATAGTGAACTGATATAGTAGTATGAATACCTGATGTTGCCGACGAAAAATTTAAAAAATTCAAATGTAGCAACACAGGAAAGCAAATGATATTTTATAGAGATTTCATGAAATTAGGTAATGTTGGTTGCACACGCAGCTTGACGGTCAGGCCCGCACACACTCTCGGTTAGACCCGCATGCACCCTTTGGACAGGCTCTGGCAGTTCCTCCAAGAACCTTCAAAAATCTACTTTTCTCAGAACTGGGAATTCATATTCTCATTTTTAACGTTAGTAGTCAAAGCGGATCATTGCATTCAAATTGTGTCCATGTTTTATCGTCGTCTTAGAGTCAAAGATAGGGTTAAGGTTTTTGCTCAAATGAAAACGTTTTATTATTGAGATGAAGTCAAATTCCTTAGAAAATACTGCCAAACTGCCATTCATATCCGTTGTTTCCTATCACGAACGGACAGCAAGGTTACAGTATAGCATCACAATTACATTGTAAATACCCCCCGCTTGACAAAATTTTTCCTTAAAATTGACACATTTCTGGAAGGGCTAGGAAGCCTAACACAATTAGAACCACATCAAATTAGAAAAAAATGTATCAAAATTTTCTCCATCGGTTCATCAATAGCTTACCAATTAGGGTGGGAAAAAAAGTTCAGAGATTAAGTTAAGCTGCAAGGACCTTGGAGGTCAGCACTACCTATCCTAGACTACCTATCCTGTGGTCAAGTTACCCATATATACAAATTTTTAGCCCTCAGATTGCAGTCAGTTAAGCAGCTACAAGACTAACCGTAAGCAAACTAACCAACGAGCAGACATTCATCACCTTAATGCATATATATATATATGGCTTGGCTTCCGATGGAAGATTGGGGTGGGGCAGCAGTGGGACCGTAGAGGGCAGAACGGGGCCTGAGTGCAGAATAATATTTCAGCCAGAGCAATGATGTTTCAAGGTGAAGTACGTCTTTCCTTGGGCTGACCCGAACCTTTAAACCGGGGTTCGCAGCCCATGGTCCATCGAGGTGGTACGGATCGGAGCAAGGTCTCGTGGTTGTAGGTTTGACAAGAGTTTCCGACTCCTGGCAGATGCAATCTAGTTATGGGAATCTACCTCCCCTTTGAGGGGATATTCAGACAGTGAGGCAGGCCTGTGGTCTGATAACAGGAAGTGAACATCTCAGGGATTGTAGATGCCGTCCTTTTGAATGAGAATCAAGACGGTACGGCTGTCGACAGCTTTCAGCATAGATCTCATGGACAGTTTAGATGTCTGCATCTTTAAGCACTGATCCGAGACACTCCTGCAAAATCAGATATGACTAGAGATCTGCTACCTCGAAGACTAATGACCCGACGGTATAGCAGCCTGGGACCCGAATCTGATTCTACTCCGTAAAACAAAGCGTCTACTTATTAAGTTGGATGGGGAGAATATAGAGACTGTCACATGGCCAACATAGTTTGGCAGGGGTGATCAATAAATGATTTACTTCTCTAGTTTTTTGTTGGGCAGGTGATTACTAAAACGTCCAAATTCAAAAGAGAAAGTTTGAACGCTGCTGAACAGAAACTAAGGGACCAATTTAGCATGAACTTACGTTGTAGATTGGACACCTTAAAACCCTATGAAGGGTAGATTTTCAAATAACAAAACATCTGTTTTTCTTGACATAATAAGGAGTAAATCCAAGGAGTAGGTCCATTTGTGTTACCTTTTGCGAAACACAGATAGCTAGCTAAATAGATGGATAGATGTTAGGTAGGTGCAAAAATAATTGCGATTTTTGTTATCTTAAACTCTGACGCTCATCATGGAAAAGTATTATTTAGATATGTTCATTGAATATACCGTTTTAAAGCGTGGATTTCGCTGTATTTGAGATTAACATTTTCTTTTTACTAATTAATCTATTATTTTCTAAGGCTGTCAAATCAAAGAAAGAAAAAGGCAAATTCAAACAATTTTGTTGCATGAGTTCAAAAAGGGGCGGAAACTGATCGCAATACCTGCCAAGTATTTGGCCAGGGGATCGTCCACGAACCTATAGTTCAACATTAGTTCAAAAAATATCGGTTCGAAGATGAGGGCCTTGAAGATGTGGACGTCTTTCTGCGATTGAAGACATCTAATTGAATGCCTTGAAGATGTGGACCCACGCAAAACAACTCGAGAGTTTGCATAGAAACTAAATGTTGACGATTCAAAAGTTGTTCGACATTTGCACCAAATTGGAAAAGTCAGAAAGCTCAATATGCTACTCGAATGACCCTGTAGAAATTGAGCGAACTAGGCTACGAAACTTCACCTCACTGAGCTTAGTCACCTGACCTCTCTCCGACCGACTACCTCTTATCCATGTATAGATACCAAGCTCTCATTAATTGCTGCGCTAAAATAAACCCCAATCAAAGGTGATAATTGGTAAAGATCGCTAACCTTAAACACCCTGTTGTTCAGGTCAGTATAGTACTATAGAAATATAGTATGTGTAGAACTATTTGTTCGGAATAGATGGCTTGCAATCATCTAGCACGGGGTCCATGAAATTGCGGGGTCCGTAGCGTATGCTTCTTTTGCCACTTAGTTTATCTGGCACCGGTGATTGAGTGTGTGTATAATCTAAAATATTCAGAATGTCTGAGGATAAGGTTGGAATATTTGGATCCTCTTTCTTTAAAGAATTTCAGCGTAGTTTGGATTTAATATTCAGTGTCTGTTTTTAAATCGTTTAAATGAATTTCTTAATTTCTTTTTAGCGATAAAAGAAAAGCTTTTCTTCCTTTACTCTTTCTTACTTCGTTTCTTTTTTCATTTTATTTTACGTTTCGGCAATTTGATTACCTAAATGTTTTGTACTCTTTAGAAAAACAAGGAGAACAAAATTAAAAACATATCAAACCAAACAACAAAGATAAAAGCGTAAAAAGAACTACAAAGAAAGGAATTGATAAAAACATGATAAAACGAAACGAAAAGGAACTACAAAAAGGAATAAAATAAAAGGAAAACGAAACGCAAATGAAAAGTAATGGCAAGTAATTTATTATGAGGAAAGCATAAACAAATACCGTATGTGTTTATTAGTCTTGAACAGAGATTGTCTTTCAAGTCAACCAGAGTTACAAAGTTTAACTTTCGAGCGTTGCTCCAATCGTTGATCTAAAAGCCGTATCAGTTCCGGGCGTCCCGAAAAGAAACCAAGATCCAAGTTTTTTTTCTTTCTCGGAGAAGCTGTGTACTTAGTGACATACAAGCATCTAGTAACTCGGTCGTTTTTCTTTCTTCCTTTCTCTCTTTCTCTTTTCTTTCTTTCTTTCTTTCTTTTTCTTTCTGTCTTTCTGTCTTTCTTTCTTCCTTTTTTAAAATATTTTTTCTGTTTCCTCTTTGTCTCCTTTTTAGACTGGCAACTTTCTTTCTTTTTTCTGTCTGTCTTCCCTTCTATCCTTGCTTTCTTTTTCTTTCTTTTTCCCTTTCTTTCCTTCTTTACCTCCCTACTTCCTCTTTTTTCCACCCTTCCTTCCTTTTTCATTTTTGATGCCTTTCTTCCTTTCATTCTTCCTTCTTTCCTCTCTACCTTCCTTCCTTTCTTTCGCATTTCTCGTCTCTCTTCCTATCTCCATCCCCTTCCTTCCTTACTATCTTTCCCCCCTTCCTCTCTCCTTTCCTTACTTCATTTCTTTCTTCTCCTTTTCCGCCTTCATCCCTTTGATTGTTTGTTCCTTCTTTCCTTCCTTCCTTCCTTCCTTCCTTCCTCTTTCCTTCCTTTCTTTCTTTTTCATAATGTTTGTTTCTGTTTTCCTTTCTGAATTGTCTGTCATCACTCCTTGCCCCCTTCCGTATTTCACCCCTCAAACCCGCCTGTTTTATGGCGGCCTTAAAACATGACATTTGCACTGCAAAGGAATACACCCCAAACGGACCTCCTTTCAGCGATCATCCGCCCCCTTTCATCATGCCCCCACACCTTTTTTCTCCCCCAACTAATCGACCCCCATTCTTTCTTCTTTTATTAGTTTGTCACCCCTCATCCCACACATACACTGATCTCCACCTTTTCGAATCCTTGTTCATTTCTTCTTGAATTATCTTTTCTCTTTCAACTTCTTTTTCTTCTTCTTTTCCTCCTTCTTCTTAAATCATCTTTCCTCTTTCAACCTCCTACCCTAATTTTTCTTTTTTCTTCTTCTTCTTGAATTATCTTTTCATTCTCAACTTTTTTTTCTTCTTCCTTTTCTTCTTGAATTATCTTGCCACTCTCAACTTCTTTTTCTTCTTCTTTTTCTTTATTTTCTTCTTCTTGGAATATCTCTTCACTATCAACTTTTTTTCCTCTTCTTTATTTCATTCCTCTTAAATGATCTTTTCTCTTTCAACTTTTTCCTCTTTTTCTTCTTCTTCTTGAATTATCTTTTCTCTTTCAACTTCTTTTTCTTCTTCATCTTCTTCTTCTTAAATTATCTTTTTATCTCAATTTTTTAAAATTCTTCTTCCTCTTCTTTTTCTTCTCCCCTACCCCAAATACATCGTAAGATAGGGATTTAATTTACAATGTAACTTTTTGCTAAACTGGTCTCTAGTTTTCGCCCAGCAGCGTTGACGCCTATTCTTTGTTTTGTTTTTTTTTCAGTAAATTCGGACGTTTTTAGTGATTGCCATCCTACAAAAGTGAAAGAATTGATTTTTTCATTGATCACCCCAAACACAGCATGCTGCCAAAAGATGTTGGTCAGGTGACAGTTTCTATTGAGTGACTAACCAGACCTGTCTTCACTTCTCTCTTACTTTCTCTTCCTGTCATCTTGATTCGAAAAAAAAAAAAAAAGAAAAAAAAAAAGATTTTTCATTATCTTTTCTTTTCAATTTTCCGTACCGCACGGTCCCCTTCCCAGAATTCATTTCATTCTTTTAAATTTGCAAACATGAAAAAAAAAAAAATGATTCTATCTTTCTTCCCTACCCCTTCGTCCGATTTATTCTTGAACCTGTTGCTCCAGCTTCTTCTTTTTTTTTTTCCTTTTTTTGTTGTTGCCTCAACTGTCTATTCTTGTACTTGAAGTATCTCTTTCTATTATCCAGAAACTTTCTATTCTGAACTTTTTTTTTTCAAATCTTTCAAAGGCAATTTCGTTCTTTCTTTCTCATTCTTTTTTCCAAAGTTCATTTTTTATATAAAAAAAATCATGGTTTCTGAGTTTAGATATTCAAATGTCTTCCATCTCATTTCGTATACGCAATAACCTTAGGTTGGCGTGAATGTTTATAATTTCTTTATTCCTGTGTCCGCTATGCTTGCAAAGTACGAACAACCTTTGATGCCGTCAACAAAACTCTTAGTCGCAGCACGAAGGTTAGAATACAGAACAAGAAATTGTGAGGTCTGGAGGTTTAAAGTTCTTTTTCAATAGAAAAAAAAAATTCAGTGCAATTCTATTGTTGAAATTTCTATAGTAAAATAATTTCCGATACAGTTATTTATTTTTGTGTCCGCAATGCCCGCATAGTGCAAACAACCGTTGATTCCGTCGACAAAACACTCAGTCATAGCTCGGTGGTTAGAGTACAGAACATGAAATCGCGAGGTCTGAAGGTTCAATGTTCATTTTCTATAAAAATCATTAAAAATTCATTTACACAGAAAAATCATTTCCAGTGCATTTCTTCATCTCTTTGTCTGCAATGCTTGCAAAGTACGAACAACTTATAAATAAAACTCTCGGTTACGATTCAGTGATTGAAGTACAGAAACAAGAAATTGTGAGGTCTGAAAATGTCTATTTTCTTCAGAAAAGCCATTTAAAATGCAATTCTATTGTAAAATTTCAATAGTAAACACAATTTTAATGCATTTCTTAATTTCTTTGTCAGCAATGCCAGAGAACATGAAATCATGAGGCCTTAAGGTTTTATGGTCAATGTCTATAGTGAGCTTACTCTAAATGTATTCCTGAAGCAAATGCAAATGCAATTCTGTAGTAAAATCATTTACAATGCATTTCTGTAGAAAAATAATTTACTATGTGTTGCTCTTGTAGAATAATCCATACCGTATTCCTAAACTAAAATCATTTCCCAATGTATTTCTATAGTAAAATCATTTCCCAATGCATTCCTGTAGTAAAATCATTTCCCAATGCATTCCTATAGTAAAATCATTTGCAATGCATCCCTATTGCAACTCCACCTCCGACTTCAGAGATTATACAGAACAAGAAATCGTGAGGTCTAAAGGTTTGATGTCCATGCCTGGTGCAGGCACATGGTCGAGTATTACTGGCTTACGTTACTTTCCACATTGTAAATTGGAGGTAGCATCAACAGATATAAAATATGATAGTTAAACGCACCAAAACGTCATACAAAAGCTCGAAAAATTATATAAAGGCTCAAAAAGTATAACTATATCATGTATCGAGATATTAACGCAATAAAGGAATTAAAAACCATTCATTTTTTTTCTGTATTCGAATATTGTGCGCCATAAAATTGTTTTGTAATGCATCGGATGTAGGGCTTTTTTTCTAGGTGCATTCAGAGATTTTCGATATTCTGGTTGTCTGATGAAGAACAAATTAATGGCTTTAATTCCACTATTAGCTAATATCTGATCAATATATTGTATAGTTATACTTTTAGGAGCCTCTGTACATCTCTTTGTAGACTTTGTATGCTGTGTTCAACAACCATATTTTACAGCCGTTGGATCAAGGATTACCCTTACGTCCAATTTACGATGTCAGAAGTAAAATGAACCGGATTACCCTACAGACAGAAGTCAAAACACATATAATAATCATGGATGTGTTTTGATTTGTTTGTTTCTTTATTGAGTTGTTAGTTTTCTGTCACGCTGGAGGAAACCAATGAATAAAAGTGTAACTGCCGCATTTTTCAGCAACCACATGATTTACCAGTAGGCCATTGATGATGCAATGTGGGAAACTTGAGCGTTACGTTTATCAGTCAGATTGTATGCCTTGAGGAAAAGGGGTTATATATCAAAAGAGCTAACGGCCCAGCCAGGCAGAATTTAAAAGACAACAAAAAAAACAAAAACAATTAAAATGTTGGCATCTATGACAACACAGGTACACGAGTTACACCTATAATAGCCATATCATCCACAACACTTACTTTCCACACAATATACATATCTTTTTAAAAATTTTTGCATGTTTATATACAATCATTCAATGTAAAGTGAAAGGGATCAAGGGTGGAGGCGACTTTTTCCTAAATTGAAATTGAACTAAAATACTTAGAGAAAAAAAAAAAGCATTTCTCTATGTTTTAGGGAGGGGCTTCTTTTTATAGTGTATCTATGATGCGAAACTGGACCCTTACTTTCTGTTCAATATATTAACCGAAAAACCTGTCGGTGGGATAGGTATTTCAGCTATACCTACACATGCATGGATGAATATCTACACCCATAAAACTACATATATGTGTATAGATTGGATAGTAAGTGTCCGACAGAATGTGATAATTGTAGAGACATTTTATTAGGAAACATTTTGTAAGGCACTGGAGTTAACCGAGTAGCAAATTGAACACTTGTGTAAGACTCGAACCTAAGTCCACCAGGAAGCAGCCTTAATATCCGAAATGGCGCAATTGAGCCGTCCATTTCTCTACTCTACAGTCATCGGTATGAATATTCACATATATATATTTGTGTGTTCCTGTTTTGCCGACAGTGGTTATATCATTTGATTAAACGGTTTATGTTCCCATATAAAATGTCTCTACATGTAAATATTTATTCCGACGACCGTACAGAAGAGAGATAAACGGCTTATGTGAGCAATTTCGGTCTCCTGCTCACCGAGATTGTTAACTCAGTCGCGTTAAGCTTGTTTCTCATTGGACGCTCATTTGTTTTTATTCATTTACATGATCGGCTGTTCGATTTGATCCCTAATAAAATGTCTCTACAATTATCACATTCTGTCGGACATTAACTGTCCTTTCTAATGACATACATACTGTCAGTCAAATGGGACCATACATACATGTATGTGACAGGCATGGGTATGTGCATGATTATCAAGATATTTTTGAATTCTGTCGTCGGTCATTAACTTCATCTTTCTGTGCTACTTTGTTAGCGTTTATTTCAAGATCATATTCACACAAGTTGGCTGATGTCCTTGACGGTATTATGTGCCGCCATTTTGTCGTCTGTTTTCTTCAACCTCTGTCTACCAAGTTGGAGATGTATACGTATTAGGCTACGGTGATCAAATCGTCTTTCTGTCCGTCTTTCTGCAAGATATCTCCAAAGGTTTTCAATGAATTTCAGTGAAAATTTCTGGGAGATAAGTCATGGATTAAGAAAGAAATTATTCAACTTTCAAACGGATCCGGAAATTAGTTTTTGATTGAGTGATATTTTTCTATTTTTTCATACATCTATGTACTCGAATCTATTCGCCCATGTCTATGTATCTCTGATATTTCTAAGTGAATTTCAATTACATTTTGTGGAATGGTTGGCTGTGGGCTAAAGAGTGATTTAAGAGTTTTCAGTTAGCGTATGACATTGGCAGAGGTATGCGCTCTTTGAGTGCTTCCTGGTTTCTTTCTGCTTCAGTGTGGTAACAATTCATTTTGGGATCCAGGAGTTTGAGCAGTATGAGAGTCCAAATGGACAAGATTCCGTTCACAATTGAATACGTGAAAATTGAAAGAAAAACAAATTTCAAACGTCAAAAATAAGAAAGTATTTCAGTTATAAGTGCCATCCTTACATTTCCGTACCAGGCCTATTATTCTCATCAGACAATTTTCAAGCATGACATTTTTGAAGAAATCCGAAAATCAAAGAGTAATACCACTCCACATTTTTTCAGCCTGGCCTCATATTGGTTCTATATAAGTCTATATAAATATATTTTTCTGCTTCTATCGGTTTATTAGGTACCAATATCAATTTTTGTGAAGTTTTATGTTATAGTTGATTATATACATGGAATGAATTATTTTCAATTTCGACCGCCATTTTCATTTTTTTTTAAATTTTCAGAGCTGCAAGTAATGCTGTTCAAACTATTTCCCGCATATTTTCACGGGAAAAGTTTTTAGAAAGTTGTGCTTTAAAAATGTGTGATTAGAGTATGAGGCTAGGTAAAGAAATCTTATGGAGGTAATTGGGTTCTAAATTTCTTTGGGGCGTTTCACACTCTAAAACAGAAGATGCCCCAATTTGCAACATTGACTAGGCAGAAATATATGGCTGTGCTTGGAACCTTATGGGTATGAAATCGAATAGTAAAAAAGAAAAACAGGTACCAACCACTTTTCGAAAGTTTATTTCAAGTCCTTTTTGTCGCTTTTACTAAAAAAAGGCAAAAGGCTAAAATAGTATTTTTTACTGAGCTGCCTTGTGATCTCTCCACGTGAGGTTAGGCATGATTCTTTCATGTGCGCGTTGAATCATGCTAAATATCACATGGAGAGATCACAAGACAACACATTATATAAGAGAAAAAAAACAGGAGTCAAAGATATCGTAGAATCCATTGAAAAACCTCAAAACGGCTGGTCATGTTTCAAGAATGTCAGACAATATCACGACTGGCAGCATGGATACCCAGAGATCATAACCGAAACTGTGACTGGCAAAAATAAGACGGCGTGACGAACTGGAGAAGTTCAAAAAATGAATTGTACCTGCAACGCCCATGATAGAGGGATCTAGCGTCTCCCAGGGAAGGTGAACTAAAACCCATCAAACGAAGTTAGATGAGGGAATATTTTGTTTTACTCCAGTCCAAACCCTGTTTTTCCGACTGCATCTTCATCGAATTTAAGGGATTAAACTAACTGATTGGTAGCCGTGTCTCTTACCGACTGAGTTGAATTGAGAAGTCATACATATCAACCAAGATTAGTGCAAGACATACGCAAGGACTTATTTTACATAAATAGGCACCCACAACTTCGGCTAAATCTTCTTGTAGTAGTATCGCAGCTCGCATAATCAGTAAGCAAACCATAAATTCCAATCAAATGAAAATCGGACCGCAGCAGAACTTTGCTCCCCACCCTGAATCTGAAATGCTGCGGTTCTCAAAGGTCAAAACCCAGTTCTGTCTGGGTTTGAACACTTGCCACTGGTAACAGTGAGGAATCCCAGATTGTACTCCGTTAATTCTTTTTGGTAATATTCTAAGGAGGTTCTCAAATCTAAAAAGCTTAGCTTTATTAACTAGCTGCCCTGAAATTCAGCATTCGAAATCTGCAGCTTTGTACTTTGGTTCGAACCCTGATCACTGGTACAAATTGGAAAACACGCAATTATCTCAGCCATCAGGAAGATTACTAATGATCATAGCGTAGAATCTTTTGTCAAACTCTAGTCCGAGTTCGAACCCGGGATTGTTTTTTCCACCGAAAAGAACATCAAGAACAAGATAAATCCTCACCTAATTCAGAGGAGGCATCGCTTCACTGATTTTTTCGATGAGTTTTGTTTGTAAGGTAGAAATAGGGGTGGAGTTTGACACTGCAGCAACAAGGCTTGTATTCATAGGTTTTATTATACTCAATAAGTTTAACTTAGTACGGCATGCAAACCTTCCTATTCGCGAGGGACTGCATTTAAAAAAAAATCTTAGCTGAAACGCGGAACTTTGGTGCTGCTGAAAAGTACGCAACTTCTTAAGCCCTGGGGGAGGTTTTAATTTATTTCTATAAAAAAATATCTTTGTAATTAGCAGATCTTGTCTCCAAGCAGTTTAAAAGCATAAACAAGTATGGTTTATTTTTTTTTAAGAGAATGAAAGCAATTTTTAGAAACATTTATATTTTCTGAGGTCGCCTTTACCCGACTCTCATACACACACACTGACACACACACACACACACACACACACACATATTTGTGAAAACAATAATAAAATAAGTAACAAACGTGTATTAAGTAGATCTTAGTTAAAAAAAAGTGCTCAATACCATTAGCAGAGCAGTTATGAAATAACGAGAGATTTTTTCAGTGGTTCATTATAGATTGTACATTCTGTTTCACTTGAAAAAGATTTTCAAATGAACGGTTCTTATTAACCTTTATTTATTGCTTTCTTAACCCCGACTGAAAGGGTGGAAGAGGGTCAAAATGCAGATACGAAGGTTCTTTAATACATCGTCTTGTGTAGATGAGGTTTTGCCAAAGTCGCATGTGCGTGTGTGTTCATGCGTGTGTATGCGTGTGTGCCTGTTTAAGTGACGTATTCTGTGTGTGTTAGTATGTGCACGCTGGTGACATTAGCTGTGTTTATACCTTTCTTTTGTCGTTTTCTGTTGTATTAACGACTTTCGATTTTTTTTGGTCAATAACATTATCAAAATATAAAGAATAAAAAGCAAAGTACGAACGAAAGATCAGAAAAATAGTGAAATTCTGTACATTTTGAAAGACATTCTCGTCTAGGGGTGACCGGTAATGTACAACATTTCAATATCTTTCTCATTTTTAGTGCGGGGTTGATTATCCATTGTTTTCACCATTTTAGAATGTCCAGAATTTTAAAAAAATTTTTCATTAATCTCATAATTTCAGCCATAATCTTGGATTAGAGTTCATTTTGAGTTTGTATCATGGAAATTGAATGGTCATATTTAAGTTTCCATTAGATTCATATGATTAAAACCCACTCAGTTTCCGCCGGTTTAGTATAGTATTGGGGATGCTTATTGTGATTTACATATATATATATATATTTATATATACACGAGTGCACACACACACACATCTCTATATATAAATATATACATACGCACACATATATACATATATGGAAATTATAGAGGGGTTGTGTTTGTAAATCGTTGTAAAATAATGTGTGTGTAAATTGGATGTTACAGGAAGGGTTTGCTTATGTGGTGCAACGAGTACCTTTTCGAATTGTGGGATGTAGTTGGGTACTGCTCCGGTGGTTTAATTTACTGTTGAGTCCTTTCATAAATAGGATATCTAGACGTATCATCCATCTGTCTTCATGTGCCTACAATATCGTGATGTTTTATATTGGGTGTGTATTTTTCCTATGATAATAAATTAAGCATCTCTATTGAAATCGTGGCCTGCAAAGCGATAGTGTTGTTCGACCGATAATGGCTTATTGTAGTTTTATGTTCTTATTCTATATCTATAATTGTTAAGTCTGATATCAAATTACGATTTGGCCTTCCTCACGTAGAGTGCAGAGGGTGCATTCTAGGAGATAGATGACACGTCTGCTTTCGCTGTTCGAATCTCAAGTCTTCTTAGTTGGAGTATTAGTGGATGTATCAGCGAATTGTAGGTAGTTGTAGCATAAATTGTTCTTCCCAATGCAAGGTTGGCAAAAATTGATAATAAGCGAAGAACCATCCTAGGACGGCAAGCCTTTGGTAGAGCAATCTCAACCTTCATGATGATGATGATAATGATGTTACTATCTATTATGTCTTTGAGATCTGAGGGACGACAATTAGAGACTAAACTCGAGTTTTCAGATCAGATGACTCATTTCCGGTTCAAGTTTTAGGATAATGTCTAATTATTCGCGGGCCGACTGAACACAAGATGAAGAGATGAGCTTGACAAATTCAGGAAATACTGGCTCTGCGATGTCCATGATAGGGAATTGTGGCGAATCCTGGGGAAGATCTATGTCAAACGACGGACGTTAAAAGACTGATGATGATGGAGGACTGGTGTAATTGAATGTCGTTATAAAACATATATAATTTGATGTATCCTAGTTAGGTAGTTTTGCGGTGTCATGTCTCGGGATATTGATCACTCAGTGAATTTGATCTGTCTCCAAATTGTGTTGATAACCACGTGTTGTGCAATGTTTGATTTGAATTTCTAACTATTTTATTTGATTCTTCAACGTCTGAGCATATCCTTCTGAGTCTGAGAGCTTGTGAATAAAGGGGGTTTTCTACTTGGCGTTTAGGGTAGACAGATTTAAAATGGAAATAGTTGTGGGAGTGAGAGGGTTTGGTGCATTCCTTTATGTTTTTCCAAATTTCACTTTTACGAAAATAAGCAAAATTTTATTCATTGTTTTGCAATAAATCCTTGTAGAGACAACGTACACCCTCTTCCTCTCGCTCCAACACCCCTGTCTCCTTTACCTCCCACTATACCGACTTCCGAAAACTCAGCCAAATATACCATCATTATCATTTCTTGGTTTCGGAATACATATAATTTTCTTCCCCATATTAGTTAATGGTAATTGCTTTTTCGCTCTACACCATTTCAGTGCACGATTTTTTATTTTATTTCGTTGGAACGCTCCAATTTAGGATGAAACCTTTATAATTTTATTATGATCTTGATTACTGAGAAGCATATGTTTAAAAATGGCTACTCCCGTGTGTGTGCGCGTGTGTGTATACACAATACCATTTTGGGGTCAGGGAACGCTCAAACTATTTTCCATGCAATGTTTATTGCAGCTTTGCTTTACGCCATTTAGGTGTACGAAAACTTCTTCTAGGGAACAGTCTATTTTTCAAGTAACCGTAAGACATGGGGAGTTATAGGCCTTACCCTGCCACGATGTCCTATGACGTTCTTAGATAAATTGATGTTAATTACTTCTATGTTTTACAGCATTTTGGCACACGAGAGCTTTTTTTCATTTTATGAAAATAACGAACTTTTCAATAGCAGGGTAAGCCAGCGAAACTAAATCAAGATTTTAATTTCAGATAAGAATGTTTTGAGTGTGGGAACTTCCTATATATATATATATATATATATATATATATATATATATATATATATGTGTATGTGTGTGTGTGTATGGTAATTTCTCTTTTACTCCACATCATTCTGACGTACGTAAGCGTTTTAGATTATTGGAATGCTATATTTTTAAACATCGGGGTAAACCTGTAAAGCTAAAAAAAAGATTTTAATTTCTGGTAAGAATATGTTTTTAGTATGGGAACTCTCAAATTTTTCTTCCCAATAGATTTATGGTTATTGCTCTTTTGCTTTCCAAGATTTCGACATACGGAAGCTTCTTTTGTTTTTGTTCATGGGAACGCTCTCCTTTCGAATAACGGGTTAAAACTGTATAACCTAATTAAGATTATAATCACTGATAAGAATACGTCTTTGGTCTGGGAACGCTCAAAACTTTCTTCCCATATAGATTAATGGTTATACTTTCCTTGCTCTGCAACATTTTAGCGTACGGAAGCTTCTTCTTTTTTTTGTTTATAGGAACGCTCTCCTTTCGAATAACGGGTTGAACCTGTATAACCTAATTAAGATTATAATCACTGATAAGAATACGTCTTTGGTCTGGGAACGCTCAAAACTTTCTTCCCATATACATTAATGGTTATTGCTTTCTTGCTCTGCAACATTTCAGCGTACGGAAGCTTCTTCTTTTTTTTGTTTATAGGAACGCTCTCCTTTCGAATAACGGTTTGAACCTGTATAACCTAATTAAGATTATAATTACTGATAAACATGTCTTCGGTCTGGGAACGCTCAAAACTTTTTTCCCATATAGATTAATGGTTATAGCTTTCTTGCTCTGCAACATTTTAGCGTACGGAAGCTTCTTCTTTTTTTGTTTATAGGAACGCTCTCCTTTCGAATAACGGTTTGAACCTGTATAACCTAATTAAGATTATAATTACTGATAAACATGTCTTCGGTCTGGGAACGCTCAAAACTTTTTTCCCATATAGATTAATGGTTATAACTTTCTTGCTCTGCAACATTTTAGCGTACGGAAGCTTCTTCTTTTTTTGTTTATAGGAACGCTCTCCTTTCGAATAACGGGTTAAACCTGTATAACCTAATTAAGATTTTAATTACTGATAAGCATATGTTTAAAAAAACGACTGTCTGTGTGTGTGTATAAGTCTGCGTACAAGGAAGGTATCGCATGTCCTTTAGGAAGAAAGGATTGTAGATTCAAGGCGGCCGTTTCGAGTGCATTGTTAACTCTGGGCGCATTGATGTCGATGCAAATAGCCCTATATTCGCTTACGGCATTTCCAGTTTGTCAAAAATAATTATTTACTTAAAAGTAAATAATTAGTTTTGACTATGTGGAATCACTTCAATATGTGTTTGGCCTTGTGGCTCATTTTATATATACACTTGTTATCCCCTCTGAAAAAAAAAATCAGAGATATATCAAAATTTTTATGAGAAAATTAAAAAAGAGAAAGAAACTATATATATATATATATATATATATATATGTATATATATATATATGTATAGTTGTGTTGATTTTTCATATTGTAATGCTGGAAAGGAGAACTTCTTTACTCAATCTTCATACGTAGTCCCCAAGTATCCACAGCCGTGTGTCACGCAAGCCACATATAATCTGGTTCGTGTTATTTCAACGTGTTCTTTTATAATTGTTTATTGGTCTTTGTTGCATGTAATTTAGTTTTATTTGTATATGTAATTTCATTCTTTACTATGGAGTTCGTCAGTTGTTTTACCATAGCCCTGTTTCGGGAGCTTTAAAAAACAGGATGGGTTTCTTGATATGGCACACTCTGTCATATTCATCAATATATTCGTGGATAAAACTACTCCATAATTCCAATTTATTTTAAAGTTTGAATTTTTTAAATTTATTTCATTGGTAAAAAATCTCCTTTTGTTATTATTCTGTTAGTGTGGATTTCGGTTAAAGTAAAATTATTTCTCATTTATTTATTTTATGTGTGTTACAGATAAATCCAGGTTAAATTTGAATTAAGATTCTCACTCATCTTAATATGTCATTAATTATATATATATATATATATATATATATATATATATATATATATATATATATGTAATGAAAAATTATTGAAAATAAGGAAAACTGCAGGTCTAGTGAATAGGTTTTTATTCACGGACGTTTTGTATTGATTTTACATCTTTAGTGTGACCATAAAAATTAAGACAGGAAGACCCCTGACGGTGGAGTTATACTAGTTGTAAGTGAGTCAATTTGACCGTCATTAACGGATGGTCTGGTCAAAATTTTTCAAGGAGACGCTTACGATGAAAAAAAACCTTTATTGCTATTGTTATTGAGCGCTGTGTTATTTATGAAGGTAGTGTGTTCGATATCAGTGTTTGAGCATTACATATTAGAGGCTGTGTAGACATAGAAATCAACCCTTCCTCTTGACTCTGGGTTTCACGCTGCTGATATTCCGAAAGATCCTTTCTACAAAACGTCCGTAAATAAATACCTATTCACCCAACTAGTACTCTTCCTTATTGACCACATGTTCCCACCATTATACGTACATAGAATTTGGCAGCATATTTTGTTTAATACATCTTTCATTAAAAATGACAGACCGGTAGCATCTTCTTAATGTTCGTACTAATCATTCCTTGTCTTCGTACAAATGAACGGATCTTTGGTTTCAGTGCATATATCTACATTGAAACCACATGCTTACACACACACACACACACACAAATATATATATATATATATATATATATATATATATATATATATATATATATATATATAGTATAGACGATATATATAGACAAGTATAGACAATATATATATATATATATATATATACATATATATATATATGTGTGTGTATATATATATATATATATATGCAGTATAGACAATATATATAGACAAGTATAGACAATATATATATATATATATATACATATATATATATATATATGCATATATATGCATATATATATATATATATATATATATATATATATATATATATATATATATATATATATATATATGCAGTATAGACAAAGAAATCAACAATTCATGGTGATTTTGAGTTTCAAGCCGCTGTGATCTTCAGAATATCACCAGCGTGAAATCTTAATTACTGTATGTACTCAGTTTATATTTACATATGGTCTATCCTTCATATCGGGCACCATTCCCTCATAACTAGCACAACTCTTGAACAACAATAGCAATACAGGCTGTTTCATTAAGGACATAACTCTAGGGATGGGAGAGTAATATTTACGTGCACTTAAATTTCACGCTTCAGTATTAGGTAACAAAGCTGTACCCAGAGACAACGGTATTCAATAGTTTAAACCATCATGCGCTGGCCTTATGCATGCGTCCATTCCTTTTTGGTTTCATCATCTATATCTTATCTTTTCTGTAATTTATGTTGTCAATCATTTTTACATTTCAAAAAAGTTCTAATACAAGGTTTCAAAAATTAGTCGCATCCTCTTTGTGAGAAATTTTGTGCACTTCAATTTCATGCTTCAGTATTAGGCAACAAAACTGTACCCAGGAGCAACAGTATTCAGCTGTTTAAACTGTCATGCTCTGGCCTCATGCATGCGTCCATTCCTTTTTGGTTTCATCATCTATATCGTTTTCCATTGTAATTAAAAGTATTTGTTGTGAAACAGGTACGGGAAAAATCATTTTTAACATCTATTGTAAAATTGAAAATTTATGTAGCATATTCTTATAATCTTTTCTGTAATTTATGTCGTCAATTGTTTTTACATTTTAAAAAAAAGGGTTCAAGTACAAGGTTTCAAAAATCAGTTGCATCCTCTTTGTGAGAAATTTTCGTAGGACAACCACTGCTGTCCACGGGGAATGAGCAGGTTCACAGTCGGGATGGGAAAATCCTTTGTGAAACTTTCTTGGCTTTTCTGCCGCCAATGCAGTTTTCGATTTTCTTGAATCTTCTTCATAATAAACCCCTACGTAATCCGGTGACCTTTGAGGAAATCTCTCAATATTACCCACCTGGAATATCCATAAAGCCACTTTCATTTTTGAGCTAATTTTTTGGCCACCAATTTGACTGGCTCAGCAGATCTGCTTCGATCTTGTATGAAAAAAATGATGGAAATATCTGATCTTTGAGCAAGTTGATCTCTGTGAAATGGTTCTGGCACCATTCGAACCAGAAACTTGTAGGAGCCAAGATGTCCGTTTGAGATTGAAAATGACGAACCATGAAGCTATAGACCCGAGTAATTGGGTTTTTACATTTGTGAGTTTCTTTTCTTCTTTCTTCCCTTCTTTCGTTTCTTACTTTGTTCCTTCATTCGTTCGTTTATTTATTTATTTATTTATCCATTTATTAATTTCTTCTTTCCTTGGTTCCTTCATTCCTTTCGCTCTTCTTTTTCCCTTTCGTCCTTCATTTTTTCTTTCCTTCCTTCATTCGTTCACTCGTTACTTTCTTTCCTTTGTTCCTTCATTCCTTCCGCTCTTCCTTCGTTCCTTCCGGTCGATTTTTTCCTTCCTTTTCTTCATTTGTTCGACTGTTCTTTTCTCTCTTCCTTCCCTCCTTCTTTTCTTCCATTCTTCATTCTTTCCTTCTCGTCAATCTTTCCTTATGTCTTTCCTTCCCGTCTTCCTTTGCTCCCCTTTTTAATCCCTTCTTTCTTTTTCCTCCTACCTTTTCTTCCCAATATCCACCTTATTTCTTCCTTACTGACTTACTCCCCTATTTCTTTTCTTCCTCCCATCTTTCCTTCTTTTTTTTTGATTTCCTTTATTCCTCTCTTTTTTTCTTCCTTTTTTTTAATTTCCTCTTTTTCTCTATCTTCCTTCCTTACGGTCCTTCCTTCCTTCTTTCCTCTCTTCCTTCTTTCCTCTCTTCCTTCTTTCCTCTCTTTCTTCTTTCCGTCCTCCTTTCTCTACCCCCTTACGTCTTTCTTTCCTTCCTTTCTTGTTTTCTTTCTGCAATATCTTCCTTTCTTTCTCTTTTTCTTTTTTTCCTTTCTTGCTTTCTTTTATTAAAAAATTCCTTTCCTTCTATATTTCCTCTCTTCCCCCTTTCCTTCCTTCCTTCCTTCCTTTGTCTTTCTTTCCTTCCTTTCTTTTTCCTTTCTTTCTTTTTTCTTTCTTTTGTTTCTTCGTTTCTCTCTTTCTTCCTTCGTTTCTTTCTTTCTTCTTTTCTTTCTTGCTTTCTCATTTCCTTTCCTTCTTTATTTCCTCTCTTCCTTCTTTCCTTCCTCCCTTTTTTCTTTCTTTCTTTCTTTCTTCTTTCCTTTCTTTTCGCTATTCTTTTTCTTCCACGATCTGTATCTCTTAATTCTATTCTATTCTTCACCCCACCCACATTTCCCAGGGAGGCCTGCCCAATGCACCGAAAGCCTTAGCCTCACCATTCCGACATCCACCCTCTCTCTCTCAACCCTCTAGATCACAATCATCCGTCGAAAGGCTTGGTTGGAATTTCAAAAATCCAAAATTCTATTCTTTGCACTGACGGACTTGGTTCCGTATGCACTAACAGCATTCCATTGAGATGGTGCCCAGAATGGTATGGCCAGGAAAGTGACAGCGTAGGCGAGGATAAGGTTGAAAGAGGTGGAAATACGGTGGAGAAAAGGAAGAAAAAGGAAGATGGAGAGAATGAAAGAAAGAAAGGGAGAGAGAAAGAAAGAAAAAGAGAAAGGGGAAGAAAGAAAGAGAGGAAGACAGGGGAGAATGAAACAAAAGATTGGAGAAGAATGAAAGAAAGGAAAGGAGAAAGGGAGAATGAAAAAGGGAAATAAAGGTAAGAAGAAAGGAAGATAGAAAGAAAGAAAGAAAGAAAGAAGGAATGAAAGAATGAAAGGATGGATTGAAGAAACGAAAGGAAGAAGGAAAGAGAGAAAGAATGAAAGAAAGGAAGACGTGGGAGAATGAAAGAAAGGAAAGGAGAAAGGGAGAATGAAAGAGGGGAATAAAGGTAAGAAGAAAGAAAGAAAGAATGAAAGAATGAAAGGATGGAATGAAAAAAGGAAAGAAAGAAGGAAAGGGAGAAAGAAAGAAGGAAAGGAAGAAAGAATGAAAGAAAGGAAGACGGGAGAAAATGAAAGAAAGGAAAGGAGAAAGGGAGAATGAAAGAAGGGAATGAAGAAAAGAAGGAAGGAAGAAAGGGAGGAAGAATGAAAAAAAAAAAGGAAATAAGAATGGCAGAAAGGAAAGAAAACAACAGACGAAGAAAAAATATAAGTAAAAGGTGGGAAAAAAGACAAAATAGAAATAAAAGGAAAGAGGATAAGGAAAAAAACAAAGTTAGGAGGAAAAGGAAGAAAAAGAGAAGGAAAAATGTGGAAGAAAGTCAAAACAGAAAGAAAAGGAAGAGGGATAAATACAATGAATGAAAAGAAAAAGAGAAAGAAAGAGGAAGAGAAAAGGAAAGGGTTGAAAACAAAAACAAAATGAATGTGAAAGGGAGAAGAGAGAAAGAAAGACAGAAAGAATGCAAGAAAGAAAAGAAAATAGGAAAAAGGTCAAATTAAGAGCAAAAATAAGAAGGGTAAGAAAGAAAAAACAAAGAACAAAAGGAAGAAAAGGGATGAGAGAAAAAAGAAGGAAAGAAAGACAGAATGAAAATAAAAGGAAAGGGTGCGAGGAAGAAAGACAAGAAGATAAAAAAAGAAAGGAAAAAAGGAAAAAAGAAAAAATAGAGGAAAGAAAATTAAAAAAAAAAAGAAAGGAAAAAGAATGAAAGAAAAACGAAGCAAACATGAAAGAAAAGGGTATAAGTAAAGAGAGCGGAAGAAAGAAGTTAAGAGAGGAAGAAAGAGAGAGAGGGTTAGGAAGAATAGAGAAAGGTAAAACAATGACGGAAACATCAAAAGTTATAAAGAGAGAAAGAACCATGATGATGACGACACTGATAAAACTGTTCTTATTCCTGATATTAAGGAAAAGGTCCAAGGTTCGATCCCAGGTATGGAAATATATGAAAGATGAAAAATTGGGCATTAGCTGGGTTCAACATCGATGGGGCCCGGGGCATAACATTCTATTTTGTATTCACCTGTCATTTTCATACAAAACAAGAGAACGATGAAACAGGTCTGATTAGTCACTCAATACAAACCGTCATGTGACCAACGTCTTTTGGCAGCATGCCGTGATGGGCATAATCAGTTAAAAAAATTGGAAAACAAGTGATGATCATTGAATAAATTACTTCTCTCACCTTTTTTTGTTGGGCAGTGATCACTAAAAGAACGTCTGAATCCCCCCAAACCCCCAAACCCCAAGACAAACATAAATACTACCTGACACAAACTAAGGGACCAATTTACCATTAACTTTCATTGCAAATTGAACCGTAGCTAGAAACATATTTACATAGGTAAAGTTTCAACTTTTAACCCCCTTGCTCCATTATAAATGCCAGTAGTCGTAATACAGACTGACAGCTAGACCAACATGGAAACTGAAGAAACCTTTGAGGACATTTTTGTTGACAGTTTTAGTTAACGGTTTCTAATATTATAATTATGATGTTTTATTTAATGTATAGTCTTTTATGGATCAATAATCTATCTATATGTAGCATAATAAATCCTTAACTGAATCGAAACATGTCTAATCTCACAATAAATCGAGAAATCTCCGTGTGTGTGTGTGTGTGTGTGTGTGTGTGTAAGTGTGCATGAGTGTGTGCGCATGCGTGCACCAAGATAACTCAACAACTGACCATCATACGAAGTTGATTTTCGCCAAATATGTTGGTACGTGTATCAGACATAGCAGTGTCAAGTTTGAAGTCATTTGGATCAGCGGTTCTCGATGTGAGGAAGGAGTTCAACTTACAACAAAAATCTTTACTAAAATAAACACATATTTTGTGGCTGTAAGAAGTGACGTGTTTTTGATGCAATGTGCCACTCTAATCATTGCGCTGTGGTTTCGGAATAGAATTGAGAGAGACGGGGGGAGGGAAGACGAAATCAGGGTTTTTTTTTTTCAATTTTTTAAAGGAACGAGATTAAGTTAAAGTCAAACTCCTTTGCTTCATTAAAATCAAAAAAGTAAACAAAACAGAATTCATTTCTCCATACAATATTATTCCAAAACTATGTGTTTCATTTCAACTCTCTTAATGATAGTTCCCCTGAATGGGCTTTGCTAACTTTTGTAGAACAAGTCAACCTGAGTTGGGCTTTAGAAGTGGAGTTGAATTCATCAGTTTTTGCGTAAGCCACTGAGTCACTGTTATTTATGCATGACGTCGCTTGTCTTCCTTCTGGTCATTGTCATCCGTCATTGTTACATACAAAATTGACGTCAGAAGTCAAAAGTGAGAGTTTAACAAAAGAAAGAAAGAAACAGCCTACTCAACTTAATGATTGTTTCGACACTAACGTTGAAAGCAAGAAAGAAAGGAAAAGCCTACTCAGCGTAATGATTATTCTGCCACTGCCATATATATATATATATATATATATATATATATATATATATATATATATATGTATATATTTCCATATAAATATATTATTCTTATGATATGAATATAATACCTTTCATGAAAGACATCCGATGTTTAAAAAAATACCTCCTTTTCTACAATCTCAGATATTTATGTCTGAAATTCACACATCATAAATTCAAATTTCTGACAAACTACGATAATAAAGTCAGCTCTATGAGTTTGGCAATTATAGTTAGATGGCATAACGGTACTCAAGAAAATTTCTGCGTTGATTGTTATTACAATTTACAATTATATATCTGTTTTGTTGACGATATCATAAATAAAGTGCAGCGACTCAATTATTCAAGTTTAAAACCCCTGAAGATTTCCATGAAACCAGATGCTCCTTTCAAACGGGCGTGACATCGTGAAAATGAATCCGTCAAATGGGAACTTCCCTTGTTTTTCCAAATGCAAAACTTGCAAATAATATTACTAGAATCCAAATTTCTTGATATATCTGTCTTGATATTCATTCGTGGAAAACTTTTTCACTTAATATTTTTCATTGCTTCTTCTGCTAATATTGCTTGAACCCAGTGCAGTTGCATCGTTTGCATTGCCTCAGGTACGTCCCTGGTAGCCTTTGATATGTCCGTAATGTAAGTACTGTGTTTTATATTTATTCTACGTTTTTCCTGAAAATTTTGAACAAAAAAATCTGTTGCATATTATTTATGGTAAAATAATTCTTCTACATATTTACCGTGGTGGGCACAGCAAACGGAAAGCTTAACTATTAAACCGCTACAAATTTAGTGGAAGCAAAGATACCGCTAAGTGCTAACTTTCACTACATGAATTTAGCTTCGGTTTGTTTTGTTTTTTTTCTTCTCTAAAACCTTTAAACCCTACAGAGCTGAATTTTGACAAGTTGCAGCTTGGGTATAGAGCTTTCCAAAAAGATATAGCGTGTCCATATCTGATGATGATCAAGGCGTACATAAATAATCAAATTAACAAAAGAAATCAAACATAAGTATACATACATCATCATCATCATCATCATCATCAGTCTTTTAGCGTCCGTCGTTGGACATAGACCTTCCCCAGGATTTGCCACACTTCCCTATCATGGGCGTCACGGAGCCAGTATTTCCTGAACTTGTCTAGCTCGTCTCTCCATCTAACATTTTGCCGGCCTCGGTTGCGCATATGGTCTCGGGGAATCCATGTTGTGAGTCGTGATGTCCATCGATTGTCAGCCATTCTTGCAACATGGCCAGCCCACCGCCATTTGAGATTTTTTATGGATTCTATGATGTCTCTAACTCTTGTCTTTTCCCGGATGTGCTGTGCTGTTTTGTGGTCTCTCCATGTGAGGCCCAGCATTATTCTTTCATGTGCACGTTGCATGGTTCTCAGCTTACGGGTCTGTTTCTTGGTTAAGTTCCATGTTTCAGCTCCATAAGTGACTATTGGGAGGATGCATTGGTTTTACACCCTTCTCTTTAGGATTAATGGGATCTTATTATTTTTGAAGGTTGAGCTAGCTCTGCCAAAGGCTTGCCATCCTCAGTTTATTTAAATCTCGCCGTCTAAGCTACAATATATTAAAAGTTCAAGCCTTTAGGTCATTATTTGAAAGTTTTAGAGCAAAAAAAAAGCTAAAAAAACAACGAAAACAAAAACGAACCTAAGCTAAATTTGTATAATAAAAGTTTCTTTTAGCGGTTATCTTTGCTCCCGCTAAATCTTTAATAGTTTATCAGTTATCGTCTTCGTTAGCTGCACCAACCACAGGATGATGCATTTGAAATTGAAGCCCAATTTAAGGTGCAGGTTATCTATGGTAAGAGATTACACTTGGTGGTATACAGTGAGCCACGTTTCCAAACAAAGAGCCGTTGTGTTGAGAATATTAACGATTGTTGGAATAGAAAGAGTAAACTTGACAAGAAGGCGTTGGTTGGTGTAAGGATCATACCAGCACTGTAAACGGAATCGGAGAACCGAGTTCGAATTTCGGCTGAGGCTGTTCACTTCTCATTAATACCCCTAGTGACTATGACAAATATGATGTTCTTAACTCTGGGCAAATTGAGTTCAATTAATCTTTTTTTCCCGACATCTTGACATTAGCAATTACATTCAGGTTTTCCGTATCTGCTTAGTATGGAACATTCAACGAAGCAAGTACTTTCAAGAAAAGGAACAGGCTCTGTACAAAATCTGCGACGTTGTTCATACAATTTTGACTGCCTTTGGCAACATTTGTTTCAGTTATAAAAATATTTGTTTCAAATTGTTTTTTTCAAGTTAATCTTCGCTAAAACACCTGAAATAAAAATGAATAATCATTACATAAAAAACGAAACGAAAATTATCATCCGAAAAATGACATTATACATAATTCTTTCAGAAATGAAAATGTTATATATATATATATATATATATATATATATATATATATATATATATATATATGTGTGTGTGTGTGTGTGTGTGTGTGTGTGTGTGTGCGTGTGTGTGTGTGTGTGTGTGCAGGTTGCATGGTTCTCTGTTTGCGGGTTAGTCTCTTGGTTAGGTCCCATATTTTAGCTTGATAGGGTACTATAGGAAGGATGCATTGTTGTAAACTCATCTTGGCGTAAGATAGGAAAACAATATTCTTCTTTCTTCACTCACACTCTTCTCCATCCTTTTCTTATGAATGCATTAAACATATTTAAATTTAGTCTGAAAGAAAGGGATTTTTGGCATTTATAGACCTGTCGCTATTCGTTGTACGTATAAATCCTGTACGTAAGCAGAAAGCCACTAGTAGAAAGTCCATCATTCTCGATCTGATTGCAGAATAAACCACATATAAAGCCTACTTGAGGCCTATTGGAACTATTCAAAGAGCGGAATCATCATCATCATCATCATCATCATCATCATCACCAGCCTTTTAGAGCCTGTTGTTGGGCATAGATCTTCCCCAGAATTCGCCAGATATCTCTATCATGGGCATTGCGGAATCAGTACTTTCTGAATTTATTTAGTTCGTCACACCATCTTACTCTCTGTTGGCCACAATGTTGCATGTGATCTCAGGGGATCCACGTTGTGAATCATGATGTCCAGCCAAAAAAAAAAAATCGAAAAATTGGTTCAACCAAAAATTGACCGTTGTTAAAATGATATAATAGGTAGATAGAATAGATTCTTCTGCTCAGAAGTTCAGACAGAAAGAAGTTCGACCAAAGATGACGAATGACCATTTCATGCAATGTTTCGAAGACACAACAACATACCCAGAAAGAAAGAAAATATCATTATTATCTTAACTTTGGGTTTCTCCTGTTTGCTGGGCGAGCTTTGGTATTTCATAAGAAAAAGTTAACCAAAACTGTTAACATAAGTTTCTTCAGTTTTTAAGCTGGTTTTGCTGGCTATGTACGAACGTATCATTCGTACAGGCCACACTAATGAAGCTAGAAGGCTGGAATTTCAAGCATTTACTCTTTATTATACCCATGTTTGTTTTAAAACTACATTTACAATGTAAATTAATGCTGAATTGGTCCCACGATTCGTGTCTGGTTGCGTCACGCTTGTTTTTTTCTAATTCAGACTTTTTAGTGATCCAACAAAAAGCAGTAGAAGAAACTTATTCATTGATCACCCCTTTTTCTCCAATTTTCATTGAGACCTCCCAACACAGCATATCACCAAAAGACGTTTATTATTCCATTGAGTATCAAACCAGATCTGTTTGTTTCAATTGCTCACCTTTGCATTTTTCAACTTCAGCGCAGTAAGTTTAGACCGAAAAAATTATACTTACAAATTCTGATGACTGTTTTTCATTTTCATCTTAATCTAATGAACTCTTTTTATCGCAACTTTCTGCTCCGGTCAATTACCCACCGGCAGTGAGAACATAACGTTGATCGGAAAATAACGAAGATGCTATTGGTGAGATTCGAACCCACATCCCGAAGTGAGGCAACGTTTAGCCCGACCTGCTACCAAGATGTGAGAAAAAACTGATATTAAGATTTTAGTGAATTCGAACAATATCTTTTTTTTCGGAAAGAGGTGTGAGCGGCATAGCACTTAATAGCAGGTTCAAGCTTCAGTCAGGGATACTTGTATTCACTTTGCACAAATGCCCTTGGGAAAGGTGTGAATCTATCCCCTAGCTATGGGTAAAATAACAGTACAGGTAGGGCTTTGTTGCCTTGGGAAGGCAACCAGTCTAGGAGAAGGACAATTCTTATTCTAAACCATCCGTATCGCGCTCTGCTTTCCTTTGGATTATACCAGCGAGACTATGAGGAAGATTCTGTCGACTTGGCATCCCACACGCTTCACCCAGGCTTGCGCCCTGGAGAGGTCACCTCAGTGTCGGTCCACCGTCTATTAAAGGAGAAAGAATCCTTCTAATCTAATGTTAATGCAGTTTTTAGATACGTTAGCATCTGTAACATAGATTGCCGTCACTGACTGACATACCGAAACATGTGTTACGTTCCTTGCTCAGTGTTATACTGAATGTGAAATATATCCCTTGCTTATGTCGCCAACTTAAATTTTATTCATCTAAATCTAGTTTTTAGTTTCTTCTTAATCTCAAAAATTGCTATTCAGATTCTTTTTTCCTGATTAACATATAGAAAATAAGTGATATTTTGGATGAATTGAATAATCTTAGAATAACATAAATGTTGGATATTGAAGTTGCGTTTAATATATTGATAATATGTAACATATTTCGTAGATTTTGTGTATATTTCTCCCTATACGGAAAATCTGGATTCTTCTAGGTGTTTCGAGAAGTTTTTGAGTCAATTTTAGATGTAAACTTGGAAATAAAGTTGGCGACACTGCCCTTACTTTCCTCCAACAAGAAAAGAAATAGTGCATCTATGGTCTGACTCTCAGGCTTGTTTTTCATTGCTCACCTTTGCATATTTCTCGTTCAGTACAAAAGTTTAAGCCTCGAAAAAATATGTTTTAAATCTTAGTGAATACAGGAAAGTCTGATACTGTACGCTATACTAGTATACGAGATTAGTATTACATGATAAAAGAATTGTTATATATTGATACTGGCTACTGCACGTTAGTGCTTTCTACGGCACGCAATCTGTGCTTCATTTAGCGAGAAAGTATCTTTACTTCTAAATTCACTCCGTTGTTGGGCAACACTGTTTGACTTGAACCCAGGTCACGTTCCCGAAGCGACTCGTCGTCAGTTGTAGGGAGTTACGTTTAAGGTGTAAAATCTGCTTCTGTGGCCGAATGGTTAAAGCAGTCAAGCGTATCCTGGATTCCCTCTAGTTAGGGGTGTGACTTCGATTTTCACCGTAGGCTTACTCTTTACTTCCAAATACGCTTTTTAATCGTTCTGATTACGGTCCGATTCGGAGTTGTGATAAAAAGCAATTGAAAGTTAGGATGAAGTTGAAAATTAGTCAAAATCAATAATGATCCTATTATCAATTTTTACTTTATTTTCGCATGTAACAATAATGACGGTTGACGATGGCCTGACCAAAAGCCAGTGACGACACGCACGAATAGCAATGACACAGCAGCGTATGCAAAGCTGAAGACGAATTCACTCACACTTCTAAAGCCTAATTCAGGTCGACTCGTTTTATTTAAGTTTACAAGCACTTATTATAAGAGTTGAGATGGAAATCGTAGTTAGGGAATTGTATTGTAGGGAGAAATAAATTCTGTTTTGTTTAGCTTTTAGATTTTAATGAAACAAGTGACTCTGACCCTAGCGAAGCAAAGCTTGTTTGTCTATGTGATTAATTCACCCGGAATTTTTAACATTGAAATTGATGCCAACATTTAGATGAAATTTAAATTATTTCAGTTTTACATAAAAAGATTGGTGTCTCAGTTTTCTACCAAAGGCTAGTAAAAAAAAAAAACGTGCAATTACACACATTCCTTATATCACACGTTCTTTACTTGGAACGTATCTTGGGTTCTGTATAAGGCTTTCCTGTACGTACAATACATGTATTTTTAGGAGGGACCCAAAATGGTTGTCTGTATGTGGTTATCCAATGGATGAAGGTGTATATGAATCAGTGTTCAACATGTTTATCAACGTTCGTATCCTATGTACACCGATAAGAGTTTATTCGCGTGGGTGTCCCTCTCACCTGAGTAGTGCCACAGGCTTGTTTGTTCAAGGCCAAAACATATCCAGGCGGTCATTGACGCCAAAAGAGCCCCAGCCAAGTACTTATAGGAATTCCGAATATATCTTTCAATTTATGGCCAGCATGTTCTATTGTAATGATGGATAATCTTATATTTTGTTATGCTTGGATTTTAGTAATCCTTTGATTGAAACTAATGCTGCTAGATTAAACCAACAAAAATACAAGGAATATATTTAGGTTCATTGAATCAAATACAATTAAATTTTAGAATTATTCGATGACGGATAGTCAAGTTTCCATAATATTCTAATTTTTTGAAAACATACGGTGTATAGTTATGGAAACTTCCATTTTTTTTACCGATGAAAGGGAAATCTAATTTGTCAGATTTTATATAGTCCCAAAGTATCCATGAATACATGTCATATTTCAACGTGTTATCCCATAATCATTTTTCAATTAATTCTAGAATTTGGTACATTTAATTAAGTTATGTTTTTATTTTATTCTTTATTATGGTGTTCATCAGCTGTTTTGTCATAGCTCTGTTTCAGGAGCATTATATATATATATATATATATATATATATATATATATATATATATATATATATATATATATATATATACAAAGTACTATATATATATATATATATATATATATATATATATATATATATATGTATATATATATATATATATATATATATATACAAAGTACTATACTTATGTTTTCTGCACTTTATTCTCCGTTTTCCACTTTTTCATTTTTCAGCAATTCCCTTTTTGTTCCGGACATCCTCTTAGAATTTTTCTTGTTCTAATTCTGTTGCACAAGTTGACTGCAGGATTGAAAATCCTGGCTTTACCAGCACCGACTGTACAACAATAATCGTTCCGAAAAAAGCCCTAACTTACGGATTATGATCTCATCTTGCGTAAGCTATGAACCGAATAGAGACACTTGTCATTACGAGGGCCGCCCGTACAGCAGAAATCGTCCGGGTAAAGGCCCCCAAACAACATAAGGTTTCCAGACGATGAGTGTGGACAACTGGCGAGTGACCCCCAGTCGTGTGTATGCAGGGGCTCTCTACTTACATATATAGTAAGTTAGGACGCACACACACACAGAGATATATATTGTTTTGCATACACAAATACAAATAAATACGCACACACACACACACACACACACACACATATATATATATATATATATATATATATATATATATATATATATATATATATATAGCCCACACATACAGACACCACAAATACGTACATATTCATCTATTTGTATACATATATATATAGTCCACAGATTTACATCTGTAAATATATTGCTTACCAAACACGCAAATATATATATAGCTCATACGCACATACATGTATACACACACACGCATGTATATTGTCCACAGATCTATATCGTCGACATATTTACATCCCTCTCTCTCTCTCTCTCTCTCTCTCTCTCTCTCTCTCTCTCTATATATATATATATATATATATATATATATATATGTATATATATAGCTTAACACGCGCGCAAATATATTCGGCTCATACACACATACATGTAAACACACACTCACATACACTCATACATGCACACATGCACACACACACACACACACACACAAACACACACACACACACACACACACATATATATATATATATAGTCCAAAGATCTATATAGTCGACATATTTACGTCTCTATTATATATATATATATATATATATATATATATATATATATATATATATATATAACTTAACATGCATGTGAATATATACGGCTCATACTCACATAAATGTATACACACGCACACAAACATACACACATACATATGCGCACACATACACATGCATACACATACAAACACAATTATATATATATATGTGTGTATATATATAGGAACACACATATATGTACGTATGTGTGCGTATATATATATATATATATATATATATATATATATATATATATATATATATATATATATGTATATATATATATATATATATATAGTAGGATTTGCTGGATGACCGATCAAGGATGAAGATGGATGTAGACAGCCTCTTCTTTGTGAATTTTATCTCTGTCTTCGGCAGATTTTTCTCTTTTGAAGTATTCTCTCATCAAAAAAATCACAAGCATCACCCACCCGAATACCTCCACCCAGCAAAATACAAGCCAAAAACTCGCTGTGATCTTTGGAGGGTTGAAATTCTTCCAATACTACCGCCTATCCCGCAGAATGAGGCACGGACTTGGCTCAGTCAGTTGCTTTCTGGCTGATTCCTTTCTCTATTTTATTACATTACAATGGTCGATTTTCTGATGAATCATTTCGTTTTTGGACTTTTGACTTCACCCAGTGCCTAAGACTGTTTCAGTTGGCCCCAAGTAGGCTGTATAAGTGTGCGAAATTCACATACGACTTTCCTTTTTAAGGAAAGAAGGAAAAATATGGGGTCTGCATTCGCTCTTACCCAGTCAATAATGATCTGATTGCCATCGATTCCTACATAATAGTAAAAGTCTGATTCTTCCAACCAAGTTTACAATTGTCAATTTTCGGTTTAAGTACTTGGTATTTTTTTTCAACTTTTGACTTTACCCAGTTAATGAACTGGTTCCAGTAGACCTCCCAAAATAGGCTGCGTATGTGTGCAAAATTCACTTATGCTTCCAATCTTCGCAAAGAAAAAACAAACAAACCAAAACTGGGGTCTGCGTTCGTTCTCACATCAATAATAGTGATCTGATTTCCATCTATTTCTAGATGATACTAAATATTTTTTCAGTCCAGAATCCTAGATTTTTTGATAGGAGACAAAAGATATAGTTTCGTGGTATAAGTTTTTCATTACTAATAATAATAGTTATGGTTATGTTCTTGACAAATAACATTTACTAACGTAATTAACTTTTGCTGTTTTTGAATTAGAAATCAAACATGTGACGTAATTTCCCAAAACAGTCATGTTTATATTAATGAAGGTGTGTGTGTGTGTGTTTGTGTGTGTGTGTGTGTGTGTGTGTGAGAGAGAGAGAGAGAGAGAGAGAGAGAGAGAGAGAGAGAGAGAGATTTTAGCCAATTCAACTACATATACTTGTCTGCAATGCGACAGCCTGCTCTGGAAGGAAATTCTTCCAGCTCTCCTGGGAAATTTAGTGGCCGTCTATGGTGCGAAATTCTGCGGCCGGCCGTGAAGTGAAATTCGGATAATGGCCTTGGAGGCAAACTCAGTTGTCGGCCTCGAAGATGATTTTTTTTGTCCTCTGGCCCTGGAAGGATATTCGGCTTCCAGCCATCTGACCTGGATAGAAACACCCGCTTAGCCCAAAGAGAAATTCGTCTGTCCGCCCAAGAGAAAAAAATCGACTACTGGGTCGAAGGGGGACACTCACCATATTGACTTTCCTATAGGGATATTTGGCTGTCAGTCTAACTGCTGTAAAAGCGAGATCTTGAAACTGAACTGAAAGAAGCGCTTTGGTTATCAATTCAGTTTTACATATTACGCTGTTTTTTTAAATTCTTCATGAAACATTCTCATAATCAATTTTTTTACTCCATTATTCCATTTTCTAATATTGATGCTTTTTAGATGAAGCAATATTCTTATCATTATTATTATTATTATTATTATTATTATTATTATTATTATTATTATCGTTGGTGGTCGTGGCTCTGGTTTTAGTTTATGTAAGTCTTCAGCCGAGTCTCTACCAGAAACTTACGCCTGGCAACCTTGTAAGGTATGACAGTACGGACTTTACAGAAAGAGAAGAAATAAAAGAGAGCAGGGTTTTTACATATACAGACAATAGAACACTTAACCAAACCTACTCCAGAATATACATGAAGTAATGTATGTTGGGTGTAGTCCATGCATTCACATTGACAAGAATTTTCTAATAATGTGTTCAGTTGAGGTAAGAGCAATTTTCTATATTTCATATATGTAGGGCCTTCTAGGTATGCTGTCGGCAAGTTCACTGGTCCCTTTTTTTTTTTAAGTAACCACCACCACCACCATAATAATAATAATAATCATCATCATCATCATAATCATTTCTGTTATTTACAATCTATTGACGTGCTGTTAAAACAACTTTGCGCAAAAGAAGTGATGTACATTTTCTTTTCCCTTTCCAGTCTTTGCGTGTACCAGTTTTTGAGTGGGTTGCTATTTTTGTGTTATCATTTCAGTTTTATCATTTTGCAATCTCACACCAGTTGCCTGGTGGTTACCACTGGAGGTTGAGTGACAGCAAGTCTCTTCAAGTTTTCATCCTTCCTTTCCAAATTTTCAGTGACCACAGTAATGCTGCAGTTTACAGTTTCACGCCGGTTGCCCGGTGGTCATTGCTGAAAGATGAGTGACAGTAAGTCTCCTCAGGTCTTCAGCTCACTTCTCTTCTCTCCATCGCCTATCACACCAGTGCTGTGGTTCACACTTCCACTTCCATTTTTCTTCCTCTATAAGGCCATTGCTAACCCTGTCGCAAACCTTATATTCCTAGCACCTTCCTCAGTATCTGTGCGGTTCCTAGCACTGCTATGGTCTATACAGTGTCAATCCTCCCTTTTATCCCGAGCTCTTCCAGTCTCGCCCTCAGTGTCTTTGGGACAGTTCCTAGTGCGCCTAACATTACTGGTACTACCCTGACTTCTTCTTCTTCTTCTTCTTCTTCTTCTTCTTCTTCTTCTTCTTCTTCTTCTTCTTCTTCTTCTTCTTCTTCTTCTTCTTCTTCTTCTTCTTCTTCTTCTTCTTCTTTGTTTTCCTTGATTTGCTGTTTTATACGATCATTTACCAAGTCTTACACCGGAGACCTAAGGTAAACGAAGTTTTTTTCAGGAAGCTATTTCCCCTCTCTCTCTCTCTCTCTCTTTTCTTTTTCATCTCTCTCCCTTTTTCCTTCCTCCTTTTTTTTACTTCAATCTTGTTCCCTTGTCTTCTGCTCATTGGACACAGACGTATACAATGTTAGAAAAATAGAGGGGGTGGGGTAAAAAAATGCAGAATTCCGGAAACATGAGGGCACATAAGTTGAGTATAAGGTTTAGGCAGAAGATTATTGAATTAAGCCTTTCTAAATATGTTAGCAGTGCTCGCCAGCACGTTATTTTGGATCTCAGATAAAAATGGATTTCCTGGTATTTTTCAAGGTGTGCATCAATGTTTTTCTTAATCATTCCTAGCGCTCCTTCTACTACTGGGATAGTGGTTATGTTTGAATGCCACATTCTTGCAATTTCTTCTTCTTCTTCTTCTTCTTCTTCTTCTTCTTCTTCTTCTTCGTCGTCGTCATCGTCGTCGACGTCATTGTCGTCGTAGTTTTAATCCACCTTATTAATGTTGCTTTTCAGATTAAGCATTTTCACTTCTATTATCAAAAGTATTACTCCATTTTAAAGTTGCTTTCGGTCTGTTCGCGTCTGTCTGTCTGTCTGTCTGTCTGTCCATCTATCTATCAGTTTAGTGTCTTATGCTCTTATTTCCCGTTTTCTCTTCTCTGCCTCACACGCACCTGTTTACAAGCGTGCACAGGGAGAGAGAGAGAGAGAGAGTGGGAAAGTGTCCGTCGGGTATCTTCACGTGTGCAAATATGGCTGAATAATTTTCTATCCGTCCATCTGAACCGGAACCTACTTCTATGGACTCTGGAGTGAATCCCCGGCCCTTACTCTAGCTCTCTCACACACACGCACACGCACATATATAAGTGTGTGTATGTGTTGAGGTGTGCACTTTATTTATATTATTTGTTTCTTTGCAGCCAGTGTAATAAAGGCCCAAAACACCGGTTGCCAGCGAGATTCCACGATTTTGAAGCCTGGACTGCCACAGAGTTTTTAGCAAAAATACAATGCGAGAAATTCAATATAAAAAATCCGAGTCAAAACTGGTGGGTAACATTACACTCGAGCGTAAAAAAAAATAAGATAACATATACACGTATATTACCGACTGTTTAGTTATCAAAAGTAGGGTTCACATTATATACATTGTATTCGAGTAAATACGGTTATTAAATAAATGTCATTTTTCTTTCATCGTATAGTTTTTCAGACGGGTTCTTCTTAGTTAACAGTGGTGGTGGTCTTATTGGCACACAGACAAAAATTTAGTCTTTTCTGTAAGTTTGAATGAATAAAGGTTTTATTGTGAGCTAATTTTCAATTTTTTTTTCTTATCAAGTGTCACAGGAAGGATAGAATTAGTGATAATTCGATTTTTTTATAGTAGTAAATAAAATGAGCCGAAAAGCTATCATGCTTTTTTTCTGCATTTTATTTTTAATTCCAACAAGATTATGTGTGTGTGTATATATATATATATATATATATATATATATATATATATATATATATATATATATATGGAGGCCTGAAGAGGGCAGACACATGAGCTAGTTTGTGTAGCGAATCCGCAATCTACTATATATTTCCAGCTCTACTCTAAAACAACTTAACTCCATGAGTAAAAAGTTGTATGTATCGAGCACTCTATAAAATAAATCCATTGCATTTCAGAAGTGGCTTTATATTATTGATATATTATTATATTATGTTATACTGCTAGCCTGATTTGTACCACATATACTCTGTATATATATATATATATATATATATATATATATATATATATATATATATATATGTGTGTGTGTGTGTGTGTGTGTGTGTAAATTAGACTTTAATTGGACTTTTGGACACTTAACGAAACAATACGACCTTAGTTTTCATTGATTGTATTTTATGTTAAGCCAGAACTTAAATTCTTTGATTTGAAGTACGTACATAATGGCAGGATTCGTTAGAATCGATTATTTTTGTCTAATGGGGTTTTTGTCATGAACAAGGTCTTCCCTGCCTGCTACGTGTGAGGCTCAACTGTAATACCATCTTACCTACTCCTAAATATTAGTGAAGTCTCTAAGTTCCCGGTAGAGAGTGAAACGAATTATGATTTAATATTTCGCTCGACTATTGTACGAAATAGAGCTAGTTGGTCACTCGATAGAAACCTACGTATAAAGAACGTCTTTTAGCAGCGTGTTTTGTTGGGGTGATCAATTAAAGAATTGGAAAAACAGGTGATCAATAAACAAGTTACTTCTCTCACCCTTTGTTGGGCGGTGGTCATTGAAAAAAAAGCGCGAATTTCCAAAAAACGAACATGAATACTGCCGGACACAAACTAAAGGACCAGTTTGGCATAAACTTACTTTGCCATACGACGTTCTTCACCTAAAGGTTTCTATCGAACGACTAACCAGACCTGTTTTATGCAACAGTCGAGCGAAATATTGAAGTATGATTCATTTCGCTTTCTGCAAGGCACTTCACTAACATTTAGATGTAGAATCCATTAGAAAACTCAAATGGCAATGGGCTGGTCAGGTTGCAAAAATAGCAAACAACCCAGAGATCACATGTGTAACCGAGGCCGGCAGAATCAGGATGGAGAGACGAACTAGACAAGTTCAGAAAGTATTGGCTCGACGACGTAATTTAGAAAAAAAATGTTCATTTTTAGACATAATGAGTAAATGAGTGTTTGAATTTCCATCCCTCTAGCTCCATTGGTGTGGCTTATACGCACGACACATACATAGACTAGACAGACAGTTTTAATTGTTTCTAATTTATATTTTGAACGGGAATTGTCCAAAACGTACCTAACATTCCGAGCGTAGTACCAAACTCATAAAATGTACCAACTGGGTATCAAAAATGGCATCCCTATTTGATAGCTTAATAGCTGAGGGGTGTGTTCCCACTCGAGACATCTTAATTAGGAGGAATTCAACGACTGATTCCTGGGGTTACTGAAAACATCTTACCTGTTGTATTAATAAGATTCTGTACTCTCAGAAGACTAATTGATCCTACCTGTTTTCTAAGAGGCCTGCTTGGTGGGTGGGGTTGTTACGTATCTGCCACCGGCGCCACCACGGTAGGGTGCCGGACTGTACTTAAGGCAGTGCAAACTTTTGGCCCCCTCTCCAAATATTAATAGAACATCAATGGGACAAATTAGGTTCACAATCAAGATTCCTTCAAATTTTTAGTAGTCTGAGTGCGCAAAAATTCTGTGTTGACTAAAGGAAAGCATTGGGAAATGATTTTACTACAGGAATGCATTGGAAAATGATTTTACTATAGGAATGCATTGGAAAATTATTTTACTATAGGAATCCATTTGAAAATGATTTTAGTATAGGAATGCATGAGAAAATGTTTTTACTATAGGAATGCATTGAAAATGATTTTACTATACGAATGCATTGGCAAATGATTTTACTATGGGAATGCATTGGAAAATGATTTTACTATAGGAATGCATTAGAAAATGATTTTACTGTAGGAATGCATTGGAAAATGATTTTACTGTAGGAATGCATTGGAAAATGTTTTTACTATAGGAATGCGTTGGGAAATGATTTTACTATAGAAATGCATTGGAAAATGATTTTACTATAGGAATGCATTGGAAAATTATTTTACCGTAGGAATGCATTGGAAAATGATTTTAGTATAGGAATGCATTGGAAAATGATTTTACTATAGGAATGCATTGGAAAATGTTTTTAATATAAGAAAGCATAGGAAACCATAATCGCAGCTTTATTATTAGCGCCAATTGGTTTTAATCCAAATATACATGGGTCAAGTTTCAGTATTTTTCATTGCCCCCCACAGAGTTTACTGTTACTTCATTATTTCTCAGTTAGGTTTAAGTTGTCCGAATTTCTTAGATGGACTATTTTTATCATAAAATTTGGGTCTGTTCTATCTTTCATCTCATGACTAGAAATAACTTACCAAGCTAGTTGGTATCCGGGGCTGAATCATTAAAACTGTGTCCGTATCACAGGTTGGTCACCTGGTGGGAGCTGACCTCCTGAAAATAAATTGGCCCACCAGTGAATATAATGTGAGTTAGATTGTCAATATAGCATTTTTTGTGTTGAATTCAGCGCGTTTCTCGTTTTGGCATTGCTAAAAAGTTCCAAATTGGCGCGGGCGTGCTTATACATTTTGGTCTCTTTTTGTTGCGTTTTTGACCATTTTCGGTATCTTTTTTGTGTTTTGGCCATATTTGTCTGGTTTGGACGATTGAAAAAAAATGGCGCTCATTTAGCGATACTTTCATTGATGGCCCTTCGGACTTAATAGATGCACTCTCTCATTCGATGTACCTTGAAAATTGGCCTGCGTGACAGATAGGCTTTCAAAGATACAGGATGTAAGTTCAAATTTTGTCGGAAGCTACTTTTTAGCCAATCCTTACTGTTTATTTTTGGATCGTAGAATGTAAAAAAGACATGGGCGTTGGGATAAAAAGAACAATAGAAGTAAAAATAAGTCAAAATTAACAATAAAAATCAAAGAAATTCGGATTGCTCAAGACTACTATTATTATTATTATTATTATTATTATTATTATTATTATTATTATTATTGATATTTAACAATTTTAGGGAAAATTGTGAAGAAAGACTCTCTTTAAAAGCGCCTAGTCAGGAAGTTTGTATTTTGGGTCAACATTGTAATCCGAATTGAACTCTGATAAGGACAGAGTATCTATCTCACTCCTCACGAAGGCAGAACATGACTCAAGGTCGGTTTAACGTAGATGTCCATACGCGTACGTGTAGGCAAGGACAAAGATCCCTCAGTCCCTGCAATCTGAATCAGAAAGGCGTCAGAATCTCTCCCGATCCCACCCCTTATAGTGCGGTGGAGGGTGGCTTCTGTCTCTTGGTTGGAATCCCCAGTTCAAAGTTGCGTCCTGTCCAAAGATGAGAAATAAGATCAGATATACCATTCGGATCCTAGTCAGAAGGCCAGCTAGAGGGAAAAAATGGAAATTTTGAATTGGGTTCTGTTTATATTCTTACTTATTTTCCTTTGTCGTTGTTAGCTTCTCAGTTTTTCGACCGGTTAATCTTCCGACTTTCTTTAGGTGAATTTCTGTTCAGAGCAGAATCTCTGATAGGCCTACGTCTGCCTATCATTCTGTCTGCAGGTGACGTCATATTGTTGTTCTTTGAGTTCCTGCAACTCTCTGTGACTGTTGCTTCGTCCCATCTGCTTGGCTTTATAGTCGCCACTAGATACTCATTCCAGAGAGGATGTTGTTCTTTCTCCTGAATTTGAATGCGAACAATGAAAAGCCACAAATAACGACAATAACGTTGTAAAAGAAAAAAAAAACACCATAGATCAGAATGAAAAAAGACCTACAGTCGTAAAGAAGGTGATATCTAACTTTCAGGTGTTTAGTGATTTGTTTCAAGATTGAGAAGAAATATCGATCTGTTTGTAATATCTGATCAGCTGCAATCATTTGGATATCTCATGAACATGGGGTTTGCAATAAACCTTTTCCGTTGATAACAAGAACTGAAAGTTCAATGGGGGGTCCACGATAAAGTTTAGTTTGTCATATCACGTGATCCTGAGTAGAAGATAATTCCAGGTGAGAAGCATCTTATCGAGGAACACCTTTCTATCATATCAAGTTTGAAGTATACCTGACAGCTGAAAGGTTTGAACGCTATCATTGACATCACGTGACCGTGAGTGGAATATTTTTTTCAGGTAAGAAGCACCTTACAAAGGAGCACCTTGATATCAAGTTTCAAGTAAATCTGACAAAATCGATTTAGATCGCCATAATTTCCAGAGCATGTGACCCTGAGTTGAAGATTTTCCTAGGTAAGAAGAATCATATCAAGAGACACCTTTTTACCAAGTTTCAAGTAAATCTGACTAAAAACAGCTGAGAAATTAAATGGGAACCTGCCGACCGACCGACCGAGAACTGAGCCTCTTATAGAGTGTTGAGGACGCCTTCGAAAACTACTATAGAATAACGAATTATGAAATTGAAAATTATTTCTTTTAGTTCCAGTGTTTTAGCTGTTGAGATGAATAAATCATTCTTAAAATTCCAAAACTTGAAAATCTTGAAAAGAATCTTGAAAACTCAGGTTGATGGATGTATCTGATGTACTTGTTACTGTTGTTTTTTCTACATCAACATTTTTTCTATTTGTTAAAGTTCAAGTTGACTTTGTTCGCCTCCCAACTCTTAACAATGACAATCCTCACCAAATTTAAGGGGTTAAGCTCTTCACTGTTTTTCTATCAGGTCACGTTAAACCAAATCTCTATATAAAATTAAACTTTCCCTTCTGTGATTTGAAATCACAGCAATGTGATTGGAGCGCGGCTCTCTAAACAACTGACAAATTATTTACTATGTATACAATACAAACATTGTAGTAATTAACTTTAGTCAGAATAGAGATGGGAGTAAATTTTGACACTGTAGCAGCCAGGCTTATCTTCCACTATCATCGCCCCCCAAAATATATCTTGCTATTTGTGTATACAATTCATTGAAATCTGTCTAAATTAATTCATTTATCTACATTTCTAGCTGGTTAATATATATATATATATATATATATATATATATATATATATATATATATATATATATATATGTATATATATATATATATATATATATATATATATATATATATATATATATATATATATATATATATATATATATATGTGGGGGGGAGTGTATGTATATATATATATATATATATATATATGTGTGTGAGTGTGTGTATATATATATATATATATATATATATATATATATATATATATATATATATATATATATATATATATATATTAGGTACGGTTGACTGGATCATCGATTAAATGGGAATCTCTCTCTCTCTCTCTCTCTCTCTGTTCATATCTATCTATCTATCTATCTATCCATCGAAAATCCGTTCATATCTATCTAAAACTTGTTCATATCTATCTATCTATCTATCTATCTATCTATCTATCTATCGATCTATCTAAAATCTGTTCATACCTGTTCATACCTAGAATCTGTACATACCTATTTGTACATCTAAAATCTGTTCATATCTATCCATATAACTAAAATCTATTCATATCTATCTATCTATCTATCTATCTATCTATCTATCTATCTATCTGATACTGTTAGGGTATATTTATATCCATCCTATGTATCACGCTTTCCCATATCTATCAGTGTCTGTGTGCGTCTCTCACTCTCCCTCTTTCTCTCTCTTTCTCTTTCTCTCTTTCTCTCTCTCTCACGCAGATACACATCAGTACATTCTAATATTCTCCCCTCACCAATCCACACCCACAGCAAATACCCTCGCTCCTGCCCCTCACAACCAGACAGCCCCTTTTTTGCCTGGCAAACACTTTCGTATAAACACGCTTATATATCTCCTGGGAAATTGTACCAGTTCAACCCACCATTTTCTGCCATTCTACATCCCCACCCCCTAAGAGTCGACACCCATCCCCCCACCACCTTTACCGAAAGCCATTACCTACATCAACCACCCTCTCGTATAACCCAACCTTTCAATCTTCTCAACCTGCAACCCCGACGCCACATTCAGCACACTTCGTCCTGCCTCCCCACCCTCGGATGAACATCCCCATCTCCTTGAAAAAAATAAAAAAATAAAAAAACAGACCCAAAAAACCCAAACGGTTCTTCTCCTCTTTCTCTTATATATATATATATATATGTGTGTGTGTGTGTGTGTGTGTGTGTGTGTGTGTGTTTGTTTGCGTGTGTGTGTGTATATATATGGACATATAGACATATATGTGTGTGTGTGTGTGTGTGTATATATATATATATATATATATATATATATATATATATATATATATACACATATACTATCCCCCACCCCCCCTGACACTTATAGTCATTAACGAGCCCCCACCCAATCCCTCAGTCCGTGTCTGTCGTCATCGTCACCGTGATGGGCGAACGAGTTGATATCTTCTGTTTAAATAATAAAAGAAAACTGAAAAAAAAGAAAGAAAAAATAGCTGGGAAGAAAACACTTTACGAATAAAACAGTAAAATGAAATGACTCTTCTGGGGGAAGAGATAAATTGAACTATAATAACAATAATAACTTGCCATCACAGTCAATTATTGAGAAACCGTTGCGTCAAAATTTGAAGTAGTTAAAAAAAAAAAAAAATCCATCGAAAAAAAATGTGGTCAGAATGAATTCTATCTATGACATCATAGGCGTTTTCCAAAGAAAACATTCAAGATAGAGTGAAGAAATAGATTCTGGAAAATCTAGATGTTATTATCAAACCTGTCAAAATCAGATGAAAAAAACAAAACAAAAAAAAACAAAAACAAAAAAAAAAACAAAAAAACAAATAAGCTTCTCTCCAAAAACTGAAATGTTTTTTTTTAGAATGAGCCTAATGGAGAACGGATGCCAATTTTCAATTCGTAGTTAAAACGGTTTGGCCAGGGGCGCAGGAATCCATAAACATAAACAAACACACATGTGCAATTTTGCCATCTTTGATGTCTACGGTTGTTCAATGATAGTGATAATCATGAAGACAATAGAATGTTCTCTCCAGGGCACATGCCTAGGCACAGCGTATGGAGATCCTGTGATGCTCAGTCGTCAGAATCCCCCTATCAGCTTTGATGATGTAGTCCAGAGGAAAGGCTGCAGGGCGATACGTCTGGCATCGGCTTAGCTGCAGGAGCTGTCGAAACGAGGTCAAGTTGGTTTATCTGGTTTAGAATCTGATATGTCCTTCTCCTAGACTGGTTGCCTTCCAAAGGCCTAATCTGACCTGCTATTTTATCCAATGATGGGAGGGATAGATTCGTGCCTTTCCCAAGGGCATTCGTACCAAATAGAAATAAACAGTCCCGAAACTCGGGTTGCCGATTCCATTGTTTGCGCCATCATCGACAACGTTAAATAATAATAATAATAATAATAATAATAATAATAATAATAATAATAATAATAATTGGCTTTGCATTTCGGTATATCTAAGTCACTAGCCGAGTCTCAAGCAGAGACCGAAGCCTGGCAACCTCGTAACTTATGACAGTCAAGAGTGATGGCCTTCATGACCATGGGAATTTCCGCAGAGTAGAAGGCTCTCTTGAAGTCTATAAATACTATAGCAAGTGGCATCTTGTATTCTGTTGAAAAATCTATTAAAAAAATAGTGGTCACCATTCTCATAATAAGCAAGGTGGCGTGAAGACAGATATTTTTCATTTCAATGTCTCATCATATTGTATAATTATGTTTTTTTACTTTATATAAATAAGAAAAGATAAAATGAGATAAGATATTTAGTGAGTAAAATTATGCACATAGTTGTGCTAGTATCTTGCCTCTCCAACTAGAGAGATATACTTCTCTCTTGCAAAAGGCTTTTAATTTGCTGTTGTATCATTCTTTTTATTAGTTGTATAATTATCGTATTCAATTCGATAATGAAAGCCAACTAACTTGATATCATTATTAAGAACAAGAAATGAATGAAGTGCATACTCATCGACAGAGCAAAACTATCCGTGAAAAGCACAGAGGAGCTGTTCAGATGAAAAAAGCAGCGTTTGTATTTAGTTGAATAACGACTATATGAATAGTATAATTGTATTACGCTTCTTTTCAATAGCTACCAACAGCGGATACTTTATCTTCAGTGATCTAATCACAGGTCAGCCTTAGAGTCAGGATACTCCCACAAAGGTGAGGAGATCCACATAGCTAGCTCGCATCTGCCATAAGGACTCTTCTGCCAAACCTACGATTTTGGAGTTCTGATCCTATGCGTCCCACCTCGATGGACAAAGGGGTGTAAACCATTGGTTTAAAGGATGGGTTTGCCCTTAGCAAGCTGACTTCCTTCACCCTAGAACTCCATGGCTGTGGATTATTCCGCACAAAGACCCAGTTATCTATGGTTCTACTGCTGTGGAAATCTCTCTCAACGATCTTCCCTTACGAAGCCAAGCTATTCATCCATTACGCTTCTTTGACAATACCAAGATAGATAAACTAATAAGTTCCTACTAAAACATTCGTATCTCATTCATCAGAATATCTTTTATTAGCAAGGAAGAGTACTTGAAATGCTCGGTACTCAAATTAGTTTGGTATTAACATAATTTCATACATAATGAAGGAAATATCTCAAAATCGAAATATTTACAATTGTTCACAATTCTTGAGTTATTTTGAATATATCATTTTTCTTATTAACATGCGTTTTTTCCTACCTCTTTCCATTGAAAAAAAACAACAACCTCTCAATCGAAAATTAGTGAATAAGTGGAAAACTTATACGCATGCGTATGAACGTCTTCGAGCCACTGTTGTCAATTTAAATGTTTTGGATTGCGTATGGGTGTCAGGAAATGCTCTTTAAAGGAATTTTGATAAAGATAGAGGATGATATTTTCTAAACGCAAAATGATAAATATAGTTTTTGTTTTTAAGTTAACAGTAGATTTAGCAAAATTGTTTATCATTTTGGAAAGGCGAACGATTATTTTCAGGTCTACGTCTAAAATTCAGTCAGAAAACGCCTAGGAACATCCCAGATATACATGTAGTGAAAATATATTATATTCTAGTATATTACCCGAAAAAATGACAGGATTAATCAAATATGTATCTATTGGGTTAAGTAATTTTTCTATTTACTAATGATTTGATGTAGGTAGGGGGATAAGTACAACGTAAACTGTTTTTTTAAAAATTTTTTATTTTTTTAACTTGGAATAGAATATTTGTTATCTTTTGTTAAATGGACCAATGCCATTTCCAGCCTTTTTTAATTATAGGCGATATTTGTCATGGAAGTTCATACGCGTAAATTTTTATTGCCTTCAAGAAAACTTCAAGAAGAAGGTTTCTTTGTTTTTTTGAGGAAAGATGTATTTTCATCGAAAGCATACAAAAGTGACAGTAACAGCTATTAATATATTTTTTTCTTTTGGGAAAAGATATGGTTTCGTTTAAGGAAAGATTTTGTTTTAGATAATTAAGTGAATAAATTTAAATGAAACAAATCTTATTACTTATCATGTGTATTTTTTGTATCAACGTTACTAATGAATTGAAAAATGCCCCATGATTTTAACTAGTGGTCGATTTTTCATAAATTCGCATGTTTTAATTTTTCAGCTTGTTTTATGATAAAAAGTTTCAAAACATAGATTACTCCATTTCTATAAATTGAATACAAATATAAAAATTCCTTTAAAGAGCATTCTCTGATATCTAAACGCAACCCAAAACATTTAAACTGACAACGGTGACGGCAGTGGCTTGAAGACGTTCACGCGCATGCGTATTCACTCAGTATGATTTCCATAAATTCATTTTCAGATTTATATTAGCTTAAATTAACTATATGAAATGATATATTATATGTACATTAATCATTTTACATTGAGATAAATGAGATATATTGTTTTGACTGATGTGAAGCACAATGCCCTAATAATCAAAAGAAACTGAGAAATCAGTTGATATGAAAAAGCATCGGAAGTTGTCGTTATACTTTCGTAAATCTGTCAGGAACCACATAAGAAATTTTAATAAACTGTACCTTTCATGGATGAGAGAAACAGCACACAAAACCTTGGTTTCGAGGCTTTCAAGCTATGCACTGCGTTCTTGTTTCAGCAACTTCATCCAGTTTTCCCGCCAAGGGATCTCTCGTTGGCTGAAACCGGGCTGTCCTAACATGATAACTAACGAACATTAAAAACGACTGGAAGCCAGTAAAACGTTTATTTGATTACATCGTCACCGACGAAAACGTCAACAAAGACGTTCGAGAAAAAGCATCACACATCACGAAAAGGTTGAACTCTTTCAGTGCGTGGTTTGGCATTCGACTCGCTATCTTGATGTCATCTCCACGCGAAAACTTAGCGTCACAACATCAAGCGAAAACATCAACACTATGCATTGGTGTCGAGTGGCGACACGATGTTTACAAGACTAGCGCTCTGGTGCAGCTTTCAACAAACCTTGCGATGGATCTGTGACGAAGTCAACCTAACTCGATAGCCCAGATCCACCCACCAAAGAAGGAAAAAGTTTTAAAGAACTAAGAAAACAATTTAGAGTCAACGGAAGGCGATTCTTTCTCAACATTCAAAGACAGAGCACGTCGAGAATATTTTTCAGTGATCGGTTGATTGATTATCAGATCAACTCAAGCAGTCCGTCAATTATGTCTGCCACGAAGCTCGAGGTTTCATTGTAAGTGTTGCGAACGGCAGGGCCGAAATTAACTGCTATCCTGAGATAAGAGGTTAGGATTTGAAAAATCGGTTCAACCTCTTTCAAGACCACTCGGACAAAGAAAACCTCGTATGAACATACAGGGTATTTTCAGCGCTTTTGAGGATATTACGTCGTCGACACGTGAGATTGTGCCCACAATCTACAGACTTTTACGGTTGCTGTTAACGCCCACCGTTATTACTAGCCTCAGCGGGAAGAACTTTCAGTAGCTTGCGGTATCTCGAAACGCACTTACGTTTGACAATGACTCAATGGCACTTGTCGTCTGTGACTATCGGTAAGTAACAAAAATACCACATTTCCACAACCCCTGTGATTGATTCATATAAAAGATTTGTCAGTCATTCCTGTGGACCTGAACGTCGATTCACATTTGGACATTTTTGAGACCTGTTAAGTCAGTGTATACTGCGCGTTTTTTGGCAAAATGAGTGTCATGTACGACAAACATGTTGGGGGACAAAGACACAACGATCAAAATCGAAAATACAGAGCTGAAGAAAGTAGATCACTACATCTACATAGGACAGCGAGCATTCATGAAGTCATCGAAAAAAGTATTAATACAGCGAAGAATCACACAAGGTTGGCAAGCTTTCGTAGAGCTAGCTAGACTTTCAAGAACAAGGAAATTGCACTAGTCTTAAAAAGAAGGGTATACAACTAATGAATCCTACCGATGGTCCCCAGTGGAACTGAAACACGGAACCTAATCAAAAGATTTACCCCCAGGCTGAGAACCATGCAACATGCACATGAGAGAATCAGACTCAACCTCATAAGGAGACATCATAAGACACCACTGTATATCAGAGAAAAGGCAGGAGTTTGAGACATCAAAGAAACATATAGAAAACTCAAACGGTGATAGGCTGGACATGTTGCAAGTATGCTAGACAACCACTGGACATCACGACTCACAACATGGATCCCTAGAGATTATATGCGAAACTGTGGCCGACAGAAAATAAGATAGTGTTAGGAGCAGGATAAATTCAGATAAAATACTGACTCCATGATGCCAATGATAGAGAGGTCGGGAGAATTTTGGAAAGGTGTATGTCCGACGACAGATACTAACAGGCTGATGATAATGACATTGCTATATCAATATTTTACTCTTTTTATGCTTACCTTTATGTTAATTGGTGATCGGTATTTTTGACGCATAAATTGTTTATTGAATTGTTCAAACCTTACTAATTGATTCATTCATATACAATGATGTACCTTGAAGCACTAACCTGCTTTTTCAACATGTCGGGCGCCTGTTTTTTAGCAAACCCTGGAAAAAATTATTATTATTATTACTGAACCACCGGAGCGATCAAATATGGCAAAGGGTTTTATTCTTTTATACGTGCATGTATTTTTATTTATGTGCTTGTATGTATGTTTGGTTGTAGGTTCCAACGCTCCAGGTCATACTGTTTTGTCTACAGACTTGGAAATTCGTATCAGTATCCCACTAGACCCTTCGAGATTGCTAAAATTGCCACATATCTTAGGTTCATCCCGGGGTTAATTTACCCTTATTCACAAATTTTCCAGCTTGTTTGGTGCGACCGTTCAAGAGTCTATAAAAGCAGTTAAAAACAAACATCCGCCGTCTTGAAGTATTATAAATGTACGTATATATATATATATATATATATATATATATATATATATATATATATATATATATATATATATATATATATATATATATTATATATATATATATATGTCTGTGTGCATATATATTCATATTATATAAAGTTTTGCTGTCGGCTGTGTAGATTTGACCAGGGGTCGACACACTATGGCCCGTTGATCAAATCCAGCACGCCAACCATATGTAACGTTGCATACTTGTCATCTTAATCTATATTCGGTAAGTAAGCAATAACATTTACATTAAGAATAGAGCAAAAGTCTCAATTTTTACACTGGCTACAAACAAATCAATGTTTCACGGCTAAAATGTTTTAACATTACTAATTTTTGCTTTTCTATCAAAATACACAAATTTTGAAACTAAAACAATAATCTTTTCTGAAAAACTAATTTCATAGTTTTCAATCATGATAGCAGAGTTTCTCAAAACTTTTTCGCTCAAAGAGATCGAGGGAAGTTTTTTTTGGAACCTGAAAGATATACTTATATCTTGATATGATATAATTATCAAATATGAAATTTATTTAAAAAAGGACAAAACATTGTTATTTGTATTTATACAATGAGTGTTTATTCTACATTAAGCATGGTTTTCTTAACGTAAACCAACAAATGTAGTCTGGTACAATGGACGCATTTTGATTTTTTTTTCATCAATACTACATTATGTTGACGTTTTCTTTTCTCTGTAAATCGGCCACTGAACTAAAAATATAAAACGTAGAAACCAAGGATTTAACTGAACCCAGTTTGAGAAACATTCAAAAAAGTATTCAAGTAATACAAACAAGGTTTCTATGATCATTGTTCCATTTTTGACTTAGCCCCCAAATCATGAAAAACATCTCTAATCCGTACCTTCCAAAGCCTGCGAACCCCTGAGTTCGAGAGTTCCCACTGACGTCATTGGTCGGTGTTTGAGCCCAAGTGAGAATCCAGAATTTCAAAAGCTGATTTTCGAGTACAGCGACCACATAAACCTCCCCCACGTTGAAGATTGGAGTAACACAATCTTCTTCATCATTTTTCCCTTTATTTGGTATCATGTCGTACTTAGCTGACCTTGACGAAAAAACACAACAAACTATGACTTGCTTGGTGAGCTAAATAGTAGTGGATTTCAGTCTGCTCAGTCTTCGAACCCAAGTGGAAAGCAAGGATTTTGAATGCTGTTTTTCAGGTCAGGAAAGCCATTCACACTTATAATATTGGCTCAACATAATTTTCTCCCCAACCCGTTGCACATTTGGTTTGGATTTGTGCCAAACTCTACTGAGTTTAGTAAGTATCTATAGTGATGAGTATTATCAAGATACTACCCTATCGGTCGCAGGTTCGATTCCTGCAGCAGCCCTATTTTCTTTGATTATTTATTCTATTTGGGTTTTCTACGCCAAATGATATATTCACCGTATAATAACGGGAGATCATTTGAAATAGAGTCTCAATATAATTTAAAGCAATTTATAACGACTCTGTCGGATCTTATATCCATATTGATAACACACACACACATATATTTATACATGCGCGTGCGCGTGTGTGTAGTTTTAAACAATAATGTGTTTTAATACATGCGTGTATACATATATGTGCATATAGATAAATGCATATATATATATATATATATATATATTTGTAAATATAAGATCATATAATATAAATAAGTTCAGCATCACCGATCCTATGTTCATTCTGCAGTCTGATTACTCTTTAACACGAATTAGCAACCTATAATGTTTTAGAATTGAAAATGCAAAATTGATCCGACTCATAGGTTGTTTCCACATATCTTATGTACATCCTGGGGTAAAGTTACCTGTATATACAATTTTCCATCTTGTCGGGTGTAAGCGTCTAAGAGTCTATAAAACAGTTAAATGCAAACATTCATCTTATTTATAGAATTATACATATATATATATATATATATATATATATATATATATATATATATATATATATATATGTATATATATGTGAGTCTGTATGGATATATATATATATATATATATATATATATATATATATATATATATATATATATATATGAGTATGTGTGCGTGTTTGTCTGCGTATGTACAAAGATACATGAGTATGTGCGTGTGCATCCGTGTACGTGTGTGTGTGTACAGTATCCTTCATTTGTCATGAGTGACAATCGATATAAAAGCAAAACGCAGCCATTGCCTGGATATGTAATTATAGTGAAAGTGGATCGCCCTTGAACTCAATTACCTCTTTTCTTATCTGCTTGCCATCAAGGCATGACAGCGATTTGACTGTGTTGAAATGACTGTTGATGGAATAGGCTGGAGGGAAAATTGGATTCATGCCTTTTCCCCACTGGCACGAAAGTGAAAATGACATCACCAGCTGCTGCCAAAACTCTGACTTGATTCGCAAATTGCATTTTCCGAGTCGTTAACAACTGAGCCCATTCGCTCAATCAATATCCCAATCTCTCTTTCTCCCTCTCTCTCCTTCTTTATCTCTCTCTCTCTCTCCTTCACGCACTTACTCACTCTCTCTCCTTCTTTTCTTCTCTTTCTCTTTCGCACACTTACTCTCTCTCCTTCTCTTCATATCTTTCTCTCTTTCTCTTTCGCACACTTACTCTCTCCCCTTCTTTCTTTCTCCTTCTCTCCATCTCTTTCTCTCTTTCTCTTTCATGCACTCTCTCTTTCTCTCTTTCTCCTTTGCACTCTTACTCTCTCTCCTTCTCTCCATCTCACCCTCTTTCGTGCACTTACTCTCTCTCCTTCTCTCTTTCTCCTCTCCATCTCTTCCTCTCTTTCTCTTTCGCACACTTTCCCTCGCCTACTCTCTATCTCCTTCACACATTTACTCTCTCTCCTTCTCTCCATTTCTTCCTCTTTCGAGCATTTACACTCTC
>OY735242.1:17460907-17513407 GCA_963457665.1 Thysanoteuthis rhombus | reverse complement strand
TGCCGTTTTAGAAATACAATGACCGAACTCTTGAAGAAAAATGAGGAGGATTGTATTGCAATCTTACATTCTCAGATTCCGTTAGTATCAATCTTCTGTACCTAGGTGAGATGCTGGAAACTTTGAGAGTTTTTTTAAATTGGTTGAAAAAGTGTGAGTTAACCGTATACACTTCCACCAGCTATAATATCAATAGAATCCTGTTTGTCATCACTTTTGTTACTAAATTTTCGATTTTATGCATGGTTGATAATTTGTCAGTCACAAAACCCACGGTACCATCCTGAGAAAACATAGATCGAATACCAACGGGAAATCTGTACTGTCCAACACTGAAAAAAGTGTCACGTAGACCAACTAATAAAAAAATACTCTATTTTGTTACACGTAAACTTATTGGTTTATCTCAAAGTAATATTTATCAAATATAATCAGAAATTCTTTTCGAGATGAGCAAATACATTCAGGTTAATAAATTAGAGTAAATTTTCAAGTTGGTCCAAAGAAACACTTTTTCTGTGAAAGTAAGCTGGTGGGTCTCTTTCAGGCCGTTCCCGAAATGCCATCACAAATCGTGCCAACAGGCGGCGTTCTTTACTTAGTGTAACAACTTGATCTCTAAGTTTGACAGTCAGTGATTTATTACGGAATACGATACTTCCCAACCCAGCCTTGCATTGATATATTGAATGACTGTAGCCATCAAAGATGGCGAATGGTTATATCCTTTTTTATAAGTGCTTGTGTTTCTTCATGTGTAGGTGTGGTTGCGTGTACCAGCGCTCCTGGCCATACCGTTTTGTTTACTGACTTGTAAATTAGCATCAGCACTCAACTAAACACCTTCTAAAAATATGCTGTTTTTTGTTTTCGTTTTTTTTTTTTCATTTGAAGCATCTTTGACCAATTAAGGACCTTGCTTTGACGGATATAATAATCTCTATATTCTCCAGAATCTAAATGTTTCTAAAGTTTTTTTTAAAACTCTATCTTGAATGTTTACAAGTGGAAAACACCAGTGATATCATACACATGATTTATTCCGACCATATTCACTCTTCGATGGAATTCTTTTTTACATGACTTTAGATTTTAACCCTAAGGTTGCTCAAATATTGACTCTGATAGCGAATCATCATCATCATCATCATCATCATCATCATCATGATCAACAACAACAACAACAACAACAACAACAACAACTACGACGGGGTAAGTTGTGTGAAACCATAATCCACAGGACTGCTGTGAACAGTGAGAGTGCGAAGTTCATTTCATGTGTAACAAATATGTTCAGTGAACATTCCCTGTTAGTTACCATACGAGATTTTGTACGTCCTGACTGTGCGCATCTCACTCTGTTTTCTATTCCTAAAGTGGCATTGAAATCTCCAATAAAATTATTCATTGTAGGAATAACAAGAAAGTGAGTTTCTAAGCCAGAAGATTTATTCCCGATACTTTTTATGTCAAACATAACCTTCTTTGCACTGTTCTCATATCCAATGGCATCTTCCGACACAATTGCTGAAAACGATGTCCTGGCTTTGTTTATAGAGAAATCGTGGGAGCATCTTCTCCAGCGATATCTGGAAAGGTAAGAGAGAACTGAAGAAGTTGAGTCTTATTTAACCCAGAAGAGTACCGTAATTCAAGGGAGATAATTCAAATTTGCTGGGAGAAAACCAAGGGGCCAATTTTACATTGATTTCTATTTTAAAATAACGTATGTGACGAGACAAAAATAACAAATCTAGGTCCATTGTGTAAACTCAGGCAAAATATAAGCCAAAAATAATGATGCTACTTTAAGATATGAGAAAAAAGCCATTTAGGGACATTTTTGCCCGTTTTCTTCGTACTCAAAATTCTTGTAGTAACCAATGATTCTATTTCATTTCTAGCTACGGGGGCACATACTGGCATAACTTTTAGAAAAACTAACGACAATATTTTCTGATATGACCAATAATGCTTTTATGGGGCCTTCTGGGGAGTAGGGTAGGAAAGTGCAAAATGAATTTTCCTCAAAAATCGAGCTTCGTCACTTTTTCTTCCTTTTAGATTCTCAACTTGTGGCAAAATTTTAGAAAAAAAATTAAGGAATGGATCCCAGCAAAATATGCTACTGACGCTACAACGGATTAACTAAGAGACAAACAAACTAAAGATATTAATATTTTGGTCACAGGGTTTCAATGCTGTAGAGTTGGGGAGTAAATAATGCCTGATAATATCCGTTCCGATTGTGTAATGTTCAACAGGGAATAACAAAATCCTATTAACATAGATGAGTCTTCATTTATATTAGGGGCAATGCCCCTCCCAAAAGTGTATGTTTGGACGGGGTCAGACTTTATGGTGTGCAGAATAGCCTGCCATAATTGTCATGTAGGATAATTTTCCGTCCGTCGTAAAAAAATATTTCCGTGTTGCTGATATAGTTATTTTATATCTAAATTCATTTCTAAAATTTTTAATAAAAGAGCTATAATTTGTAGTTTTAAAAATTATTTAATTAGATTTCTCGAGAACCATTGATCCAAAAACTCGACACCGAATTGTTTCATGTGCAGACTAATATATCAAGCAAATGCCATCTTCTTATAAAGGCCAGTTGTTGAGTATTCGTGGTGAATTGAATTTCTCGTGAACCACTGATTGAAACAATTTTAAACTTGACATCGGTATTCGCCTGGTTAATATGGCGAATATCAACTTCGTGCAATGGCCACTTGTCGAGTTATCTTTGTGCATAAACACACTCCAACATAGATTTCTTCAATTATAGTTGAAACTTGTCATCTACGTCAATGATTGAACAACCGTCAAAATTTGAAATCATGTAAAAAACAAAAACAAAAAAACATCGAAGAATAAATATGGTCAGAATAAATTCCATATATGACATCACTGGAAAACATTCGAAGTAGAGAGAAAAATATCTGGTTCCTGAAGAATCTAGATGCTATTAATAACCCGTCGGCATAAGGCCCCAAAGGTTGAAATAGCTTTTTTTCCAATAATTAAAAAAAGCATATTTAGAAAGAGTATAGTGAAGTAATGCCAAATTTTAATTCTGAAGCCAAAGTGATATGACCAGGAATGCTAGAATGCACAATCGAATTAACAAACCCGTCAGAATAAAGCCCAAAGAGGGTCAACAAAAACAATTCTTGAGGGGGTGTAGTAGAGTACTGATGCTATTTTCAAGTCCGTAATCAAATGGGTATGACCAGGAACGCTGAAACACACAAACAAATGAACCCGCAGGAATAATGCCCCCAAAAGGTCAAAAATTCTTTTTTCTCCCCTAGAACAGCAAATACAAACAGTAGTTTTTGAATGGGCCTAGTGGAATACTAATTTTCAAGTCCGTAGACAAAGTCGCATGGCCAGGAACGCTGGAAAAAAAAAACAAACAAGCCAACAAACAGACATACATATGAAAAAAAAAGATATAAACTTTTGCCAATTTTGATGGCTACGATTGTTCAATTACAATTAAGATAAGCTTGGTTGCACTAAGGTCAAACTCCCTTGTTTCATTAAAGTCTAGAAGGTAAACAAAAAAGAATTTATTTCTCCATACAATATTATTCCCAAACTACGTGTCCTATTCCAACTCTTCTATCAGAAGTTCCTGTAGAAGGGATTAGCTACTTTTAGCAGAGCAAGTGGGGGTGGATTCGTCATCAGTTTCTGCATACGTCACAATGTCACTGTTATTCATGCATGACGTCACTTTTTTTTCTTCTGGTCATTGTCATCCATCATTGTTACATACGAAAATAAAATCAAAAATCAATAATAAGAGTTTCACAAGAAAAGGAAGAAATGTCTACTCAACCAAATGGTTAATCCACCACTAGGTCGAAAACAAGAAAAAAAGAAATACCTACTCAGCCTAATGATTAACCCGCAACTGACCCAAAAAACAAGGAAAAAGGGAAAAAAATCTCTTGCTCCCAGTTGGATTTGATCCCCAAATCTCTGGCAAAACGCCCCAGACCACTGTGTCATGGAAACACCACTTGTAATTTATTTGTAATTACAAATAACATGGTCGGATGAATATCTCAAAATCACGGACGAATATCTATCTACTGTTCTTTTTTTAAATCTTACGTTTTTCTTTCGTTTAATGGTTCGATCATTATAATAACTGTTCTAGTGACATCCTTGGTAGCAAGGTAATTTTCAGAGAAAAGAATAAATAAAATGTGTATACTTACTACTACTACTACTATTATAATAATAATGATAATGATAATAATAATAATAATAATAATAATAATAATAATAATAATAATAATAATGATAATAATAATAATAATGATAATATTTTCATAGGAGAAATTCAATGTTTACAAAAAAATAAAAAATAAATAATACCAAGAACTCAGAAACGCAAATTGAGATAACATGACGTCACGGAATCAATCTTTTTCTTCCACTCTCTCTCTGTTATTTATGTCTGAAATTTACTCTTCTTAAATTCCAGATCTTACTTATCATGATAATAAAGTCAACTCTGACAGTTTGACAATGAGAAGTGAAGTCGTATCGCGCAAAAAGCATTGCTTACCCCCACCCCCTGAAAAGGAAGGTGAAACTAACTGAGGTTCCGTATTTCCTGGGGTTTGGTTTGGAGAGTAAGACTAATGAAATAATATCTTTTTGATATTTTTAAATATTTTTTTTTCTCAATATTGTTTCATTGTCAGTATTTACCTTATCAAAATATCACTTTTTATGTAAGAATATTATTTTTTATTATCATGAATCCCAAAATTAAATTTGACTTATTTTATTACTTATATTATTACTAAAAATTAAATAAATTAGATCATTACTCATTTTATCAAAAAGTTTTTCATTAATACTAATTAGATAAATCAGAAACCAACGTTGTGACATTTTTTTCAATGTCGTTTTTTTCCCCAAAGGAAATTGACTTTTTTTGCCATATCTTTCTCCTCAATGACTTTATTCCTACAATCGCTTGTTTGTTTGTTTGATTATGTGTGTGTGTGTGTGTGTGTGTGTGTGTGTGTGTGTGTGTGTGTGTGTGTGTCCTAGCCCATCTTATCGCATGAACACACCGGGCAGATGCCCGGGGATCCCGCGATATTAGAGGTCACGAAATTCAATTTGAAAAATGAAAAAAAAAAAAAAAAAGAAGCAATTTTAATGTTTCGGGCACAATGGGAGTTAGGGGAACCGGTGCATTGCTTTGCCCGGGAGTCTCAAATATTCCCCAGATGGCCCTGTGTGTGTGTGTATGTGTGTGTGTGTGCGTGTGCGTGCGTGTGTGTGTGTGTGTGTGTGTGTGTGTGTGTGTGTGTGTGTGTGTGCATGTGCTCATGGCGTATGATCTAGGTTATCTTACCCCCCCGCTCCCTGTGTTTGAATAAATTTTAGCCCTAAGGAATATTCGCTAGGGGCCCCTCTTCCTTTATAAATAGTCTGTTCCAGATGATACCTTTGGGGGACACCAATTTATACGCTTTAAACCTTTCCAGAAAAACGCAATCACTCACTTTCTGACTGAAAGCCCCGCAGATCAGGAATTCAAATTCAACAGCTGACAAAAAATATTTTTCCCTCATGTGCCCCTTCCTAAAAAGACATTTGCAAACAACAGCAACAATAACCAAAAACCTCTGGTTTGGCACTCGACAGAAACTGTGTTGGGGGTGATCAATTAAAAAATTATGAAAAAGGCATGGTCAATGAATACTGCTCTCGTCGTTTGTTGTATCACTAAAAAAAACTAAAAAAAAAAACAAACAAGAACTTGGCCAGAACAAACAAAGGGACCAATTTAGCATTAAGTTACATCGTAAATTTAACCACACACTAAAAACGTTTTTTTTTTTTGTTTTTTGTTCTTTTTGGCGGGTGGGTGTGTCAATAAATAGAAACTTTCTTTTTCTTAACATAATGTAATAATGTTCAAATTCTCAGCCCTCTAGCTCCATTGGTGCAGTCTGTGTGTGCGACACATATATAGATAGCTAACCAGACTCACTTAAAAACTGAAGGAACATATGTAGACAGTTGAGAGTTTTGATCGACGCTTTTTAATAAAATTTTACCAAGCCCATCATAGTCTGGTAAAAGGTTACAATTGTAGAGTATAGAGTAAGGACCGATGTGGCCCACTCTGCTGCAGGTACTCGTATTCCCCAATCTTGAAATTTGTGTTTCAATCTTTGACGTATTTTTTGCTCATGGCGTTGGTTTTATTTAAGTTCACGTGGAAACCATCTTTCTTGCTTTCTCCATTCAGCTCCTTCGGTATTGTTTGAAGAAAGTCTTCGGCGAGAACGGCAATGCTGTCAGCAAATCTGAGAATTGGCAAAGGACATCATAACACGTTGGAAAGATGGCAAACAATCACTGGACATTGAAATTCGCAACAAGGACCCCGTCAGGACCACCATGGTCGAAATAGTGGCCAACAGAATGTAAGATGGCGTTACGGTCTGATCAAATGCAGGATGTGTTCGTGACGCCCAAAAGCGAAAAAAAATGGCTGACCATTTTTCAAGACTTACTGTAAACCAGTAACGAGATTTTAGAAAAATGTTCTGTAAAAATATAATAGCCCTTTTCTATTGATATCAATTGCGTTGATTTCTGATTTCAATGTATTTCTATAGTGAAATTATCAGCAATGAATTCACATTAAAAATAAAATAGCCTTTTCTGTCAGTAAAGCTTACATCAAACCCTGACCCCAGACTATTCCTTTCCTACTGATTTCAATGCATTTCTACCGTGAAAATCTTTAGCTATACATTCACATTATACATATGATAGCTTTTTTCTGTGAGTAAGGCTAACATCTAATCCTGACCACAAACAATTCCTTCCCTACTGATTTTCAATGCATTCCCCAAGTGGAATCATTAGCAATACATTTACATTATGATAGCTTCATTTGTTTATAAAATTCCTGACCTCTGACAATTCATCTTTATGAGATGAAATACAATGCATTACTATCGTAAATTTATTTGCAATGTCTTTCAGTAGATATTATAATCTTTTGTTTTTTGGGGGTTAATTTATGATAACCTGGAATTATTTTGGGTTTTTATAGAGAGAATTTATTTATGAAGATATCTAAAAACATTTAATTTCCCTTCGTTTGAGCAGTGGTGGTTGCCACCTTTGGCCCTCCCCTTAGATCCAAGCCTGCATCAATTGTAATTTACTTAGAACTGCAGAGACAGGCCAACGTACTCGCTATACCTAAACCATCACCCATTCAAGCTTTGATCAGGTTCATCGTGCTTAACTTTCTGATTGACTTTTTTTTGCTAGATCCAATAGCTAAAGTGACTTGGTTCTTTTTGTTCCATTTATTTTAAACTAGTAGTTCCGGGCCGTCTTCTTGTGATTTACCTTTTAGACAAGTTCACTTGTCCAGATATACCCCTTCCATTAAAATCGTTTAAGAGTTAACACGGTTAAACATACAAACAAACAATCAATGAAAAACTTTCCAAATCAATTTTTATTAATCAATAAAATCAGAAAACACTCAGAGCAATTGCTGTTCAACAATCAATGAACAACTTTATTAACAAATATAAAAATTGATTAATGTATTTATTCGTTCAGCCAAAATATGAAGACATATCTAGCAAATTACCCAATGGAAACCATCACGTGACCAATATCTTTTAGCGGCGTATCATGCAGTTAAAAAAGGGGTGATCAATGAATAAGTTACTTCTCTCCTCGTCTTTTGTTTTGGTTGTAATCACTAAAATTTCTGAATTTTCCAAAAAAATAGTTGGGCTCAAAAGGAGATCAATTAAAATATCAAATAATCATTAATTTGAACCCCCTACCTACCCCTGCTCAAAACCACATTTAAGTCAGGGTTTTCGGGGGAAAAAATGAACGTTTTTTTAAGGTATAATAAACAGTAAAAGTTTAAATTTTCAGCCCTCCAGCACAATCGGTGCAGCTTGTACGCGTGATACATACATACAGACATACATGGCTATCCAGCCAGACTGACTTCAAGAATGAAGAAAACGGTGCTGATAGTTTTAGAGGCAGTTTTGGTTGACAGTTTTCGTTGACGGTTTCTGATGAGAGACAAAATAATGATCGAACCTAAGAATTTAAGGATTTTTCAGCCGTTGTTATCTCAAGATTAATGTCTTAACCGGGGCCTAGATTCGATTTCATTACTCGAGTTTATAGAATTGGAATTTTAATTATCAGAATGTGTAGTTGCCTGTTTGTCTATGCCACAATTTTTTCTCCTGACAACTTAGAAATTTACCCCCTGGGGTAAATTTACCCCAGGTTGAGATGTACTGATTTCAACGGATCTTCTGTTAGTTTATTTATTTTTTTCTTGTTTTCCTTGTCAGTTTTTTTTCTTTTAAGAAAAAATCTTAATCCCCTTCATTATTGAGAGAAAAGGTTATTTGGTTCTCCTGTCGCTGCTATTCAATTTTCTTGTCTTTTTTTTACGGAGAGTATAATATTTCTCCAGTTTTTGTATTTGGCATTCTTATGAGATTTTTTCTTGTTGTTTTTAATAGATCGTAGGGCGTGGAGAGGTTGGAAAGGAAAGAAGGTTTGTTCTTTCCATTATTTTTGTCGCGGAGTATTTCTGTTTCTTTCCCTCGTATTTTGAGAGTTATGTTTATTTATTTATTTGATATCTTTATTCTTTTCCCTCGTTTTGATTCTTGGTTCATTTTGCTCTCTAATGACTTCTTTTTGTTTCAAATAGATTGTCGGGATGAAAAGGAAAGAGGGTTTGGTCTTTCCCTTTTTCCCCCCCTTAGTGTGTTTCTATTTCTTTCTCTTACATTTTGAGAGAGCTTCTATTTATTTATTTATATGATATCTTTATTCCTTTCCCTTTATTTAATTCTCTGTGTATTCTGCCGTCTTTTGACTTTTTTATTTTTATTTTTAAATAGACTGTTGTGGTGGAGAGAGAAGAAAGATTATTCTCTCCTTTTTTTTTGTCTCCACATGTTTCAACTTTTTTTCTTTTTTTTTAAAGAATCTTACTGCGTTTCTACTTGCTTCTCTCACATTTTTTTTATTACTTTTTTTTGTTTTGAATAGATTGTCGGTCGTGGAAGGGACAGGAAGGAAAGAAAGTTTGTTCTTTCCTTTATGTTTGGTCTTAATGTATTTCTACTTGTTTCTCTCACATTTTGAGAAGAGTTTCTATTTATTTATTTATTTGATTTCCTTCTCCTTTTTTTTCTCTCCTCCTGTTTTCATTCTTGGTGAGGTCGTTTCACCGAGAAATCAATTCCAACGCTTTTGTTTTGAAAGCAAATCCCTTACAAGTGCAATGCTGTACTAAATTCACCTGCGACGTCAGTGTGAAATACTTGTCGAAGGTCACACGGGGCACAAGAACATTGAAACACTAGGGAGGCATCAAGTTTTTAAAAAAAACTTATTCTTCATACTGCCACTTGTGTAGTCTAGTATATAGGTTTCCTCCCAGGGATGTAGCTTGAGATTTGGGGGCCCAGTGGGGCTTGACTCCTTGACGGTCCCCTCCAACATTTGATGCACTGGTTCCTAAAGAAACCCGAGGACCGCTGACCCTTCCACATCCAAAAAGGTATTCTGAAATCCTGGCGTCCGAGAGACAGCGATGTAACTAGAGATTTGAGGGTCCGGGCGGGGAAGCTTGGCTCCTTGAGGGGCCCCATCCAACATTTAGTGAGATTTATTATCGCATAATGTTAGTAGAGATGCAGAAAGTGAACTGATATTCATTAAGCTTAAGAGGTCCCCTCTATCGGGGACCAAGGGGCGATTTAAAATCGACCACACCCCTTCCTCAGCAATTACCTTATCTCCTTCAATATCCGAAGGTAAAGTTCCAACTGAAAAATTTTCGTAAACAGATATGGCGTAAAGCGAAGAGGTAATTACCCTTAGTTTATATGAGAGAGATGTTTCAATGTTATCAGACCCAAAGATTCCCAGACTCAAAAAATGGTGATGACTTTAGATGGGACATAAGAACAGTTCTTTTTAACTTATTCTTATTGCCACTTATACACTTGTTTATCCCCGCTATCCGAAAGTAGGGCATTATTATCATTTAAACAAAAAAACGTTCATAAGCCAAAATAGCGTACAGCGAATAGGTGATTATTACTAATCATTAATATTGCCCTTACGTTGGTTACGGCAAAGCCTTCTTGATTTGTGCATCACTAATTTTCTCCAGGGATGCCAAATCAGACATTCTCCGGCTAGATCTAGATTTCCCCTCATTTACCCGATAAAAATCTGCGATAGCCGAAAATCTGGCCACTAAAAAAATGATAAGCCGATTCAATTTTATTTTGTACCTAGCTCAAAACATGTACATTCAATATATTTTTAACCATAAAGCTAGCTGGAAACGAGCAAAAATTTAGCCAATCTTAGCTATTTCTGAAGGCCAGTCAAAGCTAATCAAGCTACATTAGCAAAAAAAAAAAAAATTCATAATTTTCATAATTCTTTACTTTTACCGAAACTTTTGAGGATATTTTTGAAGTCAGGTACTAAAATATTTTTCTGTAAATCCACTACAAATCTAGTAAGTTTAAAAAAGTAAAAATATAATCTTGATTAATTATTTGTTCTGGAGTTTTAATATGTAGTTATTTTGTTTGACAATTGGGATTTTAATAGGTATTGACAATATTTAGCCACAAAGTTAGACGAGAGAGGGAAAGATTTAGCCAATTTTAGCCAATTCTTTGAGCAGTTTTCAGCTGGAAAAAATTAAATTTGAGTTGGCAGTTTCCTTCACGCTTCTGTCTCGGTTTGACTTTGAAGTTCCTCAAGACGCTCACTTCAGGTAGATGGATTCATGCCTTTTCCAAGAGGATTAGTGCAAATTGAACATGGCAGTCTTAGTCAAAGTTTGAACCCGGCTTATCGATTCCCTTCCCCGCGCTGCTTACTGCTGGTCCACCAGCACCTTAATTTAGACGTGAAATTTTTTTTGATTGATCCCAGACCCCCAAAATGGTGATGACGGCTTCTTAGGCTTGTGTCGCACGAGGATTGGATGGTGAGAGGTACAGGTGGCTGGTATGTAGAAAAGAAAGGAAAAAAATCTACGATACTTTTATAACAGCTAGCTGTATAGCAAACGCTGTAAATGCGAAAAAGTGGTGTAAAGCGAACTTTCGGAAAGCGGGGCAAAAGTATATTCAAATAATAATTGTTGATGGAGTCCCTCATCATCATCGACCGAAGATGATACCCTTATAAGCTCTCGTGATGCCGACTCTCTATCTCTTTGATATCGATTTCCTGTTGGATTTTCATTTTATATTGTAGGCATATTACATCTAGTTGGTATTTTCTCTCGTTAAGTCCTGGTCTGGTTGTTTTTCCACGTATTTTACTGTTGAATGCCTCACACACTAAACGCCGTTAGTTTGATTGGGATGTCTCACATTCTGGTAATCTGCTGTCCTAGTCTTTATCTGTCCGGTTTTCAACAAATAGATATGTTTTATACTTTGTATGTTCGCGCATGCAGTATATACAGATCGTTTATTATCCATTTTCTCAGCAATTACTGGCTCTCAAGTTCTAACTGTTTTGAATAGAAAAATACAAGTTATGAACTTCAAATTATCTGTGTAATCATTGAAAGAGTTGAACTATACGTGAAATTACTTGGAAATGTGTCCTTGTACTTTAGGCCAGAAAATTATCAACCATCCATCGTAGAGAAAAATAGTATCGATGTTTACTGAGCTTAGTTTAGTAAATATCGATACTAGTTCAGTCCGCTGGTACTTGCTTAGAAGATGCACAGAACCACAAGAATCGAACTTACCCAAGTGGTGATGGTCTGCTAGGTGAGTGATGTTGAAACTTGATTCTTTTATAAACGGTTTCTTCACGGCTTTTACACATCTTTATTTCATTTCTTTAACATGGACAGTACTTTTTATACAAGAAAGAAATCAACAACGTTTTGTCTTTTTAATTGACATTCACATAACACGGATGCTGTACAGTGAGAAACCGTTCACATGTCTATTTTTCGTCAGTAAGTTCCGTGCGCACTTATCCATTCCAGAGTGTATTTGGGGGAGGCTTATACACATTCGGAAAATTCCTTTAATTGGGTTAAAATTCTGTAGTTACACACACACACACACACACACACACACACACACACACACACACACACACACACATAATTATATATATATATATATATATATATATATATATATATATATATATATATAGATAGATAGATAGATAGATAGATAGATATGATTATTGAGTCACCCACAGACAGCTGTTTCGGAACTGGACGGTCAATAAAGCTCAATTTAAATTCCTCATCCACCAGAGTGCTCTATTCCTATGGAAGAGTATTGCATAAGCTCACAATGAATGAGTTACCTCACTTAAAGAGTGCTCGACCCTGAATAGGGAAGCGTTAACTATTGTGTCAACCATAGACAGCTGTTTAAATAGTTCAAATTCCTCATCCACCAGGGTGCTCTATTCCTATGGAAGAGCCTGTATGAGTGTGTGTCTGTGTGTAAAAGGGATTTTCTAAGGGCTCCCTTGAAAATTTAATTATTGAAAAGGGTTTCCCGAGTCGCTCAAGATAGAAGACCACTATGCTAAACGAACAAACAAAACATTACTCGACGGAATGACGCCTAAATAGATATCACTTTTGAGCTTACTAAATCACAAGACAACAAATATGGGATAGCCTATGGATATCGGATTCACAACACTGAAACATGATATCTCCAAAAGTTCTCCATGAAATTTTGTGGAAATGTTGGCTATAGGCTACGGAAAAAGTTATTTTGGAGGCGGATCAATGTACAATTACATCTCCTGAAATGGCGTAGGCAGAACCACGCGTCTCCTGAGAGCTTTCTATTTTAAAGTGTTTTCCCCATCAGTGACTGTCACAAAATACAACAAAAAGTGTGTCTCAGAATGAAACCGATTTTTATAGTCATCACTATCAACATCGATACCAGTAGTGATCATAAGTCCACAAACAAAGGCTTTTCTCTACTCCTTCCATGGTGACCATGGCTGTGGTAACCTCTCCCACGTCTTATTGGACATGAGGACAGATTGTGACACAAAGTAGAGTTTAGTGTGGGGACCCTCGCGTACACGTGTGGATAGGGACAAAAATTATCCAAATCTCATGGCACCAGGGATCATCCCGCACCATTCAAGTGCAATGGGAGGGGGGTCAGCATGTGGGATGCCCCCCGCTCCCGGAACTAGCTATTACAACTAGACTACTTTTATTCTCCGGTAACAGATATCATACTCATCATAAAAGCAAGAATCTGGTCGTTTGTTCATGTTCAGGACTTAATAACATACATACAGAAGAGAGAGAGAGAGAGAGAGAGAGAGAGAGAGAGAGAGAGAGAGAGAGAGAGAGAGAGAGAGAGTATGGGATGTCATTGCGTGTAATTTTAGGTAGATATCATATACAAACAATATATAGCAAGATTCTAGTCGTTTGCTCGTGTCTGCGACTAAGTAACACAGACACATACACACACGCAAACGTGCACAAATACATGGACACATGTTCAGACACACAGTCATGCATACAAACTCATATAGAGACGCACGCACAAGAACTCTCTCATGAAAATACACTCACCGATACAGATAGACAGACAGATACACACACATATCTATCTATCTCTATATATAACGAATATATATATAAATATAATGAATATATTTATTTATTATATATATATATATATATATATATATATATATATATATATATATATATATATATATATATATATATATATATAATGGTTTCGCCTCATTTCTCACCTGAATGTCTCTTTCATAATGTCTCCCCCGTCATACTGCATTAACACCTGAGCGTATCGCTCCAACGAGATTTCAGCCTGTAGACTGCCGGGTCGGTTGCAATCGTCACCTTGGGCAATCTAATCTTAATTCAAGCAATGGTGCCGGAATCATTCATCCCTGTGGTGAGATCGCTCGGCATAGACCGGATAATTGTCGGATGTTGGACCAGGGGGGTGGTTGATGATTGAGATTGGGATGATGGTAGGGTGGGTCAAAATAATGATTTGGGGTCTATCTTGGCCTCTCACAGTCTACATCCCACAACCCATCCTCCAAAGGCGAAAACTAACGATGCATATCTCGCAACCCTTTTCCGCATACATCCTATACCCTTACGGCAATAAAACATATCTACCTAAATTACGCACACACAGAGGCGCGCACACACATCCTCTCTCTCTCTTTCTTCTCTCTCTCTCTCATACTCAAACACTCTTAGACATACTCTCTCTTTCTCTATCTATCTATCTATCTATCTATCTATCAATCTATCTATCTATCTATCTATCTATCTATCTATCTATCTATATATATATATATATATATATATATATATATATATATATATATATATATATATATATATATTGTAGAATGTGGATTAGCTACACAACCCAGCTCTTGTTTCTGCCCTCTTCGGGCCTCATCAGGCGAATGTGTGTATGTATCGAGCACTCTATGAAATGAATCCATTACATTTCAGATGTGGCTTTATATTATTGATATATTGTTATATTATGTAATACTGCTAGCCTGATTTGTACCACATATACTGTGTGTATATATATGTGTGTATATATATGTATATATATATATATATATATATATATATATATATATATGTGTGTGTGTGTGTGTGTGCATGTGTGCGTGTGTATATATATATATATATATATATATATATATATATATATATATATATATATATATATATATATATGTTACTTGTATATAATTTTGTTTTGGTACACATGTTTGTCAGTAAAAAAAAAGCAACTTTTTTTGCTCAAATATAAGTCTTTTGAATGTTATTTAATCATAGAACTATCAATTGGAGGGGAAGGCAGTATTGCAAAGTGGATGTCAGATAAAGTCTTTCTGTCAAAGTACAAAGAAGTACCAAGAAACATTACCTGTAATGCCAGTACGTTTATTCATTACTAATCATCAACTTTATTTTTAACGCATTGATATAAAAAGGGCCGCGTGAACGTATACTAAGTTTAATGCATCGGAAAGAGGAACCCCCCTCTACCATAAAAAAAAGACAAAAATCAATTTGATAACCTGTTAATCATTGGAAAGGGTCTAGGACCCTACTTCAGTCTGCGGAGGCAGATGTACATATTGCATATACCTATACCCATACTTATCTATTCTTAATATCATCGTTGTTCAAGTTGCAAATATCATTGCCCCTCCTTTCTTCTCCGTCTCATTTTTCAAGGGACGTCGCCTGCTATACAATCAGGTAACTCTACTGAGGGTATTGCATACTTACAGTCGGCTCGTCTTCCTCTCTACGGAGTGTCCATCTACCCAAGTCACCCATACTGTCAGAACACTCTCACAAATGGTTGACAGACCTCTACAGCTATCTCAGGCATCTACAAGAGAAGTCGGATAAAACACCTGCCAAACCTATAACCAAGAGGCCTCGTTCATATCCGTGCCACCTCAACGAGCAGGTAAGATGCAAAACTTCAACGTAAAGGGTACGTCGCACTTTACCTTAAACCTTCATTACGCAAGCCGGTTGGATATTGTGCGTACAGCCCTCAACGTCAAAGGTCTTTCACTCGTGGTAAACCCTCCGAAAATTTTCGTTCGCAAAGCCAAACCATTCGTTAATTCATTCATAAACAAACTATCTAATTCTAGTGAAAATTTCTCGGGTATCTTCGAATTGTTATAAGATGAGTTTTCAGAAAAGAATCCCCTGAACTCGTTTCAAGTGGGAGAGTCTCTTGTTTCCAAAGGTGGGTAGAAGATATCTTCATCAGTAAATTGTTACCATTAAGTGGAAGAGCTCATTGTTACGGACAGAAAAGCAGAAAATTCCAAACATTTTATTACACAAGTAGGTGTGTGTTTTTGTATTAAGCTTATCCTTAAATGCACATACAGAGTGCAGTCCGAAAGATTGCTTAATCTGTTCACTAAGCGTTTCCCGTGTCTCACTTGATTTTTCATATGTCTCTCGAAATCACTCCACCAAGAAATGAAGAATCACTTTTTTCTATAATTTTCAGATGAGTCCAATATCTTGATGAATCACTCTGTCGGTACCCTGTTAAGTGACGTCATTTATTTTTTTCTACGAACTCTCGTGATAGAAAAAATATCCACGGTTCCCTTTTGAGGGGCACATTTTTCGGGGTTTTTTTTTGGGGGGGGGGTCATCACAGAACCATCATCAATTCTTCATTTCAATTAATTCCCGTGATAGATATAAAATTGTTTATTTTTTTCGATATGATTTATTTAATTGATTGTTTCGTATCTAGCTGCCCCTTTTCTCCACAGTTTATTTTTCAGTAATCCACCGTAAATACAGTTACCATTTCAGTGGTATTCATTTGAATTTCGTTCTTCTTTCTTTCCAATTTGCACTTAAGTTCCCCGAACTTTTGAATAGCATCTCCAGCGCACATGCACACGTGCACACACACACACACACATACACACACTCATATATATATATATATATATATATATATATATATATATATATATATATATGTGATTATAAATTGCTTTATGTTATATAGAAACTCTTACTTGAAATGATCTCCTGCGGTTACACGGTTAATGTATCACTTGAAATTCTCAAATGAGAGTTTCTATATAATATAACGCAGTTTATAATCATTCTGTCAAATCATATAAATCCATTTCTTAATACACACACACACATTTATCATTAAGAAATGGATATATAATCCGACAGAAATAATTATAAATACATTACATTACTTTGAAACTCTATTTGAAATGATCTCTCGTCATCACACAGTGAATGTATCATTTAGCCTAGACAGCTTGAATAGAATAAACAATCTAAGCAGCTGCAGGAATCGAACCTGCGACCGATAAGGTAGCCGCTTCAACGTAGCGTTGCCCATACTATTGAGCCGAACAGCCTCAATACAAAGGCCCAACAACTGCTCATAGGGCTGCCCAAAAGTTTAAGACCACTGCATTTTTCAGTTTCAAAGCCATGAAATTAACGCTTTTGAACATCGTATAACGATTAAAGTGGAGTTATTTTTTTACAAATTACGTATGGAATACGTATTGACTTATAAAAAATCCTTGAATTTTTTAGTATTTGGTATATCCTCCTTTGTTTTTATGACTGTCAGTACACGGCTTGTCACACTGTCAAATAGACTTTGATAAATATCCGCCGTAATTTCTGACATCCATACTTTTTTTTATCGCCTCAAGTGAGTCTTTGACACTTGATGGCTGCTTTTCTGCAACCTTATCTTCCACAACGGTCCACAAATTGTCCATAAGTTGGGACTGTTTCCAGTCTATTCTAGGGTTTTCACTTTCCGCCACAATCTTGGATCTGCAGTACGGTGCATCACCTTGCATGGCTCTCTTGCATTTATGATTGGTGCTTTAACAGTTTGAGGTACTTTTGACCATTCATGGTACAGCCAGAAGGCAGAAAATATAGCCCAGCAATTCCATTGGCTGACATCGCACCTCAAATCATCTGACTCAGTGGATGTTCCAGAGTCGAAATCGTGTACTTTTCGTCGTATCGCTTTCCTGGCGGTCTATGCTAATTTTGTTTCCACACAATCAACTTTAGCAGGGCTGACTCGTCGGTGTACAACGCTTTATTCCAACCCTCAGCGGTCCAATGCTGATGTCTTTTAGCAAATGCTAACCGCTAGGCGTTCATGGCTTTCGTCAATATTGGTTTACGAGTGGGATTAAATGATTCCAATCGAAATTCAAACCCAAATTTAAATGGTGCAAAACAGTCATTCTACTTGCGTCTGTGTCCTTTAACAACAAAGTATCCCGTATTCTTTTTAATCAAACTGGTAGGAGAACGTGCAGCAGTATTTTTCATCAAATGATCATCTCTGATGCTGGTCTCCCAACGGCTACCACTTTCCTTCTTGTCACTATGAGTCCCCGTGAATTTCAAAATTGACAATTGGATTTTGAACTGCAGTTTTGGTTACACAGTATTTTGCAATTATTTTGCGTTCTGAAAAGCCTTCGTTATGCAATGTCACTATTTTGTCGTGCTGGATCTGACTGAGAGAAGAATTATTGTCCATTTTATTAGTTGGCTGCTTATATCCACGAAAAAGGCTATCCAGAAGACAAAAAGAAAATGAATAATGCCTATCTGGTCCAGAAAAAAAGGTGATGCAGTAATTACATACAATAGAAGTGTTTGGTGCAACTTAATGCATTTATCGCAGAAACTTATTATATTCTCATGGTGGTCTTACACTTTTGGGAAACACAGCACATATTGTGCTTGTATGTATGTATGTATGTGTTTTCGGACATTTGCAGTGCCTAAGATGTATTATATTCAGAGAAATTACGATACGAATATCTTATGTATATATATATATATATATATATATATATATATATATATATATATATATATATATATATATATAAGGAAAAACAAGTTAATGAAATGAATTGTTGATTTTATAAACAATTCAATTTTCTTCCCACGTTTTCTTTTTAATATCATTTTGGCGAATTATTCGTAATCCTGATCATATACATATAGAAAAATATTGATCATATATATATATATATATATGTGTGTGGGGGTATATGTGTGTGTGTATGTGTGTGTGTGTGTGTGTGTTAAAAACACGTAGACTCTCTACAAGCCATGCAGACTTTTGCCTCAACACTTTGTGAGCGAGCACACCGGTAGTAAAAAACTGTTACACGTATTGTCGACCTTTACAGGAGACCAGTCAGTATTATATTAAAATGTAAAGTTCAGCACGTAGTGAAGCGTCTCAGTTCCAAATAGATTTAACATATATAACATACGTAGTGGGGTCAACGAGTATGTGTTTATAAAACAGTACATACTTTTCTCTCTGTCTCTCTGTCTCTCTTTCTCCCTCTTTGTCTCTCTTTCACTCTGCGTGTGTTTATTAGTGTGTGTGTTCTTTTTTTATGTACTTACACACACGCATACATATTCCCATATATATATATATATATATATATATATATATATATATATATATATATATATATATATATAGCGAAAGTTTTTACAAATATTTTATCTTCGAAGTCTCTGAGTTCGTTCTTCTCCAGTTACTAATCCCCAAATTTCAAATATATATATATATATATATATATATATATATATATATATATATATATATATATATATATATATATATATATGTATATATATATATATATATATATATATATATATATATATATATAATTTCAAGCCTGTTTTTCATTTTTCGCTATTTCGTTTCGTTTTTCCCTGCTTTAAAAAAAACTCTCTTCTCCGTCTATTCATTCATTTATGCTTATTTTTCAGTTCACCTTCAAAGGGAAAAAATCAAAGAAGCGAAATTAACATCGGAAAAGGAATGAAACGAAAGCCTCGGGATGAAGGAAGAAAGTATTTGGCTGGAATTCGCAAGGAAGAGAGAGACCTCTCCATAAAACCAACTTTTTTTTTAAACAACACCCAATCAATGTACTGACAGTGAGGGAAATGGGTTTTGGAATGTAGGTATACAGTTAGCCCGGGTTTTGGCAACTAGGTATACGTTAATGTATTTATTGGTATACATTGAACACACACACAAAAAAATGGAAATTGTGTAGTAGGTAAAAGCTGTACCCTTTGCGTACGCCGTTTTTTTTACCATTGTGTACGATGAATATTCACCTCTGCCTACGAAATTCGAGAGGTACAGGTACGTCTTTCTGTTTGTGCACACACTATCTCCAAAAGTTTTTAATGTATTTTAATGAAATTTTGTTAGGTAGAAGATTAGGAAGTGCACAAGCTGTGACTTGTCAAGTGTTGTCACTGTCCCCAGTGGTCCCTTGATCCCAGGCCTCTATAATTCTTTCGAATTCCCCGTCTTCGGTGAGAAAGGGATGAGGAATAGTAGGTCAAATATGTGGGGTAGGGTGGAGGAGATCCAGGAACGTTTGTCTCCTTCGATCAAGAGGTATTTTTTCATTTTTCCATACATTTATGAATACAGTCAAAACTCTCCATATCTCGAAAAGTTATCAGTGAATTTCGTTGAAGAGAGAACAATACTCGACGAGAAAAGTGGGTAATTTGAGGGGGCAGATACATGCACTATTTTCTACCCAACATCGTAATTATTTGTCAACACTACATGATATCACCAAAGGCCTATGTCAGTCCAAATTATATCCCCGTATCTTTTCAATCAATTCCAATGACATCTGGTTGTAAAATGTGCAATATGCTACGAAAGAAGTGATTAGATTGGGACCCAAAGTTTAGTGAGATACGGTATTGTATACTAGCAGTAAAAATTGCAGAAGGTGAACTACCACTCATAAAATTTTGGGGAGTCACTCCTCCATTTTGTACCCAGGTGTTTTCAATTTTTCTTTGACAAGCAACAGCCTATACGAAATCCAACTTGAAGCGTGTCTCATAATAAAACCCCCTACTCTAGCAAGCGACACCAACGTACAATCAATAGTTTGTTTTTTTTGATCGATTTCATACCAGAAGTCCTCACGAAATCGAACCTAATGAGCGTCTCATAATAAAACCCACTTTTTGGGAAGCTATACAAAATCAACACAGTATGATTATTTTTTTAATTGATTTCACACAGAATCCTCTGCAAAATATGTAGAATTTCATATGATAAAACACTCTTTCTTGGCAAGCAACAGAAAGTTAACGTTTTATGAATATTTGCAATCGATTAGCTAAGCCTTTACAAAATCCAAATTGAAGGGTGCCTTATAATAAAATCAACTTTTTTGTAAGCAACACCAAATTGATGTATCATCAATATTTTTGAATTGATTTCCTACCAGGAGCTCTTTATAAAAAAGACCATTTTTTGCATGCAACACTAGATCAAAAGCTTTGCTACTCAGGGGCAAACATCCTTGCTTCATCAAAATCTAAAAAGTGAACAAAACAGAATTCATTTCTCCATACAATATCATTCCAAAACCACAAACCCCGTTCCAATTCCTTTGGTAGTAGTTCCTGTAAATGGGATTTCAAAGAAAAAATAAATAAATAGCAAGACAAGACGACCTGAGTTGTGCCTCAGAAGTTGGAGAAAATTCGGCATCAATTTTTGCGTACGCGTCACTGTTATTTGTGCATGACAGCACTATTTTTGTGGTCTGATCATTCGTCCGTTTTTGTTGTTACATAAGAAAATAACGTCAAAACTTAACAGTAGAGGTTAGACAAAAGACAAAAGGAAAAGGCGTATTGAGCCTAATTGTTGATTAGCCATTTGCCTTGAAAGAAAAGAAGGAAGAAGGGAAGGCCAGTGACCACGATTGCTAGAAAGGTGTGGCCCTTGCTCAGATTCGATCAAAAGGTCTACTGGTGTTTAGCAGAAATTGTGCCGAGGACGCACTGGGATTTTTTTTTAGTAAATACATTTGGGGCCATAAATAATATATCTTGGCCGGACAACTATTTAAAAATCACGGACGAATGTACACCGTTTTTAAAATTCTTTTGTCTTTATATTGCTTAAGGGTTCTCTTATTATACCAACTGTTTTAATGACACCCTCAGTAGCACGTTTTCTTCGCCGAAAAGAAAAACAATATATACATTCTTGTTATTCTATAAAAATGATATTTTTCATTTATAGATATTCTAAGTTTACCAAAAAATACCGAGAACCCACAAATGCATGTTGATACGTGATATCGTTCTTTCTGTTCCCCCCTCTCTCTCTCTCTCTTTCTCTTTCTCTCTCTCTCTCCCTCTCTCTCTCTCCCTCTCTCTCTCTCTCAATCATGTTTTAAATTCAAAATTCTCAAATTCCGATGTCAATAATTCCAAGGTCTGACAAATTCATGATCATAAAATAAACTCTTGGAGATGGACGATACAATCAATATTTCTTTATTTCTCCCCCGAAGCATTCATAAAATCCAAACGTAGGACCTCTCGTAAATAAAACTGTTTTTTCCAGGAGCCTTTACGAGATCCAACCTCGTTTTAAACAAGCTGAGGAGGTTCCTGAAATTTCTTGTTTTCCTTTCAAATCAGGATTTCGAATGCTGATTATCAAAATAAGCAGAAAGGTTGGCCAGCTATTTTGTAATTTGGGCGTAACACAATCTTATTGACTTTCATTTCTTGCCTGACACCAAGCTAAGCAGAAGTCAGTAAATCCCATGTATGTGCAGACCCCCCTCCGTCATCTCACGGTTTGTTCTAGCGTGGTTTGCGTTAAGTGGATCCCAAAATAATAATATATCTCCAAAGTAGCAAGATTCAACTCCATATTAACTGAAACTAGCCCCAAAGTAGCTAAATTGATCGTGGTTTACTTATAACGCGTTTGGCCTTCTTGGACCCCGACACCCACGCTATAACTAAAATCAACTGTATTTGTTATTGCGTGTTTGCAGGAAGCAGAAGCGAAATGAACGGTGAAAAAATGGAGAAAAGACGAAATGCTCGATATAGTTTTGTTTATGGAGCGAAGACAGTGTTGACAGGACAGCCTTTAGAATATATGAAACCCCTGGGGAAAACCATGTACTGAATTTGACCCACGAACCATAGTACCAACCCTCATTTAATATCTGGATTCAATAAAGATTCGAGAACTGATTTAAACATCAATGTAAACATAAAGTTGGAGACGGTTATTTATGTCTGTTATTTAATGATATGAACCTTAATTCTTATTTTTCAATTTGAATTTCGAGGCCTTAAAATCCTGGAGCCCCCGGGCGACTGCCCCGTGTGCCCATGCGATAAAATGGTCATGGGTGTTGATCATTCTTGTTGCTTTGGTATGAAACGAGAGTGCGTTCGGTGCCGGAAAATAGGGTTGCCAAATCTGAATTCTTTAAAGTAGCCAGCTGAGGAAGTAAAAATAGGGACTTTGTGATGAAAGGAACCCAATATTTTTTTACCGATTGACATGAACGTCCGCTGGGGAAGGGTCGATGGGTGGGGGCAAACCGAACATCCTGCCCCCATCCACCCCCAGCCTACATCAGGCTTTCTCACCGAAGACGGGGAATTCGGAAGAATTATAGAGGCCAGGGATCAAGGGGCCACTGGGAACAGTGACAACACTTGACAAGTCACAGCTTGTGCACTCCTTAATCTTCTACCTAATAAGTTACAGTGGGTGCCCATGCCGATTGACACGTTTTTCAGGCATTTACATTCATACACAGAGTACTCTACATGATTTAAATGGTTTTATCAATCACTGAATTTATTGGATCAAAAAATTGCAACAGGTCTGGTTAATCATTCAATAGAAACTGTCACATAAGCAAATGTCTTTTCGCAGCATGTGGTGGGGGTGATCAATCAAAAAATTGGAAAATGGGTGATAAACGAATAGTTATATCTATTGCCTTTTTAATAAAAGTCTAATTTTCGAAAAAACGTGTGACGGCTGTTGGACACAAACTAAGGAATCAATTTAGCATAAACTTATATTACAAACTGAACCCTTACAAAAGTAACTACTTAGTGGACAGATTTAAAAGAACGCTAACAACACTTTTTCCTCGAGAAACAATAAGGAGTAAATGCTCTAATTTTCAGCCCTCTAGCTCTACTGGCACCATCTTCATCATCATCCTCAATCTCTTATCGTTCGTCGTTGGGCATAAATCTTCCCCAGAATTCGCCACGCTTCCCTATTGTGGACGTCGCGGAGCCAGTATTTTCTGTAATTCTGTCTAATTCGTCTCTCCATCTTGTATTCTGCCGGCCCTAGTTTCGCATGTGATCTCTGGGGATCCATGCTGTGAGTCGTGATGTCCATCACTACTACAATTGAGACTGTGCTGTCTTTCTGGATACAACGACTATTCTTTTCAATTTTTTCGAAATTTAATCTTGGATGAGGTATTGCAACATTATTGTCAATTTTGACAAGTTTTTATCTTTATCCTAACTTAACGTTGCTTCATTGTCGTTGGATTACGGTCAGATTCAAAGTTTTGATATAAAGGAACTGAGAGTTAGGATGAAGGTAGAAACCAGACAGAATTCATCATGATGTACAGTGATTTCGATTTTCTGCACTGAAAATTTCGGACTGATACAAATCTTGTTTTTCATCCAACCTTCATAGCCTCGTGTTCGAACCAAAAGATGGAACGTGCAAGAGGGAAACTGACTTGAATTTCGTTATCAGCGTCGAAAATTAGTCTAAAAAGTTGTATTGCAATCTTGAGGGGAAAAAAAGTTCAATTTTGTTGAACAGTGTAATCATTGGCTAACTTATTATTATTAATATAAGTTATCCCAGTTTATTTCAAAATTAACCTGAAAGGTTGCAAGAAGCTAAAATGAGAATTTAGTAGCCCTGGTATTCAAAAAATAACCAATCAGCTGTTCCGTTGTATTACAACGCTGCAGTGTGGCTATAGACTATCAGACATCCAATAGCACGTGGTCAGACCGAAACCTTCGCTTCAGACCCAGAGGCAGACACTTTACGCCTGCTCTACGCAGAACTGGACAGGTTGTAGAACCGAACTAAGCCATCTAGATTTACTTACGCAAATTTCCTCGTCTACCAAAGTTCTCTCTTTAAGAGTTGGAAGAGCATTGCATATAGCAGTAATAGACGGGTGCCCCACTTAACACTGCTCAACCCTAAAGAAGGGAGCGTTAATAATAATAATAATAATAATAATAATAATAATAATAATAATAATAATAACCAGGACCTAGCAAGGGAGTTAAGGAAAATGTGGAACATGAAAACCAGGGTAGTACCGGTCATAGTGGGCGCACTAGGAACTGTCCCCAAAACGCTGAGGGAGAGACTGGAGGAGATCGGGATTAGGGGGAGGATAGAGACCGTACAGACCACAGCACTGCTGGGAACTGCACGGATACTGAGGAAGGTGCTAGAGATATAAGGACTGCAACGAATTGTAGCTCTGTCATGATATGCGAAAGAGGGAGGAGACATTAGCTGAAGACCTGAGGAGACTTATTGTCACTCAGCCTTCAGCGATAACCACTGGGCAACCGGTGTGAAACTGTAAATCGTAGAATTACTGCGACCTATGAGTACTAGGAGAGGAGGGCTGGAGACTTGAGGAGACTTGCTGTCACTCAAACTCCAGCGGTTACCACCAGGCAACTGGTGTGAGATTCCAAATAATAATAATAATAATAATAATAATAATAATAATATATATATATATATATATATATATATATATATATATATATATATATATATATATATATATATATATATAAAGGGATAGAACCCATCGCTACCTTTGGTGGGTACGGTCGTTCAATGGATTTAGGAGTTGAAGAAAGAAAAGAATGATAACTGAGTGAACATAATTAGTATATTACAGTTTATTTCAAAAAATCAGCCCGAAAGGTTGCAAGAAGAGAATTAAGTAGCCCTGGTTTTTCAAAAGCAACCCAAATCGCTGCTTGTAGTCCAATTCGGTTTTTGTATCTTGAAGTCATCTAAACAATTCTATCGAAGAGTAAATTAGTCAGAATGAATACCACTTATGACATCACATCGATCTCATTTCGCTGGCTCTGCTTTTCGTAAATAGATGAGATACGAGTCCTTGCCTACGATGTGCGAAATAGACTGAGGCAACAAGCACCCTAAGTGGCGTCAATCACTTAAACATTCTTATTCACGGTTCTATTCCCTTACGGTCATCCATGTAACTACTGACAAGGCTCGATGTTGCTTAACTTTGATGATAGTACGAGAACCGGTGTATCGAATGTAATTTGGTGGTAAGTAATAAATAAGTTTACTAGGAAGCACTCAAGGAGCGCATACTTCTGCCAATACCGTTCACTTATTCGATCGAAAGAATTCCTGAATCTGCCCCGAAATTTAATCACTTCTTCATCAGCATATGGCACACCCTTTCACTAAATTCAATCATAATTTATGGACAGACATGAGCAAAAGTATAAATGTATAAAAACAAGAACCATAAGTTCAACGATGCGTCCACCATTTGTGGTGGTTGAAGCAGAAGGAGGAAGAAGGGCAAGTAGCCTTTTTTTTAATCATTTGATTCTCATACTTGTGAAATATTGCAGTGCGGAACTATATTTAGAGTATTATTTACAATAAAAATCGCGAATGGCCTTCTACACATTGTACATTCTATTATTAGATCATAGCATGATGTCACACTTTTTATGACATCACATCTCTTCCTTCCTATCTCTGTTGTTCAACGCAGGGAGGACTGACCGACAGACAGACGGACTAATCAATCGAAGAGTCTCGTTGAGATGTGTAGAGACTTCTAAAAAATGGGAAAATATCTCTCGATTTGACTTGAATTCGTGTATCAACCTCAAAATCACATTTTCCTTCAACCATATTTGATAAAAATTGACCTTTGGAGATATCGTGTGTTCAGATAGGTAGACAAACAGGAGAATATATAGACAGAAGGATGGAAGGAAAGACACAGGATAATTATAACTCACCAACTGCGTTGACAGAGGCATCCTTGGAAAAAAAATCATAAAAATTGAGAACTTTTGGAGATATCATGTGGACAGACTGATAGACAGATATAAAACATATACAAGCCGATAGAAAGAAAGAGATGTAATAAAAGACATGGGATAATTATACCCCACCAACTTTGTTGATAAAGACAAACTCGATCGACGGAATTTCATAGAAATTCATTGAGAACTTTTGGAGATATCGTGTGGAAAGGCAGATCGACGAACAGAAAGATATTCAGACTGAGAGAAAGAGAAGGACGAAATGAAAGACACGAGATAATTATACCCCATCAACTTTGTTGACAGAGGCAAACTGCGTAAAATTCCATAAAAATTAATTGAGAACTTCTGGAGATATCGTGTGGACAGATCGACAGAAAGATATACAGACAGATAGAAAGACGTGGAATAATTATACCCTACCAACTTCACTGATAGAGGCTAAGTCTCTTTACAAAATTTCATAAAAATTCATTGAGAACTTCCGGAGATATCGTGTGGACAGACCGACAGAAAGATATACAGGCAGATAGAAAGATGTAAGATAATTATACCAAACCAACTTCGTTGATAGAGGCAAACTCTTTCCACAAAATTTCATAAAAATTCATTAAGAACTTCCGGAGATATCGTGTGGACAGACCGACAGAAAGATATACAGGCTGATAGAAAGACGTGGGATAATCATATCAAACCAACTTCACTGATAGAGGCTAAGTCTCTCCACAAATTTTATTAAAATTCATCAAGAACTTCCGGAGATATCGTGCGGACAGACCGACAGAAAGACATACGGACAGATAGAAAGACGTGGAATAATTATACCCTACCAACTTCACTGATGGAGGCTAAGTCTCTCCACAAAATTTCATAAAAATTCATTAAGAACTTCCATAGATATCGTGTGGACAGACCGACAGAAAGATATACAGGCAGATAGAAAGATGTGGGATAATTATACCTCACCAATTTTGTTGATAGAGGCAAACTCTTTCCACAAAATTTCATCAAGAACTTCCGTAGATATCGTATGGACAGACCGACAGAAAGATATACAGGCAGATAGAAAGATGTTGGATAATTATACCTCACCAATTTTGTTGATAGAGGTACATAACCTGGAATAGTCTGCACATGTTGCCAAGACGGGAATGGTTAAATTAGTTCAAGCACTGAACTCGAACTACAAGATTTGGATAAAGATGTTTGCTGGATCTTTTCTCGGAGGAGGTTGTTGCTATATTTTCCGTAATTAAACGTTTATTCAGTGCATTTCTGGGAAGGAGATGCCTTCGCCGTGAGCCACTAACCGACTTATTGAACGTAGAGAATAATATATCTCTCTTTTTCTCTCCCTCTCTCACCCTGCTCTCTCTGCCTGTGTCTGTGTCTCTTTCTCACACACTCATAAACATGCACACCAGTACACACATACACATACACATGCAATACGAACTCACGCACGGCATGAACTCACTCACGCTCTCACACAAACACATATACACACACAATGAACTCACTCACACACCAATCACAAACACCCGTCCACACACACACACACACAAGATGCACACCACGAATTTACTCATACGCAAGTACATAACATGGGCTCACACACAAATAAACAATATGAACTCACTCACACGTACACACACAATGAGCTCCCTTACATACGCACACACTAAAGTGTACACACATACACACGCACTAACACAAAGCACGCAAATACACATACGCATGCACACAAAATGTACACCACGAATTCACTCACACACAAGTACATAACATGAACTCACACACAAATAGACAATATTAACTCACTCACACATACACTCATAATAAGCTCCCTTACATATGCACACATCAAACTGTATACATATATACACACACATACACACGCACTAACACAAAGCTCACGCACACACACGCATACACACGCACATGCATACACATGCATACAGTGTAATTTAATAGATTCGGACAAGTGTGTACGATGTAGTTATTTGCCAAACAAAGCTTAGCCCAAGGTGGTGCCGGTGGCCAAGACGTTAGCATCACGGAAAACGGACTCGACGAACCGAATTAAAACTCATCCACGTACACTTCGCACTTATGCCCTCAGGAAAGGTATAAATCAATCTCTTCTATCCCCAGCTATGAGTAAATAATGGCTAAGTGAGGGACACCGCTTCGGGTGCTTAATGCCTCAACGTCAATTTCAATACATCGTAAACCTCAAATTACTTCGAAGTTTAATCGAGCCTGGATTTTTTTCTATTATAACTTATTGTTCCGAGCGGATCGTTTTCATGCGAAAATTCAAATCGTCAACTACGATAGCTGCTGCTTATCTTAAGCTAAAATCTAGTTTTCAATCGTAGTTGTGAGTTCATTTCGAGTTCCTTCATCGCAGTATCGACCGTAAATGTAAGCTATCTCTTGCAATTTGAAAGAAAAAAATTGCGAATTCGTTCCAGTAGCAGAATCCATAGTTTCAAATGGTGTTGTCGGCAAAAATTTCTTCCCTGAGCAGAAGAGTCTAGTGTTACAGACAACAAACCAAAGAAATCACACCGTTCATTATTAGGATAGTTTGAGCTTACCCCTGGTTCTAGGATTAACTCACTACACCAGCACTGGTTGTGAAAACTAGCTAACTTTCACGCTGGGGCATGCTCTCACAACCATACATCATGCACTGTCACATATATCACGATTTGTGAATCCATAATATCATTTGAAACACAATTTGAAATGATCTCTCGTTGTTACGCGATGAATGAGTCAATCGGCCTAGACAACGTAAATAGAATAAACAATTTTTCAAAAACGGAACTGCTGCTTCTCATTTTATTCATTCACTGTCCACATCTGCACTTGTCGTTTCTAACGCAAACAATTATATTATTAAGAAATGGATTTATAATCGTACAGAATATTTATGAATGCGTTATATTACTTGAAACTGTTTGAAATGATCTTCCATAGTTACACAGAGAATGAGTCACTCGGCCTTGACAGCATTGATAAAATAAACAATTGAAGAACATGGGACAAATAATTCGGGCCTTCACCGTTCTGTCGGGCTGTTTAGTTCAATGGTTATGAGCGACGCTTCATTGAAGCAGTTGCCTAATCAGTCACTGGGTCGATTCCTGCAGCAGGCCAATTTTTCTTTAATTGTTTATTCTATTTATGCTGTCTAGGTCGAGTGACACATTCTCAGTCTCAAATAATATGACGCGTTCATAAATCTGTATATATATATATGTTCGCTGTTTTTCGGGTTAGTTTTATCTATGGTGATGGTGCTCAATAATCTAACATTTAAAATAGCACGTAAATAAATGGATAGTTATTTATAATTTTGTTATTACGAACCAGTTTTGTGCCATAGGCGGTGATCATCCGATAACTATCTATGCTTACTTCGTCTTTTTATATGCAACTGAGGAGTTGTTTTGTTTTGTTTCTTGCTATATAGACACGCAGACCCATACACGCATACATTGATTAGATAGTTTATAAAAATGAACAATTTATTTCATTAACATGTTTGGCCAACCACTTGATTTTCTTTCCATATTGTCTTTTCAATATTACACACACACACACACACACACGCAGATATATATATATATATATATATATATATATATATATATATATATATATATGTATGCGTTATTATCTAAAACTCTATTTGCACTGACCTCCCGTCATTACACCGTGAATGTATCAGGAATAGAACTTGCGTCCCGTTTTTACAAGACAAATTTTGAACTTTAAGTAGTTATTTGGGCATTTGACCTATCAGCTTGCTATTTATCTCAATGGTACGAGCAGCATCACGTGAACACAGCTTCCTATCGGGCAATGGTTTGATTCCTACAGTCCATTTCTTCAATTGTTTATTCTTTTTCCGCTGTCTAGGCCAACTGACACATTCACTGTATTTCAAATGAAAAATAATGCATTTATTATTATTCTGACGAATTATATATCCATTTCTTAATAGTATGTATATATATATATATATATATATATATATATATATATATATATATATAATTATGTGCTATTGTGAGTCCACTGCTGGACAAAGAACGTGATTGCACTCACGTCTGCTATGTTTTATCTTTCCATCTCATCACTCTATCTTCTGTCTGAACTTTTCATACTGTGTTCACTGTCCTATGGGGAACACTCTTGAAACCCTTTTCTCCCTCTGGTGTCCTTCCCTCTTGCTAAGTGTCCAACCAATTTCCATTTTCGTCGCTAAATCATTTGTAAAATATCCTTGAACCTGGTCCACTTCCGAATCCATGTTGTTGTTCTTTTTCCTCCATCAAAAGTAACTGAAGCAGACGTAGGCCACAGTTTCGCATTAAAAAGCAGAAATTAGGTATAAGGATAGATCATTTAGCAGCGAAGGTCAGGGGCTACGTGAAGTTGACTTCAGTAGTTACTTGGGCACACCAGAAGTCATTAATCTATAGCAAATCGACGCAACTGTGAGGCACAGTTTTGCACATATGAAGCTGAAATTTTGCATGAGGGCACAACTTTCCATGACTAAGGTGATAAGGTTAGCCTCTGAGATCATTCAAGTTCATCAGAGGTTCATTTTAGTCATTTTTTATTTTTATGAAGAGAAATATAAGGGAGACAACTGATTCTCCCAAATTTCACCAAAAAGTTAGTAAGAATTGAGAAAACCTTCTTTGAGACATTTGTGTTTAAAAAAGGATTTCGACTGAAAGATACATATGGTGCCCAATAATGTTTTAATGAATTTCAACACTTCCATAATTTAAAATAAATATTCATTCTCAGGCCCGCACACACTCCCAGTCGGACTCATGTGCAAATATTCGTTTAAGTCAAATATTTGAAAAATTTAGTGAGAAAACTCTTTTCCGAGCAATTTTTTTGTGCTTTCAATCCATCAAAACTTTGCTATATTCAACCTGGGAGTGAGCGAGTGAAATTCTTTTGAAAATATAATTTGTTTCCCTGTGTTCTTACGTGCGAATTTATTTTCCGCAGACGACGCCTGCTAGAATATACATACAAAAATACATACATATATATATATATATATATATATGTATATTATTATTAAGAAATGGATATATAATTCGATAGAAATAATTATAAATGCGTTATATTATTTTAAAATCTAAATGAAATGACCTCCTGTAAATACACGGTGTCTGGGATAAATGATACATTCACCATGTACAACAGAGGTCATTCCAAATAGATTTTCAAAATGATATAACGCATTTATAATTATATATTTAAGTATTTTTTCCATATAAATTTATCATTAGATTAGCTACAATTTGATAAATTGTTTCAATGTCTTCACATCTTTTCAAGCGAATGAACACCAACAAATCCAGCGTCTTTTTTTTTTTAAGAATTATTATTTTGCAGGCGTCAAAATCACGTCTCGTTCTATTCCTAAAAAACATTTCTCTAACTTGATACTTCGTAAATTTTGTAGTTTTTATTATTATGTTTATTCAAGTTATGTTATTAAGTAAAAAATGATGAAAGTAGAAAGTTTCAAAACTAATGTAATTCTATACTGATCTCTGTACTGATAAACACGTTATATATATATATATATATATATATATATATATATATATATATATATATATATATATATATATATATATATATATGTGTGTGTGTGTGTATATATATATATATATATATATATGTATATATATATATGCATATATATATATATATATATATACATATATATATATATACGTGTGTGTGTGTATTTGTGTGTGTGTTTGTGTGTTGTATGTTTTACGTACTTCAAAATCGACGGAATTTCATGTCAGTAAAACAAATAACAGGTCTGGTCAGAAACTCAATAGAAACCGTCACATGACCAATGTCTTTTGGCAGCATATCGTGTTGAGGGTGATCATTCAATATAAGAGGAATAAAGGGTGACCAAGAAATAAGTTGATCCTCTCGCCTTTTGTTGAGTTATTAAAAAGTTGAAATTTTCAAAAAACAAGCGGGCACAATCTAGTGATCTATGTAGCACAAACGTACATTGCAAATAGAACACTGCATTAAAAACCTATTTAGAGATGTATTTCTAAAAAAAAAAAAATTTCTTGACAGAATAGAGAGGAAATATTGAAAATTTCAGCCCTTTAACTCTATCGATGCGGCCTGTACACGTTAAGCTTACATACCGGCATACATCAGCACATAGCCAACTTGAAAACTGAAGAAACCTATTTTGACAGTATTGGGTGGTAGTTTTTATAGACAGTTTCTAATAATGAAATAAGATTGAACACCGATCACTTATGTACAAAAGTCAGAAATATTTGGTCAAAATTCTGTCAATTTCTTGAACTATCTGACGGTCAAATCGGGTTGGGCAGTCCAGTCCTCAATGGACAATAAAAGACTGGTGATGATGATGAACCAGGGGTAGGGGTCGCACCCACCTCGAAAAGATAGTTACAAAAGTAAGAAGAGACTATGGTCGACCAGCCATCCATATGAAAACCATCTTCTTTGGTAATCTTTGGTTTGATGCGCATAAATCTATGGAAATGTTTAGCTGCATACCAAGGCTCAAAGTGTCATACAAAGGCCCCCAAAAGCATAATTCAGATATGATGATGTGTCCACGTGCCACTTGAATGAGAACCGCGGATAGAGGGGTAAAGACCAATGGCCTGGAAACTGCAGATAAGGCGGTCTGCTAAAAGGGAAACTATAAATTGATTATATAAAAAAAAAGACAATTTTAACTCATAATCCAGTGGTTCTTTGATGGCAAAAACATACCACTGAAAGGGGAACTGCTGATGATTTTTTCTATTACGAGAATTGATTAGTAAAAAACAATAACTAACGTCAAATAATATTTGATCGAGGACACAGAACTCGAGAAAGTAGACCACTACATCTACCTAGGGCAACGAATCTCCATGAGACCCTCAAAAGAAGAAGAAATCAAGCGAAGAATCACACTAGGATGGCAAGCCTTTGGCAGAGCTAGCTCAACCTTCAAAAATAATAATATCCCATTAATCCTAAAGAGAAGGGTGTATAACCAATGCATCCTCCCAATAGTCACTTATGGAGCTGAAACATGGAACTTAACCAAGAAACAGACCCGTAAGCTGAGAACCATGCAACGTGCACATGAAAGAATAATGCTGGGCCTCACATGGAGAGACCACAAAACAGCACAACACATCCGGGAAAAGACAAGAGTTAGAGACATCATAGAATCCATAAAAAATCTCAAATGGCGGTGGGCTGGCCATGTTGCAAGAATGGCAGACAATCGATGGACATCACGACTCACAACATGGATTCCCCAAGACCATATGCGCAACTGAGGCCGGCAAAATATTAGATGGAGAGACGAGCTGGACAAGTTCAGGAAGTACTGGCTCCGTGACGCCCATGATAGAGAAGTGTGGCAAATCCTGGGGAAGGTCTATGTCCAACGATGGACGCTAAAAGACTGATGATGAGGAACGTCAAATAGGATGCGTTTTTAAAGTTGAGGGACTCATTTAAGAGTATAATTAAGCAACGTATTCGTCAGAAATGAATGCAGTTATGAAATTAAGAGCCGTCTTTTGTTCTTTATTTAACATCAGTCCGACATGTTGGATGTACCGTTTTCGTCGTACCATGACAAACTCATCGTGCGAAACCTGATTAAGAACGAAAGACGGGCTTTTAATCTCATCAATGCCTTAATTTCTGATGAGTATGTTATTTAGATATCCGCATCATCATTAGTCTTTCAACGTCCGTCGGTGGACATAGACCTTCCCAAGCATTCGCCACACTTCTTTATCATGGGTGTCGCTGAGCCAGTACTTTCTGAATTTGTCTAGCTCGTCTCTCCATCTAATATTCTGCCAGCCTCGGTTTCGCATGTGATTTCGGGGGATCCATGTGTGCGAACACCCATTCCTAACTTACAAGAACATGGGATAGGTGTTAAGAGCCGATGGAGCTCTAAGGCCACTGACCCACATCAGCAGTGGACAATCCACCAGACCCCTTATCAACACATCATGGACCGGCGTGGCAGGGCATGGCCTATTTTCCCCCATGGTTAGCACACTGAAAATTATTTAGATACACTCTTCAATAAGAAATTAACCTTTTAGAGCCTTTGTATACTGGTTAAACATCTCCAAACATTTATGAACGTGAAACCATAGATTATCACTTTTTGCAACGTGTGGGATACTATTTGCATCCACTGAGTGTGAGCGCGCGCATGTGCGTACGAGTGTATCCGTGTGTGCGCATGCGTGCACGTGTGTGTTTGTGCGCATGTGTGTGTCTGTAACGAAATCTTAATAATCCGACTTCTCATAGAAACGCCATAGACCCTAACATCCGGAGATCAAGAGTTCTCAGGTGTTTATAAAGTAGTTTCAACCCTTCCACGCCACAAAACAAATACAAACATTTATTAATAAATATGTGGATACAGATGTGATAATTATTACGTGTTCTGTGCTGACACGCATATATACACAGAGACACACACACACAGTGGAACCCTCAGCCACAAATACACACGCACACATAGAGGTATCCCGAATCACAAACACACATACACACTAAGGGACCCCCTACCACACATACACATGCACACATAGAGATATCACAAATCACACACACACACACACACTATGGAACCCTCAACCACAAATACATACGCACAAATAGAGGTATCACAAATCACACATACACACTATCGAACCCTGAACCACACATACACATGCACTCATAATGGTATCATGAATCACACACACAATGGAACCCTCAAACACACATACACACGCCTACATAGAGGTATCCTGAATCACATACACCAACACACACACTGAGGGACCCTCAACCACACATGCACATGCACACATACAGATATCACAAATTACACGCACACACAATGGGACCCTCAACCACAAATATACACGCATAAATATGGGTATCCTGAACCACACACACACAATGGAAACATCAACTACACGTAAACACACACACATAAAGGTATCCCGAATCACAAACACAGTGGAACCCTCAACCACACACACACACACACACACATAGAATAACCCAATCCATACAGGTAGACAGACAGAGGAAACCCCCAACTAAACATCGTTATACCCATATACACACAGAGGAACCACCATTCACATACATACTTTGGCATACAGATACACAGAAAGGAGGCCCTAATCATACACACATATAAAGGAAACTCTAACCGCACACACACACACACACACACACACAAAGAGGAAACTTAATCCAACCACACACACGCACACAGGAGAACCCCCATCTATACACACGCACACAGAGAAATCCCCATCCACACACACACAGAGGAACCTCCATCCATACACACATTAATATACACATAGGGAGGAACCTCATCCATACACACACACATTCAAAGAGAACCCCTATTACACGCATACACAGTGGAACCCCTTTCCACGCACACGCACACACCCATCCACACACATGCATACGCATCCACACATACAGACACACATACACACACGTGTACACGGCCAAGCAGTTACCGTAAAAGATCAATCATAAATAAAGTAGTTGGAACACTAATAGCTACAAGCATGATTAGGAAAGGAAAACAACAGACAGGATGATGCCGTTGGCGTGGGGAGGTAGAGGTCGAAGGGGAAAGGGGAGAGAGGGGAGAAAAAAGGGGGAAAATGATGAGGGTGCAGAAGGGGGGAGGGAGGAAGGAGGGGAAAAAAAGGACCAGTAGGAGAGACAGAAGGAGGGAGAGAGAAAGAGGGAGAGAAAGGTGAACCAGTGAACCGGGGACAGAATAGGAGGGAGAAAAATTAACAGGAAGGTGAAAAGGATATAATAATAATAATAATAATAATAATAATAATAATAATAATAATAATAATAATAATATCATCATCATCAACAACAACAACAACTACTTAACACAGAGTGCAATATAAACTGGGACCTAAAACGTACTCTTTGACATCGCTACTCAAAGTTAATATTATTTCCAGCGATTTGCCATCGAATAACTGCTTATGCCAGAAGTTCCGGGAGAGAAATGTACCTAATTCTTCAAATGGTATGGAAATAAAAATGTAAAACATGTAATTTGAGACGCATCACAACAACAACAACAACAACAAACGTAAGCAACAAAATCATCATCAATAACAACAAGTACAAAAATAATGATGATGATGATAATAATAATCGTGACACGGTATGATTTGCTGAGATTTTCCACATCAGCAGTGATAGATGGCTTTCACTGGAGATCAAGTGACAGCAACTATTTTTTTTTATCCATATTCCAGGACTCTCCACAGTATTGTAGCCGACTTCCATAGTGCTTTTATCTGGATATTCTCAGATCTTTCCAGGATTCATAGTTCTTCCAGCCCCTTTGGTTTGCTTCTTCTTCTTCTTCTTCTTCTTCTTCTTCTTCTTCTTCTTCTTCTTCTTCTTCTTCTTCTTCTTCTTCTTCTTCTTCTTCTTCTTCTTCTTCTCATCATTATTATTATGATAATAATGATGATAAAATGATAACGATTTATTATTATTATTAGTAGTAGTAGTTGTAGTAGTAGTAGTAGTAGTAGTAGTAGAAGTAGTAGTAGTAGTAGTAGCAGCAGAAATTATGTGATTTACCAAAATTTGGTACAGGACGAATGAGAGGGAAATAAGGGTAGTAAGATTTTGTAGCGCCAATTTTCAAAATTGGGTAACTTACCCATATGGCCCAAATTTAATATTGATGGGGTCCAGTGCGTAACATTTCTTATGGACCCTTCTATTATTGTATCCAATTTTATTTCGAAACAAATGAAAAAAAAAAAATGAAAAGTTTTTAAAATCTATGACGTTTGATTCAACGCAATGTCCTTTATGGATCAATAAACAATCTCTATGTAACGTACTGAATCTTCAACCAAGTTTATTCAAGACATCTCACTTCTTCGATCACAGAAAAAATGAAATGATGAAATATTTTAAAAACGTATTTTGGATCGATGGTGATGGGTCGGGGTCTCTAAAATTTTGGATTTTGCACTGTTTGCACTGCCTCAAATACGGCCCCGTCCAGCTGCCTTGAAATTCAGCATTCGAAATCCAGGCTCGTACCTGCGCTCGAATAACGACATATGACATTGGTGGAGAATACCTAAATTAACTACGAAGCAGGCCGTATGACCTGCCCGTATAAAGACTGGCTATGGGAAATTAGATATCTAAGATATTCTGATACCGATTACCCAGCGATTGGGTAGGTAGGTTGTGAGTTCAATCCTTGGCCGAGTCACATCAGTCACTCTTAAAATAACACTCAAAGCCTCTTTGCTAAAAATACCATCAAGAATAGTTTTGAAGAAATGGGCCTCGTCAGGCTATCTCGCCCAATATACACCTGTAACAAGGGACTGAAAACAGTGTACTGAGTTACGGGTCCATGGATCTATCTATGGTCTTTGATTATATAAGGACTTCCCATGAACTTATAAAGTATTTACGAGTAGAACAAAGGGTTACTGGTGGGCCAGTTGGCATGAGCCTACGATTTTGAAGGGGCCTACACTATCCCGTAATAGAAGAAAATATCTATAGAGGTAAAGGATATTGATTCTGTAAAGATAGTTAGGGGAAGGGGTAGCACAAAGTTTTAATATTTCGAAGATTCATAAAAGATTAACAAATGAGATAAAGATAAACCCGCCATCACAGTCAATAATTGAACGACCATAGCATCTAAATTTGAAATCATGTCAAAATTCCATCAAAGAATAAATATGATCGGAATAAATTCTCTTTATGATATCATTGGCGTTCTCCATTGGAAAACATCTAAAATTGAGTTTTAAAAAACGTTTAGAAATATCTAGATTTTCGAGTATCAAGGTGTTATCAATAAATCCGCCAGGAAAAGCTTCTTAGAAAAAAATGTTTAGAAGGAGTACAGTGGAGAACTGATGCCAATTTCCAAATCTATAGACAAAACGGTATGATCAGGAGCACTAGAACTAATAAAAAAGCAGCCAATCAAACTGACACATACACACAAAAATATGCACAAAAGGACAAAACTCTTTGACGTCTTTGATGGCTACGGTTGTTCAATAAATAAATGCTGATAACTGAAACCAACTTGTGTTCCAAATTTTCTCAGGCACGCGCTGCTCCACAGAGGACTCATAAATGTGCTACTTGTTATGAGCGTTGTCTTCCCTAAATTAGGTGCAGATTGCTCTTGTTGTTCTTGTTACGTTGGAAAGAAGCCAACCCCAACCTCTGACAATAATGAGCAGCTTAAAATGGGGCATGCATTTCCCATCTGGCCTGGGTCTACTACCAGCTATACATGGGCGCGGTTAGGGGAGAGTATTTACTCAACTATACCCCTCAAGTGAGACCATTCTATCAAAAACATTCGTAAGCCGAAATGGCGAAAAGCGGAGAAGTAATTACCATTATTCAATGTGGGGAGATTTTTAGTGATCCCGTCACGAAAATGTTGATCATTGTATGTTAGGCTGAGTCATTCGAGTGCAGGATGATGGGAGGTACAGGAGATCAGGGTGTGGGGAAAGAGGAAGAAAGGGTTTGTGCTACTTCTACAACAATTCGCCGCAAAACAGACGCTGAACACCTTTTTTTTCTTTTTTTTTTTTCGTAAAAGCGAAAAAATAGCGTAAAGCATACTTTCAAAAAGCGGGAACTGCCTGAATCTGATGATATGATATTGAGCAGGGGAAAGTTGATCCATGCCTTTGCCAAATTTTACCAAATGGACAAAGCAGCCTTAATTGGAAATCGAGATGAGCTGTTTCAGAATATTGGCGCAACACAATCTTATTTTTCCTCAACACGGCTCTGGTAAACAGCATCAATCCTGTCACCAGCATTCCAAAATATGAATTATATACATATTGTCTCGGCTCCGTTGGGATATGTGCAATGGTGACAATGGTATCAGCGAATCGAGATCGAATTCGGGCCGAGACTGATTTCTCTTCCTCCGTAAAGGCATGAATTTACTTCTCCCGGTGCTATATATCGTGACAAAATGTCTTGTCATTATGGCTGACAAAGAATAGAGAGAGTAAATAAACACACGATCAACCACTATCCCATAATTACCCCACCAGCCAAAATATTCGTAGGAAAAAAAAAAAAAAAAAGTGCCATCCTTGTTAACATTCATGAATGAAACCAATTTTTAAAAACTCGACTATTACTATATGTATCGTAGGGCTACAAAGCTCTACGTGTTATAAGAATTGTTCATTTTGTGATGAAAGCGCCGAATTTGGCAGATGTGTTGATGGATATACGTTAGGAAGCAAACTGGATATTGTGTCCTCACTAACTCGCTCCCTGATTAGTTTTCCTATCCCATAGGGACCACACGCAATAAAGGACATGATCAACATCCTAGTAACCTTGAAAACGTAATCAAGTGCTAACTTACAAATTGATTAATTATTTTATCTTATAATCTTTATTATATAGTGCCCTGAATCAATGAAACAGTTGTTGTAGCGTTAGTCCGATGGACAAAGGTCGTTTTTGGTTGAACCTTGCAAAAGGATATTAATATGGGTAATTTTCAGTACATGCCTTCTGATTACAAAAACATGATCAGTAAATCTCTTAATTAATACTAAAAATCCAGATATATTCCAACCTGTCACTCATTTACTAATGTCCATTAATATAATTCATGTAATTTTCTTCAGCGTTTTTTTTTTAATGTTTTACGCATACTTTGATATTATGGTACTAATTGTAAATTTTCCCTTGTTGGGATCATCAGTTGTTTACCAGTTATATGCATCTATCTATCTACTATCTATCCATCCCTGTCTCTCAGTCTCTGTCTCTGTCTGTCTGTCTGTCTGTCTGTCTGTCTGTCTCTCTCTCTCTCTCTCTATATATATATATGTGTGTGTGTGTGTGTGTGTGTGTGTGTGTGTGTGTAATGCATGATGCAAGGTTTTGGAAGAATACACACTCACACACATACATATATATATTGAATTGTATGAATGACAAAAACAAGAAATATGGTTACATAGATTAACAAATACTTTGACTGTAAAATTGTAACAATGTCTATTTCCCAATATCAACATTTACATCAGATAACAAACGTATGGAAAGCCTCAAGTATCAGGAAAAATGTCTGAATCTCGTAGTTGAATCTTACAATGTAAGAAGAAAGCCATGTTTTCAGGAGTCCTTCAAAAGAGTGAGAGGAAATTCTCTTTTTCTCGATCAAGCAAAAAAGGGACTTGTTAAGAACTAATTTTCCCAAGTCCATGAAAACAATAACCGTGATGCAGAAAACGAGCATTTATGGTTTGATGAATGGTGCTCAAAGGGGGGAGAGAGCTGCCCTCAATTTTATCGATCAAACAGATCAGCTGAACCATGCTTACATCAAGAAGGATTGTAGGGTAGCAGGTCTTACAGACAACTCTAGTGCACTCCAGCAATGGATGGTAGTTGGTCCTGACGTTGGGGCGCTGGTTGAGGACTCTGAAGATGAACGCCAGCTCATATGAAGATGGGTGGAGTTTCTCCATCATGACCGGACAGCAAATGTGTAGGAAGCATTTAGGGAAGATGTCTGCTCTCTCGTCAATGTTGGAAGAACTAAGCAACTCTTTCGAAGAGGAGAGCAAAGAGGACAGCAAAGAGATTGTAGATTCATCAATAGTCGAATGCCGGGAAGTTCCAAGCATTCACAAAGGAATATCTTTGGAGAGAACAGAGCCAATTGGTGACCCAATCTACTGCAACCGGTTGAAAGTGTTTCTTGGGTCAACGACAAAGACAGCTAGTAAAAAAAAGGCAACTGCTGACCTCGATGGAATGAGATATCGAGCTATTTCTCACGACTCTACATTGGCTGAGATTGAAACCTGGAAGACGTTTTTCAGCATGAGAACCAAGCATGGCCACGATCTTTCTGCAATGTAGGTTAATTACGACTTAGGACCAAGAGTGACTCTCTGACATACCTGGAAGACCTGTCTCCAACTCAGACTAAAATCCTGGGTTTTACCTGTGTAGTTTTTGACGAAGCTGCCATCATTCAGATGATGGAGCTAGCAGGGGTCAATTCATTTGACGAATATGCATAGCAGGTATTCATTCAATGCATATATTCTCAGTTGTGCAGTGTGTCAAGTGTAGAGCTCGTTTGGGATACTTGCAAGGATGATTCCCCAAAAAGCACGTGTGGTTGGGAAGGCTGCATTACCAGGGAACTAGCAGAGCCTTATGTGCGTTGACAGCAACAAGACATTCCAATTCAGTGTCCAAATGTGCCGTTCAGGCGTTCAACGAGTAAGACAAAAAAAGTCGTCCTCGTTGACGGGTGCTCACCACACAGCTAGCTGCTGGATTTCCACGCCTTGTCCCCAGACACCCATGAAAAGGCTGATAGTCGTATGTTACTGCACGTAATTCACGCTACACGGCATGACCACCATCAGGTAATCATTCGCTCTGTTGACTAACTGGATAAGAAATGTGGCTAGCACTTGGAACTGGCCAGAGCTTTAACATCATCATCATCATTATCATCAGTCTTTCAACGTCCTTCGTTGGACATAGACTTTCCCCAGGATTCGCCACACTTCTCTATCATGGGCGTCGTCGAACTAGTACTTTCTGAATTTGTCCAGCTCGTCTCTCCATCTCATACTCTGCCGGCCTCAGTTGCGCATGTGATCTTGGGGGATCCATGTCGTGAGTCGTGATGTCCATCGGTTGTCCGCCATTCTTGAAACATGGCCAACCCACTGCCATTTAAGATTTTTAATGGATTCTATGATGTCCCTGACTCTTGTCTTTTCTCAGATGTACTGTGCTATCTTGTGGTCTCTCCAAGTGAGGTCCAGCATAATTCTTTCATGTGCACGTTGCATGGTTCTCAATTTGCGGATCTGTCTCTTAGTTAGGTTCCATGTTTCAGCTCCATAAGTGACTATTGGGAGGATGCATTGGTTACACACCCCTCTTTTTAGGATTAATGGGATCTTCTTATTTTTCGCAAAAAAAACCCAAAAAAAACTGCGAGTCTTGGCCCAAAGATGTCATGCTCGCTTCCAGTACTCCATTCTTTTACAGGTTGTGACATTGTACCAAGCTTCGCTGGATATGAAAAGAAGTCAGAATGGACAACGTTGAATAGACTGCCAGAATTGGCAAATATTAGACCAAAGGAGATTTCAAATGATACAATGAACATTGTCGAGGTTTTTCGCATTCCTTTTGGACTGAACCTGCACTAAGGTGGACCAAGTAAGAATGTAGACTGAGCTCAACATTGTTTAGAACGACTTCAAAAGAATCATTGGTTCCAGGATACCAAATTTCTGTGCTGGAATTCCGGTTATAACTGGTCTATTTATCTTTAATCGGATGGAGTATTGTAAACCAATGCTCCTCAAACTAAGGATTGTGAGACGTCTCTGGGGTTTGCGTAAAGAGTATTGGGATTTGCAGAAATATTAATAATAACAATAATTTTTTTTTCATCTCTATACCAATATTTATCCCTAATTGTACTAATTGTGAAATGACGCAAAGCTATTTGATATTTTTTTAATACAAATTTCGTTTCTGTTACATTTTCGGTAATTTTCTTTCCAATAGTATTTTTCTATAATCAACAATAAACACCGTAAATATTTTTTGGCGGGGAATATTTCTATGTTCTCTTCTTTAATAACATCGAGCGTGGGACTCCGAAAACATTTATCTAATCGATCAGGAAATAAAAAAAAAGGTTGAAAAGCCTTGATGTGAATTTTAGATATTAATTTTTGACTACTATTTACTTTCACCTTAATTTTTTTTAGTGGATTTTCAGCTTATGATTTTGGTTAGTATTAAAAGCCAAAAACGTATTAAAAAAAAATTTCCCGGAGAATTTTTTGAACTTTCAATTAATAACACTTCTGTTGCCTTTGGATAAGTGCCAGTAGTTAAGAAAAATGTTCTTAGCACGGGAGTTGCTATCTACGATTTAACTATAAAGCGTAACTGGAAACTTCTTTGCCGTCTATTGCACGACAGCTCAAAATAATTCGTCAAAAACACAGAATTTTATATGAACATAATTAAAAAATGAAATAATCCCCGAAATAACTCATTTTACATCGGAAGTAACCAATATACCTCAAAGTTGTACTTTCGTACAACTGACGTAAAGTAAGGGCCCGTGTTAGCATTATAGTTACAGTGTGAATAGACGCTCCCATATAAACAAAGAATGTGCCTTCTTCCAAAACGTAACGGAGACCTTATCGATTGGAAAATGCAATTTTTTTCTGAAAACCGAAAACAAGCGAACAAAAGAACAAAAAAATGAACAAACAAGTCTTATACATTTTTTTAGCTTTTTATGGTTGAACAAATGTTGAACGCTCTTGAATACAACTTTACCTAAGATCGTGAATCTGAATATTCAGTAAACGACGCAGTTCGGGAGTAAAGAATAAGCACTTAATGAGAATAATCTTTTTTCCCCCATATGTGGTGTTTTGTATGAAGAAATATATTAAAGAACATACTTTTCACAGTACAGGAGAGTGTGCGAACCTTTTAATAGATGTGCGGCCCCCATTCTTGAATCGATCGCTCACTATACCACTTACTACACTCAAGACACTCAAATATTTTCTGGCTTGCGCCACCCCACCTATCTGGTTGCGTTGTGTAAGAACACATTTATTAAAGAACATGTTTTATTTCTGTATCGTCAGTTGTTTACTGGGCAACGCCGGGGTTTATCGCTAGTACATAAATAGATTAAAAAAATCTATCAATATATATATATATATATATATATATATATATATATATATAGAGAGAGAGAGAGAGAGAGAGAGAGAGAGACAGAGAGAGAAACAAATATTAATAAATATGTATATATATAGATAAATATTGGAATCTATTTCTATATATCTAATATTCGTATGTGTGTGTGTGTGTGTGTGTGTACATATTTTCACCTTGCTTTTTCCGTCTCATTTTCCTTCTGCTCTTTTTATTGTCATTCTTCTTTTTTCCTTCTTCTTCCTCTTCTTCTTCTTCTTCTTCTTCTTCTTCTTCTTCTTCTTCTTCTTCTTCTTCTTCTTCTTCTTCTTCTTCTTCTTCTTCTCCATCAACTCATGCCTCTTGTTCTTCCGTTACCGTGATTATCGTTCGCAGTTTGCACTGGATAACCTCACTTTCCATACACACACCCACTTTTTTTCTCGGCCATTAGCACATGTCCAGATGTTATTACTGCTGTACGGAGTTAAGAGGTTGAAAACAAACTGAGATGAGAATTTACCCTGCCAGTACGAATGACCGGGCAAGTTTCGCTACAAGATCAGATTGGCAAAAAAACAACGAACGGGGATGAAGGAGGCAGGGGTGAAGGCTGCCAAGGCATGAACGAGAATATACATGCATATATATATATATATATATATATATATATATATATATATATATATATATATATATATATATATGCATATATATATATATATATATATATATTTATACATATATATATATATATATATATATATATATATATATATATACATATTTATATATATACGTATATATACGTATATATATATATACGTATATATATGTGTGTGTGTTTGTGTGTGTGTGTGTTTGTGTGTGTGTGTGTGTTGTGGAAGTGTTGACAATATGGAAAAGAAAAGAGACTTGGAACTATTGAGTACATCTCAATTTTTTTTCATCAAAGATTGTAATAGCTTTCATACGTTTCTCCCATTGTGGGTTTCGTCAGAGAATAGAAAGCGAGGGTTGATTTGAGAGAAATGATGAAACTTGCCGAACGTTCTGTTCGATATACCTACTTTCCACTCACACGATACACACGCGCATACACATACTCACACACACATAATCCTTGTAATCAAAGTGAAACCAAAGTTTATTTTACAAAAATATAAGGATATTTCGCCAATCAGGCGTTTTCGCCGATTCGGCGTAACACACACACACACACACACACACACACACATATATATATATATACATATATATATATATATATATATATATATATATATATATATATATATATATATAATGTTTTTCCATATATATATATATATATATATATATGTTTTTCCATTCATATATATATACGAGGGGAAAGGGTGTAGATCCGACAGAATGTTGTGGAAAAGTTGACAATGTGGAAAAGGAAAAGATCTGAACGTACTAGGTACATCTTCGCATTTGATCCCTGGGAATCTATGTTGAGTTGTGGTGTCCATTGCAATATGACCTACCCATTGCCACTAGAGTTTTCTCACAGATTCTTTGATGTCTCGCTTCCAGAGATCACATGCGATACCGAGGCCAACTGAACAAGACAATTTTAGAAAATCTGGCTACGCCACGCCCGTGATAGAGAAATGTGGTGGATCCTGGGGAAGGTCTATGTCCAACATCGAACGTTAAAAGACTGATGATGATGATGATGATGATGATGATGATGATGATGATGATGATGATGATGATGACATATCCAATTTTTTCTATCAAAGGGTATAATAGCTTACGTACGTTTCATCCGTTGTCCCAGGTTTCATCAGAGCTTTGAAAACTGAATTTGGTCTCGCTTTCAAGGCGATTAATGCACCGATCTAAGTACATAATGAATTAATTATTATATTGATGCACCTATCTCCACATATAATGAAACATAATGCATATTCATTTTTCTTCAGGTCACATTTTTTACGTCACTACATGATGACGTGGTAAAAACAGAATTTTATGACCTGATGACGTTGTAAAAAAGAATTTTATGTTAAAAGCCATATTTATAATTTAACGTCATTTGTAAACTTCTAGGAGACATTTTTTAAATCTTAGGAACCAACATATGCGTATCAATATGTACAGTGAGAGAGAGAAAAAAACTTATTCGGAATGAGCCCCCGTCGTTACACGGTTGATAGAATAAACAATCAAAGAAAGTGGAACTGTTGCAGGAATCGAACCTGCCACCGATATAGTAGCCTCTTCATCGTAGTAGGGCACTTACCATGAAGCTAAATAGCCTGGGCTATCTGTTTCCACACCAAATTCACATTTTGTTTATTCTCAGTCTATTCGCTTCTTTCAACGAGATAGTTATATATTGAGAAATGGATACTTAGAATCTTCCTTCTTTTTTCACAGCAATCGGAGCATTTGCCCCCTCCCCTGAATGAAGCATCCTCACTGAGAGCGAGGTTGGTTGTAACTTGGAACCCTATAGCCCATAAAGGATAATGGTACAATACGATTGTTTTATGTAACCCCAACCGAACGTTCTTTATAAAAGGACTGTAAAAGTCTTTACCACTATTTGCTGGCGCTGACTGTGTCAATCCAGGGTTAGTTCAAGCCTTTTCGTCATCGTTGAAGTGCATCATCATCTATTTGGATCACACAGTGTATTGTGCTTGCTTTCACTATAAATGACAGGTGGATTGCCGATCATGTATACATATATATATATATACCGTTTTGCCCCTTCTACCTGGAAATATATGCTTTTGCCACCCCTTTTCTGGAAAATGTGCTTTTGCACCCCCACCTCGGAAAAGTTGCGGCGGAAACCCATGTGTGTAATATGATGTTTTAATATTTTGTGACTACAATGCATTTGTGAAATTATTTGAATACTGCCATCAGTTTTTGGAGGTAATGTTAAACTAGTAGTATCATAAAAATACTTAACAAGAATAACAACAATCCCCACCAAATTTGAAATAGTAAAAAATTAACATTTCTCTACAGTGACGATAAATCAAAACCAACTGATTGACAATCGGCTCTTTTTACCGAGAGAGCTAAATCAACAAGTTTTACAAGTCCACAAACTTGGATGTTACAAATACTGGCTTATCTAATTTTAACTGATGAATACATCTACAAAATTATCTTTTCTCCATCGTGATTTGAAACCGTAACCATGTAACTTGTTGCCGCCTCAATTATCAACAAAGCTTTATTTATGCAGATGTTCAGGGATATTTCATTCTAATAAATAAATACATTTATGCTAAGAAATGCATTTTGTTCATTACATATCCAATACAAAAATTTCAGTAATCATCTTCAATCGGAGGAGAAGTAGGGGCAGGGTTTGACCCCTAAGCCCTGGCGTACCGACGGGGGCAGCCACCTCGAGTGACACCTTCAGAGTGGTGACACCTTCAGAGTGGTGACACCATCATGTTCTGGCAGCGCAAAAATTCAACACTTACAGCTATTCTTAGCAATATTTTTATGCGATTTTAGCCAATCTTTAGATATTTTCTAGCCATTTTAGACAAATCTAGCCATTTTAGACAATAAAAATGGCCATTAGAAGGCAAACTACTTTTATATAGCGAGTTTTGGCGTTATCCAACATTTCGTTGAGGTCGATTTTTTTTTGTTGAGTTGGCAACACTGGGCGTGACACACAAATTTACTGCCCGGATGACACCAGCCCTAGGAACACCACTGCCCTGAAGCAACCAGGCTTGTTCTTAGATGGTATTCCACAAACCATCTATACTAAACAAAATTCTGACTGTCAGTTCTGATAATGCGTTGGGTAATGTAAAAAGTTTGCATTGTCTATAACTTTGAGAAGTGTCATTAACATTCGAAATAGAACCATTCGGTCGAAACATTGTGTTATCATCAAAGATGGAAAGAAGGTGTTTTATTGACCGAAAAAAGTTCGTAAAGTAAAATGTTTGTTTTATTGAGTAAAAATAAATGATTTTTATTTTTTCCACATTAACCTTATCGAACAAGATATTTCTTCTTTTCGTTTCACTGTCATTATTTAAACAATTTCACAATTTCATCCTCCCAGAAAGTTTTATATCTCTAAGCAAAGAGCTACTCTAGTTCCCCTTTGCAGTAATCTAGCAAATCGGAGTTTCCTTTTTTTCATGAGAGAATCATGTAAAGACAAGGATCAGTAATAATCTGAAAGTACAATATCCACTGAATACGACCAATGAGTGAAAACTTCCCAGTCAAGTTGCTACAATTTTTGCTTGGTCACCAAAGTAACATGAGGTCTAACGTTATCCTGATGGAATGCTACGCCTTTTCTCTCAACTAATTCAGGAGACTTTTCTGCAATGGCTGCCATCTGTTTTAGTAATTGTTCGAATCAATTGGAAGGAACTCAAAATAGAGGATTCCTTTCTAATCCCAGCATATACACGACTTGAGCTTCTTTGGATCAAGACCGGCGTTTGGTTCGGTTAGTAATGGTTATTTCATTTACCTCACAATGTCTTGTGTTCAATATAAAATACTTTTTTTTATAACCGGTCAAAATTGTCAAACCCTAGTCCAAGATCAGAGGTTGGAGCTGACAGTTTTTCTACCGTAACAACAACAATCCGGACCTAATTTAGGAGAGTAAATTCTCCACTGTTTGTGTATCCCGTCACGTTAAACCAAAGTGATACACAAAATTCACATTTCTTTAACGTGATTTAAACTCATGAGCAAGTGATTTGTAGGCGACCCCCTTACCGGCTGAACCAATCTGACAATTTATGAAAATTGATAATACTACTTTTATCTATTATATATGCAATAGAATTGCAGTTATCATCTCCAGTCCGAATAGAAATAGGAGTGGGTTTTGACCCTGCAGCAGTTAGGGGAGTTTAAATGCGGCCTAATAGGTGTTTATTGCTTAACTTTGGTGAAATCCATTCACCAGAGCGGCAAGCAGAACCAAGCCGGTACAAATACATGTCTAGTCCACGGTAGTACTCGGTTACTGAGAATAGTGCTTGAGATTTGATAAGACTTGCCGTCACTCTATCCTCAAATATCAGGTTGGTGCAAAAATAGTTGCAGTTTTTCACCACCAACTTTTAAGCAATATATCTCAGCTTAGAATAAAAGTTATTTATCGAAATAAGAATCTTCAGAATATATACCTTTTCGCTAACTAAAAACAAGTCCATTTATTAAGAAAGCATAGAATTCTGGGGTTCTGGAAGCAATAAATTCTTTGATCAGTGTCCTGGTTATTAGAGACATTCCCTAGCAAGAAGTAGTCAACGTACTTTAAAAAGTGGTTGTCGGTTGGAGAGATGTCTGGTGAATAAGATGGATGTGGTAGAGTTTCGTAGCCTAGCTCGTTTAATTTCTGCATTGTCATTCATCCGTTAAGCGAGCTTTTTTGGTCTTCCATTTTGGTGCAAATGTTAAACAACTGTTGAATGGCTAACATTTAGTTCCTCTGTATTCTCTCAAGTTGTTTTAAAATAGCCTTCAACATGACGTCATCAATCACGGCAAGACGTTCATATCTTCAAGGCTCTCGTCTCTCTGGTCGAAATTTTTGGAACCAATGTAGAGCTGTAAGTTCGTTGACGGTCCCTTGGTCAAATACTTGGTTGATATTGTGAGCAGTCCCATTTTGAACTCTTACGATGAAATTGCTCGAATTTTAAAAAATTTTGATTTGACAGCCTCAAACAGAGAGTGAAGAACGTTCAGCTTAAATGAACAGAGCAAAATTTACCCTTCAAAATGGTATATTCTATGAACATAGTTAAATAATAGCTAATTCTGAAATAAACATCCAAGTTTCAAAGAATAAAAACTGCAATTATATTTGCACCGACTAATATAACCACCGCACATCTGGTGCGAGCATGTAAACGTTGGAAAGATACTGCTAATAATAACTTGTCTATATTTGATTAGATAGATACATACATAGGTACGTACGTAATACATACGTACGTAATACGTACATATAGATAGCTATAAGCACCTGTACATATATTCATATGCCCGTATAACGAGATACAATAAAGAGAGAATTATTTTTATCTTCACAGGCGGTTTGCATGAGGAAGATGAGGAGGGGATAACCGATTATCATTTCTTAATTACTTACACCAAAGAGCCTGACATATCCCCAAAGAGAGAAGCCGCTATACTTACCTTGTACTTACCATAGCCACAACACCAAAATGTACGGTTCGTTGCGCCTAGGAAACGAATCAAACACGATTTTTTGGCCTCTGAGGAATTTCCCGCCACCACTAATTGTACTTCAAGAATATTTAGAACGAAGTTATGTTTTCCTGTTACCGTCAGATCGTGTGGGATACACAGGTTCTAGTACGTTCACCGGAGTTGAGCAACGTTGAGCCTGGTCTGTACCTAGATGCGTGGCCGCCTGGAAATACCAGATACCGTAACCAGCTCGGGAAGCATTCGTTGTTGCAATACTGATCTCCGAAATCATTGAGTGCTTCTTTCCTTTGGAAGTGTTCAGCATTGTCCTGAAGCGGGGGGTTAGGAACAACACTTCCTCCATCTTGAGCGCCCAGGGAAAATAGCTCAAAGTCCTGACGCCATATATGTTATCAATGTAATAAATACATTAGTCAGCGGTTTAACATGGTGGATTATGCAATTTAGCTGCTGTGACGTCATAGAATGATCAAGGAAAATAATTTGAGTACTGACTAATGATGCAATGGATCTACATAAATGAAAATATTTGTTGGTTGGTGAAAAAATTAGTAGGTTGGTCGCCGTGGCCAAATTGGTATAGTGTTGTCCATGTCAACCAACATACTAAGGATATGAGATACGAGTTCAAATCTTGTCGGAGGCAACTTATTTTATCTCTGATCCATGCTGCTTACTTAATGGTCGTAGAATTTAAAACGACTAGAGGGCTGCAATAAGAAGCCACAATGATAAGATGAAAGATGAAAATTGTGAATAAACAAAATAATTGTCCGTGGTTTCGTATAACTATTTTCCTCGTCCATGTGGCTTATTTTTCACAATGTTTCCACCGTATAGACTCTGGCCTTTTTTTTTTTTTTTAGGTGTTCTTGGTTCTGAAATATAGAAACCCATGAACATTGAACCAGCGAAGGCGGCTGGAGGATATACGGTCGAAACGTTGTGAAATTGTGACAAACATAGACGAAGAAACTAGTCTGACTAAACCACTTACAACGTTTAAAACGATCCGTCAAAAAAAAAAAAAAAAAAAAAACAGACAAGAATAACAAAACGTTTCAGCTAAGAAACTTGGTCAACTTGAGACTTTTTAATGTTTTATAGTGGCTTTTTCATTTGAAAGAAATATCTTTTTGAGAACAGGAGGAAACATATTTTTTAAATCAAAGGAAAAGATAAAAATTGGACGCGGGCTAAAAATGAGAAAAAGGAACGATTAAACAAGCGGTTCTAAAACTGCGTGCTATGGCACAATCGTGTGCCACAGCCATCTCCAAATGTGCCGCGTAATTTTTTTTTTCCAAATACGCAAACGTGTATTTCAAACTTTGAGCATGTCTAATGCAAGTATTACATCAGTCATGTTCCTACAATAGAGTTGCCCATCTAACGGTTTTATCCTTTGATTCTGTGAGGTGTCAACCTTTTTTTTGCATAAACAGGAAAATGGTGATGGGTGATTGTATCAGTATACTGATCTAATTAGCTTCATTGACTAGTGAAAAGCTTTTGTCTAAATCATTACATTTTTGTTAACCTGGAGTTGAGTTTTTTCTGATGTTTCAAGAACAACAAAAACAATCCTCACCAGAGTTAGGCTGTAACAACTGACACTCCCCTACCGTAATTTGTAATCACAACAAATTGATTGGTCAGCTGGTATCTTACCATCTAGG
>OY735242.1:17425907-17458407 GCA_963457665.1 Thysanoteuthis rhombus | reverse complement strand
GGAAGGGTGTTCCAAGAAAGAGTTGATCGTTTTGAGATCTGTAGAGGCATTGGTGGTCGCCGAGTAAAATCTAATGACTAAATTTCTGTCTATTTCTTTAATGAAGGATTATTATTAGGATTATAAATATCCTTTCGAAAAGACGCCTCTGTTGCAACGGCCCTGAATACCAACATATTTACATGAAAAACAATCAGCAACATTGTTCCGACCTTATAGCTACTTCCACCCAGAATTAAACAGTGGAAAGGGGACATTTCAACCTCTTGTTTTGACAGCGCCGACCACCTGTATTATCCAGGACACCCCCCCGAAGAAAGCCGTATTGCACAACAGCTGAAACGTTGTGAACAGAAGATGAACTGAGTTGAAGTCAACAGTCCGAAAACATTTACGAAATCCTCAAAAGAAGAAGAAATCAAGCCAAGAATCACACTAGGTTGACAAGCTTTCGGGAGGGCCAGCTCAACTTTCCAGAACAAGAAAATTCCGCAAGTGCTAAAAAGAAGGGTATACAACCAATGCATCCTACCAATTGGCACCTATGGAAACATGGAACCTAACCGAAAGACTGGCCCTTAAACTGAGAACCACGCAACGTGCACAAGAGAGAATCATGCTCAACATAACGCGGAGAGATGACAAGACAGCACAGTATATCATAGGAAAAAAGAGGACTCAGAGATATAAGAGAATCCATAAAAAAGCTCAAATGGCAATGGGCTAGTCATGTTGCTAGAATGGCAGTCAACCGTTTGACAGCACGACTCACAACGTGGATCTTCAGAGATCACATGCGGAACCGGGACCGACAAAATAAAAGATGGCGTGACGAACTCAATAAGTTCAGGCTCCGTGATGCCCAGGTCAGGCAAATCTTGGAGAAGGTGTATGTCCAATGACGGATGTTGGAAGGCTGATGATGATCAGAAGCTTTGTTAGTTCAGGGATTTAAAGAAAAATCTTATCATTTTTGCTTCTAATCTGAAATTGTCAATTAAAAGCAATAAGTTTGTTCAGTTTTTAAGTGATGCTGTGCGCTTGGCTGTTTATGTATGTATGCATGTGTTAAGGATGCTGCTGCTACTGCTTAAACTTAAGCCTGTATTCTTTCATGCATTTATCACCTTTGCCCACGTAGTTCGAGAGGTTAGTGTATTTGGTCGTGTCATTCTGTCTTTCTGTCTATCTTTCTGTCTGTCCACAAGATAGATCTCCGAAAGTAGAGAAAGAATTTCGATGAAATTTTGTAGGAAGATCGGCAATGGGATAAAAAAGAGTTTATCATATTTGGGGGCGGATCCAAATTTATTTTATTTATTTATCTATCTATTCATCTATTCTTATTTTGATTGAGAGATATTTCCCGCTTTTCCCAATTCATTATGTACGCTGGATATCTCCAAAAGTTCCCAACAAATTTCAAAGAAGTGCATAAATATTGATGCGGATCCGTGAACAATCTCTTCTATGTTGTAGTTATACATCCACATCGCACAATATCACCAGAATTTCATGGCTGTCCATACGATATCTCAGAGGGCTTTTGATGAATTTCGATGAATTTTGTAGAAGAATTAGCCACAAAAGAAACGTTTGAATTCGCAGGTGGATACACGCACAATTACTTCCCCTGTCAATGGTGTTGGCTGAGGTAGGCCCTTTCTAATTTTGAAATGCATGTGTTTAGTTCTCTCTCTCCTTCTATCCCCCTCTCTCTCTCTCTCTCTCTCTCTCTCTCTCTCTCTGTGTGGTGGCAATATTTTGCAAATAGGGTTGTATAAATTTATGGAAAAAGTAAAAAAAAGAAAGCTGAGCATGTACGAAAGCGGTTAAGGCTTACTAAAAATTACGATGCCTGAAAACTATAACTAACGTTAGGCTTTCCTTTTTCATTTTTTCCAAACACTATCTCCAAAAGTTCTCAATAAACTTCAATAACTTTTTTTCGAAGTGTGGGACATGGACTAATGATGAGGACAAGAGCCCGAAAACATAAACCTCTCGAACGACGTTCGCGAAAGTAATAAATCCATGAAAGAATACTGGCGTAGATTTACTCATTAGTATGTATCAATGTACATAATGTATATATACATAAGTTTTCTTTGAAAATCCCTATATTTTTCTTAAAATAATTGGCTACTTTTCAGACACACGGTATAATAAAACGCAAATCTAAAATATATATAAGGACAAATTGACTCCTCTCCATTGGTTATACAAATGCTCTCAAATTGAAACTCTGTCCCAGTTTGGTTTGATTCTTTCCATGGACTGATAACAATTATAAGGCACCCGGAAAGCACACACCTCTGCCAACGCCATTGTCACTCAAGTTGACAAACATTGAATAAGAATGAAAAATATCTAACTGAAAAAAAAAATCCTGTATCAGCCTTCAAATATTACCATATCCCCTTCTTTCCATGGCGTTGACTTCCAGAAAATTCCATTGAAAATAATAGAGAACTTCTAAAGATATTGTGTGGGCATATAGCTGCTTTAAAGGTGAGATAATTGTATAAAGTTCCCCTGGATCAGCCCTTTTGGAGATATCGTGGAAAGACAAGTGAACAGACGGAATTGAATGAATTCTTCCTCACACTCAGACCAAAAGTTATTAAAATTTATTGAGAACCTTTGGATATATTGTTTGGACAAACAGACGGACTGACAGGTAGTGAATGCATATACATATACACATCTTCAAACTTCGTTGGCAGGGGTGATTAACGCTCAAGCAGTTGTTTAACTCTTTGAAGAAAAGAAACTCCTCTCCGTCTTTACGAAATGTAAACCTGAAGAAGGCGGTAGAATATATCAGCCGAAACGTTGTGTAACAACAAAAGCGAAAAAAAAAATGTGGTCAAGAATCTGACAACTTTTTGAATGGTCATGACTCTTGTCAAAATTATCGATAAAAAAAGGTGTTAATGAGAAAATCGGGAAATTTGAACCGCATCCGAGAACCTAATGTAGTATTAACTTTTGCCTCTACCCTTCGTGAACCAGTGTTAAAACAGAAGGAGATGGTGGAAATTTGGTGTTAAGGTAAGTAGTTTTTCCCATTGTCAAATATCTTGAACTTTGGGGCAACACCTCGGACTCATACGTGTTGAAACTTGGTTATAATCTTCTATTTTGATACAGTCCAAAGAATTCAATGAAGGTGATCGCACAACACTCATTTATACGTATTTGATAATAATCTATCTTTGTTAACGAATCAGGAGAGATACATGTGTTCACCTATCTTTCCACGATATCTCCAAAAGTGCTCAATGAATTTCCATCAATTATGTATGATTGTCCATACAAAATACTTTTTTTTAAAGTTCATGTCTCTCCACACGATATCTCAAAAAGTTATCAATTGAATTCAAGGTAATTTTGTTGAAGGGAAGAAAATAGGTTACGATAAAAGTGATTAGATTTTTGTTGAGCTATGCGCTCACAGAGGGCTTTCTAGTTTATCTCTGTCGACGAAGTTAGGGAGGTAAACGTATCATTCCATGTGTGCCGGTCTACCTCTCGGTCCGTCCACGAGGTTCACGATGGATTTCTTTGAAATTTTGTGAAAAGTCGTCTAATAAGAAAGAATTGTTTAAATTCTGAGCTGGATCCAGAAATGGTTTCTCACTTAAAAGATATTTCTTATTCTTCTGCGTGAAAAAAAAAAAGAAAAAAAAAACGATTGAAAACGAACATTCAAGTAATTCAAATTCCAAGGGAGGTAACACAGTATTTGTACGTATTTCTAGAATCGCATCCACCAGTTTTTTTTTGTTCTTTTTTTCCATTCGGGTATATAGTGAGTGTACGGTATTGGCTTGAGTATGCACTCTTTGCGTGCTTTCTAGTTTCAGAAGAAATGTAATCGTCTGGAAGAGACTTAAATGTCTTTTCTGATCTGACAAGGTGTCAAAGAACATCATAGCTTGATCTTTGCTTCTGAATTATCACTATGAAGTGAACATAAACTACTTCGGCTGGAATTTGAACACAGATCGTCTATTTCCATTTTGCGCTCTGCATTAGAACGGTCAAGTCGGCAACTCCACACTTACAGAAATGTTCACCTCAAAGAAATGAAAAATATTCAGATGTTCTCAAAATACTGGCATAGTACCCGTATAAAATGACGGGATTACGTACGTATGGATATATTATGCAAGTATATATTTTAGTAGAAATGTTTTTATTGCAAATAGAATGGGGATAGTATTTTCTTTCAATTTAAATTTTTAAATTAAATATATATTTGAATGGATTATAAATAGCGTTATATTTAATAGACACTTAAACGAAATGATGTACCGTCGTTATGAATTAGACAATATGCAATTAAAGTAAATAGGGATATTGTAAGAATCGAACCTGCCATCGATGGGTATCCGCTTCAGAGACTCGATGCACTTACCATTGCGCTAAACAGCTAACCGAAATAGCAAACGCTGAATAACTCCTTCAACCCGAATTCTCAGCCGCAGCCCCATTTTCTCTAATTGCTTATTCTATTTAAGTTGTCTAATTTGAATGATATATTAACCGTGTAACGACGGGAAATCATTTCAGATAAGTTTCTACATCATCATCATCGTCATCATCAGTCTTCCAACATCCGTCGTTGGACATAGACCTTCTCCAGGATTTGTCACACTTCTCTATTATAGGCGACACGGGGCCAGTACTTTCTGAATTTGTCTAGCTCGTCTCTCCATCTTGTATTCTGTCAGCCTTGGTTGCGCATGTAATCTCAGGAACGCAATTTATTTACATTTTGTCGGACCAAATATATATATATATATATATAGCTATCTGTGGATGACACAATATATATATATACATATATATATATATATATTGTGTCATCCATAGACAGCTGTTTCGATGTTTCACATCTCTTCAGTGTGGCTACAGACATTCCATTATCCCATCCAGTACCGCGAGGCAGAATTGAAATCTTCACATCAGATACGAAATCGGAGGCCGATATCCAACCCCTAGACTACGGAACTGGATGGTCAGTATGGCTGAATTTAAGCGATATATCCATCTACACAGAAGTTCCTCATCCACCAGAGTGCTCTATTCCTATGGAAGATATATATATATATATGTGTGTGTGTGTGTGTGTGTAAAGAGAGAGATAGGGGGAGGGGGAAACAAGATATAAAGAATAGAGGGACAGAGTCGGAGATGGAATGACAGATAGAGAGAGACAGAGAAAGACATATTAAAAACGAACATCGCAATAAAATATGGCTCTCGGTGAGGGTCGAATTCACTATAGCATGATAGTGTCCGAGACTAGCTTGCTGGGCAGATTACCCAGAAATTATCTACTATCCTTAGCTCAGTGCAGAGCACGGGTATGTATTGTACACTCTGCAAATATGGAATATTTAGGTGTAAACGGGTTGAGAGATCCGGCCAGACATTCTATACCAGGTGTTGTCAACTTTGGGGGCATCAACGCCCACTTCCACCTGGAAAGTTTCTCACCGCCCACCTGTATACTAAATATTCGAAATGATATGAGAATAATTTTCAACTCTTACAAAGCAATAAGAATGAACAGCTTTCGCGGTTCACGATTCATTAATGGAAATTGAGTAGTAACATGTTTTGCACACACTTACCTTGTTTTGATATAATCAATGCGATCGCTGTGTCAGGTGTCTGGTAATCTTTCAACGCTGTTACACCTATATACGTACCACCTACCTATAGAGAGTGTAGTAAAGATGTATGCACACCTACACAAACATTTCCATATTTATTTATACACCTACATCTCAAGCAATGTCACAGTGCTGCCTGGTGAATTAATTAAAGAAAACGTTGCTGTTGACTCAATTGCAGACTTAAATACACAAAATCTTATACAACCACCGAAATTCCAAGACGCCTACCATTTTTGGTGCAGTTGTTTACCGCCCATCCAATAGTTGAAATCGCCCAACAGTGGGCGATATCGCTGAGGTTGAGGAACTCTGCTCTATACGTAACGATATAGCGTAATATATCAATAGATGCTTACCAAGTTGATACAAGGTTACATTTGTGGCGTACCCAGCGAGGAGCGAACTCCGCTAATTAATTGGACTACGAGACGAAATGGAAAATCACTGTGCTATGGTAGGCATCTTAGAAACTGTCAACCGAAACTGTCACTAAATTTTTTTGTTTGACTTTATTCAGTTTCTATGTCTGGCTGGCTGGCTGGTTGGCTATGTATGCATGGAGATAGATGGCTGAAAATTTAAACATTTACTACTTGTTATATCTAGAAGAACCTTATGGGAAGAGAAAATTCCCCACCCAATAGGTTTTAGTGAGGAGGTTCAATTTACAATGCTAAATTATGCTAAATTAGTCTCTTGGTTTGGAAGTGCACAAGCTTGCTTTTTTTGTCAAGTCAGATTTCTTCAGTGATCAATATCCAACAAAAGGTGAGAGAAGTAATTTAATCATTGATCTTCCCCTTTTTCCATTTCTGCAACACGGCATCTCATCAAAATACGTTGGTCACGTGACGTCTTTTATTGGGTGACTAGTCAGACCTGTTATTTAATGAGTTTTGCTTAGTCTGGCACTAAATTATTGGTGGTGAGCTATCCAGTCAGAATCGAACTGATCACAATAACAAATAGGTTTGCGAGACGATGCTGTCAACCATAGTTTTATTGATTGTCAAAACATGAAAATTCTGAGAGAGGCACAGAGTGGAGGGTATAAACAGATACATCAGTGTGTATATATATATATATATATATATATATATATATATTATTGTGTCATCCACAGACAGCTGTTTCGTTGTATTACAACTCTTCAGTGTGGCTATAAACAATCCATTATCCAATCCAGTACTACGAGGCAGGACTGAAACCTTCGCTTCAGATCCGGAGGCCGGTATCCTACCTGAATTTAAGCGATACATTTATTTTAATTGAATTTCCCCATCCACCAGAGTGCTCTATTCCTATGGAAGAGCATTGCATAATGCTTACAATGAATGAGTTACCTCACTTAAAGAGTGCTCAACCCTGAATATATATACACACACACACACACACATATATATATATATATATATATATATATAGAGAGAGAGAGAGAGAGAGATATTGTGTGCGATTGGATAGGTTTTATCCGACTTTATGATGATGGAAAGAGAAGTGTAGAAACCAATTTTTAAAAAAAAGTAATCCTGAAAGCGAAAAATGTCGCGAGAAAAAGGATTACTTGAAAAACTTGGTTTCCACATTGCCTCTCTCCATTATCGTGTATATATATATATATATATATATATATATATATATATATATAGAGAGAGAGAGAGAGAGAGAGAGAGAGATGGGGGGGAGAGATCAACAGATTGACGAACTGGCAGATGCATACTTACCACACAACCATACGAGATGCCACCCAATGTTTTAGGTAATGTGCGAAACAGCTCCCCCAGAGAAGATAAAACTAATAGAAAATTCAAGACCGTTGCGTTGTTCGAACACAAAATGGTTCTCCGAGTCGTTACCCGCTCAGCTACCTTGTCCCATCTTTTCCACTTGAAGGTAACAATTTTTGCTGATTAAAAAAAAATCCTCTACACGCAATTTGAAACAACGGACTCTTCCATTGAAACGTGTCAAGTAGTTTCGTCTCTGAGAAAAAATCATCTCACACCAATTCAAATAAATCCGTGATGTTTATCACGGGGGTTAATTAGGATAGATAGATAGATAGTTAGATTGGAAGAAGCTGAGAAAGAAAGGCCGACACATGTTGGAAAGGGGTCATTTCAACGTTCATATGTGTACGTACACATACATACACACGCACCCAAGGCGGCGAACGTTCAGACGCAGTCAGGAACGTTCATGTATACACATGCACGGACATACACGGACATAAGCACATACATAACGGCAAGAACATACATATACATACGCACTGAGCAGTAAAGATTCATATGCACTGAGAAACATTTACACGAAAATATACACACACACACAAAGACAAACATTCACATGAATCAAGGAACACACACACACACACACATGTATATATATATATATATATATATATATATATATATATATACATGCATGCACATACAAGCATATATACAGCGGCAAATGTAGACATATACACGCATCAATGAGCAGTTACACACAGGTATGCACACACACACACACACTCACACACACACACACACACATATATATATATATATATATATATATATATATTTATATATATATATATATGTATACACTGAGCTGTAACACATACAAAAGAAAATTTGTACACTCATACACATACACAGTGGTAAACACCCACACGCATAAAGGGGCTCTTATACACAGATACACACGCACACAAATGCACATATGTATATACAGAGTGGAAAACATTCGTATGCAGGCACATACGCACTAAGAAATATTTATACGTTCTCAAGCAAACACACACACAAAGCGGGAAACATCCACACGCACTGAGGGAAATTTGTACACATGCATACACGTACATACGCACATTCGTACACGTACACAGTTACGCGCGCGGACATACACAGCAACAAACATCCATACGCACCAAGGAATATTTATATATACACACTCATACACACAGAGGTGCATACATTCGTACGCACTGAGCAAGGTTCACACAAATACTCACACACACACGCGCGCGCGCGCTTACACGTGCATACACACATATGCATGCACACTCATACACATACACACACAGCAAGAAACGTTCACACGCACTAAGGAACATAGATAGATACATGCATACACTCACGGACACACACCGACCCGAAGACGTCCACGCGCACTGAAGGACGTTCGTACACATTTATACGGGGCGGCCAACATTCACACGCACCAAGGAACATTTATACACACACACACACACACACGCGTGCGCACGCACACACACACACATACAAGAGTAAACATTTACACACACTGAGAAATATCCACTCGTATGCATAGAGGCGCACAACATAGACACATACATACCAAGACGTAGGCATCGGCCGACAAGCACTTGGTGTCGATTGTGGCAGATAACTGTAGGAAAGCAACGGTTGACCTTTCGCATTTTATCGGTGTTCGGCAGTATTGCATCGTGTTAATTTAACAGATATTGATAGGGGTCACTAGGTGCAAGCCTGGCAGGCTAGTGAAAGTCAGTCAGATGGAGGAGGAGGAGGAGGAGGAGGTGGGGGTAGGGGATAGGGGGTGGCAGTAGGTGATAGAGGGAAACGATGCGAGTGTGTGGGGGAGGAGGAGGAGAAGAGTATGAAGCGCGTGAGGTGGGGGTGCCATCTCCCCCTCCCCCACCCCCCACCCCCGTTGTCGGGGCGGCGGTGGCGGGTGTTGGGGGCAGAGAAGAGCAGTAGATTAACAGAGAGGTCGAGATTGAGAGAAAGAGAGGAAAGAAGAAAGAGAGAAAGGAAGAGAGAGAGAGAGAAGGGAAGAGAAAAAGGAAGAAAAGAAGGGAAAAATGGAGAGAGAAAAGAAGGAAAGGGAGAGAGAAAAAAGATGAAAAGAAAGAAAGAAAGAAAGAAAGGAGGAACGAAGACGGAAAGAAAGAAAGAAGGAAGGATAAGCAAGGAAGGAAAGACAAGGAAGAAAAGACGTTGAAGCAAGGATTCTTGGGTCAAGGAAAGGAAAAAAGAGAAAGAGAAATAAAAAACGGAGAAAGAAAGAAAGAAAGAAAGAAAGAAACTGAGATTATCAAGTCAAGAAAACAAAGAAAGAAACGAAAGAAAGAAAGAAAGAAGACGGAAAACAAAACGATAAAAGAAACGAACGGGGATTATTGAGTCAGTGAAAGAAAGAGAGAAAGAAACGAGTAAGAAAGAAAGAAAGAACGAAATGAATTAATAAATAAGTAGACAAAGAAAGAAAGAAACGAAGCAAGAAAGAAAGGGGAAAAGAAACAAAGAAAGAAAGAAACAAAGAAAGAAAGAAAGAATGAAAGAAATGAAGAAAGAAAGAAACATGTAGGTAGGTAGGTAAGTGAATCGGAATAGAGATAAATTAGCTGACAGAATAGAGAAGAAAGACAAATTGAAGAGATGAAAGTAGACATAATAATTGCTGCCTCGCGTCTAATTCATTTATCTACAGTTCTTTCCGTTCAGATTAATATCAGCTCTATTCTGTCAATCGGGTGTGGAGGGTGCCTTTCACCGTGGAGCGGTGTTCCGCCAGCTAGTGCAACGGACCAATTCGTTCGTAAACTACCGAGTTCAATTCTCACAGGCGCCACACCAATTTAAAAGTGATATGTGAATCATGTATCCGAAAAAACATTTAAATCGGCGACCCTGTGTCACAATGTAGTATTTTTACGCTCAAAAACAGGGTTGCACCGACCTTTTTTTAAGAGCATTGACCTCATTGGTTTGACCATATTTGAATAATTGGCAATTTACAATTTTAAACTAATGAAACGAACCACTTCTAAAACTGCACGTCTTCAAAATTGAACAATCGTAACCACTTGAGATGACGAAGGCCTTTTTTTAATGTGCGTGCGTTTTTGTGTTCCAGCGCTCCTGGTCACAACGTTTTGTCCGCAGACTTGAAAATAGGCATCAGTGCTTCACTAGACTCCTTCTGGAAATGTTTTAATCTATATTTTTGGAAAAAAAGAAGCTTTTTTTTTTTTACCTTTTGAGGGCCTTATTTTCACTGGTTTATTTACAACATCTAGTTCCCCCAGAATCTAGATATTTCGAAATGTTATTTTAATCTGATGTCATAAGCAGATGTTTTTTCTGACCATATTTATTCTTCGATGGAACTTTTTCTAACGCAACTTCAAATTCTGACGCTGCGTTTGATCAATTATTTACTGGGATGGCGACTTATCATCATCATCATCATCATCATCATCATCATCATCATCATCATAATAATAATAATAATAATAATAATTATTATTATTATTATTATCATTATCTATTTATTTATTTTATTTTATTTTTTTAATCCATGCATGGGGGTCAAAGGAGGATAGAGAATAGTTCGGATGGGTCGATTGTCTAAAAAACGTTTAGGGACACTTACTTGAAGACTTTGGAATATAGAATTGATTGAGTTAATTCGACTTCGTTGAAGTAGTATTTTCAACAAATTCTTATTTTTGGCGTGTAATTTCAGTGTAGAAATGTTTTCTGGACAATGATCGTGTTTGGCCGTTTTTGGCCACTTTTGGCCATTTTGAGTATTGCTATCTGGCAACCCTGTTTAAGAATATGGTATGCTGTATTTCTACTTTAATCATTCACGGTTGGCCGCTTCTTATTGTTCATCCTTTCTCCCTTGTCATCACCTAACGTTTTCGACTCACGGGTATTCGGGTTTGCTTAGTATCGTTCTGTACACCTCATTAGACCTATACGAACATTGGGGGGGGTGTCAAGAGCAACAACAAACAAACAAACAAGCAAACAAACAAAAGCACAAAATTACTAGGGGCGGGATTGCAACATCCAGCCCTCCACCCAGCGGGGAGTCTCTTATCAGGCGGAACGACTCGCACCTGTGTCTTTGAAAAAAAGTGGCGATGAAAACGTCGCTTACGTCTTCATAAAACAAACACTTAGAAGGGAACCAAAAGAAGTTGTGAAAAGGTGCTAATTTCTTTAGATATGCCCACTTGCACACACACACGCACACACACACGCACACACACACATATATATATGTGTGTGTGTGTGTGTGTGTGTGTGTGTGTATAGTACTCTGTAACAGTGTTTGCGTGCACATTATGATCCAGAGAGGTGGCTTTTACAGCCTGCCTGTTGGTCATGAGGGGGTGGGCAAAAAAGTCCTTGAATGAGAGAAAGGACGAAAAAGAAAGAACAGGCCTGTCTGATGGTCCTGAAACTGGCTTTATAAGCCTTTCTTCGACTAAATCTGTCCGATTTTTCCAACTTATCCCATAAAAATCTAGCCGTTCGTATGATTGGGTTTTGCTCAATATTTTGTTTTAAATTTTCATCACTTTCGAAAGAACTTTTCTATCTTTAATGTAACAGTTAACATTTATCGTCGATAATATTTTATGCTTTTTGAATCTATCTTAATTTTTTGACTCCCATCAGCAACATATTCAAAAAAATGAAATAATTCTTTAAACCTCACTATAATGTTATACTAGACTGTTATTTGTAGAAAAAAAAGGATTATCGTGGAAGGTGTACATAAATAATTGAATTAACACATAAAAATAAACATTATTTCACATTCAGCATACAGTGTATGAAAATTTCAACCAGAATGCTCCATTCCTAAGTTGGAAGAACATTGCATATATATATATATATATATATATATATATATATATATATATATATATATATATATATATATATATATATACAGCTTTAAACACTAAAAATCAAATAAACTTTGAAAAGACTTTTTTGTGTCATTTCAGTCACTTATTTCCCAATAGCAGCCAATGCGATCCATGTTTTTTTTTTCTCCAGTGTTTATTCCTTGTTTCTCCTATACTTTGTGATGATGGTACAATGTATAAATTGTCTCTTGTTGGGATCATCGGTTGTTCACCATGTAACCGTTTCGGGGATTTTAAAAACAAAACAGTTATATTAACCTGACACCCCAGCAGTGTTGATCAAACACTGCCTTCCTTTCTTACTACGTAGTTTATGCCACACACTTAGTTGGTCATCTCATATAAGGTTTTACATGTATTGAACATTGATATTATTTCATACGACATTTTTTTTTTGAAACAGGGTTTACTTACGTAGGTTACCCCCAAGAGCGTTTTAGCGATGAGGGATCAGTAAGTAGAACAATAGCCATGACTTGCTTTTTGTGTCGTTTCTTTTGAATGTCCATCAATGTGATATAATATTATATATATAATGTAATCGTTATTATGTTGCCATTGGCTTTGATATCAGTCTATGTAAGTCACTAACCTCGAATTTTATGACCGTCCGAACTTTATGGAGAAAAAAAGGAACAAGACTTTTACTTATAAAGACCACACTTTCCCTAACATACTTTTACATATGCATAAAATGATGTATTCTAGGTATTAAATAAATGCTTTGCTGCAGGGATTGAACCTGCCAAACCATCAATTGGAAGCCGTCTCAATACGACGCTGCTATTACCATTGAGCTAAACAGTCCGCGAGGCCCAAATAACTGCTTTGTTTCTAAATCTTGTCTTGTTCATTCTCTGTCCGTATCTGCTCTATTGGTCTCTCAACGTGGACAATTACATTACTAAGAAATGGACATATAGACCGCCAGAATGATTATAAATACGTTATTTTATTCGAAACTCTATTTGAACTAATCTCCATTATATTGCCAGGGAGGTTGGCAAGAGAATATTTTCGGAATATATATTTTCGAGGCAACCCTATTGCCATCGAATAATAATAATAATAATAATAATAATAATAATAATAATAATAATAATAATAATAATAATACTTTTCATGTAGGTTTGGGTTGCATAAAACAACTGTACAGCACCATTATACTTTATTGACCTCAAGGTTCGAACTTTCAAAGCCACCCACCCTTGGATAGAAGGTCTGATCAGAAGGTGGGATAACAAGTGTCCCCTTCAACCCCCACCACAACCCAGCAGACACCCACGAGTAGGGTAAGATAGGAACAATTTCAAGTCAAAAAGCCTGAGTGGAAATGAACACAATTTGAGGCGGGGTTCAATATTCGTGATTGAAAATAGTAATTCTGTTTGTTAGCTATATCTTATAGTTTTTAATAGGATAGCAAATAGGCCATTAGTCACTTTGTTTGTTTCGATTAGCTAAACTTTGGGTCTTTTAATAGGAGAGCAAACATTGTCGGGTTAACTAGTAACTTGCTCTACACTTTTCAAGAGTTGAACTTGCCAGCCCTGACACCTTTTATTTGCCACTCGGGGCAATGAACTGATTTGAAGAAGAAAAAAAAAACTTATGATACATAAAAACTGAAAAAATTACTTTAAAAAAAATGTATGCTTTTAGATGTATCCAACATCACTGTAAGTCACTTGGTCGGTTCCTTGATAACTGACGTGATTTATTTCTTTCTTTTTAATCAATTCCCGTATTAAGTAAAAATATCCAGATTTTCCCTTTCAGTGGTACGTTCTTCTTTTTTTGTCATTAAAGAACAATCACTTATTCTTTTTTTGATCAATTTTCGTGATAGATATTGAACTACGTCATCAGCGTTCACAAGCATGGGATTATAGATCAATTTTTTTTTTAGATATAATTTATCTGATTTATAGTTTCCCTTTTAGCGGTCCCCTTTATCCGTGGTTCCTCTTTCAGTGGTCCTTCATATCCACAGTTTCCCTTTCAGTGGTACCTGGATACATCATTACGATTCGGTTCTTGTTATTCAACTGAGTTATAAATAAAATAGACCAATGCACTTGTCATTACGCAAAAGTTTGCACTATCTATTAATCTTCTTTCTTGCAATGTGTCCTGACCACCTCCATTTTCGTCGCTTGATGACTTCTGTATACTTCATCTTGGCCTGCTCTCAGTATTGATCTGTTTCTATCTCTTAGTGTGATTCCTAGCATTTCTCTTTCCATTGATCTTAGAGTGGGTTTGCTTTCAAGAGAGTTCATTATTTCCATGTTTTACGCCCGTACGTCATAGTTGGCATAATATATTCAAAGTACACCACTATGTATATATATATATATATATATATATATATATATATATATATATATATATATATATATATATATAGTAGAATGTGGATTCGCTCTACAAACTAGCTCATGTTTCTACCCTCTCCGGGCCTCATCAGGCGAATATATATATATATATATATATATATATATATATATATATATATATATATATATATATTGAAAACATTTTCGAGCTTCTCCAGACTCAGTAATATTCTTTCTTTTGACGGTCTGTTTCAGGCCAATTGTAGCATCCTTACGAGCCCTCTCAGAATTTTAGGACAGGTCTTGCTAACGGATGCACACAATAAATCGAGATAAAGCATAAATGCTCACAGACACAGTCCAAAGCTAAAGAGGCTTGATGCCGAGTACAGTTCCTGGGCAAGGTGCTTGGCAGCCCCACCCTCACTGCTCTTGGTTCGTACTGATCCTGAAACAGCTTGTTGCAAAACAAACGCAGAACGTTATTTTCTCTCTTGGCCATTTTTCTCATGAAAGCTAAAAATCCTCCCTGGAATTCTTTCGGTTAGCGAAAACAGGCACTAGTGTAATGCCTTCGTAATAGCAAAATGGCATGAACCGAGCTTTCGAAAAGCAAGGTATACAAGGATACAGAGAGCGTCTGAAGAATAAGATTAGTAGTTCTCTTGCGCTGGCTACGGCTTCAGTTGTCCTTCCATAGACTCCACATATTTTCACATATTCGGCCCGCTCGATATGTACAATAGAATCCCAGAGGATTAGCATCCGAACTGGCGCCACACTCATAACTGGGGGAAGTCAAGGATTCATGCTTTTCCCAAGAGCATTTGTATGAAGTGAGTCCATTCTCTGAGCCATTACTAGCTTAACGACCGCCCCACGGCATTTGAAAATGACTTTATAGCACAATACCCCGTGTATAACCCGCACCTTTTCTCTAAAATTTTAAGTTGAACAGTCCCGGTGTGTATTATCAACAGAATCAATTGTTGTGTAACATTACCTGCACGGTTTGTTGAGTGTAAAAGGTCCGTTCCACTGCCATCATTGCCGTGATAGTGATCGATATAATAGAAAACTGTGACCATACTTGCCAGATGCCAGTACAATGAACACACTCTTTTAATCACTTCTTTTTCAGAAAATTAAAATGATAAAATCATAAAAACGTAGGTTAGGCTAAAATTACTTTTTTCATCATTTTTTTCAAAATTTTCTCTTACAAAAACATGAAAATGAAAATGCACAAGCAATGGACACAATGGCCCTAGGCCAGTATGAAATAATGCAATCTTTGTAACTGTCACCGTTATGTGACGAGTTAGTAAAGAATTTCGCTGCAAAGTACAGCAATCACTATTGCCTGTTGTTGTATTTGCAGCAATGACCACGTGATCAAACTAAGAGAAAAAGGAGGAAGAAATCATTTTTTGATTTCTGTCTACTCTCAGTGAAATTGATATAAATCGATTTCAATGTCTGAGAAATTTTTTGACTCTTCAGCTCGTCGCCTATCCCCAATGTCACTTACGTCAAGACCAAAGATCAAAATCACAGCCTGACAGGGGTTAGGATTAGGATAAGGGATTTTTTAGGGTCTACATCAAGAGCAAAGTTTATGCAACGAGATTGAGACCTTTATGAACTCAAGGCAAGAATCAAAGATTGATGGGCAAATATCTCACTCAAAACGGTCGCTGGTGTCGGGAAAGCATGTATCAATCGCTGGTCCGGTGGCAATTTAATATTAGACTCAACAATTACAGACACAGGATTAAATCACAAAACAATCGCAGCCCACTTCCCGTAGAACTACACTTTCGCATCCCCGGCCACAATTTTGCCACGGAAGCCATCTTTACTATCATTGAAAAAATAGAAAAAAAAACTCCCGTGGACAGTTCTAAAGTTCTAGAAAGACATGAGGATATGTGGATCAACAAACTCAAAACTCTCTCCCCGAATGGACTTAACACCAAACTTAACAACCCTAATCACACAGATCTCTAATTCATAAATCGCCTACTAATTATAACCTCACATCAACATCTATCCCCACCCCAGATACATTTAATACTGGGAACTTCAAAGTCACTTAGACCCATAGCAAACCATAGACCCATAGCCAGTCATATCACTTATCCAAATTATATGTATACATACATATATATATATGTATAGGTGAAGTAACTCGTTCATTATAAGCTAATGCAATGCTCTTCCAACGTAGGTATAGAGCACTGGTGGATGGGGAATATATGTGAGAGTAAATATATCGTTTAAATTCAACCTTACGGACCACCCAGTTCCGTGGGGCAGAGAAAAATGCCAGCCTCTGAGTCTGTAGCGAAGGTTTCGATGGGGTGTTTATTCGCTGTCCCACTACAGCAAAATGTGACACAAGGTCGAGGCTTAACGGATCTCCCGCAGCTGGGCCGAGTAATAATAGGAGAGCCCAAGGACGAGTCCAAAGGCCTCCAATGCGCGTAGCAGTACGCAGCCTCAGTAAAACCTCATTGGCTGACGCACTGCACCGGCGCACTCGGTCTTGACACCAACCACAACCCAATCTCCGGCACATTCGACGGGCAAGTGTTAGTACCTGAGCCTTGGGCTCTGCCGTGGAACAGATATTACGCTTTGACCCCGAAGAAAAGGCCAGAAATCGTGGTGCGCGATGGGGTAATGGATAGTCTATGGCTACACCGAAGAGTTGTAATACAACGAAACGGCTGTCTGTGGATGACACAATAATACATACATATATATATATATGTAGATTGGATCAATGTGCCCCTAAAACGTGCTGACTTGAAAAATGCGTAAAAAAACGACTTTACAGGTTTGCTACGCTCGTGAGAGCAGGCAGCACTGTGTTGCCTCACGTCTTATTCTTTGCTAAACGCAGCTGAGTTTAATTGCACTGATATTCAAAAGTTTTTGGATGCTTTGAAAGGAAAAAAAGGTGTAGTGTATCAATGTGTGCATGTATGTGTACGTCTGCTTGTGTGTGTTTGTATGTCCACGTGGTGTGTTTGCTTGAACGTGTGTTTCCATGTAAGTGTTTACTTGTATGTGTGTTTCAATGTAAGTGCTTACTCGTGTGTGTGTGTGTGTGTGTATGTTCTTGTGTATGTTTGTCTGCTTGTGTGTGTTTGTGTATATGCGTGCAGTGTGTTTGTGTGTTTGCTTGTGAGTGTGTTTGTGTGTGTTTGCTTGAATGTGCGTAAATAATAATAAAGAGCATCCTTACTTACGCTGACCACGGCTTCAGTCATCTCTGTCTGCGCTCCACACATAACAAGTTTCTCTGTCTCGGCTAGAATTTCAGCTTGCTAAATATGCAATGTATGAAATCGACTGAGAAGCGACATGCACCTGAGGTGGCATCACTCACATCATCCATTATTTCACCCATATCTTGGACAAGAGGAGATGGATTCGTGCCTTCCCAAGAGCATTAGTGCTTTTCTCAGTCGAGGTTTGAACTCGGTTCTCCCATTTCATTTCTGTTCAGCTAACCGTTAGGCCACCATGTGTTTGTGCGTGTGTGTCTGAGTGTGTGTGTGTGTGTGTGTGGATATATACCGACCCTCTTGGTAGAATACACGTACAAATTTGTTCGAACGTGCGCATGCGCTTACACAGTACATAGATACGAAACAAAAACAATTCATTGTTGGGTCAAACATAACGCCCTTGCACCCTCCTTCCCACCCAAAGTGTTTATGTAAGAAGAACAACTACATTCAGAAATTTGTTACCCATTCGCCACCGTTCCATCAAGCGGTCTCGACACCTGCACTGCTCTTTGCTCGAACCCCCCACTCAAGTTAACACACCCAGGGGAGCAATGCCAAATTTCGACCACCCACAGTGAATCGACGTCACCTTTTTTTTTCTTTTTTTTCCTTATTTTTGTTTCGTTTTGTTTTGGCTTCTGACATTCGATAGTTTTTTTTTTTGTTTTTGTTTTGGGGTGATTTTTTGTTGTTGTTGCGAAGCCTTGGATTACTATTCCCGCGCTTGCTTACGCGCATGCGTGCGCACATGCGCTCTCCGACCCGCACACCCACACTACCAGAACATCGAGACGCTCGAACACGCACACACAAACATGCACTCATTTCACTAAAATGAGTGTTGGTTGATACTAAGTTCATGCTTATAGATCCGCGCGCGTGTACATCTGCAGGGATCTTTTCGTAAACGCAAATATGTATCTCAACAGATGAACTGGTATGGATTGGGGGAAAAAAGACAGGTGTCGATAGTCACTCAATAGAAACCGTTGCGTGACCAAAGTCTTTTGGCAGCATGGCACGTTAGGGTGTTAAATAAAAAAAATTGGAAAAAGGTGAAAAAGGGTGAACAACGATTGAGTTATTTCTCTCGTCTTTCGTTTGCCAATGATCACTTAAAACGTCTGGATTTTTAAAAAAAATGAGAATGAATGCTATCGGACACAATCTAAGGGATCAATTTAGCATAAATCTGCATTACAAATTGAGCCCCCACTAAAAACCTATTCAAGGAGGGGATTAAAAAGAACTTTTTTTTTCTCTAGACATAATAAGGTGTAAATGTTGAAACTTTGAGCCTTCTGGCTCCATTGGGATGGCAAGTACGTACGATAGATACGTAGCTAGCCAACCAGCCAGCCAGCCAGTACATCTTGAAAACTGAAGAAACCTATGTTGACAATTTTGGAGGTAGTTTTGGTTGAAGGTATCTAAAAGATACATTTTGACTATTAAACATACGATTTGCTGATACGAAGTCTATGAAATATCCTTCGAGTCCCATGATTGTCGTTTCTCTTCGAATGTTCTTGGATGAGATTCAATTCTTTCGCCAAATCTTCTTGGGCGGCCAGGTCTGTTCTCGCCATGAGCAGATCTTTCCCTCTTAAATTTGTTCAATAACTCACGAATAGCCTGGTCCCTCGGGTCTGTTTTGTGGAATATTATCTCGAACGTTTCCCTAATTACATTACATTTCATGCAGTGCGAGGACGCAGGGTACAGCGTATACCTACTTCTCGATTTCCAGATTTCTGTGTGATTAATGTCGACAAATGGAGACGTTACTGTATACCTAGTTCCCAAAGTCCATTTCCATCGCTGATTTCATACCTTTTACCTTGCATGTTACGACATAAATATGTTATTATATATTCATCGTGAATGATAAGTATTTGAACTTTAACCCCCGAAATAAATGAAACAACTGAAATGATATATATACACACATACACACACATATATATATATATATATATATATATATATATATATATATATATATATATATATATATATATATATATATATATATATAGCATTTCAGTTGTTTCATTCATTAGGATATTGGATATTCAATTATTTCAATATATATATATGTATATATATATATATATATATATATATATATATATGTATATATATATATATATATATATATAGAGAGAGAGAGAGAGAGAGAGATGGAGAGAGAAAGATTGATTAATGTATACTTGTATAATTGCTTTTTTAACGTGCTCAATGATTCTCTGTAGAGCTATTATATCAATAATAATATTTTACGGACTTATTATAGGATATCACTGATTTACTCTACACGTGTAGAGAAACACTTTCTTTATTTTACCGAAATAAATGATTACTTTAGGCTCTCTCTATACTCAGAGAAGCGTTGAAATATTAAGTTGATTTGCAAGTTTCATATATTTTTGACAAATTCTTTTATTCATATTATTACTATAAGGTACATCCATAATATCATTATTGAGTCATCAAATTTTTTCCTCTGACTTTCTATAGCCATTCATCCATCCTCAGTTATTTGGTTAGTCAAAAGTGTCAAGTATTTCTTTTGATAAAGTACATGATTCATATTAATTCATGCCATAATTATTCATTAATCAATGCATTTTCCTGTTTTTCTATAATCAATTTTCATGAAAATTTAATATTCTATCATAAAAAAAAATTCCAATTTTTATATAGCAGTCTTCAATGTCTACGGAAAGTACTGATACACCTGTATTTTGAGCACTTTTCAAATCAGAACAGCGGGTGAAATCAAAGGCTTTGTCTAGGTCAGTTTTCTAAACCAAAAAATTCTGTCAGGTCTGTCTTTTTTCCTCTGCTCTTGATCACCGTAAGCAAAACCCTTAGACCACTTTTCACATCAAAGGGTTAATAAAAAGGATTTATTTATGCCACAAATTCAAGACCAAAAAAAAAAACAATCGTGTTAAATAGCTTATTGGTGTTGAAATCGTGAAAGTATGTAACACTAAAAATATGTCAGGTTTGAAATGAAGACGAAAAAAAGGAATAAGAGTGTGAAAAATACTTTCAAGGGATAAAAATAAAGTTATTAAAACGTTATAATGACGTATTGATGTTAGAATTCTAAATGTTAGTTACACTAAGAGAAATAAGTGAATTAAAATAAGTAACATTAGGTAAAGTACTCGTTCAACCTAGATTTGAAAAATCGAGATTGTATCCATCAGGAAAAACATTGACAATGCATTCTATTCCAATTAACAGTTGTTCTTGGGAAGAAGCTATTTGCGTGGAACTTGTGACGAGTCTTTAAAATCCAAATTGTATATTTTGACTGAACATTCCCGGTCAGTAGGGACAAGGTAATGTAGCTCATATAAACATTTCCGTGTAAGTAACTGTAGAAATGACCAGAACTTGCAAAATTACGACGAAGAGACATAAGCTTCGATTTGGATACATATTTATTAGCCTCTTCATAGTGCTGCAATCGCATTGGAGGCAGTCTTCAACTACTCGGTGATCCCTTCAAAACACCAACTTCCCCTCAAACATATATATATTTGTGTGTATAATTATTGAGTCATCCACAGACAGTTGTTTTGTTGTATTACAACTCTTCAAACAATCTGTTATCCCGTCCAGTACCAACCACGAGGCAGGATTGAAACCTTCACTTCAGACCCAGAGGCCAGTATCCTACCGCTGAGCCACGGAACTGGACGGTCAGTAAAGCTGTATTTAAGCGATATATTCTATTTTTGCTTAAATCTCCCATCCACCAGAGTGCTCTATTCCTATGGAAGAGCATATATATATATATATATATACATATATATATATATATATATATATGTGTGTGTGTGTGTGTGTGTGTGTGTGTGTGTGTGTGTGTGTGTGTGTGTGTGTGTGTGTGTGTTTGAATGTAATCATTGGCTCCGGGCCTTGTTTATGAACCGAAATATAAATATATACTCGAATGGAAAAGTAGAGAGAGAGAAAATAAATGTATGAATGACTAGCAACTGAACGGCTATTCATGTTAAAGATATGAAATTAAGACATGCAAACGCAGTAAAGGAATTGTTTATGCAGTGAAGAATTATCAAGTATATTGCGAAAATATCACTTTGTTGTGAGGAACCCCAGGAGAAGTTGTGCAGAACCCTGGATTTCCACGAAACACGGTTTGAATACAGTTGCATTAGATCAAGCTTTGATGAATCCTGGGCGAATTTGTCTTGAGATCACGGGTCGAATCCTGAGCCGGCTATTCTCGCTTACGTAGGGCAATATCTCGGCTCAAGAAACACTCATTGCTTATGATATTGCAGTTTCGTCCAGGATTACTTCGATGAGATCAGTGATCAGAATCTGAGGTTTTGAACTAATCTTTATTATCATACATCTTTGCTTATGTACTAGCGATTTGGCAGAGTTCTACTCTACTTTAAATTCTTGGTACTCATCAAACTCACTACCGTGAGCTATTCTTAGGTTGATATATATATATATGTTTATAGGTATCTGTGTGCGTGTTATATAATTTAGAGTAAGTTTCGTGTCCAATTTAAAGTTATTCTCTCTATGTCATCCAGTGAAATTTACAGAATGGGTTTCGTTTCAACCATACTGAGATTGAAATCGACACAACGGATATAATATTCACATGGGTGGACTCCAAATGGTGATACGAACAACGTGTCAAGTCCATTGCTTTTATTCACTGATCCCTCATCGTTAAATACGTTTTTTTGATAACTCACTTAAGTAAGCCCTGTTTGAAAAAAAAAATTGATGTTTAGTGTAAAATAATATCGATATACGATACACATAATTCCCTATATAAAATAACAATCTATGTTGTTTGTTATTTTATGTGTGTATATATATATATATATATATATATATATATATATATATATATATATATATATATATATATATATATATATGACAAAACATTGCTGAAAGGGTGGTGGTTTTTGATCAACACTGCTGGGGTGCTACGTTGATATAACTGTTTTGATTTAAAATCTCCGAAACGATTCCATGGTAAACAACTGATGATCCAAACAGGACAAAATTTATACATTGTACAATAATAAGTATATGTAAAACAGGATAAAAACACAGAAGAGAATTACATAACTTGCTTTGACAGATAACTGACAGGGGAATAGATGACTGAAGCGGCACAAAAGGAATTTTGATAAAGTTTTTTCAATGTTTAGTGTTTGAAGCAGTAAAGCTTTGTAGAATATATATATATATATATATATATATATATATATATATATATATATATATATACTAAAGTACAAATCGGTTATTCAATATACAATGTGTTATGGGTTTATTTCATAAAAGTGCTCGACTCACCAAGTCTCAAACTGAAAGCTAGAATTCTCTGTTTCACTTGACCATCGCTTCTGTTCTCATAGTTTGGCTACATTTAGTTTCTCCTTGAATTCAAAATCTTATTGTTATTTTAAGCATTTTTAGAAAACAAATTTTGAAACATATATACATTACAAATCAGGGATGCAATATGATATAATGCAATATCTGATGTATGATGGGTTTATTTCATAGATTGCCAGATACATTCAACTTTAAATATTAAGTTGGTTTAGAGTAGAACTTGAAATATAATGGAATGATGATTCGCTACACGAAGTCGTTTACCTAAAGAAGCCTCAAGAAAGCAGAAACGTAATCGTGTTTGTGTAGCGTATCCTCATTCATATATATATATATATATATATATATATATATATATATATATATATATATATATATATATATAAAAGTATGAATGATAATTCGCTACACGAAGACGTTTACTTAAAAAAGCCCTTACAAGGCAGAAACGTAATCGTGTTTATGTAGCGTATCCTCATTCATATATACATTTATATATATATATGTATGAATGATGATTCGCTACACGAAGACGTTTACTTTAAGAAGCCCTAACGTGTTTATGTAGCGTATTCTCATATATATATATATATATATATATATATATATATATATATATATATATATATATATATATATATATATATATATATATATATATATATATATATTAACTGGTATACCCGGCGCTGCCCAATAAAAAAAACTCAAATTCGAACAACACTGGAAAGCGACTGATATTCCAGTGAGATTTTACAACATCAAATAAGGGGATGCTTGTTTTTAGTCTATCGGACATAGTTCTCAGCTTTTTAGAGCACAAAAATACGTACATACTTTAGTGCTTTGTATGATATAGATATAATAAATTAGCACTGAAAGAAAAAATCGCATTCAAAGTTTTCGTATGGTGAATGGAAAGCGAGGGTCCAGTATAGCATCATAACTACATTTTGAACAGAACCCCTCTCTGAAAGAAGTATATTTTCATCAAAACATATACATTTCTGGGAAGTTTGAAGATCAAATAGTTCCAAAATTTGAACTTCAGTTCCATTCTTTGATGCATTGATCTATCATCTTAGAGTTCAAACATACCTACCTACCTACCTACCTACCTACATACATACATACTTTGGTACTTTATAATATATATGTATATTGTTTTCTGAAAGCTCCTATAAGCTGAAATCCTGTGCACAAGGGTAATTTGAATGAACGTATGATAGGTTTAGATGACTTGTTATGACCTCTGTAGGCCAATTTACGATCAGGGCAATTCAAACACCTTGACATCTAACAAAGACAGTAGTCACCTGAAAGCTGCAAATTTGTATACATGGGTAGCTTGCCCGAGTATGAACATAGGATAAATGGTACTTCTCTCTGGTTACCTCTACAGGTCAATTTAAGATTAGCAGGTATTTTCAAATCCAATCAAGATTACTGCACCCTACAGGATGAACATAGGATAAGTAGCAATAATCCGTGGTGACCCCTTAAGGTCAATTAAAGGCAGTCAATGTTAGCATTTTCCAAAGTTTTTTTACAATTTTTTTTAAAAGACACGACTGAATCTTATGGGCTCAAAATTCGTGTCCGAGATTAACGTAGGATAGGGGGTGCTAACTTCTGCTGATCCAATACTGGAATGGAGTTCTCTAGTGGATGGAGAATCATGCATAAGTAAATATATCGCCTAAATTCGGTTCCACTGACCGTCCAGTTCTGTTGTACGGCAGGGGTAAAATAAATGCCAGCTTCTGGGTCAGAAACGAAGATTTCGATCCTACCTTGTGGTACTGGACTGGGATATTGGATAGTCTTTAGCCACACTGAAGAATTGTAATAAGCGAGAATAACGTAGGATAAGGGCACTGACCTCTGTTGACCTCCGGAGGTCAGTTCGGAGTCATGTCAATCTAGGCATTTTCAAACTTGAGAGAGACAGCTGCACCCTACGGGCTGCAAAATTGTGTATATAGGTGACTTGAACCCTGGAAGAACACGATACGTGCCACTGACCTCTATTAACCTCCAAAGATCAATTTAAGGTCTGATAAATTCTGGAATTTTCAAAAAAGGTCAATTTAGACATTTTCAACCCATCTGAAAGTTTGCGATCACTATTGGGAGAACACCTGTATTATACTTCACAACATGACCTTTAAGTTTTGATTACTTTTCCCCCGGCAATGCTTGGTAACCAAGCTGGTATATATAAACGTTTGTGTCAAAGATTAATGGAAGCATATCTTCTGGAATAAGGCAAATGGTAAGCACTGAAATTAGCTACCTTATAATAGGTCCGTCCGTCTGTCCCTCACATTTCCGTCTGTCATACTTTTAGAATAAAAAAAAATACGTTGAAAGGGATGGGGGTAGGGGAGGGGTTCTGAGAATGGCATTGCAACACAAAGAGCCCGATGTGGGCGGGGAGAAGGACAGAGGAACAGGGGAGAGTAGAAACTTTCCCCCTCAAAACCACACCCACGACATTCACATAGGCTACATGTACTCACACATTTTTTCTCAATAGCACATTCACTAGATTCAGCTACATATTCATACACAAAACCCTTCTTATTTTCGCTTCCCATACACTAATGATTTGAACTTCAACACTAAGACGTCTCCTTTTTTTGCCAGTAAAGATAAGAAATTTAGAAGAATAATAATCTCGCATCATGTACCCGTCTCCTCTCCAAACTGTGTTACTCACAAAATGTTATCATTTTTCTAATTTGACGTTTGAAAACATGACGGAAATAAATACGATCCAGTTTCCAAATATACAAACGTACACTGAACGCATATTTTATTCAATACATCTTTTATTAAAAATGACAAGTCAGGAGCATCTTCTAAATCATTTATTAATCTCTTCTTGTTCTCGTACAATGGCAGATATTGCTTGCTGATATTGCTCATCTTTTGCTATTCTTTTGGAAAGACATCGTTATATATTTAAACCAAAGATCCATTTACTTTAACGAAAACGAGAAAAGATTACAAAAAGATGTAAAAAATACCCCTTGTCTGTTATTTTTAATGAACACACACACACACACACACACACATATATATATATATATATATATATATATATATATATATATATATATATATATACTACAATCATCCAATCAAGTTAGTAGAAAAGAGATACATACAAACAGTGGGTGCAGTAGAAAGTATCCAATGCATACCAAGATGTTATTTTGGCATTTTCTACAGCTTAAAAACTGACAGAATTTGGATCAAAGAAAATACAAAAATACATATATTGGAACTTTTTGGAATATATCAGATACTTTTTTTAAGAAAAAGGGAGGTAAGTCTAAAAGTGCAGTTGTAAATATGTATACACTGAAGTAATGTTTGGAAATGCTGGTTCTCAGAAAAACTACAAACCTGATTGGATGATTGTAGTATACATTATTCAAAAGTAAATAGGCTGTTTATTCTTAGAATCCTAATTTAAATCCGATTACTGAAGAGTGCAAGAGGCACGAAATGTTAACAATCACCGGGTTCTTGTAGATATCATTTTTTTAAATGAATAGCTCTAGCTACTGTGCTAAAAATTGATAACGGATGAAATTTGTTTGTTATAAATTGAGACAATTCATATATATATATATATATATATATTGATTATTAAGAAATGGATGTATAATTTGATAGAAATAATTATAAATGCGTTATATTACTTTGGAATTCTATTTGAAATGATCTCTCGTTATCACAGTGAAAGTATCATTCAGCCAAGACAACATAAATAGAATAAACAATTAAATAAAATGGAACTGCTGCTGGAATCGAACCTTTGCTCGGTGAGGTAGACGCTTCAACGTAGCGCTGCTTTAACCATTGAGCTAAATAACCGCCGATAATGCAAAAGCCTAAATCACTGATTTAACTCCAAAATTCTCATTTTGTTCATTCACTATCGACAACTGCAATATTGTTTCTCAATGAGGTCAATTATATTATTAAGAAATGGATATAAAATAATCATAAATGCTTTATAATGGGGGATCATTTCAAATGGAGCTTCAAAGTAATATAATGTATTCATGATTGTTTTAACTAACAAGTACATCAAACAGTGTTAGTTCGCGTAAAAGAACAAAGAAAAATGAGCACTATGTGAGACTCAAACCCACATCTACAAAGGGAACAACCTGTACGCAGCTTTGCTCTCTTCATCTGAGCTAACTGCGCACCTATAGCGAGGCAGGAATTCGAGAACGCACTTGTATTGCGCAACTATTTACATGTGTATATGTGTGTGTGTTTCCTAATGCCAAGAGTATGTATATCAGTAGAATGGAAAGTGTTTTTTTCATTCATATATGCGACTGTTTCATATGCTGACCCCATCTAATGTCTTTATGGGTATCATACACAAACACCCCCTATGTATATATATATATATATATATATATATATATATATATATATATATATATATATATATATATATATATATATATATGTGCGTGTACGTGTGCGTGCGTGTGTGTGTGTGGTACAGATGAGGCTAGCAGCATGACATAATATGATAATATCAATAATATAAAGCCACTTCTGAAATGTTATGGATCTATTTCATAAGAGTGCTCGATACTTACTACTTTTTACTCTTGAAGTTACGTTGTTTAGAGTAGAGCTGGAAATAAATAGTAGAATGTGGATGCACATTCTACTATACATATATATATATATATATATATATATATATATATATGCTTTATGTCAGTAATGTGTTTCTAGAAGGGGCAGCGTAAATGAAACCGACGGAAAATAAATCCAGTAATTAAGCATGTTAATATAATCTTTTTAATAATAAACATAATATTAATTCATTTCAATGTATGAAATTAATAGATATCAACTCAATTAATTAAATGCTATCTGAGTGAACAAAAAGAATGAGAAAAAGGCAAATTTCAAACCGGTATTATGGTAAATCGGTCCAAATCAACCGGTGTTAAATTAGGACGAACTATATCTATCCATCTATCTATCTGTCTCCCTCTCTCTCTCTCTATATATATATATATATATATATCGTGCATGTCTGTATGGGCACATTAATTGCAAAATACACACACGAGCACCCTGGCGCACATCCACGTAAAAACACACGCTTGTGTAGTTTTGCACCTAATGACCCCTTGTCAAATCCCGTTGCCAAGGGCAACATCAGCCCTCCACCTTCCAACTCACCTGCTATATACCTCTCACCCCTTCCAAATCTACGGGTAACCCCTTTCGCGACAGCACCACACACCTCTAATGTACCAGCAAGCAATTTGTACCCCATACCCCACCAAAAACAACGAATCAGTAGCACTTAGTCTGTGTACAAACCACTATGTAGATATTTGCATTGCGCACACACACACAATTACAAACACACGCGGGCACACACACATATATGTACGTGTGTGTGTGCGTGTACAGTGAGTGCAAAAAGTATCCGATACATTTCAAAAAGTTTATTTCAACTTGCTCAAGCTCTATCTTCAAGAACGAGAAAATCCCATTAGTTTTCAAAAGCGTGGTCTATGAAGCTGAAACATGGAAACTAACCAAAAAGATAGGCCATCAAAACTGAAAACCATGTAACGTGCACAAGAGAGAATCATATTTAACATCACAAGGAGAGATCACGAGACATTACATTAGAAAACAGAGGAAAGAGATATAGAAAACATTATGATGGCAATGGGCTGGTCATATTTCAAGAATGTCAGACCGGTTAACATCACAGCTCAGCGTAGATGCTCAGAGTTCATACGTGAAACAGTGACCGGAGAAAATAAGATGTATGCAATCACACGTATCAATGAAGATTCAGGAAGTATTAGCTCCGTAACACCAGTGATAGAGAGGTCCAGCTAATCTTGCAGAAGGTCTTTGTCCAACGACGGTTGCTAAAAGGCTGATAATGATGACTTAACAATTCCAACGTTGACAGGATTTGGACTGAATATTTCTGATTTTTCACAAACATTTTCAAAGTTCAATATTTTTTCAATCAAGTGTGACGTAAGTGAACAGTTTTAGAAATGACAGAAATTTCATGTTAAGACCAGATTTCAATACATCAACGGTGTTTGTAAGGAATTAAGTGACACGATCGTTGTGTCTTTAGGAATAAAGTGAAGAATCATACGAAGTTGGCAAGCTTTTGGTTGAGCAAGCTCGACTTTCAAAAACAAAAAAATCTCATTAGTCCTAAAAAGGAGGGTAAACAACCAATGCATCCTACCGATAGTCACCTATGGAGTTGAAACATGGAACCTAACCAAAAGACCCTCAAACTGAGAAGTACGCAACGTTCACATGAGAGAATCATACTCAACCTCACGTTGAGAGACCATAAGACAACATAGTACACTAGAAAAACAAAACAAAAAACAAAACAGGAGTCTAAGATATCATAGAAACAGCTAGAAAACTCAAATGGCAATGGGCTGGTCATCTTGAAAGAATGTCTAGCAACCGCAGGACGTCACGACTCACAATGTGGATCTCCAGAGATCATATGTGGCCGACAGAAAGTAAGATGGTTTGACGAGCCAGACAGATTTAAAGAGTACTGGCTCCTCAATGCCTGTGATAGAGAGGTTTTGCGAATTTGGGGGAAGGTCTATGTCCAACGACGGACGTTAAAAGATGATGATGATGATGATGATGATGATGATGATGAAGCAAGGAAGTTAGTAAAACAAAGAGAAAGCAGACTGGACAGTGATTATCATATTGCAGACCATATTTTTGTTTACTTTTACGCAATGATTAATCATTCTTGCTTCGGACGTCTTAACGGAGCTTGATTTGAAAGATCAATCGGAAATAAATAATCTTATAATAAATAATATTGATGATATTTTTATTTCAGAAACAAATAGTCCTAGTCTGAATGTTTTCTATTCTCAGTTCTTTTCAGAGACTGAATCATTTCTTGATTTGAATTTTCTTAGTTGATTGTTGTCATCGAGTCCTTTTGTTCATGTACAAAAAACATTCGTTACGAGGAATCTCATTTTCTTTCCCAATATGTGGATTATATGATTTAATATCAATTATACATGGTATACATTTATCCCATTGATTGTATTCTGTAATTTTATGTATCATCATTGTTTTCTACATCGTTTTGTACGCTATATCCTCCAATATTTTCCTATTAGCCTGAGGGGTATTCTAATGTGACTGATAGATTCTGGAAGATCTTCGTTAATATATAGTTTGACTTTTCTAAAAGAAATCTCTGCATGAAACAGTAAATTCTCGGTTATTTTCATTTTTTATGTATCGTATCGGACGTTCTCCTGTGCGTGGCAAAGGTAGGAACAGTGTACCTACCCATTTTATGCTATCGCATGATGTTTTTTTGTATTATTTTTATTATTGGCTTCACTGTTCAATCCATTTGGATACATAACGGGCATGGCTTTGATAACAGCATTCACGCATTGCTGTCGCTTTTTTGTGTTACGTCGCCAAATGTATTGTAGGCATCTCTTTCAATTCTTTTCTATAATCGAAATCTGGATCGAAAAATTGAATTGGTACACGTTTCTCAAAAATAGTTAATTATATGTTGATATGCTTTATTACTTGTCCTGCGTATGTTACTGCATTCATTCAAGGGATGGGTCACCGTTCCACCCACAGATTGTAAGTTGCAATTTTTGAATTGTAACAGGTAGATCAGTTTTTGTGACTTGCTCGACAAATTTTTGCCATCTACAAGTGATGCATAGCAAGTGGTACTTTATTTCATGAGGCCTGGCATTGCTCTAGGTAGTCAAATCAGAAGGCTGAGGATTCGTCCTGAGACGAGCTCTCTTCATTTCCGTGCGATAATAGTTAAGAGAAATAAAGATAATTTTTCTAGGTGTTCCAACCTAAAGATTTACGTGTATAGTATCCCCACATTAAATCGATCTTATGTCACACCCTGCTCTCGTGGGGTTTGGGTAAAATACAGGGCACTAAGGGAGATTCGAATTCATTACACAGTAGTGATAATCAACCAGACATGCTAGCTGAGCATTACACCCCGCCAAGGCACCCCTCCATATGTCTATGAACATAGATGCATATCTGCACGAACACCTTTTTTGATAGAATTAAATTGTTCTATAGAAAAAAAGTTTTTTTTCTATGCTTCTAAAATCTTGTTCAGAATCGATCAAGGAGATTGAAAAATCGAACTCACATTGTTATATGGAGATGCCAGACGAGTAAGTTGATTGGGTCAGCTCAAATTCCTTAATTACCCCCACAATGAAAACAGATGTTGTGCTTATTCAAATACTTATAAATAGTGTTTTTATATAAAAGAATTTATTTTTATTATTATTCATTTAAAAAAAAGCAATTCTCATAAAAATATAAAGTTTAGAATGCTTTACCGCTTTAAACATTGAACATTTAAAAACTTCAGTCGTTCATTTCTCAATATCTGTTAATGCAATATATGTTATTTTCTTCGGTGTTTTTTTCCTTCTGTTTTACATATACTTAATTATTATGGTACTGTATGTATATTTTCTCTTGCTGGGATCATCAGTTGTTTACCATGTAACGGTTTCGGGGATTTTAAAAGCAAAACAGAAAAATCAACATGATACCCAGTAATGTTGATCGAACATCATCCCCTTTAAGCTTTGATTTTGATATATAGCTTCTGTCATACATGTAGTTTGTTATTTCATATTGGGTATTATCATAATGAATTATATATATATATATATATATATATATATATATATATATATATAATATGAACTACAGAGATAGAGACAGACACACATATATATGCGTGTGTGCGTGTGTGTATGTACGCAAATGCGTATGTGTGTGTGACGACTGTCCATCTATTTTGGATATCACAAGAACCAGTTGCGCAGCCTTGATGTAATTTGATAACCAATCAGTGGAGCCATTCTCCCGCAGAGTTACTCAATTGGTAGTTAGACACCATTGATTGAGTTTGTGCACCGTGTGACTGTCAGG
>OY735242.1:17373407-17420907 GCA_963457665.1 Thysanoteuthis rhombus | reverse complement strand
TTTTTAATTGATCACTCCCAACACGATATGTAGTTTTTTTTTTTTTAAATTGTCACGTAACGGTTTCTATTGTGTGACAAACCAGACCTCTTTTCTTTCTTTTTCTTTTTTTTTTTTTTTTTTTTTTTTTCACTGGGGTGGTTCTGTACAATACAATTATTTCTGGGGGTTTATAAACACTCAGAAACCGGAGACGACTATCGGATGTCGTTTGTAGAGGTGAGCCTTTCGATAATGCGTAGCAATTTTGTAAGGTGGTAGGCTTGATGCGAACGGAGGGACCCGCTTGGTTGTTCCGTTTTGCAAATGTCAATTCCCTACTAGAGAATGGTGCGAGTGGTGTGGTTGGCCTTTCTAATATAACACTTCACGTCTCTGATCATCGCAGACACACGAACAGACCGGGGGCAGGAGAAAGAGGAAAAAACAGAGAGAGAGAGAGAGGAGGTGCTGGCTTGCAGAAAGAGACACACGCATACATCTCATCACACAGGCACTCAATGATGCTCATCGAAGCACACACAAACATGCACGTACAAACGCACATATTCACATACACATTCGCACATTCCCGCACACATATAATCCTCGTGAAAAAATCACGGATGTATTTGAATTTCTATGAGGTGATTTTCTAGAAAAGAAAACTTTAACTTCAGTAGAAGTGTCCATTGTTTCAAATGGAGCGTGGTCTAATGAGAAGAAGACGTGATCAGGTCACGTGTATTCAAGTATACGTGTACTCGGATGGTTTTTGTCGATGAGTGCATATAAAACGATATTCGGCCACGTTGGCTCGAAGAATACGGGAACCGGTCGGGGGATTCGATGTTCAGCCATTCGGACAGTCCAGGGGCGGCAGTCAACCAGAGCCGACTAAAATAAGCTGTGCCCAATAGGTGCAAGCGTCAGCAGAAGTGCAATATTCATACTTCCCTTGGGTCCTACCGGTCATGTTGAGGTCAGACGATTCGACTGAAAGAACGAACCTCATCCCCTGTTCAAACTCTCATTTTCTCTGTAACCGAAATTCTAGATAAAGCAAGAACTTAGCAATAAAAAGAAAACCGGTCACTCATTTTTAAAAAAAAACGTGATCAACATCTTTTGGCAGCATGCTGCATTCGGGATGATCAATTAAAAACTGGGGAAAAGGAGTGATCGGTGAATAAGGTGCTTCTCTCACATTTTGTTGGATCACGAAAAAATTCAAATTTTCAGAAAACAAGCATGATTACTACTGGACAAAATAAGAGACCAATTTAGTTGAAACTTACGTTGCAAATTGTACTTTCATTAAAAAAAACTTATTTTTTGTGTTGTTGGTTTCAAATATTAAAAAAGATTTTTTTCTAGACATAAGGCGTGGTTGTTGAAATTTTCGGCCCTCAATTGATGGAGCTTGGACACATCACACATACATACATATGATTGAATATTGGTATGGATTATCGTTAATCCGACAATATGAGAAATCAATGACAATATTGGAAGTCTGGTTAAAAGTTTTGTTATTTCATTTTTTTCAAAACAAGACTTAGTCATAATCACTTCAAAACTGAAGAAACCTATGTTGACAGTTTTGGTTGACTGTTCATATTTAAAGATTATTTAGTTTTAGCTTCTAAAGAGGGACATGTCTACGGGCCAGAAATATTCACGGTGTTTATAGGATAGATCAAGGGTTTGGAACCTTTTTCATGTTTAAAGGCCACATTAAAATTCGTTGTTTTGCAATAAATCCACGTTCAAGAACAATTTCGATGTGTATTGCAATTCTTAATTGTTGAAATTACTGTATTACGGCATAAACAAATCATTTTATCCATCAAGACTGAGATAATATTACAATTCCTGTTCATCATCAAAAGCTCAGTTCTCTTCCTTCAGTGTTCCTTGTGTCTCCTTAGTCATGATGGGTGGGAGCGATTTTAAAAAAATCTGATGTTAAATAGCAATCGATAGAAATACAAACACCTGTGACATGTCTTGAAGTGTATTAGGTATTAACAGATAATAGCTAATGATAATGACTTTACTTCGTATAACATTTGATTGCTAGGTAAATTCATACGTAAAACATAAATCACTTGTAATTGTCGATGTTGGGAATTACTAATTTTTTTTGAAAAATTCAGAATTTCTTCGACAAGGGGGTAGGAAGCCGAGCGTGGTGGTCTAGAACCCGGGGGGGGGGGTTGACGGTTCTCCCTTTTCGATTTAGAAGAAAACCTAGACCGTTGACTTCTGAGTCAGACATACGGAAACTAGATTCCAACCAGACATTCTTTTTTATGAACTCAAATCATACAAAGACTTTCGAAAAACCTGTACAAAGGTTAGCGTTAGTTGCTTGATTGTTGTGTTCACGTTTTATGGAGGTTTCCATTCGTGGTGCGACCGACTGTGCCAATGCCAGTCTAATGTTCCAATCTGCATTAAGTCTATTGCACTGCTTCGTTTTTATTTGCATTAAAGCTGGAAAATCCAGCTTCGCCAGAATACGTCGCCTGAAATGGAAATAGAATCTTCACTGCTTGCAATGCAAGGGCTAGAAACTTTGAACCGTTGACCATCTCTGATCAAAAGTCCAAATACTTCAACACTGGCTTAAGAATCAAATTGTTCTATGAATCAATTAAGTCCCCTTGCAAAGAATCGGGGACAGATTGAGTACTGGCCGTAAATGGGGGAACACTCCACTAGTCCCCAGTCTCGCCACAAAATTATTCCGAAAAGTTGAAGCTCACTTGCTACAAATGCTTTTGTATCGCATCCCACTCAGCTTTGATAACTCTTTCCTCGGTCTCACCTTTGTTGATAAATGCTTTCAAGGTTGAGAAAACTTCAAAATTGCCTTTTAGTAATTTTGCATGCTGTAATAGTTTTCTGTCTGCCTTGTAGCAACACATTTAGTTCATGAAAACATTCTCATTCGTCCAGCTTTTCCAGGCTCCCTAAATATCCTTCCACCTTGCTCTTGAGAACCATGGGTCTAGAAGACTGCATGCAGCCTCAATGTCACGGGTTCCAAAACCAAATCGAAAGGAATTGTAACTTGAAAAAATTGCCTAAACTCTAAAAATGGTTTCCTCCCGATTCAACTGAAGCCAATCATAAAGCAAGAAGGGAAATATTTACTTCTCTACGTTTTCGTGAACTCATTCGGCCATTTTGAACAGATAGTGACAGATGATGAAAAATATATATTTATCAAGTTTAACGTAACATAAAATTCTGTCTCTACAAAGTCACCAGACACCACTGATGACGTAGGCGTGAAACGACAAATGCACAATGCTAATTATCATATGTATGGATTATTATTATTAGCATAGTACCCGTAAAAAATTATGGGATCTTTCACGTATGTATCTGTTATACAGCTGATTTTTCATTTTCAAATGATATGGGGATATTTCTCTAGGAAAAACTTTTTTTCCGAAATTTTGAACAGAAACTTTTTTGTTGTGAAAGTTTAGCAATCTTTTGTTAATGGGATCCATACCGTTTTCAGTATTTTAAATCATTTTAAAATATAGACGGCAAAATGGGGGCATTCTGCCCTCACGTTTCGAAGGGGGCTTCGTCCCAACATTCCAAACCCTCCATATTTACGACACTCACTTGACAAATGTCGAAGGGATGTGACGTAGCGAGTGGGAGATCAAGGGGAGCAGTCGCTTCCCTTGTTTATATTCTTTGAAAGTGGCGCCTTTTAAATATTTTTCAAAAAAATTTATTGCCCAATTGCTATGAAAAAAAATCTCATTATTCTCCAGTGACATTCTTTTCATTGCTCTATTGATGCGATGGAAAATACCTTGGAAGAATTTTCTGGACTCTTTACTTTTTTCCACCAATTTTCTAGTGGTAGGAATAGGTTTAGCGATCAGATCATATTTGCTTTAAAAGATTCCATAATAGCTTGAATGGGAGAATCTCTGGGACGATTGGAGAGCCGATTTTTTCCGGAACTTTAAAACAGTCGATAACTTAGTTATCAGCCAGAATTTTCAGGGATCGGTCGTATTGCCTCGCTCGCTGACAAAAAAACGAAGAAGATCTGCTTATAGTAAGCTTCACCTACACACAGAAAAACAAGATAAATTAAGTGTTTTTTGCATGCACAAACCTTACTCATTCTATTATGAAAAATTTATATCGGTACCTTCACACACTTTTGAAGACAAAGAGACATGTCTCGATAAAAACGCAGGGAACTTGTAGCATGTTGATTATTTGGTAATAATCTTTTTGTTATTAATGAGAAAAAAGAATGCAGAAACTTCTGATAAAAAAAAGAACGGTCAAAATTTGTAAAATTCCCCCAAAGCAGAAAACGATCTTTTCTTTGCTAACTTACGTTTATTCAACGATAGAACTGTCTTGGCTGGCTTTGTAACAGTGGGAACGAGAGAGATAGAGGGAAATGGGATGATTGTAAACTGTGTTATACATGCTGTTCTCTATTTCGGAAAACTGGGATTGATTTTCGTGGTCAATAGGGAATGTCAAAGTTTAATTTCTCCAAGTACAAATGAGACAATTTTTTGGAACTTATCAAGGTATTTGGCAAAAAAAAAGATACACTGCTGGGGCATCATTTGTCAAAGAGTGATCGAAATACAATATATCTCAACCCTGACATACAAAATAATCTGATACAGTCCTTATCAGCCAATGTTCAATCAAAGATAATAGTTGAAATAAAGGTGGCTAGGTGCAATAATTGTTGACTCTACTATCGATATCAGTAGAACTGATAAATTTTATCTGACCTTGTGATATGTGAACGTAAAGGGTGATCCAGTGGAACAATTTATACAATTCAGCAAAATTATCTGTAACAAGTACTGGGGATGTTTTCAACATTTTTCTTCTAGTAAGATGTAAGGCTGTTAATAACTATGTGTTACGGTTAGTTTTACAATGGAGTAAGCATCATATCGGTTGAAATATTTGGTCTAAAGATCAGGGAGGTTGCTCCAAATGCACTCTATAGGTTATGCTGTGCACATAATTCAGCTTTGGTTCTGATTAACGTAGTAAGCTCCAATATTAAAACCAAGTTGTTTTTTGAACATTGTAAAAAATCTATATCTTTTCGTGGCAGCTTACCTGACATTCCGGTACTTAGAGAGGAACAACGCAATCATATCAAATCTTTCGCTCTAACCCCATAGAAATATTGTGAAAATTGATGGGGGTCAAGAAAATCGGTAGTAGATGCAGTCTTGCAGATTTTACCAGCAGTAGTTGCTCTACAAAGATTTTGAGAAAAAAAAATTGGATGAAATATTCTTTTTGTACAAATTTTGCCTTGACACTGCATGACGTCATTCAAATGTCAGCCGTTTTGCCAAGGTAAACAAATCACACGTATTTTTGAAAGTTAACAAACTCACAGAAAAAAAAGAAAAGTAATCTGCTGTGCTTCCAATAAGCAGAATAGGAAAAATGAGAGAGAAATGTTGGTTTTTTTTTCATGGTATTTTCAAAAATAATGTATTAGTTTCAAAGAAACTATTTTCGATAGAAAATAGAACTTTTTTTTCTTGTTTTCCTGGTGGTAAGTAACTTTCAAAACATGAAAAAAAACTACATTTTTATTCCCCAAAAATGACCTGCTTTTCTGAGGGTAAAGTAACTTTCGAAAATACGCTTTATTTGTTCACGTTTGAAAATGACGTCATACGGTGTCAAGGAAAAATGTGTTCTGGTCAATGTTGGTGTGCAGAAAGTATCATTATTGCTCCAAGAAATAATACTTCTAAACAGTTTGCCCGCGCAGATCGTACACTGGAAACTCTCAATACTCACGAATTATTTGTTGTTACATTCTGGAGTGAAGTGCTAGACAATGCTTTCAGACTATCAGTATATTAACTGGAAAGTAGTGTAGATCTGGTAAACGGCTTCCATAATGTACTTGAGTTCATGATTACTAATGATGTGTTATTTCCGTTATTCACAATTGTGTTTTGATTCTAAATACAAAATATAAAAAGTATAATGAATTTAAAATTATTTGGTACTGTTGTGGCACCATTTTTGTGTTCTCCTTCCCCCAAACCTTATAACAGGTTTCGCCCCTGGAGAGGACAACGACCAAAAAGTGTTTATAAAAGATGAACGAAGATGATGACAACAGTCCGAAAAAATCTATACAGAATGAATAAAATCTTATCCCTTTTTTTATTGGGTATCTTTATATTAATGGTACTTATGAATAGCAAAGAATTACCAATGTCATCATCATCATCATCATCATCATCATCATTATTATTATTATTATTATTATTATTATTAGAAATGATCGATAATGTCTTCCTTCTTAATATTCTAAAAGAAAGAAGAAAAACGAGACTGTTTTTAGAATATGATATATGATAAAACTGAATATTTTCGATACATTGTAAATCTTTGTTTTTCTGAGCAGAAAAACACCAGTAACGTTTTGAAAGTTGTTTAGTATTTGAATCTTGACTGACGAAGATATGCAATATATCCAAAATTTTCAATATTGTTTTATAATATCATATTCAAAAAATTGAAAACAGTTTTGTATTTCTTCTTTCTTTTATTATGATTATCATTATTTGCATAGTACCCGTCAAAAGTGACATCAAATCACTCCAAATCTCCAGCACCTTCCCCAGGATTGTCTCAGATTCCTGCAACTGTGTTTTCATTTATTCGTTTTTATTCATTTTGTGCAGTACCAAGTAACCTAATCTTCTGGATCGACAGTTTCTTCACTTCTCAGGTTTTGACATTATTCTACTTTTTTGTTTTCTTTCTTTCTTTCTTTCTTTCTTTCTTTCTTTCTTTCTTTCTTTTTCTTCTTCTTCTTCTTATCATTATCACAATTATTATTATTATTATTATTATTATTATTATTATTATTATTATTATTATTATTATTATTATTATTATTATTATCATTATTATTATTATTATTGGGAAAACGTAGCCATCAAAGATGGCGAAGGGTTATATCCCGTTTTTATGTGTTTGTTTGTTTGTTCCAGCGCTCCTGGACATACAGTCATGTCTATAAACTTGACTTCAAAATTGACACCAGTACTCCATAAAACCCCTCCTGAAATCTTTTTTCTAAAAACGAATTTTTCTTTCTTACTGGAGGGGGGGGGGGGATTATTCTATCGGGTTTATTAATCGCATTTCAGATTCCCCATAATTAACAATTTACGTTTAAGTTTCTATACGTTTTCTTTTTTTACTCTCTTCTACATGTTTTTTTATTGGAAAACGCCAGTGATGTCATAAATAGAATTTATTCTGATCATATTTATTCTTCAATGGATTTCTGTTTAAATGACTTAAAATTTAGACGCTACGGTTGTTCAGTTATTGACTGCAATGCCGTATTATTATCATTAACATCATTATTATTATCATTATCATTATTATTATTATTATTATTATTATTATTATTATTATTATTATTATTATTATTATCATATCAGTACATGTACACGCATACACGCATGTACTGTGCGTAATTACCCCCTACAGCCCCCTGCTAAGTCGTCCTCGCCCCCACCTTCCCGTTATTTCCCGCCATTTTCTAGCCGCTCTCGTTAATGTTTTTTCTGGTCCGGTGTCAGTTTCTATTATTTTCGACCTTTTCAGGACAGCTGTGGATGTACCTAATGACCTGAGAATTAATCGGAGATGGCCACACTATGAGATTGGGACGAAAGACAACAGCTGAAGGAGACAAAAAAGTTTTAAAAGGGGAAAGAAGAAGAAGAAGAAGAAGAAGAAGAAGAAGAAGAAGAAGAAGAAGAAGAAGAAGAAGAAGAAGAAGAAGAAGAAGAAGAAGAAGAAAGGAAGAAAGGAAGAAAGAAAGAAAGAAAGAAAGAAAGAAAGGAAGGAGAGATGTAAAAAGGATAGGAAGAAGAAAACGAATAACAACCCGAGTTGAAGAGTGATATAGAAAGGAAGAGGAAAGAAAGAGGATAAGGGGGGGTGAAAGAGAGATATCATAAGAAAGAGCAGGGCATGAAGAGGGGGTGGAGCATGAAGAGGAGGGGGAGCATGAAGAGGAGGGGAGAAGCGTAAAATAATAAAAGAAAAAAGGGAGAGGTAGCAAGAGGAGAAGGAAGAGAGCAAGAAACCTTGAATACCATAATTGTCTCAAAGTCTACAAGTCAGAAATTACATTTGCACTCGTTTTTCGAAAATACGGACATTTAAATGATAATATAAAAGGCTAGCGAAGTGATTAAGTAATCGATCATCCATTTCCCAATTTTTTGATTGATCATCCCCAACACGACGGTGGTCTCGAGACGGTTTTGTATTCAATGACCAACCCTCTTGGTAATATCGTTCGAGCATTAATCTTTCAGTAATAACATAAGCGGAAGGTCAAGTAGTTTAACAATTAAAGGGGGGGAGAGAAAAAAGACAGTAGATAAAGTTAGGTAATTTCATGAGAAAGTAAGAACAGAGCGGGTAGAACAGATAGTTGGGTAGTTGAAAAAGAGGGGGGGGAGAATGTTAAGTTGTTTACTGGGGCGGTAGAAAGATTTTCGCATATGGAAATAATCCACGTTTGTACAATGTTTAGATAAAACATAGACTGGCAACGAAGATTGGAAGGGATAAGGGAGAGAGTGAGAAGGGTAAGAGAAGATCTGAAGCATGAGATAATGGATAATCATAGTTGTCAACATCCGTGGAATAAGCTAAAAAGTATACATATGCTAATTTGAACCCCGCTCATCAAATGAAATAACTATACCCCAAATCATTGATAAAAATTGCACATTACAAAAAACTATGTAATTATATCTTTTCCAAATTGGCCAGATTTTCAGCTATCTTTGATTAACCAGGAGCGCCCAGACACACGCATATGCACACACAAGGAGCAAAAAGTGAAGTATTTGTAACCCACTTAGCTGGTTGATCGGGCGGGTCATTTGTGAGGTTACAGTGATTCGATACAATATTTTTGGATACTTTGCCGTCTATTTTCGATTATCTGGCAACTCTAGCGGCGCATGCACGTTTATTTTCTCTTCATACAGGTTTTGAACTTGACTGAAGAGAAAATACAAGTCGAGCGCTTTGCAAGTGATGTTCATTTCCTATCATCTCATAAAGCGTTCCTCTCGGTCTTTGTTAAGTGTGACTTGTGACAGCAGTTCGTAGAATGATACAGTAAGCAAAGGTAAAGCTCCTATTTTGCACACAAGATGAGTCCCGAGAAAACGGACAATCTGGAAGCACTGTCCAATCTGGGAACAATTACCGGCGAACCTTACACTTCACCCGCTCTTACATTGGAATCGGGGCGGACGAAATAGGAGCTTCATCTGCACTTAAATTCATAATGAGTAATATTTAGACTCTTTTTAGCTCTTTCGTTTAGCGGATCTAGCTCTAAAATCTATTTTCGAGTTGGCAACCCTTCTCCTCCAAACACTTAATTAGCTCTCGTCATTTTCTGCATTAACAAACTAAATATGGGAACACTATAGTTTGACCTCACATCTGAACTACGCATTTCTAGGGGTCACGGTATTTTTTAAATGTTTTTGTAGTTTATTAGTACCGCGCCTTATTCAATCAATTGATCACAGTGGTGTCGGCCTCCAGTACCCGTATTCATTAATATGGAATAAATTAAATAATTTATATAAATTAAACCACTTATTTGATCGTAAAGCTACCTGAGATTTTATCGTTTTATGATAAGTAGAGCACAAAAATCTAGCATGCCAAGGAAAATTATGAATTGCCGCCATACATATAAAAAAAAGGCAATAGTAATGTTAAAATCATGAACTAAATGAAGAAAGGAAAAGAGTCGGTCTACAAATGAACTTCAGTAAAACAAAAATCATGTCCAACGATCACATTGAGAATAAGAACATAACTGTCAAAATCGAAGATACAAAACTGGGGAAAGTAGACCACTACATCTACCCAGGACAACAAATCTCTATGAAAACTCACGAAAGAGAAAGAGATCAAGCGAAGAATCACCCTAGGATGGTAAGCCTTTGGCAGAGCAAGCTCAACCTTCAAACACAAGTCGATCCCAATAATCCTAAAAAGAAAAGTATACAACCAATGCATCCTCCCGATAGACATTTATGGAGCTGAAACATGGAATCTATCAAAGAGACAGACCTGCAAACTGAGAAGCATACAATACACACATGAAAGAATCATGCTCAACCTCACATGGAGAGATCACAAGACAGCACAGTTTATCAGAAAGAAAACAGGAGTCCGGTACATCATAGAATCTATTAAAAAACTTAAATGGCAATGGGCATGCCATGTTGCAAGAATGGCAGACAACCGATGGAAATCGTGACTTTCAACATGGATTCCCAGAGATCACATGCAAAACCGAGGCCGACAGATTATAAGATGGAGAGATGAACTGGACAAATTTAGAAAATACTGGCTTCGCGACACCCACGATAGAGAAGTGTGTCGAATCCTTGGGAAAAGTCTATGTCCAACGACGGACGTTAGAAGACTGATGACGATGACGATGATGATGATGATTGTTATTAACAAGTTACCTTGATAGAAATGAACAACCAGTATGGTATGAATCATACTTTTATGATTAAAAAAAATGTAGACAAGCTGAAGGACCGATTTGTTATAAATTTTCATTGTAATTTGAACCTCCAATAAAAACCTATTCCGGGGAGAATTTTAAAAAAAGTAATTTTTCCAACCTATTGAGAGAAGGAAGTGCGAGTGCAATATTTCAGCTCTCCACTATGAATGGTTAGGGCCGGTCGAAATCCGGATAGATACATAGATATATATATCGTAGTCAGAACACATGAATGAACTAAACCTAGCAACAGTGATTAAACCGGTCTGTTGTGGGTAATAGTGATTAATATTGTGTTGTTCAGATGTGAGAGGCTAAACTAATATTTCTCTGAATATTTCTGTTGGTAATCGGGGAAAACTTGATGAAGAACTGAAATTTTCAAAATTTCGGCACTCAAGCTGTATGTTGTGACTCAGTCGTCAGAAATTGGGTTAGCATTATTGTCAGAACAGGGCTATTGTAACATATATATATATATATATATATATATATATATATATATATGCACACACACACACATATATATATATATACACACACACACATATATATATACACACACACACACATATACATATATATATATATATAATGTATTGCTAATATTTTTACTATCATTAGGAATGAGGAGGGGAGGGATTGTCAGTGGTCAGGAATTAAGGCAAATGCTACAAACAAAATTGGGCTATTATATGTATAATCAAAATATACCAGTAAAAAGTGACAGGGTTATTTATGTTTGGATCGTCATCAAAGAGCATAAAGCTATTTTATCAGGTAATTTATCTTCAATAATTTCAATGTTTTTTCTTTCAAATCTCAACTAATCTCAAGTTGCCTTAATCTGTGATCATACATGAAGTCTTGAGAGTTTTTATGAAGTATTCTTTTTGTTATATCATAATAGGAAGGTAGATCAAGCAATGAGATCATCCCATTTGAGCACAAATAAACAAAAATATGTAAATAAACTCATTATATGATTAGAACATTTTTTCCGAGTCTCAACTCAACATTGATAATTAAACATTTTTCTTTTGATTCAGTTTCAAACGGTCAGCTTTCCTGAGGCGTATAATTCATTGTCATGTCATAATAGGAATATGACCAACCAATGAGATCATCCAATTAGAGCGGAAATAGACAAGAATTTGTATATAAACTCATTATATGATTACATGATTTTTTCCAAGTCTCAACTCAACATTAATTGTTCAACATTTTTTCTTCTTTTAATTCAGTTTCAAACGATCAGCTGTTCTGTGAGGTATAATTAACTATTATGTCATAATAGCCTCAATTTTTACAACCTTATAGTTGTTTCTATTAGGCATGTTAATTTATTTCACATTTCTAATCCATCGTAATTTTTAGTTATAACAAGAATCGGACAAATAGACAGCCAATAAATGATACGATTGAACATACTAATTCGCACATAAGGCTTTTATATGGATAACTATAAATACATTGCTAATGATTTTATCATAGAAATACATTGAACGTCAGGAAGAAAGTATTGTCAGGGATCAGGAATTGATGCAAGAATCAATAACAGGGTCGGGCTATTATATATGAATAATTATTTTACAATAGAATTGTATTGGGAATCAAGATGGAAGTGGTTGCCAGCAGTAAGAAATTGTGGCAAGGTTTACTAAAAGAAGGAGGATATTATAAGTGCAATTATATAACATACTTATCAGATCACCCATTTTTATATATAAGTATGTATGTGTCAAGATCAATGCTTTTGCAATTTTTACAAGTCCAAGTCCATGGTAGACTTTTTTACAAAGTTTTCTTGGCGCTTGAAATACACGGGTGAGAAACGGGAACACCACACCATCAAGCTATATACAACAAGATTACGACTCTAATGACTAAAATCTAACCAGCAATAAAAAGCCAACTATGGTAGTCACAAGATGAAATATATATGAAAATTAATAAAAATTAAAATAAAGTGCACCTAATAAATGTTTACCTCTACTGGTAAACTTCGATAATTTTTTTCTTTTTCAAGTTTCTATACACTACTTATTGCCCGAATGAACATACTCTTTAAATTCGAATAAGTAAATACAATGAAAAAAAAACTTATGTCGATACCCATAGAGACATTTAATTCACCACTACTAATACTATTACTACTACCAATAATAATAATAATAATGATGATGATAATAATAATAATGAATAAATAAATTTTATTGGATTTGTAAGTTAAACCATATACTGCAACTCTAAAGACTTGAAACAAAATAGCAATAAAAAAACCCATAAACCTGAATTCAAAACTACACGAAACTACAAATAAAACGACACAAACCAGCAATTCCATTATTCACTCCCTAATGTAAAAATTCAATTGAACCCCATTAATGTTAATTCATTTCAATCTCAGTTCTTTTCATCCATAAATTCGTCTCACCCCATCCAATCTCATTAATTCTCATACAAATAATAAGCCAGAAAGGACGAGAAATTTACTAGATAGACCTATTATTAGTCTTGTGGTTATTGTTATTATCATTATTAATAATGATAATGATAATAAATGCACAACAATCTCATTTAGCTCTCTAATAATTATCTAACACTGAACTTGACCTCATTTTATTCATTCGTTCTTTCACAACTCCTATTTATAGCAAACAACACCCAACTCCTTAAGATGAGAAGACCAAATAAACAACAACATTACGCAACAAATATTCTATCCAATTAAAATCATCTCCAATCGTCCCTCATAACCTGAAACCCAGCCAGCATGGCTGAGGACCACAGACTCTTCGCTAAACCCTATACACGGGGAAAATGGATAAAAATACTCAAAACAAAGACACACACGGGGAATAATTAACTGCACATTTGACAACGCAGAAATGAAACATGTTCTTTAATATATGTCTTCTTATACAACACAACTATGGGGGTGGGGATGGTGCAAGTCCCTACATGCATTGAGCGTGTCAAGTGCACTAACTGACAGGTTGTGCGATCAAACATTGGCAGACAAGTTTTTGACCTTTCAGGGGCCTTATTCTGAAGGATCTATTAATTTGTTCCTGTGTTTTATCGCTCCTGGCCATATCGCTTTGACTACAATCATGAAATTTGTCTTCAGTACTCCAGTATATCACTTCTAAAAATGTTGGGGTTTTTTTTGAAAAAATTTTTTTTTACCTTTTGGTGGTCTTATTCTGGCGAGTTTATCAATAACATTTAGATTCTCCAGAATCTGGATTTTTCTTGATGTTTTTTCATTCTCTATTTTGGATGTTTTCCATTGGAAAAATCCAATGATGCATAAATCGAATTTATACTGGCCATATTTAATCTTTGATGATTTATTTTACATGACTTGAAATTCTGACGCTACAGTTGTTAAGTCATTGACTCTAATAGTGAGTTTCATTTACTTTTATCGAGAGATCATAATAATTACTTCTTCAATTCCTCTTGAAGAGTGAACGATTTGTTATTTTCTCTCTCAATTTTTTTTTAAATTCTTTCCCAATTTCTTTTGAGTTCAGCTTCTTCCAAGTCTTTGATAAAAAAATTTTCCGGGTTCTCGTTTTCTATATAATTTCTAGTAATAGATTACTTTTCAAGCAAAAGTCTGTGCTCTTAAAGAATTAATGTTTCTTGGAAATATAAATATATGAGTCGTTTTCAAGATTTTTTTTTTTTTTCATTTTTATTTGAGGCATGATTATAAACTATTTTCAAAATATAATCCCCCCCCCCTTCAAATCCAGATGGTTGGTAGAAACCCCAGATTTTGGTGGGTGGGAACGAAATTGGCAGCCCTGGTTATGTGTTGTTAATGTGGTTCATCTGTTTGGAATCGGGCATTAAAACAACACACACACACGCACGCACTCACACACTCACATACACTCAAAAAGGTACGGGACCTAGCTACGAGGGTGACGGATCGCGTGGCGAGGTGCTCCTCAAACAGGGTCATTCAGTGCAAATCGAGTGAGCGTGTTTCTCTTTCTCTCTGTATATATATTAGGCAGTTAGATTTACTATCAAATATATTCTTAACTATATATAATAATGTACATGTTCGCTTGTGATTTAGCAGGTTCAAACGCATAATGTATAAATGTATATATATATATATATATATATATATATATACATACACACACACACACACATATATATATATATATATATACACACACACACACACACACACACATGGAATCCTCACCACTAATTTGTTCTACGCTTATCTGCATAATAAAAAGAATATATATATATATATATATATATATATATATATATATATATATAATTATGTAATTTATATATGTGTTTCTATGTGTGTGTGCGTCTCTGAGTGTAACTCTGTGTGTGTGCTGTTTTCTTAGTGCTTCTGTGGGCAGTGGTGGAGGTCCTGAAAACTTTGTGTGTGCGTGCGTATGTGCATGTGTGTGTATGTGTATGTTTGTGTCTCGGAGAGATAGATAGATACTTATAGACTGTGATTATAGATACGAATAGACTAAAATAAAACAATACCGAACATCAAATTGTCTTTGGTAATCATTCAAAGTGTACAAATGTATGTGAATTAGGTTGGAACAGGGTAACTCATATCCTTGTACTTTGAGAAGTTACATTGGTCGCCGTCACTGACTGACATACCGAAATGTGAGTTACGTCTCTTAATCAATGTTGCCAGTTTTGATGTTTCCCATCTAAATTTAGATATTTGGGTTATGACTAGATGTCAGATATGGCTATTCAGATTATTTTTTTAAAGTAATATTCTTAAGTAAGGGGCCGATCGGTAAAAGTGCGGAAAATGAACTGGGCGAGCTGGACTTCAACCTCCAACGAAGGCTGGCACAGTGCCCTTGAGGAAAGCATGACTCCGACTCCTCCAACCAGCTATTGGTATAATAGCGTATGTATAAGTGAGTGATGCCACTTCGGGTGCTTGTCGCCACTAAGTCTATTTTCACATGTAGCAAAAATCTTGATGAACTCCGAGACGAAGAGGAATTTTCGATATGTGAATCCTGAGCAGGGACAGTTGTTGCCAAGGCCAGCGTAAGGGAACTTAGTACTTGATATTCTTATTTAATTCATAGTACTAAAATAAGTGACATTTTTTATAAATCAAGGAAGGTTTCAATAAAACAAATTTAAAGTTACGTTTATTATATAATATATTTCCTAGATTTTAAAATGGAGTATCAAGATGTTTCAGGTGTTTTAAGACGTTTTTTGACTCACTTTTAGAAGTCAACTCAGAAATAAAGGTGCCAATGCTGCTCTTGCTAGATATTCACTCAAAAAAACTAGTGCGTCTATGGTCTGACCTTCAGGCTTGTTATTACAGAGAAAATCCCTTTTTTTTTATCAAACGTCCATTGATTAATTTGAGCAATCAATATTCCGAAATGACCAAGTAGAGAATATCAGAAAGTCCAGATAAGAATTTCTGGTTCATTTTACTTTTCATGACGTAAATTGGAGGTAATGGTAATCCCTAGCCTTAAGGATGTAAAATATAGTAGTTGAACACAGCTTATAAAGGCTCCAAAAAGTCACGCAAGGGCTCCAAAAATATAACTGAACTACATGTTGATCAGATATTATAACAATAATGAAGTTCGTCATCAGCCTTTTAGCGTCTGTCGTTGGACATATACCTTCCCTAAGATTCACCAGACCTCTCTATCATGGGCGTCGCATATAATGAAGTCAAAAGCTATTAATTAGTTCATGATCAAAACATTGTGCATCATGAATTCGTTCAGGTACGAAGGAAATAGTACATTGGTGTTGGATAGAAAAAAAGATTTTGGGCTTTTATCTTCACACCTTAATACCTCGTATTTACGATGTGGAAAGAGACGGGAACCAAGTTTCCCCTCTCCCTAACCACACCTTGACAGCCGCTACCGGCCTCCCTCCTCTCGACCTTACATAATTTACAAAAACGCTGTGGCTGACTGTTGTCCGACTATTTCAACCTTCTTTTCTGTATTTTCTTGACACACATTCTTGAAGTGTAGACTGATTAAGTCTTAATAATTAGGTCGAGAGTTCCGGAGATTTCTCTCAAAGTACGAGAAGTTCACTGTCAAAGTTCAACAGAGTACGTCGTCGCTTTGTGTCAGATCAGGGGTCGGGGTCGGAGGTGGGAGAAAAGGCTTAGGAGAGGAGCTCGGAATGGGTGGAAGGGGCGTTGGTTCCTTAAGGGCCGAGTCCTTTGCCAAATCCTTAGTTTAATGAATCGTAACTAAGAGCTTTAAAAGTTTACAACGCTGTGATTGCACACCGCCAGTGCCGTAGTAACCACGAAGCATTTAAGATTCTCGAGGGCAGATCGCTGTCTCTTTCTTTTTCTCTCTCTCACTCCTTCTCTCTCTCCCCCCCTCTCTCTCTCTCAAACAACAACGACATCAACAACAACGTAGTATACCGGTTAATAGAGAAACAATGTGTTCTGCAGATTTTTCTTATTTCGTATAGATTTCATTCAAGTTTCCATTTTTTTGTATCTGACTCCTCTAACTTAAGGACCAAATTTCTCGCCAAATTCTCAGCTTGTACACCGAGTTTTATGGTAAATAGTAAAAATCTAATAAGTTCATTTTTTGTTCTTGTTATATACCTTATGTAAATACCATTGTCACCGTGTCTGTCGGTCTATTCAGGCCAAAGAATGACTCTGAACTAAACCGATTTATAAAATTAACGAATAAGATCTGATGTTATTTGAACCTGCATTAATGTGGCTGAGAGTCCGGTACACGAACAATTGAATTATAATCGTTAAAATGAGTTTAAATAAATGTGTGCAATAATTTAGATGAGTTGCAAAATAAATTCCTCTTCTAATCCAAAAGTTCATTAGAGGAAAATAATTAGAAATCAGGACATTTTCAAAATTTAAAAAAAAAAAAAATCCCCAGACTGCATGTTCTTCTCTGTCTTTGAGAAAATCATTGTGCGATCAAAAATTCTTTTTCTGAAATGTTCAGTTTCGACATTTAAGTAAGTTATGGATTTTGATTTCTCTTAAGTTCAATCTTTTTTAAAACAACGTTTTTATAGAATACAAACAGATTTTCTTAAAAAAATATAGTTTCCTTGCACTTCAGTGTTCGTAGTTACCCTTTGATAATGGAAAAACTTCTCAATATCTACATTCAACACGAAGATTTCTATTTAAATAATTAAAACAAGGATACTTAACATATTTCATTTTGAACATTCCCATATTTCAAAATCATCTTTTAATATATTCTATAAACTGAGCAATTTTTGATAACTATTTTCCTATTATTAACTAATTATATAACACAGAAACGTTACTTTACGGAGACAATTTCATTTTACTATGCGCTTTTCGAGAGAAAATATCCACTGAAAGGATTTTTTTACACGAATGTTTCACCAAGAAACAAGACTTCATTTTTTGATTGGAGTAAAAATGTCATAGTGAAAAAGTAATTATTGATTTTTTGAAGAATTTCTTCCTATCCAGGAACAAAAGTTATGAATTTGTTTCCTATGACGTTCATCCTGGCCGCCCATTACCGTACATCATGACTTTCTTTCCGGGACTTTTTTCCTATTATTTAGTCACCAATTTTTACCCCAAACTGTGATTGTTAGAATTCACATAAAAAACTGTTTAACATTTCAATGAATGCACAAATGCTGCACTCTGATCCTAGGCACAGGGCCGGAGAGAAGCACTTTGATCCTCGGTAGCACACACAGATACCCTGACCCTAGACAGAAGTGTCGATCCATGCATAAATATTCCTGTCTAACAATGATATGCTTGTATATATATATATATATATATATATATATATATATATATATATATATATGTGTGTGTGTGTGTGTGTGTGTGTGTACCAGTGCATGGGCGTGTATTGAAACTCATTCGACAGTATCATATTATGATGTTACAAATGAAAACTCTTTATTCAATTTGACATGTTTCGCTCGACGTGCAAACTTCTTCGGAAGTAATTGGAGAACACGAGAGGTTATTTTTTTAATAGGATCTAAACAGTGGAAGGTGTTTGAAAACAGAATCATTAAATTGTAAAAATGAATGAATAAGTAAATAATACGACATAGCAGTAGGGTAGGAACGGAGATTGACGTTGGGAGAAAAGAAAGCTTGGGGATAAACTTTCATAATCATGAACCTTTTAGAGTACGTCGTTGGGTATAAACCCTTTCCAAGACTTGCCAGACCCCTCTATCATGGATGTCGTGTAGCCAATACTTTCTGAACTTGCCTAGTTCGTCACATCTTTTTTTTTTTACCAGCCGTAGTTTTGCATATGATCTTAGGGTTCAACGATGTGAGTCCTGATGTTCAGCGTTTGTCTGACGTTCTTGCAACATAACCAGCCCATTGCCATTTGATTTTTCTAATGTTTTCTTTCATATCTTGATCCCTGTTTGTTCTCTAATATACTATGCTGTCTTGTGATATCTGCGTGATATTAAGCATGATCCTCCCCAGTACACGTTGTATAGCTCTTAGTTTGAGATTCAATCTTTTGATTAGGTTTCAGCTCCATGGGTGACTATCGGAAGGATGTATTGACTGTAGGCCATTCTTTTTAAAACTAAAGGTATTTTCTTTTTTTGAAGGTTGAGCTTGTTTTACCGAAGGTTGGCCAACCTAGTGTGATTCTCCGTTGATTTCTTCTTCTTTCTAGGATTCAATGGAGACTCGTTGTCCTCAATGGATGTAGAGGTCAACTTTCTTCAGCTCTGCATTTTCGATTTTGATATAGTGAGTGAATGAATGATTGGAAAGAAAGAAGGTCAGTATAGAAAGAAAGGAAGAAAGAAAGAGAAAAAAAAAGAAAAAGAAAGAGAGAAAAAGAGAAAGAAAGAGATGATAAAGAAAGCATCTGAGTCAGTTTTCTTCTTCGTGATACTGATCTCTACACGGTTCAATCGAGTGGTACTGATCTGTACTTCGTTCTGTCAGGTGGAATCAATTTTTATTTGATTCGGTTCGATAGACTATTAGAACATTTAAAGAGATCTTGTGTACGTTCCAATCAGACTTACGCAGACCCTCCGTTTAAAACTGCACAGGCCCCATGATAATTTTTAAATGGAGTTCACTAAATTGTAAAACTCTTGATCTTTATTCTTTTTATGCTTACCTTTAATTCTCACCCTGATGGTGCCGTTCTTAACTTGGTCTCTTTGGGTGGTGCTAATCTTGGCTAGGTTGAGTGGTACGTACTGATCTTTACAAGGGAAGCTTAACGGTACTGATCTTTATTTTCCGAAAGAAACAAACAAACGAACTCAACTTTTCTCCTGACAAAGCAACCATTTGTCCAAGCGTATCCGACATCGTAGGGTCACAACTCAACCCCGACACCCCATACACGTGCGCTTCACCCCTGCAAATAATCAAAACGATGATAAGACCCTAAATTCGTAACGCGAGGCAAACCTGTCACGTTTCATCATTTGATACGATGTCCAGTCACTGATCAGAGTCAGCCATTCTTGTCACTCATCAAACGCGGCGTACCCGAGCGAGTGTCATCAACTCGTTTGATTGTTTCGGCTAAAGCTACCTACAAACTGGCTAGAATCGGCTAAATCTTTTCCACTTTCGGCTAACTTTATGGCTAAAAACATTAAACACTCATTTAAAGCTAATTTTTTTAATAAAATATCGATTTAGAAAGACTCCAGAATTAATTATTAATAAAAGAAATTGTACACTTACTTTTATTAAACTTACCAGATTCGTAGATAATTTGCAAAAAAAATTATCATCTCCAAAATTAGAAATATTCTCGAAGCAGAAATTTCGGATAAAATTCGGTTCGTTGGTCGGAAATAGAATAAAAAATATGAAAAATATTAATGTAGTTCAATTAGCTTTCATTGATTCTGACCTTCGTTTCTGCCACATATTTTTCGTTTTTTAGAAAAAGTAACTCTTATACAGTAAGTGGGTGAATTGGCTCTTTATTGGGTGACTGATTTAAAAAGGAAACTATAATGTTGAACTTGATGTTTACTTTGATTTTTTCGGCCAAAATTTCCTTACAAAATGGCTAATCATTTTCATTCCTCGGCCAACTTTACGGCTAAAAATATTGAATATTTATACATGTTTTCATTTGGCTTCAAAATAAAGTAAAACAAAATAATTATTTTTTAAAGATGGCCAGATTTTCGGCTATCTGCTATCGCAGATTTTTATTGGCGAGATAGAGGAAAATCGACAGATTTTTTTATCCCTGACCTTAACCTCAAAGGCCTCCTCCTCTAACTTGGACCAGGGTTGACAAATTAGTCTTTTTCAGGCTAGGTCTGATCGATTTTATACAATTTAGCCGATAAATATTTATGGTGCTCAAAAATCCCACCATCAAAATGAAATCTAGTAAGTTCAATTCTAAAAATACAATTCTTATTATTAATTTGTTCTGGGGTCTTATTGGATAATCATTTGACTTCGTAAATGGGCAAACCGAGGCTAACAGAGCATTAGATGGAGAAACGAACAAGAAAAATTCAGAGAGTTCTTGCTCTGCGACGCCTATGATAGTGTGGCGAATCCTGGGGAAGATATATGTCCAACGACGGATGTTGAAAGACTAGTGATGATGATGAACCCCAAAAATGTGACAAGCAGTGCCTGGAGACACTCAGACGACTAACGAAAGAAGAATCTGCAGCTTACTTGGCTGGTTGGTCAGGCAGGCCATTTGTGGGGATTTAGCGATTCAATTCTTTTTCAGTATTTACAGAGTATATGATATACAACTTTGTTTGACACGAAGCCTCAGTAGTTGGGTACCCAACGAGGATCAGTCCCGTTACAGTAATAATGTTCAACATTACAAGCTTGTTAACCAATACAACCCTGACTGTGAAACAAGGGCTTTCATGAAATTTCAGAAATGTTCAGGGATTTCCCAAAAACCTTAGGAATTCATGAAAGCATGAGTTCCAATATGTTGCTGTAACATGTATGCGTACATAGTAATGTTCACTGAAATTTAAGCTGTGACCTCAGATATTTTTTTTCTAATTCTTTTGCCTTGCCACTGATCCAAAACCGAGTTTGAGGAATAAAGTAAATTTGGTTCATGTTACTTTTCACGTCGTAAATTGGAGGTAATGGTAATCCTTGGTCTTACGGATGTAAATATTGGTCGTTGAAGGAAGAGGAAAAGGGAAGAAGAGAAGGAAGAAGGCAATGGAAGGAGAAAGAAAGAAAGAAAGACAGAAAGAAAGAAAGAAAGAAAGAAAGAAAGAAAGAAAGAAAGAAAGAGAGAGAAAGAAAGAAAGAAGGGAAGAAGGAAAGAAATGGAGAGGTGAAGGCAAGAAGTGTGAAAGGACGGGAGGGAAAAGGAAGAAAGGAAGAAAGTAAGAAAGAAAGAAGACAGAAAGTGTGAGGGGAAGGAAAGATGAAAGAGCGAGGGGAAAGAAGAAAAAAGGAAAGCAAACAAAAAATAGAGTCAAAGGGGGAAGCAAAGTAGATAGAAAGGGAGAAGGGAAAGAAGGAAGGAAGAAAGGAAGGGTAGAAGGACACGAGGAAGGAAAAAAGAAAGGAAGGACGAAGAAGGGGAGAAAGTCAAGGAAAGAAAGAAAGAAAAGAAAGGAAAAAGAAAACCGAAGAAAAAATCAAAGAAAGAAAAGAAAAAGAAAGAATGTATAAAAAGCACAAACGAAAGGAAGAAAGAGAGAGAAAAAACGACAGAAGGCAACGAAAAAAGAGAGAAAGAAAGAAAGACAGAAAGAGAGAAAGAAAGCATAAACAAAAGGAAGAAAGGAGGCAAGTAAGAAAGAAAGTAAAAATGACAGAAGGCATAGAAGAAAAAAAAAAGGAAGAAAATCAAAGAAGGAAACCAACAAACAAACAAACAAACAAAGATGGGGCGTACTTGTCGCTTTTCATCACTTGATACCGTGTCCAATCTCCGATTGGAGTCACCCATTCCTGTCACTAACCTCGCCCAGGGTACCCATAGCCCTAAAGGCCTTCACCCCCACCCAGAACTGCCCTTACTACACAGTGCTCAAAAGATACCGCTTAAAAGACTTCAAGCTATCAACTGCGGCAAATCCCTTACCCACACGCTAACCCCACCTTCTGTCAACGCCCCCCCCCCCGTCAAGCCTTAGCCTACCGTTCCATTAGATGTCCTTATCGCGGCTAAGACCACTCTCAGGCTAGGATTACTAGTGCCGAAGGGTTGGTTATGGTAAAATGATGATGACACATACGAATAAATAAAAAGGGGTCTGGTTAGTCATCCAGTAGAAACCGACGTCTCTTGGTAGCATGCCATGTTTGGGATGAGCAATTAAATAAATCGGAAAGTGGTGATAAATGAAAAGGTTAGTTCTCTTGCCTTTTTTTTTGGTGGCAGTGGTCATTAGAACAGACTGAATTTTCAAAACAATAAGTTTGAATGCTGCCGGACTTGAAGTCAGGGATGAATTCAGCATGAAATTATATTGAAAATTGAACACTGCACCAAAATTCACCTACATGTTTGGGGGAAGGGGTTCTAAAGATAATAAGACGTGAATGTTTTAAATTTTAGCCCTTTAGCTTTACGGTGCACCCTGTGCGTGCAATACATACATCGCCAGCTAGTCAGTCAGAACAACTTGAAAACGGAGGAAACCCATGTTGACAGGTTTTGTGGCAGTTTTGGTTGACAGTTTCTAAAAAAAACTGTGTCTCGAGAAACTTTCGAGTTTTAATGTTGATATGGCAGAATTTATAAAAAAATCACTGCTCGAGTAATAGGGTAAATGATTCGGGTTGTGGGTATGTTGGGATCAGAAGCGGGGTTGCCATTTGGTGTTTTTCAAGATCAAAATTGGGCAAATTTGGCACTGAACAAAACTATTAGGCCCCGAAGATTTGGTAATAAAAGGAACTTCTCAAAAAATGCCAATCCCTTTCTCACAAATGATGCAATACAACATAGATATATCTGAACAATAGATTAAAAAAATATGTATTTGAAACCATTTTTCCTACAAGCAAAGTCAGATGATGGATTTCAAGTTATTGGATTATTTTAGTACTGAAGCTACTTAATTTGGTCCTAAGACCATACGAATTTCGTTTTGTACAACAAAGACGTCTGACAGTCCTGGTCAGTATTGCAGACTTTATAGAAATCACGGCTTTCTTTCTTCTCTTTCAAATTTAGTCTCCTCTTCCCTGTGCGAATTCTAATGCAAAGATACATTCCTTGCAACCTGCACTAAAACACTAAAAGTTTTTAGAACTAATTTCCTGTTGTAACCACCAAGTTTCGGTTGATTCATTCTACGGCCTTCCTCGCTTGATATGAAATAAGTGTTGTGCTCAAAGTTCCACTACTCTGCCCTTGACTATGTTGAAGACTTCCATAGGAATAACGTGCTCAATACGTTTATAGATATACGTTTATAGATCAGCATTGCAACATGGAATATCTCCCTAGCTGGTTATTGCACCTTGTATTCCCAGACGGTCACCCAGGTACTGGCAGGGCTTGACGTGGTTTAACTTCGGTGATCGTACACGAACCGGTGTATCCAAAGCGTTTTGGTCGTGCTACCCATGTTAAAACTCCCGTCATGATTACAACGTACGTGGTGCCACAAAAAAGTTCTGTCTGCACGTCTGCTTCACACACAGAAGGTTCGGTTCCTGGTGTGAACGAAGAGTGAGGAAAACTTTCCAATTATGATACATTTTCCTGTGCACTCAGCAGCTAATTGAGTACTCTCTAAGCTGTATGATCAGGGAAGAGGTAACCCATCGGCGGATTTGCATTTTGCCAAGGGGATGGTCATGAAAATTGTAAGTCCTCGTCTCGGCCAGACGATATTTCTCGTTTCATTTTTGATGCAATGATTATATACATTAACGTCGATTAACTTGAAAACTGTAGTGGAAAGAAATTGTCACAGAAATATATGTTGAAAATGTTGTCAAATGCTGAAAAAAAATTGTATTCACACATTTGCAGTTTTTTCTTGTTTTATAAACAGCAATTTATTGTCGAGCTTATCTCGATTTAAAATTCATGGTAATAATTCAAATTTTCAACTGCGGACTCCTGGCCATTACTTGACCCCACCCTCCGCAATGCATACAACAAAAAAAGAGGTTCTTTGTCCCCGGCCACCATGCCCCGTTGGGAGTTATCGTTTAAGAGACGGGATGCTACTCTCTTTTAACTACCTGAAAGTTCTGGGAAATAAAAAGGCGATACATTTCTTAATAGAAAACAAGGTTCTTTACCTCCTGCTGGGGTGATTTAAAGATATTTGTAAAAGAAATGTCTGTCGAGACACAAGAGACATGATTAATGGACGGATTGATCAGTTTATGTGTTGTATATTCCTGCATTGCCTGATCCAGGGATTGAACTCACGACTACTAGAGATGCAGTCGATTTGACGGTTGACGACACGGAGAATTGAATTCACAATCCAAGTTAAAACTTCGACTTAGACAATTCATACTCACTTCGAGCTAATTGCCCTTGGGAAAGATATTAATCGATATTCCTCTTCCCAGCTATACCTCTAATTCGTAACGTTCATTTCCATTCATTGAAACATAAAAGGTGCTACCCAGAAGTTAGAACAACTTGAGGCGTAAAATGGTTCCCTAAAACAAACAAAAGATATTGATGTAAAATGAGATACTTTTTTGTTCTCCCTAGTCGAGAGATTTGAAGAGATTTTTTTGAATGTCCGGCGAGACATGGGAAATGCTGAGTAACTTGAGAGATTGCTCAACCTGTTTGAATTCCCCAAACTTTTAAGAAACACCTCATACATCTTATATTTGACGAGGATTTTCAGCATTTGTTGAGGTACACTAAACATGTTCATTCACCTTTGCCAATATATGAGACACAAACCCCAAAATACGGAAAAAAACTTGTAAATGTTCGGGAAAATCAGCGTAATTCGAGCGAAAAGGTTTAATATATCCGATAAATAAAGTATTTTGCCCTCTTTACAGGTGTTCCTATACGTCTGTGTCTGCCAACGACCTTGGAAGATGCCTGTATATTCCTTCGTGTTCGACAGTCGATCTGTCTGTTGATTTAGTTTTTAGTGACAGTGGCGTTGGCAGAGTTATGTGCGCCCCGAATACTTACTAGTTTAAAAATGTAAAAGTTGAAGTCGAGCGAGCTTAGTATCAATAAAGATATTCTTATCTTTATAAAAACAGTGCTTATCTTTACACTTGAGAAAAAACAACGATATTTTACTGTCATTGAGTACACCCCCTCAAATATATGTACATTCATACACACACACACACACACACACACACACACACACACACACATATATATATATATATATATATATATATATATATATATATATATAATTATAAATTGAGTTATATTATATTGAAACTCTATTTCAAATGATCTCCCATTATTACACGGTTGATGCATGATTTGGCCAAGACGACGTACATAGAATACACAATTAAAGAAAATAGGAACGCTGCATTTTCTTCAATCGTTTATTCTATTTACGTTGTCTAGGCTAAATGATACATTCACCGTGTAATAACGGGAGATCATTTCAAATTAAGTTTCACTATGATATAACACAATTTATAATCATTCTGTCGGATCATATATCCATTTCTTTATAAAACACACACACACAAACACACACACACACACAAACACACACACACACACACACACACACACACACATATATATATATATATATATATATATATATATATATATATATATATATATATGTTCACTTGTGTCATCCTGGTTCATTCGTGCTAAATCAATGCCATTCATGTCCCTATTCACTCGTTCCTCTTTTTTCTCACTATATGCCAATTCCGCCTCTCATCTGTCAATTCTAACAGTCATGTGCCTCTCCTGTGTCAAGTGCCTATCCTGTCTCATTCACCAACCCATCCTGGTTAACTCGTGGCAAATTGTGGTACAATCGTGTCATCCTGACTCCTTCATCTGCCAAATATGTCTCATTCAATCAGCTGAGAGACTGAATAAGCACGTATCTATTCTCACTCGCCTGTTTCATTCAGGTGTCAATTCTGTCACGCTTGACCCCAATCTGTCCCTATCATGTTGGTCCATATTCTGTCTCACTCACTTGGCAACTCTGTCCCACTTACTTGGCAATTTTTGTATCACTCACTTGACAATTCTGTCCTACTCAACTGCTGTTAGTGTCCCACTCATCTATTTCATTCATATACCAATTGTGTCTCTTGGGTCCTAACACTTTTTCGTGTCCCTGTTCTATCTCTCGTCCCTATTCTCTCTCATCATGTGCCTATTCTGTCACTCTTCTACCAATTCTGCCTGTCGTGCGTATCCTGCCACATGCGACTATCTTATCTCTGGTCACTATTTCATTTTACTCATCTGCCAATGTTGTCATTCATTTGCTAAAATTGTCTCACTCATCTGCCAATTCTGTCTCACTCACCTCCCTGTCTCTCCCATTTGTCTATTCTGTCTCAGGTGCCTATTCTCTCGCTTACACTAATTCCGTACTCCCTATCCTCTCCCACTCATTTGCCAATTGTGTCGTACTCATCTAACAGCCCTGTCTTATCTTCCAAATCTAGTCCACTCATCGGCCAATTCTGTCTTACTCACCTGTCAATTTTGATTACCTACATTTTCAACACGTCCGTGAGTGGTTTGCAACCTTTTCATCACCGAAGATCACTTTTATTTTCTCACAGACCCCGGGCCTTTGAATTTCTGAGTATATTTTATATATGCACCCAACAAACTGTAAATCTTTGTATAAGAAAAAGTTGACCCATTATGGATAAATGCTAGATGGAGCTGACCTCTAGTGATGGATAAAGTCCATTTAAGGTCAGGTCAGTTTTGGTGTGGTCAGATCATTTTCGGTAGAGTCGGGTCAATTTTACAAATATAACGAAGATGGCTGCAGCCTATAGCCTGCACATCTGTGTACATGAATAAAATGACCTGGTGATGGACATAGTAAAGTTCAGGTGACCTTTGGGACATCAAAACTTCCATTCAATGTCAGATCAATTTTGGCATTTTCAAAAAAGGTCAATTCTGACACTTCAAAAAGTGGGGTTCACATTTATGTGTAAGGGTAACTTGACCACAGTATAACATAGGATAGGTGGTGTTGACCTCTGATGATCCTTAAGGATAAAATCGGAGTTATGATATTTGGTGCTGACTTTTGGTGACCTTCGGAGGTCAATTGACGGTCGTATCAATTTTGGCCTTTTCAGGAATGATCAATATTGACACTCCCGAATCTAACCTTATCAGCTTAAAAAAAAAAAACAAGCCTTGGATACTGCCGGGCACAAACTAAGGGATCAACCCAATTTGAAATCACATTGCAAATCTCCACCCCCTCAAAACCCTAGAATAATAAAGACTAAGTATATGAATCCTTAGCCCTCCAGCTTAATTAGAGTGGCTTGTCTACGCGATACATATCAGCTAGACCAATTGAAAAACTGAAGAAACCGGCGGTAAGGTTGACGGTTTCCAGTTGTGGTTGATATCAAGTGTTATTACAGATCAGGCGTAGGTCCAGTGGGGACCGATACCCCTAATTGAATTCGTTTTTGAAGATCTAGATTTAAAAGATTTATAAATTTAAAAAAAAAAACTTAAATAATCCATAGTAATCATAACTTGAGCGTGAAAATAATTTTTTTTTCAGTCTTTCATCTAATATAAGATATCTTCCATCTTGTTCTTTATATATATATTTTATTTATTGGTTCTGTGATAGACCAGAAAACGTTAACGGAAGCTGTCACCACAACCGTCAGCATTTACTTCCTCAGTTTTCAAGCTAGTCTGGCTAGCCCACGTATGTAAGCATCACGCGTACATCCAGCACGACTGCAGCTAAAGGGCTGAAAATTTAAACATACCCCTCGTGTCTAGAAAAACGATTTTTTAAAAAAAATCATCCCGGAAAGTTTTTAGTGGAGTTTCAATTTGCAATCTTAGTTTATGCTGAGATGATCCCTCAGTTTGTGTCCGGTTGCATTCGCTCTTGTTTTTTGGGAAAATTCTTTTTGTTACCACTGCCCAACAAAAGGGGAGAGAAGTAACTTATTCATTGATCACCCCTTTTTTTCAATTTTTTTAAATTGATCATCCCGAATGCAGCATGCTAGCAAAAGACTCAGGTCACTTGATGGTTTCTATAGAGTGACTAACCAGACCTTGTTTTATTATTATTATTATTATTATTATTATTATTATTATTATTATTACTGCGATTTCACACCAGTAGCCTGGTGGTTACCGCTGGAGGTTGAGTGACAGCAAGTTTCCTCAAGTCTCCAGCTCTTCTCTCCACATTCTCATAGAGCACAGCAGTGCTGTAGTTTACAGTTTCACACCAGTTGCCCGGTGGTCATTGCTGAAGATTAAGTGACAGTAAGTCTCCTCAGATCTTCAGCCCACATCTCATCTCTCCTTCAGCTATCACGCCAGTGCTGTGGTTCACATCTCCGCTACCATTTTCCTTCCTCCTCTGTTGGGCCAGTGCTAACATTTAGTGTCGTCGACCTCGTATTTCCTGCACTTTTCTCAGTATTCGTGCAGTCCTTAGCAGTGCTATGGTCTGTACAGTCTCAATCCTTCCTTTTATCCTGAACTCTTCCAGTCTCGCCCTCAGTGTCTTTGGGACAGTTCCCAGTGAGCCTTCTACTACTGACACTAATCTGACTTTCATGTTCCACATTTTCTTCAGTTCTCTTGCTGGATCTTGGTATTTGTCCAGTTTTTTACTCTCCTTCCTCTTTACTCTATGGTCTGCAGGCACAGCCACGTCTGTTATTTGGCAGGTTTTCCTCTTCTTGTCTACGATTACCAAATCCAGTCTTCTTGCCTGGATGAGGTGGTCGATTTGGATGTCAAAGTTCCAAATTAATTTGTGGTTTCCATTCTCCACGACTGCCTCTGGTTTGTGCTGGTACCACTTTTCCGTATGGTTGAATCCCATTCGTTTATTCAGTGTATCACCGTTGCTACTCTATCGAGTCTGTGCTTATACTCCTTCTGGGCGAGTTGACCACATCCACTAGTTATGTGGTTTACGGTCTCATCTCTTTCACCGCACAGGCGGCATTTGCTGTTTGTCTGTGTTCTGTCGATTTTTGTTTTTATGTAGTTTGTCCTGATACTTTTGTTTTGAGCTGCCATAATGAGCGATTCCGTTTCTCTCTTCAGGTTTCCTTTTCGTAGCCATGTCCATGATCTCTCGTCTGCCACATCTTGTACCTGTCTTTTAAATTCTCCGTAAAATTTTTTCTTTTCCCATTTTTCTTTTCTTGTTTGCTGTGAAGTTCCATTGTTTCGTACTTGTTGTTCGTTGCGCTGTTTCATGCACTCTTTATGATGTCTTCACTGTTTGTGTCGCAAGTTCTTTTCTAGATCTGCTTTACACCCTCGTCCCAACCTTCAGCTGCCCTCAATCAAAGGGTATATTCGCATATATATGAATTGCATGAAGATCAATCCAGCATTTGGAGTTGTTTTTCACCAATTGAGTTCCAGTTGATCTCGTCAACTCTCACTTAGTGTTGGAGGGATCCCTCAAAGGGCCAAGACTTCTGGGCCCCCAAATCTGTAGCTGAAACACTGCTCTTTTCCTCTCTGTTTGTTCCTGTACCTTGATCTTCTCTCCCCTTTTTTTCCTCATCATCTCCCTCTCTCAGTATCTCCTGCTGTCTCTTCTTTCTCTTCTTTCTTATAAGATTTTCCCCCTCATACTGTGTGCTGCTCAGTCTATCTCATATTTCTCTCCTTTAGCCTCTCTCTATCTGCATTTCTGTGTCTCTTCCTATCCCTCTCCTTTCTCTCTTTGCACCTCCTTCCGTCAGTCTTTTACTCTCTTTCTCTCTCTCTCTCTCTCTCTCTCTCTCTCTCTCTCTCTCTCTCTCTTTCTCTCTCGTACTCTTCGATTGAACTTTATACTTTTTAACGAGGCCACGCTCACTCTTTGCGTATCAATTTTTATGAATGGGAAAAATTCTCCAATTCTTGGGTTAATGCGATGACCGAATCGGATTGTAGGTTGTTAAGCAATACTTCCTTTTGTCTCACAAGGAATGTTTGTGTATAATGTACTTATTTGATAATAGATCTCTACGGAAACGAGGGCGTGCATTTACATAATCTAACACCCTTAATCAAAGTTGCTGCTTCCTTCAGACAGTTACACTACTGGTTTCGAAAGCGTTTTCTCCCCGAGTGGTTTTCGGCATTGCCTGGTTCCAACTACTGTATAGGAAAAAGAGAGACGAGAGAAAGTGTGCCTCGCAAGTGGTTGGGGATATGAAAAAGACCTACTACAACACAAGCGGTCGTGTCAGAGGATCTTTTCAGCCTTTTTAGAACTTTTCGATAGCAGAATAAATATCAAACATAATCAAAGTTTGTATATGCAATTTATTTTTCAATAATCGACCGAACTGCACGAGTAAATCACTCAACATTATTAGCTGCTTCAGGGTCAGACTACAACTTCTATTTCTACTGAAAATGATTACTGCAACTTTTGTATTATATATATATATATATATATATATATATATATATATATATATATATATATATATATATAATACAAAAGTTGCAGTAATATATATATATATATATATATATATATATATATATATATATATATATATATATATATATATGTATATATATATATATATCACGAATGAAAAAAATTATTAAGTATATATTTTCTCGTATAGATGTATCTCGAATTAAATAGGACTATACCCACCTGAATGATAAATTTTCATTTTCATCTAGGACTTGTTGATATAGCATAATCAATAAGACACCTGCTTAACGATCGGTTGGTCATGAGTTCAGATCATGGTAGGGGTATGAATTTTACACATCGGCTTACATCCTTCATTTTGGTGAGGATTGTCATTGCTGTTCTTATTTTTATTACGTTAAAAAAAAAACAAAGTCAACTCCAGACCTTGTACTGGAATTCAACAATAATATCAGCGAAGGAAAAGGGTGTTTTTTTCCTCTTCAGGGATGCTGGATAAAAAGAATGATCCAGTTGGTAGATTCTGCATTGCATACTCGGACCTCCTCACTTAGCCATCACCTTAGGAGTTAACTTTCATTCTCTGATAAAGATTTTCCTCCTCAGGGCATTGTGGTTGCACAATATTCATCGTCTGCTGCCATTTATAGTTAAGGATCGAGTCGTGACAAAGAATAGCCAGTACATGTTATTTTTGTATAACATAACAGAGTAAGAGATGAAGAAAAAGGCAACAGAAGTACAAAAATGGAGAAATATCAAACGTCACTACAAACTCGTCTCCAACTTCTATTCCGAATGAAAATGATTTCTGCAACTTTTGTATTGGATATATAATAGATAAAAACATATAAAAATATGTATATCTTTTAGTATAAATGTATTTATTTATTAGAATGAAAGAAGACCTTGCATATCTTTATGATAAACTTTTGTAGATTTCTAAGACTTGTCGGTTTGGCTCATTACCATAAATTTGGCGAGGATTGCGCTTGTTGTTCTTGTTCTTGTCATGCTAGGAAAACAAAGTCAACTCCAGGTTTGGACTGGAGTTTGTCTGTAAGAGTTGAAAAGTCGAGGAATAAAATGGGAAAAGATTAAAAAATAAGGGGGTAAATAAAATGGTTAGAAGACAAAAAAGAAAAGGTATTTGAAAAGTTAATCATGGCTTAGTACTGTTGCTAGGTTTTCGGCAAAATGAATCTGATTAAAGATTAAGTTAAAGTTTTAGCGAAGTTGTTAACCGGGTTTTGAGTCAGGTTAAATAAGATTTAACCCTCAATTTCCTGTAAGAAACATCTAACTCAATTACCTTTAGTAAAGAAAACAAATAGATATTTGCATAAAACTTTTTTTTTTGGAACACCACAGGCCACAGGTTATGAACCTGATTCCTTTCTTTAAATGCAAAGGCGAGACGTAGCTTGCAGTGACAGCTCCTTGGAACTACATGTTCATCCTCTTTAAAAGAAAAAAAATCTCTATCATTTTATCATTTTCGACAAAACAGTACAATAGGTGAAAAAATATCCATCAGTCTCCAAGAAGAAAGAATGAATATTTTTTTTTATTTTACTGATTGGTTTTTGATGTCGAAAAATATCAAAAAAATTATAATCATTATTTACTATTACCTATTTAGAATAAACTGACATTGCTCTGCTTGTATTACGGCGATGCTATTCTAGATTTCAGGTTAGCTTAATGTCATGTAAGATTATCTTAAAAGTAGGACGAGCTTCTCAGTCTCTGTATTTTTGAAATTCAATTATGGAGTCAGACTGATTGAGTCAAGAGATTAAATCGAATTGAAGTGAGAATACAAAGCGAGCTTATATAATCTTCCTCAGTTGAATAGGGGTGTCAAAAATAAGCATTTCGTTCTCACCCTATGACGATATCTCCTCATCATCTCCCCATTCTCTTATTTTTTATCTTATTTGATATGATATGAGCGGATATTTCCGTAAACCCTCAATAAAGTATTTAACGTGCTTTTTGACCCACTCTCTTCCTAATCTCTCAGTAAATTATTTAACTCCACTTTCTCTCCCTCTTTCTCTTCTTGACCCTTCGGTAAATTTCCAAACCCTCTTTTTCCTGTTTTTCTTCCTAAATAAGATGAGGAATATCTTGAACAAATATTATGATATTTTTTTTTGTTAATTCATTGTAATAAAGTAAGTAATACTTGAAATAAAATAAGTATTATTCCAGTTTATACAATTTATTGTAATAAAAACATAACTTTGGATAAATGATTAGGTTTTTTATTTTTACTTATTCAATCTATAGCATAAAAATCATAGTTTCATTATATATTACTCTTTTTCTGAAACCGAATCTCAATCCAGATATTTTTACAAAATTGTAACGAAAAAAAAAAAAACGAATGCTTCTGTCGCGTGCTTTATTCGAATTTCTGCTTTTCAAAATTCCATCTCTCGTGATTGGTCAGTTTTCGACTAATTGATCAATCACAGCCTAACGGACGGAGATCGTAACAAGCGTATGTCAAGTATACATTGACTGGGAAAATAGATGGCTTAACTGCTTTGAATTGTACGAAATGTATACCGTCGAATTTTGATGATATCATGAAAATCCTCCATTTTTTATTCAAAATTTAGATAAAGAAAAAATATTTGCAAATAGTTGTTTGGTATTTTTACTTCGATATAAAAATTATCTTGTCTGATTCTGTAGCATTGAGGAAAAGAATTTACCCGGAAACGATTCGGGAGCACTTCATACTGGAGCAGTGGCTGGAATGGTCTCGTAGACCATTATTTGTGAATTCGATTCTCACTGGGTATTCTGCATTCGTAATTTCAATTTGGAAAAAAAAATAAAACAAACGGTAGCCCCATGAAAATGCACATTCCTTAGTTGTCCAGGCTTCGTAATAGGGTACCGTAGGCACTTTCGAATTGACTAATGTAACCAACAGAACTTGCCAGAACGAGAAAAAAATATCTTGGGTAGACATTCAAGACCAGTTGCGAAAAAAATAATAACGGCCCTTTCTCCCAATGATGGATTTCTGCTGTGGTACCGTTGTCAAAAATATTGTATATCGTCAGAGAGATTACATGCAGAGTAAAGTTTTCAAAAGAATCACATGTCCTCAGAGCAAGTATTTTCTGTGCTATTTACAATGAAATGACAAATAAATCCTTGTTATTTCAAAGGAAACACCTGCCTAGACTGATGTCCATGATGTAGGGAAGACAATTGTGCATGGATTTCAATTATTTCTTCCATGGCCCATTACCCACCAGCGTACGAAATTTCATAGAAAAATTCTGGAAATCTCAGTTTTACAGACAAAGAATACCTAGAGAGATTGTGCGGTGCGAATAATCAACTAGGATGTGGGGGAAGTAATGTACAAAGTTTAATCACTTTTCTCGTAGCTTATTGCCCAACCTTCCACGAAATTTCATTGAAATTCTTTGAAAATTTTTTTCAGATATACAAATATGTCAATTCAGTCCTCTCCAAAATTTGTCCATTAAGTTTACATTTAAGCTATTGAATCGCATCATTGCCAATCGTTACTTATCAGCTCAGAACAATGGTCGGAGTCTCACTCAATACAATGTCCATAAAAAAGTCATGGCATCTGCGAATTATTAGCTTTTAAGACTTTTAAGACTATATCCATCGTATGTATATGTGCACACACACACACACACACAAAGTACACTAAACACACACATCTTATATGCATGAGTACACACGCACGTACTTGTATGCACACAAACACATACAGTCATACACACATGTATAGATGTTAGCGACACTTCACCATGGGACAATGTTAGCAAGCTTCGCCTCACAGTGAGTTCAATTCCAACCCTAGGTAGGTAGACTGGTAGATAGATTGGTATCTAGATTAGGTAGGTATCTAGGTGGGTAGTTAGATAGATAGGTTGGTAGGTAGATAGATATGAACAGACAGGCAGATAGATAGATAGATAGATAGATAGATAGATAGATAGATAGATAGATAGATAGATAGATAGATAGATAGATAGATATGAACAGACAACTTGATAGATAGATAGATAGATAGATCATATCTATCTATCTATCTATCTATCTATCTATCTATCTATCAAGTTGTCTGTTCATATCTATCTATCTATCTATCTATCTATCTATCTATCTATCTGCCTGTCTGTTCATATCTATCTAGATAGATATGATCAGAAATAGATGTGAACAGACCAAGATACATACATACATATATACATACATACATACAAACGATAGATATGAACCGGGATATATACGAACTGGCCAAGATAGGTAGGTGGGTGGACACACACATAATAAAACATACACACAAATATACATACATACATACATACATACATACATACAACACACACATAGACACGCATACATACATACACACATAGGCATAGACTCACACTTGTGGGACACCGTTGGGCTCGATCTCACTTCAGTGAATGTCGGTGAGACTAGCTTCTGTATTACTCCACGGCTTGGTGCCGCCCTATACTTGTGTGTAAGATTGTGGGTGGGCGTGTGCATGCTGTTGTACGTGTTATGTCTGCTTGTGCATATGAGTGATTGTGTGCATGTTTGTGTGCGTGAATGTAAAGGAGTATGCCTGGGTTTGTGTGTGTGTGCGGTGTGCGTTGGTTGGCGGGTATACATACTCATGGATATGCATGCTTCAAACGCACCATTGGTGCCAATTTATACAAATAAATTATTTTTATACAAATTTGAGTTTGTTGTTGTTGTTATTCTAGCATTTTCTTCCACTACAGGGAAAAACAGCTGGTAAAACTTATTCTCTTCTCAACAATAAACACACGAAGAGAAAGAGAAAAATATGTTTCGTTTTTTTTCAAAGAAAATACAAGTAAGTAAAAAGACACAAATAAGTACAGAAAGAAAGATAGAAAAACCAAAAAGAGAAGCCAATAACCTCAAGCAAGTATTACCGAATTCGTCACATCTAAGATCTAATAGAAAAAAACATCTAGAAACGTCTAGATTCACCAGGTATATACAGGGATATTTGGCCAATTTCACTTGCAGGCTTACATCTAAAATCCCATAAAAAAACATCTAGAAACATCTAAATTCACCAGGTATATACAGGGATATTTGGCCAATTTCACTTGCTGGCTTACATCTAAAATCAAATATTTAAAAAATAACATCTAGAAACATTTAAATTCACCAGGTACATACAGCAATATTTTGCAAAAATTCATTTGCTAGCTTACATCTAAAATCCAATTTTAAAAAAACATCTAAAAACATCTAAACTCACTAGGTATGTACAAGGATAATTTCATTCATTCATTCATTCATTCATTCATTCATTATTATTATTATTATTATTATTATTATTATTATTATTATTATTATTATTATTGTTGTTGTTGTTGTTGTTGTTGTTATTATTATCATTATTTCACTTTACTGTTTTGGCGATTCTAAAGTTGAAACGCTACGATCAAATAAAAAAAATGAAAAGTTGATCATATATTACTTGTTTTTTATATTTGGGATATGTTTTCTTTTTCACGTATTCAATTTGCAAAAAATGCATTTGGCTCAAAACCCATGATCCGCCCCACATGAATTCAAATCAGTGCTGTTTCCATTCAAATATGGTTGTAGGAAAGCATGCACAATGCTTGCGATAAAAATCATTCGAAATAATAATGCTCAACCTCACATGAAGAGATCACAAGACAGCACAGTATATCAGAAAGAAAACAGGAGTCCGAGACATCATAGAATCTTATGACAAAATCCAAATAGCAATGGACTGGTCATGTTGCGAGAATGAAAGACAACCGATGGACACCACGACTCACAACATGGATCCCCAGGGACTACATGCAAAACCGAGGCCGACAAAATACAAGATGGAGAGATGAATTAAAAAAATTCAGAAAATACTGGCTCTGCAACGCCCATGATAGAGAAATTAGGGGGATCCTGGGAAAGGTCTATGTCCAACGACGAACGTTAAAAGACTGATGATGAGGGTCCAAAAGGTGATAAACTTGTGTCAAACTCCAGTACCAAGTTTGGAATTGGCTCTGTTCTCCTACGGTCACAAGAACAACGAGAATTATCCTTACCCGAACGAATAGTTTACATAGGCGTATGCGAACTCTTAGGTCAAGCAGGACTGAGTACTTGATTTTACCGAAATCACACTGATTGGGCCAAAATTCTTTACAGTTAAGTTTTGACCGAATATAAGGGGTGCAAATCGGGGTGTAAAATCTACGTTATACGAGCGTGATTTGAGTTTGTGACCTATTGATTGCCAACAGGCAGTTCAATGACTTTAACTAAATTGATAAGTTTCAGATATAAACAGAAATGTATCTTACTGATAGGTGTGGGCTTATTTCATTCTGATAGATAAATTCAATTTTACAAAAGGTGTATTTTTATAATGTGCTGAATTTATCATATATACTGTACGAAAGTTGCAGAAATCTTTAGATGGGGTAGTATTTGGATTGGAGTTTGACCACGCAGCAGCATCTCTTCATTTAAATTCTCTGTCTGTCTGTCAGTCTATCTGTCTGTCTGTCTGTCTGTCTGTCTGTCTCTCTCAGCCTTTGTCTGTCTGTCAGTATCTATTTATCTATCTATCTATCTATCTATCTATTCCATGCAAATACACACACACACTTTCGCCTCTACATTGATTTGATACTTTGGTTCCTTCTCAAAACTCAGTGGCCTGTCCCCTTCCCGCCAACGTGGCCCCAACATAAAGATCTTTAATCAGGGTTGGGGAAACAAACCCGGCGATTCGTTTCGGCTTCTGCCGATAATTCGAATTCTGGCGCCAATACACCCTCCCCTCCACCAAGAATCCCAGAAAAGCACGGCGACGCCCTCGACAGTAAAAGACGTGAGTTCACCAAGTGCAGAACTGAAACCAAAAGACAAAATGGCGTCTGAGAGAGGACGAGGGTAGAGGAGAAAAAGGGAGTGAGGTGGGTGTTTGAGAAAGTGTACGTAGCTTGAGAGCTTAGCGTTTGCTGACAGAGGTAACAGGAATTTTGGGGTGGTTAGATTCTCCCACTATCGCCAATATGGCAACAGAGGTTAAAATAGGGGTTAGATATTCTTGCTATCACCAATATGGCTACCGGGGTTAATTTCTGGGAGGAGGCTGTATAGATCACCAATATTTCGTGTGGTAGATCGTCAATATGGCTGCTAGTTGATTTAGCGGATAGATTTGCTTACTTCATGGCTAGAGAGGTTAAAATAGGGGTGTAGATTCTTTGGCTATCATCAATATTAACAGGGGTAAATCGCCAAAATGGCCTCGGGGTAATTTGATGGTTAGATTCTCCAGCTATTACCAATATGGCTAGGAAGGTTGATAGGAGGTATATTCTATTGCTATCGCCAGTAGAGTCAAGGGAGTTAATCAGACTCACAGAATAGAGTGAGAAAGTGTTGACGTCATCTGCATACTTCCGGTTCCAATGTCCTATATAATTACAATGAAATGAAAAACTTTTTTTCTGTCTGTCGATTTTCTTCATTATATCGATTGCAATTTTGCACAGTTTGTAAGTATTGGACAGCCAGCTTATACTAAATTAGAAATTTTGATAGTTTGATTTTTTAAATTTTAGCTCTTTCATTTGTTTCTTCCCGTAGAAACCTTGAACAGACGACAAGCAACATTTTGTCGATAAAAATACTTTAAGATAGTAAATCATGTTAATTTTAGTGGAATAATATTCGTGTTATTAATAAGCAGAAAGATTCTAGAACATTTCCATCCAATGATTATAAGCAAAAACAATATAAACTTGGACATATGTGATCGAAAACTTTAGTTTACTGATAGTCAAGTTGGCATATTTAGCCCATAACATAGCTGCTTCAATTTTTACCATACATTAAAAAAATGGGCTGATTTCTGTAAAATTTTCGGTATTCGTTTTTTAATGAATTTTCTCGTGAAAGGGGTATAAAATCATACTGGGGTTGAGTGTTGGAGTACCGGGGAGACTTGCTGTCTCTTGATCTCCTGCTGGAGCCACTTAATATTATTGGTAAACACTCAAAATGATAAACACATGATAATCCCACCACCAAAGATTCGTTCTGTACTTAAAAACCAAGAAGAAAAGTTTTGATCTACTTCTAAAGCAATCGCTGATCTCCTTCACTACTTCTTGACCTGTCTTGATTACCCAGATATGAAAGAAACAATAATTATAATCGTTATTATTTTTTATAAAGAATGATCAATAAAGTCTTGTTTGTTAATATTTTTAAAGAAAAATAAGACTGTTTTGGCTTTTTAAAAGAAATATGTAGTATAGAAACACTGAAAATTTTAGATATGGTGTATGTGGAGATAGATGACCTTGGTTATCTCCCGTTGTTGGAACTCTCTAGCGGTATTAGATTAAATACCTGCCTCCTGCTGGATCTAGTGCAGATTTCAGTAATTATAACGTGAAATGAAGCTTCTCAAGCTCTATTCCTGGTTCTTCATCGCAATGTATATCATTACAATGTGTATTATGTCAGTCATGACACATTTTTTTTTTCGGATAAGAAGGATGTGCAGTCGTGTTGAAGACTACCGGAAGTATGCTCATGAATTCATAAGTTTTTATGTCAACAGAGGATATCCTCGAGTTGAACTAATTTGGATGGCGAGGGAAGAAGAGGAGGCCTGAATCTATAGATTGCCGCTCGTGGTCAACTGGCAAAGGATGTTTTGAGGACTTGCTCCCATCCTGCAGAGAAATCATCAGATATTAATTGAAAATCACCCGGAACTTGCTGCCATCTTTCAACAGCTTCCATTAGTTTCGTACCACTTCCGATCAACGTTTGTCAACCAAAGTTTACAGAATCATCAGGACCATTCCTGAGATGCACTTAGGAGATTTATTCATTTTTTCAAATATGGTCGTTATATGACCACTGAGCAAGCAAGCATCAGTGGAAAAACGTGTAGTTTCGATTATGACCTCCGGATGCGTGTCCTAGAAAAACATTGAAAAATGTTGGATCCGGCAAGACGTGTAAATTTTGGTAGCTTATTGTCTCTCTAAAATGTTATTTATGCTGTGGAATGTGCAAAACATAACCTGCGATTTACATCTACCGCTTTGAGTCAGCTTTTCAACAAACAACGCTGCGATGTGAAAATTGAACTTCAGTGCATGTCCTAGAGAAGGTGAAGGGGGCATTGATGCTCTAGCACACCAGGAGAATAAGTGGATGTTAGGGCTAAAAACTCACGAATCAGACAGCTTAGATAATTATATCAGCTAACTGGATCGTATTCACCAATTGTTTTGTAATTGTTTGGCAAAGGTTTAGATTGCACCACGTTATTGAAGTATTAAAGCGAGACGTTATATTTCGTTTTTGGTAGTTGATTTTTTACAGAACACGCCATTCACTTTTTGAACTTTAAAAAAATCATTTGTTAGACAATTTTTAGGAAAGGCACCACGTTATTGGAACTTTGGTGTATGACGTTCTACTTCTATTTCGGTTTTCATTGCAGAACGCATGTTATTTATTTCAATATATTTGACAACGATATACATCATAATGGAAATTTTCTGTGTTACTATATAATGTATTTAGCTCGATTTTCAAAAACAAGAAAATCCCATTAGTCCTAAAAAGAAGAGTAAACAACCAATATAGCCTACCAATAGTCAAAGCAGATACGTGGAACTCAACCAAAAGATGAACCCTCAAAGTGAGAACCATGCAACGTGAGAGAACCCTGCTCAATCTCACATGGAGATATCCCAAGACAGCACGGTATAATAGAGAAAAGACGGGAGTCCGAAATATCATACAAACCATTAGAAAACACAAATACCAATGAACTGGACATGTGGCAAAAACGTCAGCCAACTGCTGGTCGCCACGACTCACAACGTGGATCCCCATAGATCATATGCAAAACTGTGACCGACAGAAAGAAAGATGGTGAGAAGAGCTAGACAAATTCAGAAGGTACTGGCTCTGCGACGCCTATTATAGCGAGGTCTAGCGAATCTTGCAGAAGGTTTATGTCCAACGACGGACGCTAAAGACTGATGATGATGATATTTGTTTTAGAAAGAATTTAAAACAGTCTTGTTTTTCTTATTTTTTAATAATAATAATAATAATAATAATAATAATAATAATAATAATAATAATAATAATAATAATAATAATAATAATAATAATAATAATAATGAAAGCAGGAATGTGAACCACAGCACTGGCATGATAGGCAAAGGAGAGAAGAGATGTTGGCCGAAGACCTGAGGAGACTTATTGTCACTCAGCCTTCAGCAATGACCACAGGGCAACCGGTGTGAAACTGTAAGCTGCAGTATTACTGTGGCCAATGAGAACTTGGAGGGAAGGGCTGGAGACTTGAGGGGACTTGCTGTCACTTAAACTCCAGCAGTTACCACCAGGCAACTGGTGTGAGATTGCAAAATAATGATAATAATGATAATAATAATAATAATAATAATAATGATAATAATCTTATAGTGATGGAAAATCGTCTCAAGTTGTTGAAACAATTTTTCTCGCGGAATATTGCGTTTTACCTTAAGAAGACGGTGCTATGTGAGAGGTATTTCACAGGGATAGGTGATATTTTCAATGAGTTCCGTAAATAGAAGAAGAAGAAGAAGAAGAAGAAGAAGAAGAAGAAGAAGAAGAAGAAGAAGAAGAAGAAGAAGAAGAAGGGTATTTGAGGAGTTCACTAATCATAGCCCAATAGTTCAATTAACATCAATATGTGAGTTCTCCAGGAAATCGCCCTTCTTCTTCTTCAACATGTAAACAACATGTAAACATGTTCTTCTTCTTCAACAAGTAAACTGTCCAGGAGATTGCCCTACTCGGAACTGTCCACAAAACACACCAGATAATCGCAGACATCTGGTGAGAATATGCAAATGCATGAAATATAAGGTAAATGCGTCCGTTTCTCAAAAAAACAACTTCCATTGGAATATAAACTGCCGGTGACCAAGTCCCGGTTCTCATTACATGCATCAGCTTAGTGATTCTTGCAAGTCTCAAGTCTGGTCGAGACCAGGACTTTATCCTTACAAGTTTTCACGACTTCCCTTTCGGTGGGATGCAAGTCCACTGAATCACATAGCCTAGCGTTGTCGATTAGCTGCTGGGTGTACAGGGAAATTTGTTCTACTGAAGAGTTTTCAGCATTTCGCTCCTACCGGGAATTGAAGCAACGGACATGTTTGAAAGGGGCTGAACTCTATAGTGCGTGGAACAGCCTACCATAATTGTCATGTAAAATGATTTTCTGTTCGTAGTACGAAACTACAGCTTCGAAGTATTTCGGTTACTTGTCTTAGTATTGCCAATTTAGATATTTCATACCTGAATTCAATTCGGTTGTCAATTTAGATATTTTGTATCTAAATGTAGATCAATGATTTTAAATAAATGATCTATAATCTGTAATTATTCTTTTAATCTATTTCTATTAGATTTATCGGAAACTGCTGGTCCAAAAAACCCCAGACTTGACTCTGCATTGTCTTGTGTACTGACTAATCTATCCGGCGATTGTCAACTTCGTACAATGATCAGTTGTCGAGTAACCACAGTGCATTAGGTTTCTTGAGAACTGCAGATCCAAACAACTTCAAACTCAACTCTGCATTTTTTTAATGTGCTGGTTAATGTATCTGGCGAATGTCGACTTCGTACAATGCTAAGTTGTCGAGTCAACTCGGTGCATACACACACCCACACTCACAGACATGTCTTCAATTATAGTTAGATTAGGCTAAAAACCACATCATAAATGAACGTAGCAAGCTGGCCCGAAAGAAATTTTTAAAAAATGCACGACAAAGCAGGATCAGTGGTACATTTGGAATTATTTAAGCTTCTTGGGATCGACCGTGTAAACAAATGGTATCAGGACAAACCAGAGACTGACCTTGAAAATAAAACGAGTAAAATATCTTAGGACATTGCAATCTGAAGAGACCTCAACTTTCAAGCAAGAAGACCTGATCTGATTGTTATGAACAAGGGACAGAAGGTATTTTCTTTCATTGGAAATTGTTTAGAAGAGGTTCGCAATTAAACAGGGAGGTAGGTACTATAGACGCTGTATATGTTAAAAGCGTAAAGAAACAATTTGGAACAAATAAGTGACTATTAAATCCTTATTCACATTTCATTGAATGATATTAATTACAATTTTACATTCATTTGTTTACTGTTACAGATATGAAACAAATTATTTGATCTTTTTTTGTGAATTGCAACCCCAACCGTGACCGTAATCCTAACCACTTATCCTAAAATATATCCTTATTATTTTCCTTACAAACTTCGTACAAATAATTACCCTATTATTTATTCTTATAAAGAGATGGAGTATCGTAACCCAATATTTTGTTAATTTTGACTGCTGTTTACGTTGATTTTATTATTTTTGTTATCTTACTACAGCTCAATTCGAGTTGTCACCCTACGACTGCGAGAAAACAATGCAGATCTAAATAAAGAGAAAGCTTCTGGTGAGATTCGAATTCACGCCATTGATGCCAAAGGAAAGCCTAGTTCACGCCTAATTGCTTTGACCACTCTGTCACAGAAGCTTTCATGGCCAACGGAAGTCAAATATCACCTTTTGAACCCAATCTTTACCCTGATTATTAGCACCGTAGAATGATGGCCACAGTTGAGATGAAAACAAACAAAAGTAAGATGATGGTAAAAAGAAGTAAAAATTGATAAGATATTCAGAAGCAGAAGGTCTGGCTGTGCCATCTGACAACAGATTAAAGTCTGGCTACGCCAGCTGGCTCCAGATTAAATTTTGGCTATACCAGCTGACAACAGATTAACGGATCTGACTCTAAAGATAAAACAAATATGAAAAATAGGGGAAAAATCAGGACCTTTCCTGGGAACTGGAGAAGGTGCTGAAAATGAGGATTAAGGTCGCACTGTCCAAATCACGACTGTGCTAATTCTGAGAAGATACTGAAGAAGCTTTTAGGGATTTTAGGAAACTTGCCTACCCAATTCTATTGTAAACCTTGTATGAACAAGCAAGTATAAGTAAGATCGGTAGCTCGCATAGATGAATCACCGTAACCCGTACGTATTTCTGAACTGATTATTTAAAACAAATATCAAAGATATTATCTGAAAGTCATCTTTAAAAAAAAGAAGATATTTTATCTAAAATCAGCTAAAAATACCAGCACAAGATTCGGGCATTGTTGGTCCAAAACGACCATAGGGTCCCCAAAAAGCACTTTTCTGAAAACAAGACAAAAGTTTCTTCATTGTTCTTAGTGGTGTAATGATGCACATTTTCAATGTGGCCAGGGGTGTCCGGAGAAATATACACACATACATAGATACATAGATAGACACATACTTTTGAAGAGTGAAAAATCTGTAGCCCACTTGGCTGGCTGGTCGGACAATTCGTTGGGCAGCAGAGTCAAACTCCACACGTACTTATATTCTGACTGAAGATGATTTCTGCAACTTCTGTATTGTATATGTAATAAACGACAAAAATACTTTAAATGTTCTATATATCAGAATGGAATAATGCTTTGTGTATTTCTGTCATCGATTTTGGCTTTGTCGGTTTGGAAGCCACTTACTAATCACTTGGTCGTGAGTTCTAATCACGGTAGGGAAATGTTAAATTCATATTTTGGTTTGGTTTAACGTGATGGTATGAAAAACAGTGAAGAGTTTACTTCCCTGAATTAAGTGAGGATTATTCTTGTTTCGGTAGAAAAAAAAATGTCAACTCCGGACTTGGACTGGAGTTTGACTATCCAATAAAAATAGAATCTCTGCTTTTAAGTGGGTTAACGTAATCCATTCAATACGGTACATGGTAGGCAAAGTTCTTTTTAGCGCTACACCCACCAAATACTCAACTAATCCGGGGAATTTTCAACTACATAATGTTTTAGAAGGAGATTCAGTTTACGATATAATTATAATGAAGAACTACACCCTAATTTTGAGTTCACTTGGTACGACGTATGAAATAGAACATTCTGACTTCATGGGAGAATTTTATGACTTAATCTGATCACTCTATTCAAGTTTTTTTATTTTACCTGACCTCATACTCTGATAACCTTTTTGAACGTACTTCATTTTACTTTATCTCACATTCTATTAATACATTTTTAAAGTGTCACTTTTTATTACCTGGCTTGGTGAAACTTTTCATTGGGATAAATAGTCAAAGGAAACTTTTTCTCTTTTAGAGGTCAAGAAAGAAATGGTTTATAACGCCTTGCTTGTTGATATTTGAAAAGGAAGAAGGAAAATAAGGCTGTTTAGGATTTTCTAAATTATGATATAATAAAACAAAATCGAAAATTTTCGATATATTGTATATAATCGTCAGTCGAAATTCAAATGTAAAACGAATTTGAAAACATTAATGATGCGTTCTGCAGAGAAAAACGAGATAAAAATTCGTACGTCATACATCAAAGTTCCAATAACGTGATGCTCTTTTCAAAAATGATCTTTTAAAAAGTTGACAAGGTGAAATTCGTGTTCTGTCAAGAAACTGAAAGTCACATATTAATGTTTCGAAAAACGTGGTATATATCTAAATCTTTGGCAAAAAAAAAAAATACGAATCAGTTCACCGAAATTATTATTCAAGCCATCTGGTTCTAAGCCTCAACATCTACCTACTCTCCTGGCGTGCTAGAGCGTCCAGGTCTCCCTCCACTCTCTCTAGGACGTATACCCAGAGGTCATTATCGAAACTCCAAGTCCTGTTTCTAGTGCTAGCTCAGCTCTGTCGCTGACGGTTCATTTTTCACATCACTGCGATGCTTATTGAAACGCCTGCCCAAAGCAGCAGCTGTAAATCCCACGTATTAGAAGTCATGTTTTGCACATTCCACAGCATACGTAATATTTTTAAATTGACAAGAACCTCCCGAACATTTTTACATGTATTGCCAGATCTAATATTTTTCAATGTTTCTGTTTGTCCCATGTGGTTACATAATTTGCGCGGGCAACCGTGTTATTTTGTTTGTTTTTTTTTAATTCTCCTGCGTGCGTCTGATGCTAGGTCCTGGTGTTTCTTTAAGTTTTGGTTGACAAGAGACTAAGATTGATCGAAAGTTCCGGTTTCAGCGATATGAAATCATTGGGGGCTCTGGAAAAAGCTACCGTGAGTTCTAGCTTCGATTAATATCAGCCGATTTACATGCTTTATGGGAATAAACCCTTACAACTTTCTATGCCAGTTGATAACGAATGACCCAACTATTAGAAGCTTTACTTGTGTCTCCATTTGAAGATGAAAGTCCTTGGCAATTTCTCCCTTCAACTTCTCTCGCTATCCGAATTGGTTCAACTTGACGATATCCCCTGTTGACGTACGGAAAATATGCATGAACATACTTTCCGTAGTCTTCAACAAGACTGCAAATCCTTCTAAATCTAAAGAATTGTGAAAGTGGATTTGATCTGATAATGAGATCTGAATGATTCTATAGTCTGTGTAGTCTGAAAAACTAAAGGGCAAGTTTAGCATAAACTTACATTGGAAATTAAAACCCCTCCCCTCCAGAAACTTAGGTTGAAAATCAAAAAAGCGTTTTTGGCGACACAGATAGGAGTAAACGTTGAAATTTTCAGCCCTGCGTTTCTATTGCGCGACACATACATGCATAGAGAGCCATTTCGAAATTGAGGAAACATATGTTAAGAGTGTGCAACCTCAGATTTGCTGACGACATTGCCCTTTTCGCAGAGAACCTACACGACCTCCAACTAATGATAGATGAATTAAATGAGGAGAGCAAGAAAGTCAGCCTACATATGAACTTCAGCAAGATGAAGATCATGTGCAACAACCACATCGGAGATAAAAACACTAAGATCAAAATCCAGGACACAGAACTGGAGAAAGTAGATTACTACATCTACCTAGGACAACAAATCTCCATGAGACCCACAAACGAAGAAGAAATCAAGCGAAGAATCACACTAGGGTGGTAAGCTTTTGGCAGAGCAAGCTCAACCTTCAAAAATAAGAAGATCCCATTAATCCTGAAAAGAAGGGTGTACAACAAATGCATCCTCCCAAAAGTCACTTATGGAGCTGAAATATGGAACCAAACCAAGAGACAGATCAGCAAATTGAGA
>OY735242.1:17350907-17368407 GCA_963457665.1 Thysanoteuthis rhombus | reverse complement strand
AGTGTAAGTTACACGTGTACACAAATTAGAAAACTGTTCGCAGCTGTAGATTCGAAAATGCCAAATTTGACCTGATCTAACACTCAAAATTGACCTCACCTTAAATAAACCTTTGGCGGTCACCAGAGGTCAGCACCATCGATTCTTCGTTCATCCCGGGTTGAAGTTATCCTTGTACACAAATTTGCAGCTTTTGGGTTCAGCCGTTTCCGTTAGATTTGAATATACAAAAATTGACTTGACCTCAATCTGACCTTTAAAGGTCACCAGAGTTGATTGCCACCTATTCTATGTTCATCCGTGATTAATGTTCCACTTATATACAAATTTTCAGCTCGTAAAATACAACCGTTTTGGGGTCTATAAAAAGTACATTGAGGAACTAGGTTAGAATCAAATATTTGTCGTCTTCATAATAATAAACACTTATCTATCTATCTATCTTTCTATCTATCTATCTTTCTACCTATCTATCTATCTATATATATATATATATATATATATATGTGTGTGTGTGTGTGTGTGTGTTGAAATAACTGTTTTGTTTTTAAATCCCCGGAACAGTTATACGGTAAACAATTGATGATCTAAACAAAAAGAATTTACATATAAAACTATAACATCCAAGTCTGCATGAAACTGAAAAAAAAACATAGGAAAAAAATACATAAATTTACGTAATTTTCTCCAGGGTTTTTATGTTTTACACAAACTTTGATATTATGGTACTATATGTAAATCTTTGGTATATACTTGGAAATAAGTAACTGAAAATGTTTTCTTTATACATTCATTCTTTAAATCTGTAAAGTTTTCTAGACTATATATATATATATATATATATATATATATATATATATATATAGATAGATAGATAGATAGATAGATAGATAGATGGATAGATAGATAGATATGGTGTGTACTGTATAGAGTGAGATAGACTCGGGAGTGAAGTGTTTGGTGGTAAGGTTTATTAATCCTTATAAGTAAAATGTCCATACATGATTTTCGGGATTCTTCCCATCATCAGTGGTGTGTGCTGTGTGTGTGTGTATTAAAATGTACCATGTGGAATATATATATATATATATATATATATATATATATATATATATATATATATATATATATATATATATATATACCAGAAACTAGTTTAGCAATACTAATACCAGCAATAAATCAAATGCAAAATTCTTATACCCAATATTCATTTCTATAGACCGAGTTTCACTACTCTTGTTGCCATACAGATGCTAGCTAGTTGCCGTTGAACGGTTTTGCTCGGAAGATTAATTCTCTGAGAAATATTTCTTCGTAGAAATTGAATAGCTTCGGTCAAATTTGAAAAGAAGAGTTGTTTGTTTGTAGAGAAATTTATATTCAATCTAAAATGTTCATCTGACTCTAGAAAAACTAATGTAATGTTGGTAGTGTTCTTCAAAATGTAACTGAAGTATGTATATATTTTTGTACGGTTTCGTTGTAGAAATGGGCACCTTTTAAAATGGGGCGACGAAGTATTTTTTTTTTCTTAAACAGCAACCCAAAAGTGCCCATTACTACATCGAAACCGTATAAAAAATATATACATACTTTACTAACAAGTCAAAGAACACTACGAACCTTTCTTTAGTATTTCTTGAATCAGATGAAGATCTTAGATTTATTTACTTTTTTCGGTCAAAAATTGACTTCAAAACGACCCAGTTCTATGTTATTAATGAAAATCTGTTTTTCTTTTTTTTTCCTGCAAAGCTTTGGTCTATTTCCTTTCCGGCAAAAACAAGAAAGCACTTGAGAAAATTTGTTTTGTGATTTCAATTACCTTCTTGAAAAAGGGTGTCGAAGATTGAGAAAAAATAGCATCCAAAAAGTGCACGTTACTTCATCGAAACCGTATTAATATATATATATATATATATATATATATATATATATATATATATATATATATATATATATATATATATATATATATATATATATATATATATATACTTATACTTTACTTAGTATTTCTAGAGTCAGCTGAAAATTTTAGAGTTATTTACTTTTTTGACCAAAAATTTACGTCAAAGCAGTCCAATTCTACGTTATAATTGAAAATACGTTTTGATAGTGAAATTTAGTTTATTGTAATGATTATAAGATATGGAAATTTTATGATTAATCTATAGCTGGTATCAATTTTGTTAAATTAGGTTGGGGTTGAATATTCCGTAATCCACGGCTATGAATTGTCCAGGGAAGAATTGTTGGAGATGAATTGTATATGGTAATGAATTGGTGGGGATGAAATGTTACTCGTAATAAAACGATAGAATCACGTGTGGATTTACAACCAAATAAGTAGTTTAATTTGCTTAGATTATTTAATTCATTCACTATTATTGGATATTGGTATATCATTGTATGACTAGAAGAGTGCAAAAAAATTCTTTTTTCAATCCTTTGAGATGCGTAATAGACATGCGAAGCTCGATTGTAAAATTGCCATTTTGATTTTCAAACATATTCATCAAACTAATTCTAAAAATAAAGACAATTCTAATAAAAAAGTTAATTCATTCAGATTTTTTTTTAAAAAGACAGGAGTTAAAATGAGCAGATTTTGGAAATCAGACACGAAGTCACGAGCTGAAACCCCGGACATAAGCTAAGCAGACGCACCTTCTTCTATCACCGTTTCAGCACATATGGATTCTTTTAGAATCAATGCACGTCCAATATCTCCATTCATAGGGAGTGTTAGACGTTGATTGGCTAAAGTCAACACTATCTTGAAATATCTTGAATAACTGTTCAGTAGCATCCAGTATTTCTCAAGTTCTAGTTCTTTAACGTAGGCCACAGAGCGAATATTACTTCAAAGACTATCATTAAGATCCAATTTTGGGGAGGAAAAAAATATTCACATGATCTGCGTACACATCATATCTAAATAATTTAGTTATCTTTCATTTCCTTCAATCGAGGAATGGAGAATCTGAATGAGCGAGTTAGATAGAACTATTTGGTATCTGGTTTTGTGACTTTTTGAACTTGAACGCTCTATTTTTAGATGTGACCACGTATATCTATGATATTATGTCATAAGAGGTATGATGTCCGCAATAGATGACGTATCAAGCGTTTGCTTTTTTTACAGTCTTACTAAGTATCGTTTGTTATTAATAACGGAAACTGTCGGCAAAAACGGCTAAAATCAATTTTCAATTCCCAGCTAGTTTTATGGCTAAAATGCAATACATACCCATTTAAAGTCCACTTATCAAATAAAATAACCATACACTAAGAGTCCAGAACAAATTATTACTTTAATTTAAACTTACTAATCTTTTTAATTGTCTGCTTTTCGGGTGAACTATCCTTAAGTTCTTCCTCTTCTCTTCCTACTACTACTACCACAATTAGTAATGCTTCTACTGATTCGTTTAGAATCCTTTTGAAATCTGAAATCGCAGTTAAAGATGTGAGTATGATGGAGGCATTGTTGAACTTATGGTTCTTGCTTCTCCTTTAAGTACATAGGAGTAAATATTCTTCTACGTTGTTAGAGGGGTCTGGGTTCTACATTTAAATCCTTGTTTTGATTAAATCAAATTGAATTTTGATTGCGGTGCAATCTGACAATTTGCGCTTTTGACTTGAATCAACATTGGGGTGCAGATGTTACATTTGATCCCTTTTCTATTTTTATCGTGATCTCATCTTTTCTTTTCTCTTTCCTTTCTGACTCTCTTTTTCCTCAGTTCTTCAACTGCCGATACTAGATAAATATCATGATAAATAAATAGTGCCCTTACGCTGCCTACAGGTTTCTCAACGCCCCCGTATCTCGAGAGAAGTTCTTTGCCGTTTAAAGTGGATATTTAGTTAGAGGCAACAAACACCAAAGGCAGTGTTACTTACTTCCTCTGCAATTATACCCATAGCTGGGTGGAAAGATTGATTCATGCCTTTCCCAAGGGCATTAGTGCAAAATCAATGCAGATTATCTTTGTCAGAGTTTGAACCCGGCTCGCCACCGGCACTCCAATTGCTGCTATTCACTCTCTGATTTTCTTCTTGAGCCTCTTTCTTTTTCTTTCTCTCTATCACAATCTGGTTCATGTTACTTTTCACGTTGTAAATTGGAGGTAACGGTAATCCTTACGAAGATTAGATATAGTAGTCAAATACAGCATACGAGGGACTCAAAAAGTCACACAAAGGCTCCAAAAAGTATAACTATACAACATATTGATCAGATATTAACACGATAATGAAGTTAAAAGACATTAATTTGTTTTTTATCAGACACCCAGACCGTTGGATATCTCTATATGAACATCAAAACGAAATTACGGCGACATTTTGACATATCAGATGCACTGTCTCCATGGAACTATAACAAATTCATGGTGTGCTATATTCTGATGAAGAGCAAATTAATCGCTTTAAAATTCATTATCGAATCACCGTAACCCTACAAATCGCCCTACCAACCAGCCAAGTGGGCTACAGATTCTTCTCCCACCGTTTGTCTATGTACGTCTCCGGGCGTTCTTGGTCACATTTGGGGGTGGCTAAATCTTGAAAATTGGCATGAGTCCACTATAGGCATCTATTAAAACCCCCCTTTTCTTCACAAAAGTGTTTTTGGGGTTTTCTATGGCCATTTAGGACCAACAATACCCAAATCTGTCACTAGTATTTTTTTTTTCAAAGATAATTTTTGATAAAAGATCTAATTTCAGATATTTTTCAAGATAATCAGTTCTGGTACTCGTGCAGGCTACGGAGATTAATTTATCCAAGGTACAGATATTGTGTTAATATCTAACCGATACATTGTTTTGAAATACTTTTTGGAGCCTTTGTATGAATTTTTGGAATGTTCAACAACCCGATTTCACATCCGTAAGACCAAGGATTACCATTATCTGCAATTTACGATGTGAAATGTAAAATGAACCCACAGACTTTAAAGAGAAGTTGTTGAGTACTCGAAGGAGTTCCACTTCTAACCATTATTCGGTCATCCTAAATGAGGCATAAATTTGGAAAGATGAGCACCGCCTATCAACACTGGTTTTTGTAGGACTTGCCCCACGGTGGAGGGCTGCCCCACGGTGGGGGGTTGCTCCGATGGTTAATCCTTCTGTTTACGAGGTTGAACGTCTCAGGAAAGACGGCAAACAAATATAAAATAGGAAAAGGGGTGTACAAAAAAAGAAAGAAAGAAGTCAATAAGAGGGATTAGAAATAAAGGAAGAATAAAGAAAGAGGAAGAAAGAAAGAAGGAAAGAAAGGAAGAAAGAAGTGAGGAAAGATGTGAACAAAGAGAGGGGACATAAAAACGGAAGAAAAAATAGAAAGAGCAAGAAAGGGGAAGAACAATCAGAAAGAAAGGAAGAGAGAAAGAGGGGGTAAGAAAGAAAGAATGGAATAAAGATGGGAAGAAAAAGGGAAGAAAGCTAAATAGAAACAAAGAAAAATGGGAATGAGAAAGAAAGAAAGAAAGAAAGAAAGAAAGAAAGAAAGAAAGAAAGAGAGAGAGAGAGAAATAAAGGTGAGGCGAGAATGGATAGAAAGAAAGAAGAAGGGAATTGGAAAAAAAGAAGGAAAGAAAGAAAGAAGAACGAAGGGAGGAAAGATAGGAACAACGAAAGAAAGGAAGAGGGAAAGAAAGGGGAAGGAAAGAAAGAAGGAATAGAAGAAAGAAAAGAGGGAAGATAGGAACAAAGAAAGGGACAATGAAACTAAGAAAGAAAGAAAGAAACGGGAGAAAAACTAGAAAAGGAAAGAAAATTAGAAAGAAAGAAAGAAAGAAAGAAAGAAAGAAAGAAAGAAACGGGAGAAAAACTAGAAAAGGAAAGAAAATTAGAAAGAAAGAAAGAAAGAAAGAAAGAAAGAAAGAAGAGGTGGAGATAGATAGAAAGAAAATGGGAATTTGAAAGAAAGAAGGAAGGAAAGAAAGAAGAACGAAGAGAGTAAAGATAGGAATAACGAAAGAAAGGAAAAAAAATGCATCTATCTCGGTTTTAGGTAAATGCTTATAGAGAAGCGTTTGATTGTTTTTAATATAGTTATAAAACTAGGCGTTTATTAAAATATGACTTGAAATTTCACAATACACTTCTGAAACTAAGATAATGAAATGAAATTTTTTTCCAAGTTTTTTTTTCTAGGTCCATCATGTTTCACCTACAAAAAAGCTACGGCATACAACTGTTGACACGAAGTTCATGGGTTCAATCACTGCTCTAGGTCCGTTGAGGGTGTTTTCCAAATTTGTACAAAATTGATTGAGTTGCGTCAATCTTAAAGAGCATGGAGACACACAGACCAACAGGACCTGTGGTTTTTTAAATAATGGAAAGATATCAAGAGAGAATCTCAAGTCAAGTTGCAGTTTTACTATTTAGACAATACAGGTGTAGCTGAGAGCAGGTTGGGGGGGGGTATTCGAAATCGCCCCGAAAGGGGGTACACAAAAACTTAATAAATAATAGTTAATCTACTGTCCAAATCTCTTGCTACGTAAACGAGTCTTGAATTGCAATTCTACTGTACAGAAAAACGACCAGCGTGTGTGTATGTGTGTGTGTGTGCGTGTGTGTGTGTGTGTATGTGTGTGTGTGCGTGAGAGAGAGAGAGAGAGAGAGAGCGAGAGTGAGAGGGGGGTCGTCGGAGAGATTGAAGTCTGAAATTATAGGTCGATGTTCCAATTCTCCATGCAATCTTCCTTCCTTTCTTTCTTGTTCCAATATTTTTTCTTTCTCTTTCTTTTCTTCTGATTTCTTTTCTTTTCTTTCTTCCTTTCCCTTTCTTTCTTCCTTTCTCTTTCTTCTTTCCTTTAATTTCCTATCCTTCTCTTTCTCTCTATGTCCAATATTCTACATTACATTTTTTCTTCTTTTTTTCTTTCTTTCAGTCTCTTTCTTCCTCTTTCTTCCTTTCCTTTTCAGATATTCTTTTTCTTTCTCCCTTTCTTCACCCTTATGTCCTTTTTTTTCTAACTATCTTGCCTTTATTTCTATCTTTCTTCCCTGTCCCAATATTCTTCCTCCTTCCTTTCTCTCAACTTCCTTCTTTCTTTCTTTCTTTCTTTCTTTCTCTTTCCCTCTTTTCTTCCATTCTTTCTTATTCCAATATTCTTCCTTTCTATCTTGAAGACGAAATCTTCAAGCCCCTATAAATTCGAGAAGATGAGAAAGGAAAGAATGTTAACGTGCCTCACCTCTTCGCTGGATAATCCAAGGCGATACCAACTGGCGCCAATAATTGAACTCAGAATCTTTCAGCGACGTTCGTCTGAAAGATAAATCGCTGGTGGGACCTCTGCCTCGGGACATACCGATGTCATCATACATTAGAAGTTTCAAGAAAATCTTCCTAGGTCCCATTAGCCCGGAGGCTCCCTTTCACTAGTTTTATCAAGAATGCCAAATAGTTGGTGACGTTTCTGGCCAAACAAATGTCAAAAACTGGCCAAAAAGAGCTAAATGTAAAATTGTTTATAAGAGCAATTATTTCATAATTCATTTCTATTAGATGAAGCATTTAAAAACATTAGTATTAATTCAGAATTTTTAAAATAGTATTTGCCTTCATCTTGCTTTTCGCTTTTTTATCGCTACTTTAGAGTTGCGATTATGAAAACAACTAAAAAACTTAGATGAAAGTGAATAGTAGTTTTTAAAAAATAATGATAATGTTTATAAAGCATTACAATACTGAAGTACAAACCAAAACGAAGAATTTATTTAAAATACTTTTCTCATCAAAACTTAACGGTAACGGTCTGTGTATTAAAGCTGCGATTACTAAAAGCAAATGAAAAATTAAGTTGACGGTCAATAGTTGTATTATTATTATTATTATTATTATTATTATTATTATTATTATTATTATTATTATTATTATTATTATTATTATTATTATCACCATCATCATCATTATTATTATTATTATTATTTTAGTATTATCATTATAACAATAATAACGATGATGATGATGATGATGATGATGATGATGATGATGATGATGATGATGATGATGATGACGTTGACGACGACAATAATAATAATAATAATAATAATAATAATAATAATAATAATAATGATGATGATGGTGGTGGTGGTGGTTGTTTATGAAATACTGCGATGCTGAAATACACACTAAGAATCAGAATCTATTTAAAATACTACTGCAACAAAGTCAAAATGGCCAATTATTCAAATACGGCCAATCTGAAAAGTTCATCACTGAATGCTTTTTAAAAGACTGGATTTATCAGATTTGATTATAAAATGGCTAAAATGTAAACTCCAGTTTTTACATTGCACAGATTGCCAACCCGAAAATAGATTTTATAGCTATATCCGCAAAAATGAGGTAAAAAGGGAGCTTTTTAATCATATTGAATTCAAGTAAGTATTTATATCATTTATAAGTTCATGGCCACAACAAACCACCGTCATTTCACACTTAACGGAGACCGAGAGAAACGCTTTATGAGATAACGAGAAATCCACATCACTTGCAAAGCACTCAACTAGTATTTTCTCTTCAGTCAAGTTCAAAACTTATACGGAATGAAAATAAACTTGTATGCACCACAAGAGTTGCCAGATACTTTAAAATAAAATTAGCGGGAGCACAACTAAAAAGTCGCCAAAACAGAAAATAAAAAAGCCCAAAATTATACAAGTTCAATTATCCAATTTGGATTACTTAATATTCATTAATCATTTCAAAAAATAAGAAAAGATGCTCTGAAGAGTTCTATAAACGAGCTAAGAGCTAGCTGTAGACTTAAAGGAGCTAAATGCACCAAAAATGAGCTAGATCCAGCCCTCAAAGAGCTAAACTGGCAGACCTGCATGGCTTCCGCCCAACAAATGGAAAATAAAGTGCTCTGGAACTCAAAGGTTGAGGAAGTACATCTAAGATTTCTTAAGAGCACAGCTTCCTTTCTGCCAAAACTCAATATCCATATTTGTGTGAATGCCTCTACCGTGGTTCTTAACTTGGGGTTCACGCACCCCCCAAGTGGCGCCTAAGGCAATTTTTTTTTGGAGGGGGGGTGTATAAAACTTTTGTTCTTCAGCCTCACATCCCCAAATCAGCAAATGTTTTTTTTATATCGGGGTTTGAGTTCAGTAAAATATTCCTTATTTCTTTGACCAAATGAATTAGAAAGTAAAAACAATTTTTTCTTTCAATAATCAATGCTTCAAAATTTATTGAAAAAAGGCAACTGTAATCAGAGATTTAAGTTGCTCCATAAGTAACCAGCTGAAACCTGCTCTATCGGATATTTAGCATTATAATTACATTGTAAATAGAACTCCCGTTTAAAACCTTGATTTTTTCCTCAAAACTTTTCACTTCAAAACATTTCCCTTGGTGAATGTTTCGAAACTCTGAAAACTCAAGAACCCCTATTATATATATTCTAGCGGATCCCTATTTTTAGAATTTAGTTTTCAGAATGTACTAATTGAACTACATTTACAGGCAATTTTTGATAGTATATCTCTGAATTTTTGAGATGAGGTATTATCATTATTTCTATTGATATTGGGACCATCCTCATCTTGGTTGTTTTTCATACAACGTTTCGGCTGTTGCACTCTACGGCCTTCGTCAGGTATCATCTGGTAGATTTGGAGAAGTAACGAAAGGCAGAAATTTCTCTAGTAATGGTAACAGTGTAAACCATTAAGTAATTTACAATACACAATACACTTGCGCTTAAAATATTGAATGAATAAAATGAAAAATAGTAACGATCTATCTAGCTACCGACTCGGTCAAAAGGCATCAGTTACAAATGTCAACACTGTAGTATGAATATTTTAATTTAATATTTGAATATTTGTATATTTGAATGACTATAAGTTTTAATGCGATTTTTTATCTTTTACTTCGTACCATATTTCTAATTTGTAATAAAAGAAGTATTACATTCAAATGAAATGTGTAATATTATGGGGTTTTTGTCCAGTGGGGTTTTTTGTCCGGTGGTTTTTAGTTTGGTGGCGTTTTTGTCAGTCTCCAAGGATTTCATTTGTCTTAGTTGAGACTTGGAAAAATGGCACAAGGGTTTCATGTGCTTTAGGTGGGACCCGAGTGCGTTTGCATACCTTTCGGGTTTTCAGATTCATGCCTTCATCCTCAAGTAGGTGCGTATGGCTTAACGGCGTGTTCAAACTCCAGCTGTGGCAGTTTGCGTTCACTTTGGACTAATGCCCCTGGGAAAGGCATAAATTCACTTCTCCCCATCTTCCCTAGCAGGACAGTTGGAGCCCCACAACTTTGTAAGGCAGTCAATCTCAGGTGTTGGATCCGCACCTGGAGCCCGTAAAAAAGAAGTATTGATAAGAGAGATGATAGAAAATCATTGAAGAGAGAGAGAGAGAGAGAGAGAGAAAGAAAGATAAGAGAAATACGGGTGATGATTTTCGTACGATCACCGAAGTTAAGCAACGTTGAGCCCGGTCAGTACCCAAATGAATGACCGTCTGGAAATACCAGGTGCTGTAAGCAGCTGGGAATCACGTGGAGAGCCTACCGAGATGATCCCGTAAGTTTAAAAGAGGAGACTGATCTCTATACCACGCTTAATAATGCAAGTCACTCCCTTCGACTGGACTGGCCACGATCGACAAAACTGACTGAAAATAAATGAGGTAGGTGGTACATTTCCTGTCACCTGAAGTCGGGCCAGTCAGAGGGTTCGGGTGGTTAGACTTCTTGCCTCATTATGCATAGTGCAGAGATCGGTGTCTTCCTTGTATCGGTGTATCTGTTACGCCGAATTGTAGAAGTTGCTTAATTGATGAAGTTTTAACACTTTTTTTACAAAATATAAATAGATAAGTAATTTTGATTTGATCAAAAGTTTATTTAATTGAAACAAGGATTTAAAAAAATAAAATTTACAGTCAAAAGTTTATGTAATCAAAGTGAAATCAAACTTTTTTTCACAAAAAAATGAGTAAATTTCTCCAATTAGTCAATTTCGCCAACTTGGCATATCATGATCAGGTTAACCAATATTCTCGGATGCGCCTGTCACTTTCCCTCCATCCTGTTCGAACCTCCATCATAGACGGGAGATCTTCTGGAAGACATACAGTGTCATCAGCCAGTTTATCAATGTACGTGCGTTAGGGTCAGCCAACTGAGGTAGTTCCATGTAAAGGGCGCCACAGCAACATTTTACTCCAAAGTTCATCCTTGTTACGCCAAGAATGGCCAGTAAGGCAGAGCTTTCTTCCCCTTAGAGAGGTTGCAATTTGAAGGAAATATCCGTATAAAACCTTCTTTATCGGGAATTTTTTTCCAGTTGATGACGAAAACTCCTTGGAGAATTTTAGCGTATGCACCATCCAAATCAGATTCTTGCTGCTTAGTTAGTGTCCAAGTTGTAAAACCATAAAGCAAAACAGATTCAACGGTGACTCTGAAGAACTGTCTTTTCAGCTTATCGGGAAATGTCGACATACAGATTTATCCCGTCCATTAAGTGCACCCAGACTTTTCCCTCGCGGGTGTCGATATCTCTACTAGTTGATTCGATGTTACTGACCCAATAGATTAGTTCATAACATATCCAACATGATTTGTCCTTAACACGATAAGACAATTATAACAAGAAGCGATGATGAGAGAGACGATAAAGACTATGATGTCTCAATGTATTCAGACCATTTTTGACCAGACGGACGCAGACGTGATGCAAAATACAATGGGGTTTCACCTCACAATGCGCTGTACAGTTCTATGTTGTGAAGTCAAAAAGGGTTCAGGGTTCGTCCGGCAACCCCAAGATCTCATGTCTTTGCTTCTTTGCTGCAACAGTGGCAAGGACCAAGATAATTAGTTCACGTGCGTGGTTTCTCCACGTTAAACCGACTTAGTGTCACATCGTGTTCCCATGCGAGTTCAGGCCAATCGGAACTGTGATGATGAGTGGTGATGAAGGAAATGAGAGATGTTAGAAAGATGATTGATAAGAAGAGTGGTGATAAGACCGATAAGTTCTCATTCACCCCCCCCCCTGCGAAGGCCTAATGTGACACAAGGTCGGTTTAACATTGGTGTCCATACGAATCTAAGCCATAAATTCATAAGGCCTATCAAGACTCAATCAGAGAAGTCAATAAAAACACGAAAAGAGAGAAAATTGCACATCAAACGAAAAATGCGAATATTGAGAATAGTGCATTATAGATTTAGAATACTTTTAAAATACTTTTGTTTTCTTTTGACATTTTAAATGATTATAACCTTCATTCCATCAGGATTTTTTCCATTTTTGAGAAATATTAGGTTTTAAATGTAGGGTTTCTCCAAAGCTGATGTTGATATCCAAAATATAAAAACAATTTTATTTTGTTTTCATATTTTTCATCAATCTATTTTAATCATTAATTGCAGTCATTTTGTTCGTCGGGTTTGTTAGCTTTGGTTTATTTTTAAAGTGTTACCTCCCTTGAAAAAGTTATCTCCCTAAAACACCAATCTTCAAAATTACTTCGGTATTGTAATGTTATCTTTTTTTTATTAGGGAAATTCGAATGAATAAAGGTTAGTTTGTGATTTATTTTAGGGCCTGTGACTTTATGATCAGGATTCAATATAACGTTACAGCCCACACCTACAGACTAAAAATGCCCAGTTCCCGCGACCAGGGTATCGAAGGCGCCAGGGAGACCCGTGACCCTTCATTTTTAGTGCAAGGTTTGGACATAGGTATTTCTTTTTTTGATGGTCACTGGGGTCGGTAAGTAACGATAAAATGATGATAAGAAGAGTGATGATAAGTTATGATGAAAGAGATACAGAATGATAAAAAGAGGGATGACAGGTCTGGTTAGACACTCAATAGAAACCACCTCCATGCTAGAGGTGATCAATTAAAAAATTGGAAAATAGGGGTGATCAATGAATAAGTTACTTCTCTCGCCTTTTGTTGGACAGTGGTCACTGTAAATGTACGAATTTTCAAATAACAGTTATGATTTCTACCGGATACAAACAAAGGGAACAATTTGGTATAAAACTACATTGCAAATCGATCTTCCCCTGGGAAAAAAAATTATTCGAGGGAATTTTAAAAAATAACGCAATTTTACTATAAGAATGCTTTGGCAAATTTTAGACGCACGAAGGAGTAAATGTTTGGATTTTAAGCTATCTAGCTCCATTGGTGCGGCCTGGGCGCGTGATACAATCATACATACTTATTCAGTCAGACCAGCTTAAAAAACCGAAGTCCAGTAGGACCTGAACATTTCGGATGTCCACCCCAAAACTGCGAACTAGTATAGGTTTGCTAGTTGTGTCTTGGGACCAAATCAAGTATCCTCGGTACCAAAACGATCATATAACTTAAAATGTATAATCAGATCGATTCTGTATAGTCTTGGGACCAAATTAAGTAGCTCCAGTACCAAAACCATAAAATAATTCTAAATCCATCATCAGACCCATTTTGTATAGTCTTGGGTCTAAATTAAGTAGTTTCAGTACAAAAACAATAAAATAATTTGAAATTCATTACCAGATTCAAATTTGTATAGTCTTGTGACCAAATTGAATGGCTTTAGTACCAAAACCACAAAATAACTTAGAATCGGACCAAGTTTATATAGACTTGGAACCAAATTAAGTAGCTCGCTTTCAAAATATCCAAATAACTTTGAGTCCATCATTAAACCAAATTTATATAATCTTCGATGCAAATTGAGTAAGTTCGGTACCAAAATATCCAAATAACTAAAAATTCATCATCAGACCAAATTTGTACAGTTTTTGCCCAAATTAAATAGTTATTTATAATCAGACCAAATTAGTAGAGTATTAGGACCAAATAATTTACCTTTGCTACCAAAATAATCAAATAACTTGAAATTCATTATCAGTAGAAGCTTTCAAGTAAAAAAAAAATTTTAATGCATATTCATGTCGTATCACATCGTTTGTGTTTCGAGGATAGTTATCTTTCATGAATTTTCCTTCAGTACCAAATCTTTATTTTTGGAATCAAAAAGCTTGTTTTTTTTTGTACCAAATTTGCCAAATTTTGTTCTTGAAAAATACCAAATGGCAACCCTGACCCTGAGTCGTGTGCCGCATCGGGTGTAAATACGGATTATGTACCCTAAATCTTTATTGTGGGGGATGGCTGTTCTAGTTCTAACTGGTGTGATATGGATCAGGGCCAATATATTGAGTGTCTTGCCCGTAACGCGATACCGATGGTAACCTCCTTTTCCTCAGCTTACTGTCTGCGATTCCGAAACTGGTACTTGACCATTAGGCCGTTTTTATTGGCCACCCGCTACCAGGTCGTCAGTCTAGTTCCGGTGGGCACAGCGACGAGTTTGGAAATTAATGTCGGAAGTAATTACAATCGCTGGAGGACGACGGTTTTGGGTTGCCATCAAGGGTCAATCGTTAAAGGGTTAATTGTTTGGCGTGTTGGGAGAGTGAGGGGATAGGGTGATTGGGGTTGTCATCAGTAATAAGAGTTGTAAAAAGGCGCGGTAAGATGAGATGGGGGTCAAGAATGAGAGTGAGGAAAGGGTGTAATGTGGGGAAATGTCTCAAAGAGAGAATCAGGATGGGTGAGGGTTGAATTATAAACATTTTTGCGGGTTCTTGAGTTCACAGCCAAGGTCGGTAGAATCTTAAAGATATAAATAAAGTTTATTATACACTTAATAACTCTATTGCTATCAAAATGCTGGCTTGAAATTTCAGAGAAATACATTTTCGCTGCTCTATAATCTAATATCATATTTGATTCAAGAATCTAAAAAATAAATCCAAAATGTTAACAGAATAAACAAACATAAAACAAGACGATTCCAATGATCTTAAATAGAAGAGTATACAACCAGTGCATCTTCCCGATAGTCACTTATGAAGCTGAAACATGGAACATAATCAAGAGACGGACCCACAAACTGAGAACGCGCACATGAGAGAATCATGCTCAATCTCGCATGAAGGGATCACAAGACAGCACAGTATATAAGGAAGAAAACGGGGGTCTGAGACATCATATAATCTATCAGAAAACTTAAATGGCAATGGTCAGGTCTTGTTGCAAAAATGGCACACAACCGATTGACATCACGACTCACAACATGGATCCCCAATGATCACATGCGAAACCCAGGCCAACAGAATACAAGATAGGGAAATGGACTATACTAATTTAGAAAATACTAGCTCCGCGACGCCCATGATAGAGAATTTTGGTGAGTCCTTTGGAAGGTCTATGTTCAACGACAGAAGATGAAAGACTAATGATGATGACGAAACTTTTAAAGAATGCAGGAGAAAAATATATTCGTCGCTGTTCTCTGTAAAACCTGCCACGTGGTATGCCTTACAAATTGGGTTTATCACTCAATAGAAACAGTCATGTGACCAACGTATTTTGGCAACATACCGTGTTGGGGAGATCAATTTAAGAATTCGAAAAAGAAGTGATAAATGAATATGTTACACCACTCACCTCTTGTTGAACAGTGATCGCTAAAAAATGCCTGAATTTTCCAAAAAATGCATGGATGCTGCGGGACAAAAAACTAATTTAGCATAAACTTACATTGTAAACTGAATTCTCCCCTCTAAACATCTATATGGTTAGTATTTGAAAAGAAATGATAACTGTTTTTCTAAACATAATAAGTGAATTTCAGAATTCTCTACATCCTCACTTCATTGGGGTGGCCTTTATGAGCGTTACATACATACATAGCAAAACCGACGTGAAAACTAAGGAGACCTATGTTGACAGTTCTAGTTGATGTATTCTATTAATGTTATGACAGTTTTCAAAGTAAGTAGGACTTAGTAAAAAAACTTTCAAACATTGACAACAGATCTTAGTACAAAAATGCATTTTACTATTGTAATGCATTGTAAATAATCTTACCATAGGAATGCATTGGCGAATGATTCTACTATAGGAATACATTGGAAAATGATTTTACTATAGGAATGCATTGGAAAATGATTTTATTATAGGAATGCATTGGAAAATGATTTTTACTATACGAATGCATTGGAAAATGATTTTACTATAGGAATGCATTGGAAAATGATTTTACTATAGGAATGCATTGGAAAATGATTTTACTATAGGAATGCATTGGAAAATGATTTTACTATAGAAATGCAATGGAAAATGAATTTACTATAGGAATGCATTGGAAAATGATTTCACTATAGAAATACATTGGAAAATGAATTTACTATAGGAATGCAATGGAAAATGATTTCACTATAGAAATACATTGGAAAATGAATTTACTATAGGAATGCAATGGAAAATGATTTTACTATAGGAATGCATTGGAAAATGATTTTACTATAGAAATGCAATGGAAAATGATTTCACTATAGGAATGCAATGGAAAATGATTTTACTATACAAATGCATTGGAAAATGATTTTACTATAGGAATTCATTGGAAAATGATTTTACTATAGGAATGCAATGGAAAATTATTTTGCTATAGAAATGCATTGGAAAATGATTTTACGATAGAAATGCTTTTGAAATCATTCTACAATAGAAATGCATTGCAAATAGTTTCCATAAAGGAACAGCGTAAATAGAATCAAAGAAAATGGGGCTACTGCAGGAATCGAATTATTTCTGTTGGGTCACCTATCCATTTCTAAATGATATAATTGTTCGCGTTGAAAGAAACAGAGTAGTTATAGACCATGAATGATCAAGATGAGAATGCAGAGTTTAAATAGTTATATGGGCCATCGCATTACCGGCAACTGTTTAGCTCAATGGTAAGAGCAACGGTATGTTGGAACGGCTAACCTATCGGTTGCAGGTTCGATTTTTGCCCCATTTTCTCTGGTTATTTATTCTATTTACGTCGTCTAGACCAAATGATATATCCACCGTGTAATAATCGGAGATCATTTCAAATAGAGTTTCAAAATAATACAACGAAATTTATACATTGCAAAAAAAATATATATATATATATATATATATATATATATATATATATATATATATATATATATATATATATATATATATATATATATATATATATATATATTGCAATGTATATCAACATAAACAAACTTAAACTGTTTTAAAGTCAAGGTTTTAGTTTGTTTACTTTACTATAACGTCGTAGTTGATGATTGACGGAAAAGATGAATATTTTGTGAATATGTTTTTCTAAACGTAAAAAAAAAGATAAGTAACAAGCCTGTCTGCGTCAGGGTGAAACTTCACTCCTACTTCTATTCCAACATAAGATGATTACTGCAACATTTGTATTGTATATTTGATAAATGCAAAATAACAAAAATACATTTTCTCCAGCATAAATGTATTTATTTATTCGATTGACATAAATGCTTGTGTATCTATAAAATAAATTTCGTAGATATGAAAGATTTGTTTGTTTGAACTCAGATTTCGTAGATATATAAGACATCAGTT
>OY735242.1:17285907-17345907 GCA_963457665.1 Thysanoteuthis rhombus | reverse complement strand
GAATAAATGTCGTTCTGAGGTCCCCAGACAGACAGCGAAATTTAACGCAGAAAAGGTAACAATCGCCGACATTAAACATATAGTGAATACGGCGGATGAATCAAAACTTTCCTTGCCAAGCTGTATCAATTTTAGTTTCGAACTTTGTCAAAACAAAGCCAAAGGTGCTTCTAGTTGACCATGCGACACCTGGGTGTACAAGTGATCATCACCATCATCAAAACACCCTTATCGACCTCCCTCAAGATTAGCCAGACCTCTCGACCGTGGACGTCGCGGTGCCAATATTTCCGAACTTGTTATCTAAATCGTTGGCCACGTTGGGGATCCACGTTGTGAGTCGTGATACCCAGCGATTGACTGACACTCTTGTAACATGGCCCGCCCAGAGTTTTCTAATGGATTTTATAATAACTTGACTCCTACTTTTTTTCTCTCTTTTGTACTGTGCTGTCTTTTGATCTCTCTATTTGATGTTAAGATCCTCTCTTGTGTATGCTGTGTGGTTCTTAGTTTGAAAGCCAAACTTTTGGTTGGGTTCCATGTTTCAGCTCAAAACTAATATTAGACTTTATAGCGGCAATATTGAGTGCTGGAGAGTTTCGAAGAGAGACATCAAAAAGGTCGACGTCTTCCACAATAGTTGTCTACGAAAGATCTGTAAATTCATACAGGCCGAACTGTAATAATAAACTGTATATGAGAATAGACAGTAGGAATATGTCTCTTAAGATTAAGAAAAATAGATTTTGATGGCTTTGTTATGTTGTGAAGATCAAGGTTGCCAATAATGGGCCGTCTCCTCTGATCTGCGGTTTTCACCAACCATCTCGGTTTCTGGGTTTACATTTTGAAAATAGTTTCTAATCCAGGGGTTTTCATACCTAAAATAAATATATCCTCGAAAATAAGTCATGTATTTATATACTAGCATATAGCTGTCGAAAATGACAGTGTTTTTTATGTATGGATCAGCATTAAGGAACCTAATGCTATCTTATAAGGAAATTTATTTTTATGATGATTCACGTATCCTATTCTAAGTTTTTTAAAGTCTCAGCTCAACTCATGCTGTTTTAATGTGTGATCAGACATCAAGTTTTAAGAGTTTCTATTACGTAATTTTCGATATTATTGTATAATGGAAAGTTAAACAAACCAATGAGATCAATGTGTGATCAGAAAATAAATTTGCTTATATGCCTACTACGTGTTTAGATAAAGGTGTTTAAAATAACACATCTTTAAGTAAGCTATTGATAGAATCATCATCGATTAAACGTGTTTAAATCCTATGATCCTTGTATTGTGGCACTAGCTATAACCATGTAATTCATATAAAAGTTAATTTCATCGTCGAAATCCTCGTATCATCATCATCATCATCATCATCATCATCATCATCATCATCATTATCATCAGTCTTTTAACGTCCGTCGTTGGACATAGACCTTCCCTAGGATTTGCCACACTTCTCAATTATGGGCGTCATGGAAGCCAGTACTTCCTGAACTTGTCTAGCTCGTCTCTCTATCTAATATTCTGCCAGCCTCGGTTGCGCATGTGATCACGGGGGATTCGTGTCGTGAGTCGTGATGTCCATCGGTTGTCTGCCATTCTTGCAACATTGCCACCGCCGTTTGAGATTTTTAATGGATTCTATGATGTCTCTGACTCTTGTCTTTTCCTAGGTGTACTGTGCTGTCTTGTGGTCTCTCCATGTGAGGCCCAGCATTATTCTTTCATGTGAACGTTGCATGGTTCTCAATTTATCATTAATGACAAATATTTTACTCTCTCTCTTGAAGAATTGAAGAAGAGGAGGGGATGAATACAGTAAACCCTCGTTAGAACGGACCCTGATGAGCCGTACATGGGATAAAACGAGCGAGACCTGAGTTAAGAGAATGTCTGTCCGTGTCGGTAATTGATAAGTTATCCGAACATTTCAACAACATTATTCTTTCTTATTAAATTATTTATATTTATATTACCTAATTTCTTATATATCTGCTCTTTGATTTCAATACATGTAAGTGACTACAATATTGACACAATTTCACCGGGAAATCGATGCCTGAGATATTTTAAAATCTGGCCCAAATCTGCACGTTATTCAATTTAAATAAAATTTCCAATACTTAATCATTATATGTGTAATATTTATTAAAGGACAATTGGAAAAGAAAATAATTTTTCATTCCAAATAAAAAAAAGGATTCTTCTCATATGATTCTTACCATTTTGATGATTTATCTTATCTATACATAGCGGTTTTCATTGAGTTTTACACATTTAAAAGATAAATCCCACAAAAATCTCATTCTTGCAACATGGCTAGCCCAGTGCCATTTGAGATTTTTAATGGATTCTATGACTGCAGGGTTAAACTCCACTCCAATTTCTATTCCGACTGGAGATTATTACCGCGACTTCTGTATAGTATATATATATCGGTTGAAAAATTATAAAAGATATACATTTTTTGTTCAAAATTATTCATCATCATGTATTAGAATGAAATAATCCCATGTGGACCTGTATGATAAATATTCGTTTAAATCAATGACTTTAGCCAAGTCAGTAAGACAGTCTCCTGGCAATCAGTTGGTCATGAGTTAAAATCACAGTAGAGGTTTTGGATTTTACATATCGGTTTATCCCCCAAATTTTGGCGAGGATTGTTTTTCTTACGGTAAAAAGATAAAGTCCATTCAAGTTTTGGATTTTGACAAAATCTGTGTGTGTGTGTTTGTGATCACTTGACAACTGGCTATTCTGCGAAGTTGACATTTGCGAGATATATTATTGAGCACACAAGGCAGTGCAGTGTCGAGTTTTGATATTTTTGAGTCGGTGGCTCTCAAGAAATCTAACAAAAATAAATAAAACATTCAGAGTCATCCAAATTTATAAATAAAAATGTCTAAATTTGCAGCACTGAGAAGAGAAAAAAGTACAGTAATTGAAATACTTCGAAGTCGCAGTTTCGTACGACGGACGGAAACTTGTTTTATACAACAATTATGGCAGGCTGTCCCTTGCACCATAAAGTCCAGTCCCTCCCGAACATGCACGTTTGGAACGAGCACTGAACTAGTAGTAATTAATAATTGTACTTATAATTATAAGTGTAATGATAATTGAACAACCGTAGCCAGCAAAGATGTGCATGCGTCTTTTTGTGTGTTTATCTGTGCGATTGTTTGCGTGTTCAAACGCTCCTGGCTATATCGTTTTGTCTACAGACTTGGAAAATGGCATCAGGACTCCTCTAGACCCTTTCTAAATTTTTCATTTTTTATGTTTGAAAAAAAACAAAAAAACTTTTTTTTTACCGTTGTTGGATTTAATTTTGTCGGGTTTATCAATAACATCTAGATTCTCCAGAATCTAGATATTTCTAGATGTTTTTTTACACTATTCTAGATGTTTCCCCATGGAAAGCTTCGATGGAATTTTCTTACACAAATTCAAATTCTTACGCTACGATTGTTCAATGATGGCGAATATACTATATATTTATTTAATAACGATGAATTATACATCTATTTAGTTTTATTCATAAAGTATTGAAGGAAATTTTGACTAAACACGTTACTTCGTAGAATGCCAGCATACTTGTATTGTATTGAAACATGCTTACATAGTTTTATTAGCTATGGGGAATCATCATCATCATCAGTCTTTTAACAACTGTCATTGGGCATAGACGTTCACCAGGATTCGCCACATTTTTCTATCGTAGACGTCGCGGAGCCAGTACTTTCTGAATTTGTCTAGCTCGTCTCTCCATCTAATGCTCAGCCGGCCTCGGTTGCCCATGTGATAGCTGGGGATCCATGTTGTGAGTCTGCCATTCTTGCGACAGGGCCAGCCAATTGCCATTTGCGTTTTTCAATGGATTCTATGATGTCTCAGACTCCTGTCTTCTTCCGGACGTATTGTGCTGTCTTGTGGTCTTTCCATATAATGTTGAGCATAATTCTTTCATGTGCACGTTGCATGGTTCTCTTGGTTAGGTTCCATGTTTCAGCTGTATAAGCGACTATCGGGAGGATGCAATGGTTGCATACCCTTCTTTTTAGGATAAATGGGATCCTTTTGCTTTTGAAGGTTGAGCTTGCTCCGCCAAAAGCATGCCACCTTAGGATGATTCTTCGCTTGATTTCTTCTTTTGAAGGTCTTATGGAGATTTGTAGATGTAGTGAGCTTCTTTCTCCAGTTCTGTGTCCTCGATTTTGATCTTAGTTTTCTTATTTCCGACGTGATTGTTGCACATGATCTTCGTCTTGCTGAAGTTCATGTGTGGGCCGACCTTTTTGCTCGGCCGTGCCAAACTATCTTAAAAGAATTTTTGTAAAACTCCAACTGAGTTTTGACTTTATTTTCTTCACTAAACAACAATGACAAGTTCAGATTTCTGGATGGGACTAAAAAAGGGAAAAGTTTGAATGATAGATAGAGAAAGGGGGAAAAGAGGGTGACATTCTATTTCTACGAAAGAAATCAGCGAAAGAAAGAAAGGAAGAAAAAAGAAAGAGAGGAAAATAAAAGGAGAGAAAGAGATAAAAAGAGAGAGAAAGAAATAGAAAGAGAGAGAGAGAAAGAAAGGAATACAAAGATAACAAGAAAATGGACGCTAGTCTTCAGTTGATATCTAAATTGCCTCAGATTATATCTAGAATTATCTAGATTCTCGTGTCATTTAGATAATATATCTAGAAACTATTTTATTAAATCCACTTCCACGGCTAAACTTAAAGATCTTTTGCAGTTAAAAAGAAATGTTTTCACAAATGTTGAAATATTTCTTAAATTCATAAGCTTCTGTCAGAGTGGAATTTGGCCCTGAAACAGTTAGTTGACATTTGCACAAGTATTCAGTGCGCGCATACTTTTTGTCACAGGAAAATATCTATTGTTTTCAGAACCAACAGACAGGCAAATAGATAGATAGATAGATAGATAGATAGATAAATAGATAGATAAATAAATAGATAGAGAGATAGACAGGCAGATAAATAGATAGAAAGATAGATATCATTTCAAACCAATGTTGGTTCGAAAACGATGCTGATAACATTGTTATATCGATTTTTTTGTTTTGCAATATATTCTCACATAAAGAATTATTCTGCGTCTATCTTTTACTAAATATCTGTTGTTTGAGCCAAAGGTGCATGCTTGGACGGGCTGAATTATATGGTGTCTAGAGAAGCCTATCATAACTGTCATGTAAAATATCATTTTGGACACATTAACTGGATATGACTGAAATTTCTGCCATTCCAGTTCTATGATTAACTAAACAGAAATCTGTTTCATTGATAGCAAGTTCTACTTGTAAGGACCTTCATCTTGCAATTCCTCGCCACCTTCTATAGTTCATTGATTTATATTTACAAGCACCGAATTTATAAATTTAACTTCATCATAGGTATGTATGTGTAGAACAAATATACTCAGGTAAACCTTGAATAGTACGTACGATCAATCCGTCCCAAGATTTTCCGTACTGTTTATAAAACAGCGCCATTCAAGGTCTTATTAGGTTGGTGCAAAAATAATTGCGTTTTTTTATTTGTTATTTTAAACTTTGATGCATGTTTTGAAATAAAGTACTGTTTAACAACGATCATGGAAAATACAATTTTAAAGCGTGAATTTAGTTCTATCTATTCAAGCTGAGTGTTTTCTTTTCACCATTTATACTGGTTTATTTGAGTCTATCAAATCAAAAATGGAGAAAAGACAATTTTGCAGTACGAGTTCCAAATGGGATTTAAAGCAGCAGGACAGTTAAGCAACGAACAGCTTAACATTGGTCCCCCAAATTTCGAAACACGAACCTTGAAGACGTGGACGTCTTTCTGTGATCGATGACATTCAACTGAAGGTCAATATTGGGGCAGACCCGAGCAAAATAATATAATAGGTTGCAGAGAAACTAAACGTTGACCATTCAACAGTTGTTCGACATTTGTGCCAAATAGGAAAAGAAAAAAAAGCTAGACATATCGCGGGTGTGACCCTGAATGAAACGCAAAAAAACCCTTGCTTCTCATACGATAACCCTGCAGAAATTGAACGAACTAGGCTACGAAACTCCACCTAATTCAGCTAGCTCACCAGACCTCTTACCGACCAACTAACACTCCTTCAAGCATTTTGACCACTTCCTGAAAAGAAAGGTCTTCAACAACTAAGTAGCGGCTCAAAAAGTCTCCGTAGAATTCATCGATTCCATGACCCCCGAATTCAATGCATTTATACTAAATGGTCTTTTCTAGCCGGCAAAAATGTGTAGATTCTGAAGGTTCTTATTTCGAATAATGACTTTTATTCAAAGCTGAATTATATACTGCTTTGAAGTTGATGGTGAAAAACCCCGACAGTTTTTGCACTATCCAAATAACAATTTTTTTTCAAATTTCAACTTATACTTAATTACTTTGATTTTTACCAATGGTGTAGCAAGGGTTCACAACGCCCGGGGATATTTGTGTTGTATCAAACAGGGGCATAATTATTTATTAAAAAACATCAGAGCCCAGAGAAAATTTTGCAGCTGTCCCCTCGAACCGTCCTCTTGATACACCTCTGATTTATACAAACGTACAACTCTAAAATTCGTGCTAAACAAAACTGTATTATTCAAGGTATTCCAGTCGTAAATATAGGGTTTGCTCAGTGTCTTGGAACATATCCCATGTGAATGAGGGTTGGACGGGACTACTGTTACTGTTTTTCTTTATCATAGGTACATGATTTAAAGCATAGTACATGTCCTGGGTTTTTCCGTTGTTGTTTTTTTTAAGATATAGTATATATATATATATATATATATATATTATATATATATATATATATATATATATATATATATATATATAGGGTTTGCCACTATCCGTGGTTTCAGGTATCCGCTGGGTGTTTCGGAATATATGCCCTACGAATAAAGGGTGGGTGAGACTACTGTACCTGTTTTTGTTTTATCGTAGGAACATGGTTCAAAGCATCGTGCGTACGTACCATGTGTTTCTCTTCTTCCATGATACTAAGTTCGCGGGAAACTTGATCACTGCGTTGATCTTGTGCAATGTTTGGTTGAAATCGAGGAAGGAGCCTCTACCCCATCCGCTGACCCCCCCAACTACACCCAAACCTTGCACTCATACCCCCAAACACATTCATAAACACCCGTTCGCAAAACACGCAATTCGCTATCATCCTAAGTGGTTTCACTCATAACATTGTACACCTGGGCTTTAAATTGCGGTGCACCGAGTGACCTCAATGTCAGGCATTCTGATTACTTATATACAAATATATATATATATATATATATATATATATATATATATATATATATATGTATACAAATGTGTATGTGAGAGAGTGTTTGTATGTGTGCACGCGCGTGTGTTTGTCTTAGTATTTACCTGATTACAAGTATACGTATATAAAAGATAAAAAATCAACAAGAAAACGTTTATATACATATACATACATATATATATATATATATATATATATATATATATATATATATATATATATATATATATAGTGCAAAAAGTTCATTTTAACATACTTATACGGCTTGAAAATTTAGAGAATTTGGACCAACGATTAATGTCCTATTTTATTGCCACCCTGTCCCATAATAGTTGTTACATTTGCATCTACAATAAGACTAAATGTTACAACTATTATGGGACATAGGTAGTATTAGTTATTGTTTACCCATTACCTGCGATTCAATATCCACCATTGGAGTTAATATAGCATATACAGTGTTCGCTTCTATCCACGGTTTCAGGTAGCCACTTTTAGTTGCTTGTGTTATAAACACGGCATTTCGTTCGATTCATTCTATGGCCTTCTTCAGGTGTATCTGCATGTATGCTATTTCGTGTAAAAGTGGAAAGGTTTACACAGGAGAAACTGGTAGGCCTCTCAAGGTTCGACAACGAACATAAAAAGAGCCGCAATCAAAGGAGAGATAGAAAGACCTGGATCAGCCGACTATACACATTTGGAGAGAAACGGCGAACACTTCCCTCTCCGGGAAGAAGTTCGTATAATAGACCGGGAACACTAATGTAAACTGAGAAAAATCAAAGAGGTAGCTTATATTAATATGTCGACTGAACGCATGTCAAACAAGTGGCTCCCACTGCTCAACAGAGACAAGGTATTGAAATCCAGGTCTAACAAGGAAAGAGGAATGTATTGACATTACCGAAATGTTGTAGCGTAGCTATAATTAGAATGTTCTGTTTATTGCCATCATTGGATAATTCTGTTTAGAACTATCACGTTTGAATATTACATCTGAAGAAATCCGTAGAATGAATCGGCCGAAATGTCGTGTTTTCCATACAAATAATAAAGAGTTCAATTTTCCAAAAAATACTTTGAATGTTAATGACCCTTCTCGAAACTATTGTCAATATACTGAAACAAGAATGAACAATTGTAAGTTCTGAACACAAATAAAAGTATATATATATATATATATATATATATATATATATATATATATATATATATATATATATATATATATATATTCATTTATACCCCAAAAATAATAAACAGCACCTAGAGAACGCATACCTCTGCCAACGCCATTGTCAGGGGAAGTAATTGTGCATGGATCCTCCCACAAATTTAATAAATCCTTCTATAACCTATTGCCGATACTTCCACAAAGAAATCATCTAAATTCATGGAAACTTTTGGAGATCGCGTAGACAGACATGAACTTTTATCGATAACATGTCTACACAAATACAACGTAGGGGAGATTGTTGTCCATGGATCGGCCCAAAAATTTAATCACCTTTTCCATAGTTTATTGCCCACCTTTTTATAATTAAATTTTTTTCCTTGATCCACTCGAAGATGAAACTATTTCATACTTGACCAATACCAACACTTCGACAGAATTTTATAGAAGTTTATTGACTCCTTTTGGAGATATCATGTGGGCAGACAGGAAGACGCGACCGAATATATATATACCTCAACAAGCAGAGGCAAATATTTCAATATTCAATCGTATATAACCAATACAAGCAATAACAGCTTCTAATCTTTAGACATATAACACTAAGATGTTCTGGCTGGTTTCGGATATTTTTGCACCTACTATATATATATATATACATATATATATATATATATATATATATATATATATATATATATATATATATATATATATATATATATATATATGCATGGTTGTTTCATTTAAGATCTGTATATTGAATGTTTCATTGAATAATATCGATATTTTGCCGATTTGATTTTTTGTGAATATTCTCAGTTTTCGAATGGTAACCTTCATTGTTGGTTCAAGGGATTGATTAAATTTTCCAAAATTTATGGTGCATTTTTTTCTTTCTTTCTAGCACTTTAGGTCATCACTGTTCTTTTTCAATGTTACCTCGCTTTCAAGCTCCTTAAGTATAGCTATCGTCCCAATTTCCATATATATATATATATATGTGTGTGTGTGTGTGTGTGTGTGTGTGTGTGTGTGTGTGCGTGTGTGTGTGTGCGTGTGTGTGTGTGTGTGAATTTCAAATATTTGGAAAACATTTGAAATGGCATATATATATATATATATATATATATATATATATATATGCGTGTGTGTGCACAAAAATTAAGAAAAAGCCACACTTGTTGAGGATTATCCTATATTTGATAACTTGGATATTTAGTAAAATAGTTTTGTGTCTCTTGATAATTCACATTGGAACCGACCAGAGAAATATTTTCTGTGAGCTGAAATACAGCAATGAACACAAAATCATTTTATTAAATATCCAAGTTGTTAAATATTAAATAATCTTCAACCTGTATGGCTTCTCGTTACTCCTTAGTTATGATTTTAAACGGGTATCAGAGGAGAGGAGGTTCTGTTTACAATGTAAATATAATGCTAAATTGAACCTCCAATCCCCTTTAGATATACGTACATACAAATATCTGCCATTACTTGTTAATGTAAGCCTAACCTAATGTTCCCATATAGAAAGAATGTATCATTATTCTCTAGTTACCGGGGTGCCACTAAGGTATTTTGAATATATGATTGTGACGCCTATCCCCCAATATACATCCTTCCATCCCCTCGAAAAGTATGCGAAACTAAGAAAAAAGGGAAAAATAAATGATTCATGCAGCAATCGATAATCATATGTGCTTTGATCAAGCAGGTTATGACAATTTATGTTGTAAGGTTGTTCTATAATAGCGCACATGCTATCTTTCAAAAAACACCTATTTAGAGGTTTCGTCATCATCACCAGCCATTATTATTTGTCCAATGCTGAACAAAGGCCTTCCTTTATTTCCTACCATGACGACCTCGATTGCACTAGCCTCTGCCATGTCTTACCAGCAAACCTTTCTATATCATCTCTCCATCTTCCGTCATGTCTTTTCCTACTGCGTTTAATAATCAGGAAATGTAGAATACTAATGCCTTCGTATACAGAGAGAAACCTGCAAAAACTTCTTTACGTTTTGCTCCATCAGTTGTCATCTCTTCTTATTTAGTGTCCAGCCTATCTCCATTTTTTTGCCTAATTATTTGTATAATATTATTCACTCAAATCTCTCCATGGCCCTCTGTGCAATTCTAAGATGGTTCGTTTTATCAATGTCTTTGTTTCACATTCATTATATGATTTATGTTTTGAGCACATTGTTGAGGTGCTTTTCAGAGACCATGAATTAAAAATTTCTGACGATAAAGACAGGTGAGTCCAGTACGATGAATTTAACCGACTTTGTCATCGGAATTTTGATTTTTCTGGACTTACCTGATTTTGCGAAATCGAAATCTCAATATCTTGAAGACATTTGACAAAATGAGCCAATAAAGCACTTGAAGTATTACACATTTTTTATCCTGATTCAATTTTTATGGAAAATGGACATAACTACTTATATCATTGCATGACAAAATTGTCCATCCATCGTAGACAATAAGGATACAGGACCGGTACTAATTACAGGCAGTTACCCCGGGCACCAAGTGCACTATTATAAGTCGAGAACTACGCATCACTAATTCGTAGGCTTCAAAATATTTGTCGTTCAATAGCTGAGTGGTTAGAGGTGCGGAAATGTAATTGGTGGGCCGAATTCAAACTCTGATAGAAAAAGTTCAATTTTATATAAAAAGTGCGCAAACCCTTTTTTGATTCGATGAAATCTCTTTCTTTCCTTATATCTTTTTTTTCCTTCTTTCTTTCTTCTTTTTATCTGTCTATTCCTCTTGCCTTCTTTCCTTCTTTCTTTCTTTCTTTCTTTCATTCAACTTTCCTTCTCTTTATCTTTCTTTCTTTCTTTCTCACTTTCTTCCTCTCTTTTTCTTTTTTATCCTTCTTTCTTTCTTTCTTTCTTTCTTTCTTTCTTTCTTTCTTTCTTTCTTTCTGTCCTTCTTTAGTTTCTTTCTTGTATTCTCCTCATTCTACACCTTCTCAATTCGATTTCTCTTTCTACCCACTTTGCCCCTTCCCTCTTTTCATTTTTAAACTCTTTTTTCATCCTCTCCCTCCCCCTCAGTCTTCTTCTCCCTTTCTCTTTTCCTTCTCTTTCTTCATTTTTTCCTTCTTTTCCCCTCCCACCCCACTTTTGTCCCAATGGCTTTGTCATTCCAAACATAGTCCCCCAAACTTGCAATTTCCACTCCTCATGGATGAACGGCCGTAAAAAAAAGACCTTTAGGGTCCAACATATTAAGGGTGGTCCCGGAAAAGAAGAACACAATTCATGTTACTCCTTTTTCCGGTGGTTCATCCGGTGGGTTCCCATAAAAAGTACTCGAGACACACGCAGCAGACCCCATCAAGCCCGGGACCCTGGTTTCCCATAAAATGTTACAATTACAGTTCATGAATATATTAGGGTGTTCGAAAAGTAGTTATGTATTTACATGTTCGGAAAGTAATTACGTATTTTCGTGTTTGGAAAGTAATTACGTATTTGACTGCTGTGAATTATAAGCCAACTAACTCAAGCAACACTAGGGTTAAATGGTATAAAACGACGTCTATATTTAGTTGATCCACGTCGGAAATGATAACACTATGATCAAAAGACACCGAACTGGAGAAAGTAGACCACTATATCATCTCAGGACAACCAATAGGAGCCCTCAAAAGGAAGAAGATATCAAGCGGAGAATCACTCTAGGATGGCAAGCCTTTGGCAGAGCAAGCTCAACCTTCAAAAATAAGAAGATCCCATTAATCCTAAAAAGAAGGGTGTATAACCAATGCATCTTTCCAATAGTCACTTGTGGAGCTGAAACATGGAGCCTAACCACGAGACAGATACACAAACTGAGAACCATGCAACGTGCACATGAAAGAATTATACTCAACCTCACTTGGAGAGATCACGAGACAGAACAATACATCCGGGAGAAAACAGGAATCAGGGACATCATAGAATCCATTAAAAACTCAAGTTGCAATGGGCTGGCCCTGTTGCAAGAATGGCAGACAACCAATGGACATCACGACTCACGACATGGATCCCCAGAGATCACATGCGCAACCGAAGCTAGCAGAGTACTGAATGGAGAGACGAACTAGACAAATTCAGAAAGTACTGGCTCGGCAACGCCCACGACAGAAAAGTGTGGCGAACTCTAGGGAAGGTCTGTGTTCAATGACGGACGTTAAGAGACTGATGATGATGATGATGATGATGATGATGATGATGATGGTGGTGGTGGTGGTGGTGGTGGTGGTGGTGGTGGTGGTGGTGGTGGTGATGATGATGATGATGATGATGAACTTCTATTCGGCAATGTGTTATTTATAGTGGACAGTTGAGTTTAACCCCATGGAAGATAGAGACTCTATAAAGCAAGATATTTGACATTGCTAACAGTATGAGTTTCGAAAGTACAGTACAGCTCCGTTGGCAACGATAAAACATTAGTTAGTGATGTAGTAAAGACTTGTAAATGCCGGTTGTGGTTATAAAAGGCTAAAAAAAACGTCAATTGTGATTTGAAAATACGTAATTACTTTCCAAACATGAAAATACCCTGATAACTCTGAACGTCCATGAAACATATCTCTTGATGTCGTTTTGTCTATTGACCTGTGTTTCCCTAACTTTTTTCAAACTATTAAAGCATAATTTATCAGCGACCCATTTGAAACTGTAACGTGATCAACATCTTTTAGCAGTATGCCATGTAGAGCATGATGGATTTTAGAAGATTTCAAAGTGGGTGATCAATTGATAAGTTACTTCTCTTACCTTTTGTTTGGACAGTGCTCACTAAAAAGACTGAATTTTCAAATAATAGTAATAATAATAACTGGTGTGAGATTGCAAATAATAATAATAATAATAATAATAATAATAATAATAATAATAATAATAATAACAACAACAACAACAGGAATAAGAAGTGTGTGGTTTTGTATAGGTACGTCTCGAAGTCCGCAGCCAAATATTCCTTTCGACAGAATATCCTCCTCGGTCAATGCACTTAATTCGTTGGTGAATATTTATCACATTGATCAAACATCATCCAGTGAACATTTCGGATTGAAAATCAGCAAATAACTATGAGTCAGGCCATGGACTCACTGATTCACATTCGTATGTATCTGTATCTTTCTCAATCTCTGTCTCTGTTTCTCTCTTTTTGTCTGTCTCTCTCTCACTATATATATATCCCACCTTGTGGTACTCAATGGGATATTGGATAGTCTATAGCCACACTGAAGAGTCGTAATACTACGAAACAGCTGTCTGTGGATGACTCAATTATTGATTATCATTGTACATATATACATATTAAAAGACAAAAAGCTTGAGGAAAACTCGATACGATATTTCGATGTATGTCAAACATATCTCTTCAGGGGGAATGGATTATTCTGTACCTGGTTTTGCTTCACAGAAAAACAATGTTCTTAGCCGAAACTGAATCGGTATGATATTTTTTCCGTGTTTTCGAACCAAAACTAGAGAGATAGCAATCCATTCTCCTGTACAGATGTGTCGAACATACATCGAAATACCGTATCAAGTTTTGTTTCGGAGCTTTTTGTCTCTTACTGTATTTGCTCTGACAAAATCTATCTTAAAATTAGGTTTTTACTACAAAAAGTCATCAAGCATTCTCACTGATGATTCTGGGGAAAATTATCACTACCAAAATATTATATGACTTTATCCATTGAAACAAACACCTCCAGACTTGAGGGTTACTCATTCGGATTATGTATATATATATATATATATATATATATATATATATATATATATATATATATATATATATATATATATATGTGCGTGTGTGTGTGCGTGCGTGTTAAGAAATGGATATACATGATCCAACAGAATGAATATAAATTGCATTATATCATATAGAAACTCATTTGAGATGATCTCCCGTCATAATATGGTTATTGTATCACTAGCGCTAGACAACGTAAATAATAAACAATTAAAGAAAATGGTGCTACTGCAGGAATCGAGCTCCATTTTCTTTATATTTCAATTCTATTGTTGTCTAAATTGAGTGATATATTAACCATGTAACGACAGGAGATTATTTCAAATAAGTTTTCAATATAATATAACGCAATTCATAATTCATTCCGTTCGACCAAATATGTCCATTTCTTAAATATATACGTATATGTATATATATATATATATATATATATATATATATATATATATATATATATATATATATATATATATATATCATTACAACAATACTGCATATTGCAATTTTAGTCACAATTTATGTAAAATCACTATATTCGAACATCAAACACTACGGAGTTATATTAGCCATCAAAAATGGCGTGACAACAGAACGTCATAAGTACTTAAAGCAGATGCAATAACTATCCTGATGAACCATACCTTTAACACTCAACAAATTCGACTTCAATTAAAGATATTTCGTCCAGATCATAGATTGTGCCGTGGGTATTGTCGTAGCCCCATGATACGCAATGATATACATGGGAAAATATGGGAGGACATACGTCTATCCAGAAATTTAGATAATAACTGCCTCTATTATTTAGATATATAGACGATATTTTTTTTCGTATGTAGAGAAGGAGAAATAAGAATTGACGAATTCCTCTGAAGCCTCAATATGAAATACAACTCCATCGCCTGAATTTGTCGTGCTCGTCTCTCCATCTAATACTCTGACAGCCTCAGTTGTGCATGTGATCTCTTGGGATCCATGTCGTGAGTCGTGATCTCCATTGGCTGTCTGCCATTCTTGCAACATGACCAGTCCATTGCCATTTGAGTTTTTTTAATGAATTCTATGATGTCTCGGAATCCTGTCTTCTCCTGGATGTTTTGTGCTGTCTCGTGGTCTCTCTGTGCGACGTTGAGCATTATTCTTTCGTGTGCACGTTGCATGCTTCTCAATTTGCAGATCTGTCTCTTGGTTAGGTCACATGTTTCAGCTCGATAAGTTACTTTTTGGAGGATGCATTGGTTGTATTGCATCCCTCCATAACAACATTTAACAACACCCTTTCCCCACTACCTCAAGTAATCAAGAACCGCTTGGATAGTCTTAAATTACAGCCCGATTTAAAGAGTATATTTCTAGAAACAGGGATACTGGCATACCGTCGTCCAAAAATATCTTCTTTTAATTATAAGCACGAATACCCCATAGTAAATGACAAAGTTATCAGTAAAAAAAACATCACTAAATCAGTTAGCAGACTATGACTTCACCAGAGATACTAAGTGTACAATCATAGGAAGGAAAGAAGAAAAATTGACTAATTAAACAAAGCAGACTCTTGAAAACACACGAAGGTAGATGGATTATGAGACTAAAAAACTTATTTCCAAATAGTATCAATAACGAACTCAACCACCTTGAAATTATTACATTATTACATTATACCCTACAAAAACCAACAACTATATCTACAAAAACACACTTTATACGTACTATACAGTATTCCTTTTACATACTATTCAAGTATAACAACCCATTCAACACAGCGACAAATCTCAAAAAACTTCAATATAAATTTGACACATCAAATATTATAAGCAATGCGAATATCCTGTGTAATGATTCAGTGCGAATCTAAAACGCGCTTGACTTATAATTCAAATGAATTCGAACAACGAAACGTTTCAACGAACTTAGCTTGAATAGATACCGTACAATTTTTATGTTAATATAAACAACATTCTGGAGTTTTCAAGATTCAGCGCCATGCCGTATCCCCCCCACACACACCAGTTGAAAATATGGGTTAAATAAGAATCTGTACTTGTCCACCTGCACATGTCGTCAACGACTATCTCCGTGATAACCTCTTTTGACCCCGAAAGAAAACAGAGAATTTTAAAAAGGATTTGCCCAACTGGTTAAAACAACAGCCTCAAATGAAGCCTCACGAACAGATGAAATGTGAGAGGTATGTTAGAGAGAGACGGACAAAGAAATACTTTGAATTGGATCCACTATGACAAACCCGTTCATTCGCCATCTCCCCCTCTGACGATGACCGAACGGTCGAAACTGGTTTGGAATAATACATAAAAATGAGATAAAATCATTTTTCACACTCATCCCTGTCTTACGTGAATGACAATATCGGAAGTTGTGTTTTGAATTATGGGAATTTCATTCTGACGTTTTGTCTATTTTGTGGAGTTCTTGAAAAGGCAGACGATATGAGGTAAACAAGGAGACAACGTTTATAGCTTGGTATCTTAGATGAGGAGGAACGTGTCACATACTTTTTCTTTATATATTTACACACACACACACACACACATATATATATATATATATATATATATATATATATATATATTGTGTCATCCACAGACAGCTGTTTCGTTGTATTACAACTCTTTAGTGTGGCTATAGACTATCCGTTATAACATCCAGTTCCAGGATTGAAACCTACACTTCAGAACCGGAGGCCGATATCCTACCTCTGCACTAGGAACAGGACGGCCAATGAGGCCGAATTTGAACGATATATTTATTTTTGCTTAAATTCCCCATCCACCAGAGCTCTCTATTCCTATGGAAGAGCATTGTATAAGCTTACAATGAACGAGTTACTTCACTTAAAGAGTGCTCAACCCTGAATAGAGGAGCGTTAATTATTGTGTCATCCACAGTCAGCTGATACATATATATATATACGTAGTATATCCAAATAGAAACCAAACCCTTTCAAATACGAATTTAATGCTTTACCTACAACTTAATGAGACTTCACGAGACGAAGTGAAATCAATAATCTGTCTTGTTTTGGAGTTGGAACGCTCTTTCGTCACTAATTTTCGACAAGCTGAGGAGACAAATATCCACCTTGTTTCAGTTTCTTCATAATATTGAACACATTTCTCCTTGATGTTCCCTATTTTTTGCAATTTAATCGCAACTCAACGAGATATCTTTCAGCTAAACTTACACTTGGGCACTTTTCCTTGGTCTCAAGTCTTTACCAGATCCCATAATGATAATCTTAGTCTGGCATAATAATAAAAGTACTACAAGACTGGTTACTACAAAATGACATGTCCAGAAAAATGGACGAAACGCCAGGAATAAAAAGTATATATGTAGTCTAGAAAGCTTTACAACTTTGAACACTAAATATATTTTTTTAAATCAAAGAAATTGTCATTTCAATCCATTATTTCCCAATATCTGTAAATGAAATATAAGTAATTTTCTTTTATTGTTCTTTTTTTAATGTTTCACACAGTATTTATTTGCCATGTTTTGGGTATTTAAAAACAAAAGAGTTATGGTGATATGGCTTCCATTAATTCCATTCTATTTTTATATCTATGAGGATCTATAATGTTCTATTTTTATATCTATAAGGTGTTATAAGGTTCTTTTTCTATATCTATGAGGATCTATTTGATTCTTTTTCTATAAACACTTTGAGATGCAATGTACTTTTACGCTATCTTTACTTTGGTCTGTTCAGAGAACAAATCAAGGTGAAAGGTATAGAAATAATAAAGAGACAAAAATGAGGATTGGCAGGACGCCTAGCAAGAAGTAAGGATAACAGATTGTGAAAAAGGTTTAGCTGATTGGCGGACTAAAGAAGGCAGTGGGGGAAGACCAGACATAAGATGGAAAGATGAATTAAACAGGTTTGCAGGTAAGACACGGCAACGGTCAGCACAGTCACGGTCGACATGGAAGGAGATAGGAAATGTCTTTGTCCAACATAGGACTCATGATGGCTGATGATATAAAGCTCCTATAACTCCTAAATGACGAGGTTTTGTAACGTTTATCTCGTAGCTTTCCCTGTAAACATCGGCATAATATCAATTGATGAACTTTTATTATGAAATGTTTACATGGAAAAAAAAAGCAGTCGCTTTTAGCTTCAATCAAAAGAAAGGGGTGCCTTCTGATCCCTTGTAAAAAATCGTCTTCGAATAACCATCATTCGCCACAGCTAATTTTGGGAGTAGGTCTTATTTTATTTTAATAAGCTGAAAATTTAATGAATTTTGTAAAAGAATTGATATAGACTTACCATCACAGTCAATAACTGAACAACCCTAGCGTCAAAATTTGAAGTTGTGTTAAAGAATTCCGCCGGAGAATAAGTATTGCCAGAATTAATTATGTTTAATACATCATTAGCGATTTCCATTAGAAATATTAAAAATTGAATTTAAAAAAAAAAACATCGAAAAATATCTAGATTCTGGAGAATGTAGATGTTATTGAAAAAAAAAACCGTCAGAATAAGGCCTCCCAAAAGTCAAAAAAGCCCTTTTTCAGCTGCAACAATAACGACATCGAAAATTTCTTTAGGAGGAGCACTGATGCTAACTTCAACTCTCAGGACAAGACAATATGGCCAAGAGCGCTGGAACACTAACAAACAAACACATCAACTAACACACAAAAACACATCTAAAATAAAGAATAGATCCATTCGCCATTTTTTATGGCTACATTTGTTCAACAATATTTCAGTGCACACATCCAATCAAAAATGTCGAAATCGTTCATCAATTCACCAGTTGACGAAGTGAGTGTTTCTTCTCAATTCTGGTTGGAGTGATAACTTATAATTCATATCTTCCTGATGCAGATTCCCTTTCTCTAATTTAGTGTATTATTCTTTGAGCTATTGGTGGATTGGTGTTTTTTTAATTGAGTAACTAATCGCCTTTTACTTAAAGGTAATAATTTTACTTCAACTCTCTTTCTTTTTTTTTTTGTTCTGATGTTTTTTGTGTGTGTGCGTTTTGGGTTTTTTTTGTATGTGTAGTAAGTATCAAATTGAAGAAATTAGTTTCTACTTGTGATATTTAAAGGGGAGCTAGGCGGAAGAATACCGTCATGTTAAGACCACGCCCCCTTACTGTGCGTGTTTTTCAATGAATGTGATTTTGCTTAAAGACGTCTTCTTCTTCTTCTTCTTCTTCTTCTTCTTCTTCTTCTTCTTATTATTATTATTATTATTATTATTATTATTATTATTATTATTATTATTATTATTTGCAATCTCACACCAGTTGCCTGGTGGTAACCGCTGGAGTTTGAGTGACAGCAAGTCTCCTCAAGTCTCCAGCCCTTCTCTCCTAGTTCTCATAGGCCACAATAATACTGCAGTTTACAGTTTCACAATTTATTATTATTATTTATTATTTATAGTTTATCATCATCATCATTATTATTATTATTATTATTATTATTATTATTATCATTATTATTATTATTATCATTATTATCATTATTATTATTATTATCATTATTATTATTATTATTATTATTATGCTTTTTCTTATTATTCTTCTTATCATTCTTCCTTTAATTTGAAAGATTAACGTTACTATGAATGTTAAATTAATATTTCAGTGATCATGTATGAATAATAATTCGGCACAGATATGCAACTGGTCCCTGATACTGAATTGAAAAAAAACGTTTCATGTTACTTCCCAGATCGTAATAGGAGATTATGCTCTAACAGATGTTGAACGTAGCTCACTAAGGCTCCAAAAAGTCTTACAAAGACCCTAAAAAGTATAACTATTCAACATATTGATTAGATATTACTCAACAATGAAGTTAAAAGCCATTAATTTGTTCGATGTTGTAATATTTCACACCATGAATTCGTTTAGGCACGATAGAAACAGTGCAGACGACATGCAAAACTGTCGTCGTAATTTCTCCTCGAGGCGCACCCTGAGATTTTCAACAGTCTGTGTGTCTGATAAAGAACAAATTAATGGCTTTTAAATTTATCATTGTGTTAATATATGATCGATGCGTTGTATAGCTATACTTTTAGGGTTCGTTGTATGACTTATGGTAGCCTTCATATGCTGTGTTTAATTACTATATTTTACAACTATATTCAACTTCTTTTTTCAAATTTATTCTTGGGTGAAGTACTGCAACATTATAATTAGCTTTGACTAGCTTTAATATTCAACCCAATTTTCAGTTGCTTTTTATTACAACTTTGAATCAGAAAGAAGAAGATAAAAGCTAGTCAAAACTAATAAAAAATACTGCAATACTTCATTCAAGAATGGATATGAAAAAAAATGAAATATAGTAGTTTTAAAAGATTACTAGGTCTTAATTGTAAACATTGGCAAGTGTTGGATATCGGTTGTAAGAAGTTTAAGGTGTAAAATCAGTTTCGACCTTACTATAAAGACTCTGGAGATGGTTAAATGAGGCCATGCGTATACGTCGATCCCTCTGGCTCGAGGGTGTGAGTTCGATCCTCACATGGGTTTGCTCTTTATCTTCTGATTTCTCTGTTTATTCATCGCTGTAGTATAACGATCCGATTGTGAAAAAAAAACGAAAGTTCGGATGTAGGTGAAAGTTAGTCAAAATAAATAAAAATATGCAAGTTTATGTCCGTAAAACCAAGGATTATCGTTACCTCCGATTTACAACGTGGAAAGCAACATGAACCGAAACGCTGGCCTAAATGCTTGTGACCCAGGATGACTTGAGGATCCCAGTGTTTGTGATGTAATCGCTCAAATGCAGGAAGAATTATGAATTTATCGAAATCTCGGTGTATTGCTGGTTATTGCAGGAACCCTGGGATTTGTCTTTGGGGTTTTATTGGGAATGTGAAGAAATCAAAAGAGAAAACCTAGACGCGAGCCGTGCTGTGACGGATTTTCTACGACACAGGTCCCCTAGGCTAAGCTTTAGTTAGGCTCCACCCGCCCCATCTTTATTCATTCTTCATTATATCGAAGAATGTGACGTTTGATAGCTTATATCGTTGTATCATGTACAATATACTACATGGTTCAATAACTGAACTTTCATTCATTAAATTATCGTTTTAGAAGACCCGATGGTATTTATATTCCTGATATGAGATAATATATGCAAAAGTACCGAAATATAACCCCAAATACTCAGGTGCACACTAAATTAAAACATTTTTTTTTTTTTTTTTGCTCTCGGGTCCCCACCCTCCCGAGTCCCTAGTCCCTAGGCTTTAGCAGGCTCAGCCTTATGGTGAATCTGCCTCTGGTGGGTGACGGAGATTCAAAGTGAGAGGCGATACGAAAATGGAAAGAGAAGAGGAAATAAGTATTCTAAACAAAGAAGAAGAAGAAGAAGAAGAAGAAGAAGAAGAAGAAGAAGAAGAAGAAGAAGAAGAAGAAGAAGAAGAAGAAGAAGAAGAAGAAGAGGTTTGATATAAAATGAAAGAATCATTGGAAAAGGAAAGAGACGTGGTGAGAAGAAAGAGAAGAAGAAGGAGGAGAGAAAAAAGAAGAAAAAAAGAGAATATAGAAAGTAAGAGAAAATGAAGGAGAATCGTGCAGTAAGAACGCCCCCCCCCCACCTCGAAAAAAGAAAAAAGTGAATAATGAAATTTATAACGAACGAAGAAAGGATGATGAGATGAATTCCTTTTTAAGAATTGAAGAAAGAGAAAAAGGAGAAAGAAAGAAAGAAAGAAAGAAAGAAAGAAAGAAAGAAAGAAAGAATATTCGAAGATCAAAAAGAAAAAAAGAAAGGGAGTACACTAAAAAAGATATGAAGAACATTTGAATAAGTAGGAAAGAAGGATATAAAGAAAGAACATGAAAAGAAAGAAAAGGGGGAAGATAGAGTGAATGAAATGAGGGAACGAAAAAAAGGAAGAAAAAGAAGAAGGAAAGAATAAAGAAAGACAAAATATCGAAACAAGAAACAAGAGCAGGAAAGGAAAAAGAAAAGAGGGAGAAAGAATGAGAGAAAGAAAGGAAGCAAGGGAGAGAGGGACAAAAGAAAGGAATGCAAAGTAAAGAATATTAGAACAAGGGAGAAAAAAAATAACAGGAAAAAAAAAGAAGAAAGAAAAAGGAAAGAAAGAGAGAAAGAAAATGAAATCGGATCGAGATTTTGCACCGGTTGACCTCAGTGGCGGACATACGGCTGCGTCACCACCAACGCCTCCCCGGCAACGTTTTCACCTCCGCAAGGCCCCCGGGGGGTAACAGTGGCGGGTGTGGACATGTTGTGATTATGGAGTGTGAGTCGCGTGTGGTGGTCGCTGAAATTGCTGCTGACGGCGGGGCTGAAGGTGCTGGGGGTGGTAAAGAGGAAGAAAAAGAGAAAGAAGAAGATCGAGAAGGGAGGTGGGATGGGCGAGAAAAATTTCTAGGGAGGATTAAAAAAAGAGAGAAAAGACGAAGCCACCGTAAGGAAAATAATTAAAGTGAAAAAGCTTATATATATATATATATATATATATATATATATATATATATATATATATATATATATATATATATATATATATATATATCACGTTTTAACCATATTGGCAATTTGCTCTTCAATACGTCTCTATTTATACCAAATGTGTTCAATCCAATCGTTATGCGTGGTCTTTTTTCCGTCTTTTTCTAGTTTTATCACCTAACCAAGGTAACTAATGCATAATACCAGCTATGACGTACCAGCTCGAAACTGTGACATCTGCTCGAAAATTAACTCAGAATAGCAGAGAGGGCAGTGGAAAGAGTAATGCTAGGAATAACTTTAAGCGATAGAAAAATTCAACATAGATCCGAGAGAAGATATTTCTTTTACAGCGTTGCGAACACCCATACTTACCTTCATATATATATGTATATACATGAACAAATATAGTTCATAACATATTTTCAATTTGTAAAAATACAAAAAGAAAGAAATAGAAAACAGATTTTATCCGTAGTAGATGTTTAATCACAATGCTCTATATCCAACACAGTGGATAGAGCTATTGAAAAATCCAAATCACGAGTCAATAGTACCGGTGAATATCAACATTTTGTGCTTATCGCACTCATCTGCAGCTGGTAGTATGTTTTTCTGTAATTATGAAAACAAAAAGCACATTTACATTTGAATTACAAATTTTCATGTTATTCAATAAAGTTTTATTGGTTTTGAAAACCTAACGACTTTAACCAATAACTAATATATATATATATATATATATATATATATATATATATATATATATATGTATGTATATTCGGAAATGGATATATATGATCCGACAGAATGATTATAAATTGCACTATATGATACCGAAACTCCTATTTGGAAATATCTCCTGTCACTATGCGGTTGATACATCACTTGACCTAAACAACGTAAATAGAATAAACAATTAAAAAAATGGAGCTGTTGCAGGAATCAAACCTGCAGCTGATCGGTTAGCCGCTTCAACGTTGCGTTGCTGTTACCATTGAGCTAAACAGTCGCCGGTAATGCGAAGGTTGAAATAACTGTTTTCATTCCAAAGTTTCATCCTGTTTAATCTTGGACTATATCTGCTCTATTTGTTTCTTTCACTGCGACAGTTATGTACTAAGAAATAGATATGTATGATCCGAGAGAATGATTATAAATTGTATTATATTGTATTATGAAGAAATGGATATATATAATCCGACAGAAATAAGTATAATCAAATATAAATTCAAATATAACGCATTTAAATTATATATATATATATATATATATATATATATATATATATATATATATATATATATATAATCTCGGTAATGGCTACCAAGCTATATTCTCGCAGACCATTATCTTATGCGTGTGTGTGTGTGTGTGTGTGTGTGCATTCAGGCAGGTGCCCCACATCAATGCAATTTTGATGACCGTTGATAAGTAGTATCCTTTTTTGACCTGATCGTAGATAGATCCATGAATGTCAAAATCTCTTTCTTTCAGACTCAACAGAGAAAGGTTCAAAATGTTCATAATAAAGGAATGGTAGAGAGAGTGGGCGAAGGAAGAAGACTTTTTTCTCTCATTCTTACGCCACTGTATATCATATTATTCCTTTTTAAAAACAGTTCTTGAAATAACATGCAGTCTATTTTTTTTTATTCATTGTTTTTCATACATGTAAAATATTGCGATATTAAATATTCTGCAAGTATCATTTTCAATAAAAAAAATTGTAAGACACCATTTTTCACTTACTGTTACATCATTAGTAGTTGTTGAAAAATTGATCAGGATAGATTTTTTTCTGATATCTCTTGCCTTTCAATGACTTCACAACTCTTAATGATATCACACCTCTTCCTTCATTTTTATTCCTGCTGTTTAAAGTTAGCGGGACCCACATGACGACAGAACAGCAGATAGGTAAAAAACGGGCGTTAATTTTGGGACGCCTTGTCTTTATATGCATATATATATATGCGTGTGCATTTGGGTGAGTGAATATATATACATTTATATATATATATATATATATATATATATATATATATATATATATATATATATATATATCATAGTGTCATCCACAGACAGCTGTTCCGATGTATTACATCTCTTCAGTATGGCTATAGACATTTACCCCATCAAGTACCGCGAAGCAGAATTGAAACCCTCACATCGGAGGCCGATATCCTACCTCTGGACGACGGAACTGGGTGGTCAGTATCGCTGAATTTAAGCGATATATTCATTTACGCAGAAACTCCTCATCTACCAGAGTGCTCTATTCCTATGGAAGAGCATTGCAAAAGCTTACAACGGATGAGTTACCTCACTTGAAGTGTGTTCAACCCTGAATATATATATATATATATATATATATATATATATATATATATATATATATATATATATATATATATATATACATAATGTGTACTGTAAAGAGTGAGATAGACTTGGGAGTAAAATGTTCAGAGGTAAGGTTTATTAATCCTTAGATGTAAATTGTCCAGACATGTTTCGGGATTCTTCCCATCTTCAGTGGTGTGTGCTGTGTAAGTATGTGTTTAAAGTTCCTATGTGGAATCAGAGTCCACTATCAGGAGCTATGCCTTGTGGGTAAAATATGTTATAAGGGCTGCTGGAGGCCTCCTGCTGAGTGAGAGAAAGTCCAGTTAGGTATTAGGTCTTTGGTTAAGCAGCTGCAGTTGGCCTTGGGGAGGGCAGAGTATGTCAGGGTGGGGGGAGTGATGTGGAGTTAGATTTTTTGGTATGTTAGGGATAGTGTAAATGGAGGGGTGGTGAGGTCAAGGAGCTACATAGGTTTCAACCTTATGATATATATATATATATATATATATATATATATATATATATGTATCCTTACATACAAATCCACACACACACACTGAAAGACACATGTGAAGAGAGTTGTACACCGATATCTGGTTTTACGTTTCATGTGTGAATGAAACTTCGTTATAATGAAGCTTAATATTGCAGCCACTTGACAGCCAAAACACGACACAAACAGTGTCATTAATGGCCCGACCCTGGGATTTCCTGTTCATATATGAACCTCCTTATAAGGAATCATTTCGTTTATTGGTGTCGGTGTTGCCTTTTTGGCCCTTTTGCGCTAAATTCAGCGCGTTTCTTGTGTCGGCAACGCTTTATCTTTGCCCCATCTTTAGCGCTATTTTCTGGCAGAATTTGCCAATTTTCAGTTATTTCCTTGTCATTTTAGGTCAGCATAGCCACTTAAAACAATTTGAAATGGTCATAAAATGGCTAGCATTGATATTTTTCAGCATGTGGTTGTCTTCTGACGCTTTTCATTGTCGATTTTGAGCGAAAAATATTTTTGAGTTGACAACACTATTTGAGGTGCACAAATGAAAGCAAACAGATATTCACACATGGTATGCTTTTACGCTCAGGTGTGTTTGTTCCTGCTACATCGTACCACATTTGTAATAAGTCGATGGGGGAGATATTCAGGATCTATTGCCAGCTGATCACATTACACCGCAATCCTTGGAATAACGCAGTTTCTTGGATATCTTGAACGAGCATTTTGAATCGGCTGTTTTAAATGGCTAAAAGAGAATATATATTGCGAAATATGTCTGAAATTAGTTATTCCAATCCAAAGTTATAGTATACGCTCTAAAAACTTATAGAAAGGCACCAAACAGTATTGATATACAACGTATTGATAAGATAATAACGTTAAAAAATAAAGTTATTCTCGATCTAAAGATATCTTTCATTATATCTATATAGAAATATTCATTCTCTCTCTCTCTCTCTCTCGCTCTCTCTCTCTCTCTCTCTCTCTCTCTCTCTCTCTATATATATATATATATATATATATATATATATATATATATATATATAGTATGATTATACAGCGTATTGATCAGCTACTAAATAAATGAAAATAAAACCCATGATGAATATACATTTTTTCAAATCAGGTTGCTGTTTATCATGTTCAGCGTACTAATTACCTCCATTTTCTTAAATCTAGCCACTTTTAGCTATTCAAAATGGTTGTTCAAGAAATCCAAGAAACTCCGAAAATTATCCGTTAAAGAATCTGGAGATTCTTGGTTGATGGTTTGAAATTGTTGGTCTTGAAAGATTGCAACAAAAATATCAAAAAACGTTCTAAATGGACACTGAATCGCGAAGTTCAGGGTACAAACCGAGACATTCGATAAAACAGTGTCACTGAAGCAAAAAGTTTAGAAAGTTCTGCCAAAAGGAATCACCAATACCGAACGATAGCAAAGAGGAGACTACTGCGCAACTACTTTGAACAACAAAGACATTGCCCAAAAGCTTCATCGAAATAACTTGTCCTTAAGTTACTTTCAGAAAATGATCCAAATTTTAAACGAAGCATAAAACTTAAAAGATCTGTAATTGGCCACGCTGAATTATTATGGGGAAAAATTAAAGGTTCATGAGAAGAAGGGAAAGCAATCAACCTTTGATGCTTTTCAAATAAAAAAAATTAAATAAATAAATAAATAAAATAGAACCTGAAGTACAATATTGATTTATTTATGATGCTTTGTAACTTTTATTTGTTGCATAACCTAAATAAAGGGTACATATTTTTTTGGTTGAATCAAATATGTCCACACATCTCTATTAGATGCTTTTCAATCGGCCTGTCGGTCGGTCCCGGTTATGTTAAACAACAGAAATACGAAGGAAGGAAAAAGCGTGATGTCATCAAATCGTATGATGGTTTGAGATCCTTAAAAGGTCCTTAAATTATTCCATCCATTTTTTATCAGCTGCGAATGATCTCATAATAGGGTAACAGAGGTTTGTATTTTTGTCAAAAATGGCCAGAAAATGCAGATAAACGCCGAAAATGGCAATTTTTTGCTGAAAATATTAGATGCAGAATAGTTCCGTATCACAATATTTTATAAGTATGAGAATCTATCAACTCACAGAAATATTATATGCACTTCTTCCTCATCTTTCTCCTCCTCTTACCACTGCCTGGTGGACTCATCATTGAACTTATCTTTCTATATATGTAGGCTTGCTGTATATTTCTTTCAATAATTAAGATAACATGTCAGCATAAGAACTATTTTTACCTTCTTCTGATAACGAAATTTCTGGTAGCGAAAAAAGTAGAAGGTATTACCGTTAACTCACGTTATAACGAGTCATTCTAACAGCACTATTCAATGACACACGCGTTCTAACGACACATTTTTTCGCCTTCTCAGAAGACAATCGTCGGAGGTTTGTTTACAGCATCAATACGGAAATTTCAGTGAATTATTTCAAAAACTTTTTAATTCATTCATTCTATTTACAGACTTGTAACCTGAGTATGGGGTAGCGTAATGTGAAAAAGGTAATAAAATGTAAGTTTCGTCTGCACCTTCGTTATATGGACACTTAGATTCCTTAGAGTGCTGTTTGGCTTCTACCTGGGCTCGAACATCGACCCCCATATTTTCCTCTAAGCTGCGCGCGTATACAAGCGCGTAAACGTTTTGAAAACAGCACAGGAAAAAAAATTAACGTATCAACAACAGTTTAATCACCTTAAATAATGTAGTAATTATTAAGTATGCTTGATAGCAGGAAACCCATCCGCGGCCGGTGTTTTTTCCCGCTAGTTTCTGCGGAAGGCCTAAATGGGGTCTTTGATTTCGATAAGAGAACATAGATTGGAACTTTATTGAATCATTCCTTATTTGTAAATCATCACCATCATGAATTCTTGGGTTCGATTTAATTGTGAATCACGTTAGTCGTTCACTCTATAAAAGAAGATCATTTTTTCCTTCCTCCATATAAGTTTCTTTCGTTTTTATCAATACCTTCTGATAAAGATTTAGTTTTCCTTCTGTTATAGCTTTCTTTACGTAATTTTCTCCTCCAGCTTAGCTTTCAATACCTAAAAGAAACTGCGTTGTAATAATGATTATCATGATAATGATTATGAATATGATTATTATGATTTTTTTATTATTATTATTATTATTATTATTATTATTATTATTACAATTGTTGTTGTTGTTGTTATTAGTATTATTATTATTATTATTATTATTATTATCATTATTATTATCATTATTATTATTATTATTATTATTATTTGGAATTCTGAAAACAAATATATTAAAAATATTTACACAATATAACATTTTCACTCACACTAACTACTAAAACTTGGTGACGACACTGCCTCTGACTCAGATTTCAATTTGCAACTTGTACTTACATGTTTATCAAGTGGTTCTATGGTGTAATGGTTAGCACTCTGGACTTTGAATCCAGCGATCCGAGTTCAAATCTCGGTAGAACCTGTAATCTTTTTTTTTAAATACACTTCTTCTTTATTTTTCATTTCTAATCAGATGAGGTATTCTGATTCATAGTCCCTATTTTTATTCTTATTTTTATGAAAACCTCTAACTTCCATCTTGATTTATTATTTCATTCCTGTTGAAATTTCTTCTCAGGCGGATTACCCTTCGACAGTGAGCAAACAGCGTCGATCAGAAAATGAAAAATAAGCCTTTGGTGGGATTTGAACCCACTGCCGGTTATCGATCCGAGAAGAAATTTTAATAAAAAGGAACGAATAAATAAAGATGAATCTTGAGAGTAGTCATAAAATGAAAAATAAAAATTCTCTATGTTCGGGTACTTATTTGGGCTCTAATTATACCAGTTTTTTTTCTGAAATCGTCTGCCACTTTCGTTTTTACCACAAAGTGATGATATGGTGAACACTAACCAACGTTTATATCACTAGCTCATGAGATCGTCAAATCGTTTGATGTTGCAATGGTTAGCCCTCTGAGCCCAGATTAGCGTCCAAACCTTCGTAGACCTGCATCTATATTTTAAAGTGTATGTCTGTACTAAAAATTGTCGAGAACTACCCATTACAGAAACAAAGGCATATCTGAAATGAGCAGGCCTCAAATTACCTACAGTACATATCTTTAGATCGAATTTTGGAAAAAGAATGTATCGACTCCTTTAGAGGTCTGCGTTCGCGCTCGGATAAAAGTCTGCCAAAAAATTGTTTTTTACGTTCAAGGCTTTCTCAAAAACTATTAGAGTTAAATCTATATTTTCCTCTTTTAACAGAATCTGCCGGTCTCAAATTACCTAGGTCGGATTTTGCATTTTTATGGGATCTTCGTTCGAGCTCCCAGAAAACAAGTCTGTTGGAAAATATTTTTCTTTCTGTTTTATTCATCAAGGATTTTCTGAAAAAACAATAAACTTGGATCCATAAAATGAAACTATATAAATATTTTGAATCATCATCATCATCATCCAAAAAAGTTTTTTTTAATGATTTATTTGAACCTACGTATGAGTACGTGTACGTGTATGTATGTGTATGCGTATGAGAGGTGGGAGGCAGTATTAATGTTTTTTTTTCTTTTAATTTTGGCGGGCACTAATTTGTAGGCTCCTAAGTCTTGGTAGTTTGATAGCCGAATGTTGAGACCCTCGGAAAATAGAAATGGCTGACCAAGTTCAAACTCCAACGGAGAATTTTTTTTTCCTTTCAATTTTATATGCATTCAAACAACTTGACTTTCAAACCTTCTGGAAAGTTGTTAGTTTTTTGGGTTTTTTTCAAAATTCGGGTTTTTAATGGGGGTTCTATATACAATATAGTTTTAATGCTAAACAAGACCATCACTTTGAAAATCTGCAAATGTGGATTTCTTTTTCTTTCAGTGATGATGCAATTTTGTCTGTGACTATATTATTTAAAGTACTAAACTATACACTTGTCTATTCTCTGAAGAGGCATGAACTACGCATCACAGAAGGAAAACAAGGGCATATTCGAATCAACACGTCTCAATTTACCATGGCACACATTTTTTTTATTTCTGAGGCCTGATCATATACAAAAAAAAATCAACAATTCCAGTGGGAATTACGTTCGCGCTCACATAATAGAGAACTAATTTTATCGCTAAATGAATCAGTGAGAGCAGCAATACATCAGTGTTTAGAGACGCGGTAAATACACTCGACGGACTGAGTTCAAAATTTTACTTTTTTTCCTTCTAATTTCGTGTGCTTTTAATTAGTCAAACCTTCAAACCTCTCGAACATTTGTCTGGTTTAAGAAAGGAAATATTTGAAGGTTTTATAAGAAGGAGCTCTATTTACAATGTAGCCTTGATAGTGAACTTACTTTCTATCCATCATAGGTAACCATGGGAGTGTATCTCCCTTTCTCTCATTACTTATAACCATTTGGCAGTATCTCTTCAAAGAATCTCATCCTAACCTGACAAAAAAGAATTCGGGGAGGAAAAACTGTAACCCTACTCCTAAACTTAATCCGAACCCAAACGGAAAATATAATACGGGCACAACTTGAATTGGATAGTCCGCTTTGTTCGTACTGGTAACGTGAAAAATGAGCACATAAATTCTCACTTAAGAAACATTACGGTTTTAGGAGTGGATACGAAGGCCTACCTGAGGTAGCCCAGCTAGTGTATATATATATATATATATATATATATATATATATATATATATATATATTGTTTTAGAGTAGAGCTGGAAATGAATATACATAATCTAGCACATGGTTCTGCCCCTCCTCCATGTTGCGAATCCACATCCCACTATATATATATATATATATATATGTGTGTGTGTGTGTGTGTGTGTATGTGTGTGTGTGTGTGTATGTACCACGGTGCAAATCAGGGATGTAGTATAATATGATATGATATGATGCAATATCCGATGTATGAGGTTTATTTCAAAGAGTGCTCGATACATGGAACTTTGGATATTAAGTTGGTTTACAGTTGAACTAGAAATATAGCAGAATGAGGATTCGCTACACAAACACTCTTATGTTTCTGCCTTGATTGATATATTGAAGAAAATATGCTGCCAACGTATACACACACACAAACACACACAAACACACATATATATATATATATATATATATATATATATATATATATATATATGGAGAGAGAGAGAGAGAGAGAGAGAGAGAGAGAGAGTTTAGAAAGCTTTACAGCTTTAAACACTAAGCTTTTTTAAAAAACTTTTGAGTCACTTCAGTCACTTCATTCCCCAATATCTGTTCATGCAATTTATTTTCACACATACTGTTATTATTGTTCAATATATTAATTTTACTTTGTTCGGATCAGCAGTTGTTTACTATGTAACAGTTTCAGGGATTTTGAAACAAAACAGTCTTATTGACATGGCACCTCAGCAGTGTTATATATATATATATATACATATATATATATATATATATATATATATATATTTATCATGTATATACTCATATTTATGCATACATACATACACACACATATACATACATACATACATACATATATATACACACTTATATATAGCGTTTGGGTACACTTGAACGTCAGAAAGTGCATGTGTATGTCTAAGCACGTCAGTGTTTCTTCATGTATGTGTACGTGTGCGAGCGTGTGAATGTGGGTATACGCACGTTTGTGTGTATGTGTGAGTTTGTGCAGTTCCGTATTTGCACATCTGGCGCATATATATATATATATATATATATATATATATATATATATATATATATATATATATATATATATATATATATGAACGTATTTATGTATATGTTTGAGCAGTGATCAGAGGTTTTGTAATCCCGACCGGCTATCAAATGTCACCAGGAGGGGAGTGAAGACGAATCCTTGTGGGTGGTCGAATTTTTTTGGCTTTACATTTTAGGAGTGGGATAGTGAGGTGGGTTCGGGGTGAAACTGTGCAGGTGTTGGGACCACACGATGGGAAGGCCGGGAACGTGGTGGTCGTGTAGACATGCACCTACTAATATACAGCAACTCCCTCATTAGAGTACTTTCATTTAGTGTCATTTCGTTGTAACGCCGCTGGAAAAAAAGTTAAATGTTTACAGGAAAAAGTTGTGCAGTTTTGATTAGTGCGGTTTTTTTATCAGTGACTTATGGTGTTTTTTTTCATCTCGGATTTGCTGTGTACTATGGATGCATAAAAGCGTAAAAATATTTTAGTGTCTGTAAAAAGCAAAAGACAGTTGAAGCCTTTAAATACAGCCACCATTATAGAAATCAGAGAATTAATGAACAACAGAATTGAATGAGACATTATTATCGACGGATAACAGAGACCAAACCAAATTTTGTTCTTCCTTCATGATTTTTCTAATTTCTTTTTATTTGATCGCTGTTTGTCACATCGAATGAGCGAGGGTGTGAAATTTACAATTGAGACTTACTTTCCTACCAAAAAAAGTTTTTACTGTCTGTTGTTTTTTTACAGATATTAAAATATTTTCCGCATTTTGGTTCATCCATAGCACACAGCACACTCAAAATTCAGAGCACCATACGCCACTGGTTTTGATGAAGTACGATTCCGGCCAGGCTATACAAATTAATGTAACTAAACATGAACTCTAGAGAAATACAATAGGACCTTGGACATTACGGTTTTGAACAGTACAGAATATTTTAGAACGAATTAACCTCACTAATCAAGAAATACCTGTATACATTATAATACAAAATATTACACGCGCGAATTAAGTTGTTTTTTGTTTTGTTTTTGTTTTTTTTTATTCGACAAGAGTCAGTCACAAAATTCTTACTATACAATGAATTGAATTACAATACTACTTCTGCCATGGAAAAATTAGTTTCACTTAGCGTTATTTCAAGTCTTAGTTTCTAGGAACCTAACCATGGTGTGTTTGTGTATATGTATAGTTTCACAATCTTAGTATAGCACACACACACAACCACACACGCTCATATATATATATATATATATATATATATATATATATATATATATATATAACGCTCCCCTATTCAGGGTTGAGCATTCTTTAAGTGAGGTAGCTCGTTCATTGTAAGCTTATGCAATGCTCTTCCAACATGGAATGGAGCACTATAGTTGACGAGGAATATATATGCGTAAATAGATATATCGCTTGAATTCAACCTTACTGATCGTCCAGTTCCGAGAAGTATAGGGAGGCTACCAGCATCTGGGTCTAAAGCTAAGGTTTCGATCTTACCTCGTGGTACTGGATAGTGTATAGTTGTAATAGTTGTAATTACAACTGAAGAATTGTAATACAACGAAACAGCTGTCTGTTGATGATACAATAATATATATATATATATATATATATATATATATATATATATGTAAGGGGGGTACATAAATATTAGGTTGGTGCAAAAATAATTGCGGTTTTTCACGATCAGTTTTAAAGCAGTATATCACAGCTTGGAATAAAGTGATTGATCGAAATGAGAACATTAGAATTAATTGCCAAAGTGGTAGTTGGTCGGAAAGAAATCTGATCAGTAAGCTGATTGAGGTAGAGTTTCGCAGCCTAGTTCGTCCAATTTCTGCCGGGTCATTCGCTCAAAAGCGTATCAACCACTGCAGAATGTTAAACCTCTACTTCCTCTGCAAACTGCCAAGTTGTTTTGAGTGGGTCCACCACTCAAGTAGTCTTCAAATAGTTGTCGACAATCACAGAAGAACATATCTTTCGTCACCGTCCCGAAATTTTTTGAGCCAATGTTGAACCTCACTTTCGGTGACGGTCCCCAAATACTTGGTTGATATTGCGAGCAGTTTCCGCTACTTTACGTCCCATTTTGAACTCATACAACAAAATTACTCTAATTTGCTTTTTCCTATCTTTGATTAGACAGCCTCAAATAAAACTGAAGAAATAGTGAAATGAAAACGCCCAGATTGAATAAATAGAGCGAAATTCACACATTACAATGGTATATTTAATGAACATTATTAAATGAAACTTTAATAAGTATCAAATTTTGAAACAATAAAAACTGCACTTATATTTGAATCAACCTAATACATCAATGTATTTGCACTCACACAGAAGACATATGCAGACATAAGTATACACACGTATACATATATATATATATATGTGTGTGTGTGTGTGTGGTTGGGGCCCCTTGCAATAGAGCAGTGATATTCAAACTGTGCTGCACGGAGCCCTTGAGTACTGCATGACCTTTCTAGGGGTTCTGCAAGTTTCATTTTCGCAATATACTTGATAATTGCTTTCATAAACGATACCTTCAATGCATTTTCATGTCTTTATGTTATTTCTTCAACACGAACAGTACTTTTTTTATATAAGAAAAAATTTACATTTGGCCCATTTAATTAAAAACATCTTGGTTATTCTCGTAACACGGACACTGTTCAGTCAATGGTCGTTTATACGTCTATATCTCGTCAATAAGCTTCTTATCTTTCCATTCAACTTTGTATTTTGTATTTGGGTTTATACACATTCGGATAATTCCATAAACAAGGCCCAAATCTAGTTGTTAAACACACACACACACACACACACACACACACACACATATATATATATATATATATAGTGAAAAGGTCCACAGAGAAGAAAATGAATATTAAAAAAGAGGTAATTCCGTAAATGTATTAAATTTGAGTACTTTATTTTTTTTTATTTCCATATTACAACACGTGTGTCAGCTATCAAGAGCCCTTTTTGGTAATTTTTTTCTTCTTTTAATTTTTAGTTGAGTATCTTCCTATTTGTATTATATATATATGGAATTCTTTTGAAGGGGTTCCCTAGCAAATTTAATTATTGAAAAGGGTTCCCCGAGTAGTTAAACGTTTGAAGACGCTTTGAAAACTCAAGGACCTATTCTTTAAAGGAAACATTCAGGTGGGACTCTATTTTTAGCATTTAATTTTTTAGACTTTAATAAATGAATTGCAATGATAAGCAACATATGACCTTTAAAGGCCATATATATTTTAAATGAATTATATCTATCGAATTCCAATACATGAAACAGGTACAATTACTATGTTTCTTGATAGATGTGTGATTGATAATACATTATAGCAATGTCATGTCCAAAGGGAATACAGTATTATTTGACGAACACCCAGGGGTCTGCGGATCCCTGTTCCAAAACCACTGCTGTAAAAACCATCGCTAAAAGGATCTCTAGTCGTCGGTCGGCCTGTCTCCATATTTTTTTCTCGGCTGTTTTACATCAGATTTACTTGAAATTTGATGGGAATGCGTTCCATGATAAGATTTTTTTTTTTACCTAAAATCATCTTCCATTCAAGGTAATGTGATCTGGCAATAATGGCATTTAAACTTTATAGTGGACGTCTCATTCAACTCTAGGTTCTTCTTTCATTTTATAAGCCTCTAAGATCCGTTGTTTGACATAGTGAGAGTAAAAAATAGAGGAAGGTGATGCCCTAACACTCTTGCCTATGACAGGTTGTTGGGGGGGTGAAGAGATTGATACACGGCTTTCCCAAGGGCAGTCATTCCTCTTTAGGTAGTTCTAGTTGGGAATAAGCTTTCAACTAAGTCATGGTGAATGTTTCGGGCTTAAATGTGGTGTGGATGTTTGATGTCGTTTAACTGGGCAACCAAAGTTATGAATTTTCCTTACCGCTGCTGTTCATTGAAATTATTTTAAATTTATCTATGGTGTTAGTTTTTTGTCGTTCGTGTTTATTTGGTTTTATTGACTTCTATAAAATTTGTTGAATTGAAGGTAATTTCATTTTGATATGATTAAAAATGGAGTGTAACCGTAAGACCAGATGTCTGAACTTCGCTTACTATTAAACTAGTTCTTATTAGTGGTCTAATTATACACAAAATTGAATGATTACTTGAAATCATTCTTTGTGGCAACTTACTTGAATTGAAAAGTGAGAATTAGTCATCTTATTAACATGTGGGGAACGATCTTGAAATGGGTGGGAACCATTTTGCAAGGCTATTAATGTGAAATGAATACAAACTATCTCACATGGAGTTTGAGTTCGGTTCAACGATTGCATTCTCCGTGCCTTTAACCGCTCGGCCACTTGGCGAATCGCACTCCCTAGAAGAGATTAGATCAAGAATAAATCAGAGAGAGAGAGAGAGAGAGAGAGAGAGAGAGAGAGAGAGAGAGAAAGGCGGGAGCTGCTTAAACACCTTGCCCGGAAACAGTGGTTGCTTGGTTTCAGCTTAAATGTAATCATCATTCAGGTGTAAAAAGCGTAACAATAGATTTCCGGAAGTATTGGGAGCTTGTTTGCTTACCCAGAATCCGATGGTGAAACGATCGATTGTTTGGAACATTTGATTTGAATATATGCACTTGTCGGCTGCAAATTGATATTCGACCAGAGCAATTGCTTTACAAGGAAGGGTTTTCTGCTTGAGTTAATCCAAACAAAGATTCATGCGTATTAATAGGGCTTCTCTCTCTCTCTCTCTCTCTCTATCTCTCTCTCTCTCTCTCTCTCTCTTTCACACACACACACACACACACACACACAATACATATATATCTATATATATAATTATAAACTGCATTATATTATATAGAAACTCTAATGTTAAACAATAACCCGTTATTAAATGGTGAATGTACCATTTGGCCAAGACAACATGAATAGAATAAGCAAAAAACATTGGGCTGCTACAGGGATCGAACCAGCGACCGATAGCATTGCTCTTACTATTGATATAAACTGCTGCAAGTATATAAAAGCTCAAATAACTGTCTCAACCTATTTCTAATTGTCTGCGTTAGGGACGACAGTGCACACATGGACAGTGGTCTTACAAAATGAGAAGAGTGGAGATAAAGCAGTTATTTGAACTTCGCCTTTCCATTAGGCTGTTCAACTAAGTGGTTGAGAGCGAGGATATCTTAAAGCAACTACCTTGAAGCAACTACCATGGAGTAACAACCTTGAAGCAACTACCATGAAACAACTACCTTGAAGCAACTACCATTAACCATCTACCATGAAGCAACTACCTTGAAGCAACTACCTTAAAGCAACTATCATGAAACAACTACCTTGAAGCGACTACCATGAAACAACTACCTTACAGCAACTATCTTGAAGCAACGACCTTGAAGCAACTACCTTGAAGTAACTACCATGAAACAACTAACTTAAAGCAACCACCATGAACCATCTACCATGAAACAACTATCTTAAAGCAACTACCTTGAAGCAACTACCTTGAAGCAACTACCTTGAAGTAACTACCATGAAACAACTACCTTGAAGCAACCACCATGAACCATCTACCATGAAATAACTACCTGAAAGCAAGTACCTTAAAGCAACTACCATGAAGCAACTACTATGAACCATCTACCATGAAGCAATTACCTTAAAGCAACTACCTTGAATCAACTACCTTGAAGCAACTACCTTAAAGCAACCACCATGAACCATCTACCATGAAGCAACTACCTGAAAGCAACTACCTTGAAGCAATTACCATGATGTAACGACCTTGAAGCAATTACCATGAAACAACTACCTTGAAGCAACTATCATTAACCATCTACCATGAAGCAACTACCTTGAAACAATTACCTTGAAGCAACTACCATGAAGTAACTATCTAGAAGCAACTACCTTGAAACAACTACCTTGAAGCAACTACTTAGAAGCAACTATCTCGAAGCAACTACCATGAAGCAACTACCATGAAGCAACTACCTTGAAACAACTACCATGAAGCAACTACTTTGAAGCAACTACTTTGAAGCAACTACGATGAAGAATCTACCTTGAAGCAACTACCTTGAAGCTGCTACTTTATCGATAACAGCTTCGATTCCTCTTTTATTGTTTCTTCGTTTTACTCTGTCTAGGCTGAGTAACAACGGCTGGTCATTTCAAATAGAGTTTCAATTAATATAATGCATTCATGAATATTCTGTCGGATTATATCTCAATTTCTTAATAATATAATTGTCTGTGTTAGAAACAACAGTGCAGACATGGGCAGGGAATGAATAAAATGAGAAGAGTGGGTATAATATACATATGATATAAAGGAAACAACAGGCGGCCGCTTGGTGACGATTGTTAACGGTACGAGATGCTAACATTCACCGGATACATATCCTTGCCCATATTATTATTTATATATATGTATATATACATATATATATATAATAGTATGTGGATTCGCTACACAAACAAGTTTATGTTTCTGTCCTCTCCAGGCTTCATCAGACGAATTTGATGAGGCCAAGAGAGGGCAGAAACATGAACTAGTTTGTGTAACGAATCCACATTCTATTATTTATTAATTTATTTCCAGCTCTACCCTAAAACAACTTGACTTTCATAGTATAAAGTTGAATGTATTGAGCACTCTATGAAATAAATCCATCACATATCAGACATTGCTTTACATTATACAATATTGCTAACCTGATCTGTGCCATACATATCTATATATTCGCAGAGATTATGGGGAACCAAAGTGCAGAAAATATGAAAATTTGCTGATAATTTTTGCTGAATCCCTGTCCCCAAATTCATGGTCTCCAAATCCAACAAATCATGTACCATAAACAATAAGCAATCACTTTACCCTCCTCAAAACATAAATGTTCAAAGAATCAAATGAATCTAGATTAGCTTACAGTTAAAATTCCAAATTCTAGAACTTGACTACATTTTTTCTGGCGACAGATCAGATCATTATAGTGGAATCTATATTTTTTCAGTAATAAAAACGTGGACATTACCTTAATCTGCTCAGAAATCCTCTGTGAGTTGGCAAAAGTATTTTTTTTCTTTTGCTTACCATTAGTTTAATGCTATCTTCCTATATTTATAACCAAAATTAAACTTTAAAGAAACTATTTTATTTTTCCATGTGTTTTAAAGGATCGTTGAAATATACAAAAAAATAATAACGAAAATCATGAATTTCATGAAACTGCAGGGATTATTAACAATTTTATTTCTCCTCGCAATGCAACTATTTACATTCATTTTAATATTTTTGCTGCTTCTTAAAAAATGTATCCGATCTGGGAAAAGGTGCAATGAAAGCAACTTATTAAGATGAAGGCAAATAGTAACATAAAAATGAAAAGAGAAATTGTTAATACTCCATCTACTAAAAAATAAATGAACAAATTTGATTACTGCACAGTGAACTGGAAAAAAAACATTATGTCTAAAATACCGTGTGACTATTCGCGAGTGTTTAATCCGCCTATAAACCAGGTTTATATTATCTACATAGATGAATTAATAACACAAATATTATGTCTGTGCATTTATGATTTCCTAAACATTCCTAAATCTCTCACGTTTTGTTTATACTGTCTACTGCGTATTTTATATGATGTGGTTTTTCGAAGTACGCCGCGAAACCCCTCGAAAAATTATTCAAAAGTGGACTGCGATTTATCAAAACCGCGAATAGAATATCCACGAATATCAACCGATAACTATAACTATATATATATATATATATATATATATATAATTGTGTCGTCTGCAGATATCAGTTTCGTTGTATTACAACTCTTCAGTGTGGCTATTGACTATCCATTATTCCATCCAGTACCCCGAGGCAGGATTGAAACCTTCCCTTCATATATATATATATATATATATATATATATATATATATATATATATATTCAAAAACGTTCGAAAGTTGGTAGTTCTTGATCCTTCGACCATCGTCAATCATTATCAAGAAATCAGTATTAATTTTATATATATATATATATATATATATATATATATATATATATATATAATGTGTACTTTAGAGAGTGAGACAGACTCGGGAGTGAAGTTTTTGGTGGTAAGGTTTATTAATCCTTATATGTCAATAGTCCATACATGTTTCGGGATTTCTACCATCATCAGTGGTGTGCGTTGTGTGAGTGTGAATTAAAATGTACCATGTGGAACCAGAGTCCACTGCCAGGGGCTATGCATTGTGGGTAAGTTTTGTTGTCAGGGCTACTAGAGGCCTCCTGCTGAATGTAAGAATGACCAGCAGGTATTGGGATTTTGGTAAAGCAGCTGCAGTTGGTCTTAGGGAGGGCAGAGTGTGTCAAGGTAGGGGGTAGTGTTGTGGAGGTGGATTTTTTGGTATGTTTGGGATAGTGTGGAAGGAGGGGTGGTGGGGTAAAGGAGCTACATAGGTATCAACCTTAAAAGTTACTGAAAATGTTTTGGCTATGATTTGGACAGGGGTTATAACAGGCTAAGGTGAAGTTTTTCCTATGGGTCTAGGTGACTTTGAAGCTTCCATTATTGAATGTGTCTAAGATGTGGGTGTGAGGATATTAATGGTAGGAGTTGTGTGTATTAGTGTTCTGTGTGGTGAGGGTTGTTCAGTTTAGTATTTAATCCATTAGGATATAGGGTTTTAAGTTTGTTGATCCACATGTCTTCGTGTTTTTCTAGAACTTTAGTTATGTCAATTGGAGTAGTTTTTTCTATTTTTTCTATGATGGTGAAGCTAGCGTCAGTGGCAAAATTGTGGTCAGGTGTGCGAAAGTGTAGTTCTACAGGAAGTGGGCTACGATTATTTTTTGACATAATCCTATGTCTATAATTGTTGAGTCTAATATTAAATTGCCATTCGGACTTGCCTATGTACTGTAACTTACATCTATTGCACTCTAGAAGGTATATAATGTTCTTACTGCGGCAGTTGCTATTGTGATATATGTGGTAACTCTCTTTTGTGGTACTGCTTGTGAATGTGTTGGTGCACTTGAGGTGGTTGCAACATAGACTGTTTCTTATGTTGCAAGGTGTGCAGAATTTAATTGTTCTAGGTGTATTTTTGTGTACGACTTTATTGTTAGCGATATTATTGCTACTAATCATGTCTCTGGTGTTTTTGGGTCTGCGGTAGGAGATAACACATGGGTCTGTGAATGTTTCTTTTAGATCTGTTTTGATCGTGAGAATGTTCCATCTATTATTGATGATGTGTGCTAAGGGTGGGAGTGTGTTGTTGAAGGTTGTTATAAGGGGTATGCGGTTGGGTTTGTTATTATGAGACAGTAAAAGGGTTTCATCTCTGGGTATTCCAGTCGCTTTTTTTATTTGTTTTTTTGTGTCATCTAGTGGATAACCTCGTTGGGTGAAATATTGTATTAGGTTATGTTTGTGTCTGTTAAGTTCGCTATTGGTGGAGCAGATTCTTCTAATTCTAAGAGCTTGTGAATATGGTAGGCTTCTTTTTAAGTGTTGGGTTTTGTGTAGAGGGTGGTTTGGAGGTTTCTGTTGTCATCTATATATATGCGTGTGTCTAAGAAGGCTATGGAGTCAGTGGATGTTGTGAAGTCAAACTTAATAGAGTCATGTGCCGAGTTTAGATGTATAAAGAAGTTATCTAGTTTGGTTTTTTCGCCTGTATATATGAAAAAAATGTCGTCTATGTATCTACCATAAAAGATGCAGTCATTATAAATCTCTGGGTAAATGTAAGTATCTTCAAATTTACCCATGAAGATATTAGCATAGGATGGGGCCGCTACTGTGCCCATGGCGCAGCCTTTCACCTGGAGGAAGTGTCTATTATTAAAGTTAAAGCTATTTAGGGTTAGAATGTGGTGCATAAGAGTGGTGATTGTTCTAGTGCTAGGTTCTTTAGTAGTTCTATTGTTTAAGGCTTCTGTCAGTGCTAGGATACCTTCATCATGTTTGATGTTGGAGTATAGGGATTAAACATCCATACTAACTAGAAGTGCTTTGTCTGGGATTGCTGTGATGTGTTTGATTTTGTTTAGGAGGTCTGTGGTGTCTCGTATATATGATTTGATTTGTGTTGCTAAGGGTTGGATGTAGTGATCTACAAATTTTGATAGTTTGGTAGTGTGGCAGTTCGTGGAGGAGATAACTGGTCTACCTGGGTTATTTGGTTTGTGGATTTGGGGGAGTAGGTAGAACCTTGCGGGTTTTGTGGAAGTGGGTTTCAGTATATTCTGTGTCCTTTTGTCTATCATGTTGCTATTGTGTAATTCTGTTAGGGATTGGGTTATTGTGTTTATGTATTCGTTAAAGGGGTCTTTATATATTTATATATATATATATATATATATATATATATAGTATTTGGGTAAAATTTATCTGACAAGAACATATGAGAGAAGACAATGTTGAAAGAAACCTGAAATGTTTGTGAAGATAAACAATTTATTTCATTAACATATTCTGCCAAGATAGGCTTCGTCAGTTTGAGCCACTCATAAAGATGATAATGGCGGTGATGACGATGATAATGATGATGGTGGTGCTGGTGGTTGTGATAAGGTTGATGGTGATTACGGTGATGATGATGATGATGATGGTATTGGTGGTGTTGGTGGAGACGACGATCATGATAATGATAAGAATAAAAAAGTAAAGAAAATTAATGAATAGATATTAATCTCCATAATAATCATAGTTCTTCTGTATGTCTGTATGTATGTTACGGTAACCTAGCAAAAACGACAAACGGGAGTTAGAATTATTATAGCTCCGGATCTTTAAGCGGTTCTAACACGGAGAATAAAACAAATCTGGGTTATTTCGAGCCGTTACATTATGTTTTCGTTGGTAGGTTTAATTTACTATATAATTACAATGCAGAACTGGACAGTGACTTAATGCCAAGTAAATAAATTTGGAATTTTTTGACGTCATTGGAGAATTTTTTTTTTTGTTTTGATCGCACATTCTTTTGGATTTTATTTTGCTCTGTTTTTTTGAAGTAAGTTTCACACCTGACCCCACACTTCATTGACAAATCTTTCCCCCATAATACAATTTTTTGTGGACAGGTTTATTCATGATTTAACTACACTGCTAAACTGGACCTTCACATTACGCCTATCGTATGAAAATAGGCCTTTGGAGTACTTCGGCTGAAATCAACTCCATTCCATTTTCTAAAACATGAATTTCAATTTTAATTTCGATTTACGATATTGCTCAACTGGATCCTAATTTTTGGCCCATCGAACGAAAATACAACTTTAGAGTAAATTGGTTATTTGGTTTCACTTTATTGAAAAAAATGTATTCTTGAAACACGATTTTTTTAAAAAATTTTCATTTCGAGTGAGGTTTCTGTTTCCGATGTATCTATACTGCTTAACTGGACATTATCTCCCCTTCCATCATAAGAAACTACAGTTAGCTACCTTAATTGATTGAGAAATCATTTTCCTAAAAATTGGTGTTGAAGGTCTGTTGACAACCGAACAATACTGCTCATCTGGACTGTCGATTTCCATCCTCCAAACAAAAATACGGATTTGAATTAATCTGGTTACCGGTTACCTGTTTCCGGCTTTGAAGTAATCAGGTTACTTCTCTTTCTATATATATATATATATATATATATATATATATATATGTTTAAATCACTCGAATCAACGACACAGTTATCATATTAGTACAAGCGTCCCAATTATAGCTCAATTCGCATATCATCATCATCATCATCAGTCTTTTAACGTCCATCGTTGGGCATAGACCTTCCATGGGATTCACAACGATTCTCTATCATGGGCGTTGCGTCCATCTTGTATTCTGTCGGCCTCGGTTTCTCGTGTGATCTCTAAGGATCCATGTTGTGAGATGTGATGTCCATCGGTTGTCTTTCATTTTCGCAACACGGCTTGCTTACTGCCATTTGAGTTTTTTTAATAGTTTCTATGATATCATAGACTCCCATTTTCTTTCTGATATACTGTGCTGTCTTATGATCTCTCCGTGTAAGGTTGAGCATGATCCTCTCATACGCATGTTGCATGCTTCTCAGATTGCAGGTCTGTCTCTTGGTTAGGTTCCATGTTTCATAAGTGACTATCAGGAGAACTCATTGGTTGTATACTCTTCTCTTTAGGATTATTGGGATCGTCTGGATTTTGAGAGTAAACCTTGCTCTGCCGAAGGCTGGCCATCCTAGAGTGATTCTTTGCTTGATTTCCTCCTTCTTTTGAGTCTCTCATGGAGTGGTACAGGCATCTCCCGATATAAAGCAGTTCGTTAGAGCACAGTTGATCTCCCCAAGTATCGTGTGGTTATGGAAATTCTTCTGTAATTTATTCGATTTATCCAATAGTATTGAAATGATTCGACATCGAACTCAATGGCCAGCGAAGACGGCCTTCAAGCGAGTAATAATAATATTGGTTTATTGCGACATTAAAAAGAATGCCCACAAAATCACTTAAAATACTTCGAGTTCCTCTGAATGTAATGGTGGCATTAAAATGGAATTTAGCATTTGATTTATGAAAATATCGTTTTCAACATTTCCAACTAACGTGGGGTGTGGTGTCGCCCGAGTTTTCACTTGCACTTGATGCTCTGGCAAAGGGCATTACGTACATTTCAAGGGCAGACAACTCCTGTTTTATTTTGTTCATTTCTTTATTATTTTCACACCTTTTGCACCGGCCTCTCTAAATTTAGTGAGCCAATTCAAGTTTGCACAGAAAGCGTGATTATTTAAGACTATCTTATTATTTGAAGCCAATTCATTATTTAAGACTAGATTATTATGTATTATGTAGAGTTAGCGTATTATTTGAGACTAGATGATTACATAATTAAGAGTCAAGTTTATTATCTTTCCATATCCATATAATAGCCATATGTGTTAATTTATTCTCTGTTTGTTTGCGCATTGATATCATTGGTTGATTTACCTTCTTATCATGACGTATCAATGAAGAATACATCCAAGAAACTCTCAAGACTATGTCCGACCATCCTTTTTTTAAAAATAGCTTGAGGTGTGTTGATACTTTTGAAAAACGAACTCAGAATTAAGATATTCAAATTACTAAAGATAAATTATCTCATGAAATAGCGCTAGACTCCATACTCATGCCAGTGATTTGTCTGTCTCGCCTGGGCTTTAGAGTGCAGGCCTACGTTTACACCCAAGGAGGATATACAACGTATTAATATCGGAATTGAACACTATAGATATTCCTAGGAATATATATATACTTTAGTTATACTTAGGAATCGATGCACTGATCATTAACAGTAATCAAGCTATATTACTTGTATGTTTTATCTTGAGTAAATCGGAACGCCTACTGAAGGAACTGAATGAAGAGAGCAAGAAAGTCGGCCTACACATGAACTTCAGCAAGACGAAGATCATGTGCAACAACCACATCGGAGATTAAAAAAAACAAGATCAAAATCAAGGACGCAGAACTAGTGAAAGTAGATCACTACATCTACCTAGGACAACAAATCTCCATGAAACCCTCAAAAGAAGATGAAATCAAGCGGAGAATCACTCTAGGATGGCAAGCCTTTGACAGAGCAAGCCCAACCTCCAAAAATAAGAAGATCCCATTAATCCTAAAAAGAAGGGTGTATAACCAATGCATCCTCCCAATAGTTATTTATGGTGCTGAAACATAGAACCTAACCAAGAGACAAATCTGCAAATTGAGAACTATGCAACGTACACCTGAAAGAATTATGCTGGGCCTCACATGAAGAGACCATAAGACAGCACAGTACATCTGGGAAAACGCAAGAGTCAAGGACATCATAGAATCCATTAAAAATTTCAAATGGTGATGGGCTGGCCATGTTGCAAGTATGGCGGACAACTGATAGACATCGTGACTCACGACATGGATCCCCCAGGATTACATGCGTAACCGAGGCCGGCAGAATATTAGATGGAGAGATGAGCTAGACAAGTTCAGGAAGTACTGGCTCCGCGACGCCCATGATAGAGAAGTGTGGTGAATCATGGGAAAGGTCTATGTCCAACGATGGACTTTAAAAGACTGATGATTAGGATGAATGTTATTTTCCGTTAGTATCTGTTTGAGTGACATCTTGATAGCATAGTAATAAATATATATTTTTCTTTGCAGCGAAATACTATCTATTGTTATATCCATATGTAATATTTCGACATCGTTTTTCAAGGCTGTTTTCAAACTGATAGAAATATATCAAATTTCTTGATACCATCTTCATGATGCAATGCTTAGGTCATCTTTTTAAAAACAGAATCGTGGCTTCCGCGGAAAGAAAAAAGGTAACCAAAACATTACGTCAATAAAATGACAACAAATTTAGAACTAGAAATTCGTAGCGTTTTCGTCAGTATATATTGAACAACACATTGTCTAATTCCAAGAGTTGACTTTATTATCAGAGATTCGTCAGACATTGGAATTTAAGACTACTGAATTTAAGACACGAATAAAAGAGAGAAGGGTAAAGAAAGAGTGATTCCATGACGTCATGTCCAGTCAATTCGCATTTGCGAGTTCTCTCTATATATTTTAAACATCTAATTTCTATAATGAAAAATATTGTCAAACTTCTACCACTGAGTTTTGACTTCATTTCTGTTTATCACAATGACAAGGACACCACCAAAACCAGTGACGTCATGACGGTCGGATAAAGGTTGCGTACGCAAAAACTGATGAATTTATTCCTCCAGTTTAACGGCAAGTTTGAAGTTGTGTTAAAGATGGAGTCTTGGCTGAGCAAAGAAGGCTCTTGTCCCTGCAACTAGTGTCGTGGCGGCATTAGAGCAAGCTTAATTTAATCTCGGGACAAGTCCTGGGAAAGCTTTTTAAAGGCTTGTCATTTCTTACGTAGTCATACAACTCCCAGTTAAGACTCATTGGCAATAGCATTACAGCTATACCAAGCTGGTCATAACCACCTTTCGACTTGTTTTATTACAGGAACTACTAATAAAGGAGTTGGAATGGGATACATAGTTTTGGAATTATATTGTATGAAGAAATTGATTCTGCTCTGTTAACTTCTGAGATTTTAATGAAGCAATTAAGTTTGACTCTAACACAGCCAAGCTTGTATACCATTAATGTTACGCTATCTTCTCTAAACTTTCAGACAACTTCATAATTCCATCTTCCGATAACTTCTATTTTAATCTTTCTCAGCGAATAACTGCTCTATGTACCTTGTGCAGCTTCCCAAGAAATTGAATTTGTTACGTTAGGAGAGGTCTGTAAAGAACGGACTTGAGGTAATCCAAACGATCAACACCCGGTGAAAACGACAGATGAGTGTTGACTCTTCCGCTAAGCAGTAACTCTTTATCTGGTCATCAAACGAACGTACTGTTTTGCATTATCCTGATGGGATAATTAATTCCAGATGGACAGTTTTCGTTGACCGCTATCTTCAATTGATCCAATAGTGATCAGTACCAGATCAAATCGATTTTTTGGTTCTCCAGAAAGAGTCCATAGTAAAAGGAACCCTTCTAATCCCACCGTATATGCATCATGGCCATTGGCTAAACACCAGCCTTTTGTACGATTAGACTTGGTTCATTTTGCTTGTCTCACGAATGCTTGCATTTCATGCTGCAGTAAAGTATCTTCTTTTCATCGATCCCCACAATTTGTTTTAAAAAAGGAATATTTAAATATGGTTCAATGGGTGTTTCTCCCCTAATGTGGAAAACACATCAAAGCCATTAACACGATCAAACTGAAGGTTATTTTTAAAGTTTCATTTGGGTATTTCGAGTATATTTACTATACGTCTCCTACGTCGGGTAACGTTGATTATTGCTCAACTCCTAACTATTGAGTTTTTACTTTATTTTCGTATGCAACAACGTACGCAAGACGGGTGACAATGACCGGACCAAAAACCACCGACGTCATGCACAAATAACAGTGACACAGTGACGTATGTAAAAAAAATTGATGGCTAATTTAATCTCACTTTTAAAACCCTACTCAGGTAGATTTGTTTTGTTAAAGTTTGAAAATTGCAAATAAAGGAATTACTGATAATGGAGTAGAAATAGGACAAGTAGTTTTGGAATTATATTGTATGGAGAAATTAAGTCTGGTTCGTTTGCCTTTCTGGTTTTAATGAAATAAGGGAGTTTGACCCTATCACAGTCAAGTTTCTTCTTGAATAACGTCTCTACTTGATCGATATCAACCTCAACTGGTCTGCTCAACTTTAGAGTATTGTTCAACGAGAAATCTTGAGCACGGAACTTCGCAAATCGCTTTCGACTAATTTGATAAACTACACAAATATTTCTTTGCAATTAAATCATATTTTCGCTTTTCGTACAATAAAAAAAATATATAACGAGCCGTAAGTGTTGCTCATTTTCTTCTCTATTTCAAATTACTGGGTAAACATAATGATACAGACACAGCTTTAGGTACACTGTTAGTAAATTCATGCTAATCTGACATCTGTCACAATACAATAAAAAGCGTTTCTTTTGAATGACGTTCGTTGAAACTGAACGATTTGTGTCATGTAGCGTCAAACACAAAACGAACATTTTGTGTAACCCAATAATTCAAGTGGGCTGTATTTGTTTTCGTGAATATTCATAAAGCTGAGGTAAGTCCGAAACAAGTTCAAATTAGGGAAATGCCAAGCCAGGATGATTGTGTAGCGCATTTGAATTCTTAGCTTCCACCGGATTCGAATACCAACTTTAGGCAATGAATTTGTATGATTAGAAACCGTCAACCAAAACTGTCAACTTTGGTTTCTTGAGTTTTCAAGTCAGTCTGGTTGGTTGGCTATGAATGTATGTATTATGTATACAGGCCGCACTAATTGAGCCAGTCAGCAGAAAATCGAAACAATTGCTTCATTTTTTTAAAGCCTGCTAAATAGGTTTGAAACAGGGGTTAAATTTTCAATGTGAGTTTATACTGAATTGATCCCTTAGATTAGTGATCGCTGCCCAACAAAAGGAGAGAGAAGTAACTTATTCATTGATCATCACATGTCTAACTACTCTGAGACGTATGTATAAAAGCCAATTCTATCAGTAATACTAACATTGACTCATGAACACTGACAATGCTTTCTTCCCGATTTTTAGAGTATTTTTATTGTAGAATCACTCATGAATTTCTATGGCACTATAAAATCATTAAACAATGAATTCACATTAAATAGTGATTACCCCTGTTCTGTAAGTAACGCTCCCGTTAATTACTGACCATTAAAAATCTCTTTATTCCTGGTTTAAATGTTTTTCTTTAGTATAATGATTTACGATGCATTTCTATAGTTGAATTATTTACAATCTACTTGTATTATGCAGATAATAATCTCACTCTCTTGGTAACACTAGCCTCAATTCTTGACCAGTAACAATTACTTTCTTTCCAATGTATAATGTACAGCTTGAGTGCAAATATTTTGAAGAGATTTCACTGAAGTTTATTTAGAACAAAAAGAAAAAAATCTATAAAAAGAAAGAAAGAAAATCAGATATAGAAAGAAAAGGATAAAGTAAAGAGGGAATTCAGATAATGGAAGAGAGAAAGGAAGACAGAAAGGAAAAACTAAAGAAAATAAGATAAAGAAATAAAGACGGAAAGAAAGGATGAACGCCAGTAAATGAAAAAAGACAGAAAGGAAGAACGAAAGGAAATCAGATAACGGAAGAGAGAAAGGGAGACAGAAAAGAATAAACGAAAGAAAATAAAAGAAAGAAAGAAAGAAAGAAAGAAAGAAAGAAAGAAAGACGGGAAAGGGAAAAACAGATAATGAAAGAAAAAAAGATGGAAAGGGAGAACGAAAGGAAATCAGAAAATGGAAGAGAGAAAGGAAGGCAGAAAGGAAAAACGAAATAAAGTAAGAAAAAGAAAGAGAGAAGGAAAGAAAGAAAGAAAGAAAGGAAGAAAGGCGTAAAGAGAGGAAGAAAAACCAGGAAGAAAGGATGAAAGAAATGAAAAAAGGAAAGAAAGACGGAAAGGAAGAACGAAAGGAAATCAGATAATGAATAAAAGGGAGGGGAAAAAAAGAAAAAAAGAATGAAAGAAAGAAAATCAAAGAAAGAAATTGTGTTAGTGGTGTGTACGTGTAATTGTATATTTTGTATTTTCGATTAAACTTTGTTCGATAAAAAGTAGTCATACTCAGTGTACCGGATCCCCCAATTACCAAAATAATATCTGTCCCTGGGGAAGAAAGTAATTTTTGTATTTCGTCATGATATGGGTTGTCTAGGTGCATCGACATGATCCCCGGCCCTCGTGAAGTGTTGGTGGTGATGGTGAACGGTGACGGAAGTGAGTTGAGGGGAACACGGTATACGGTAAGGCTTAGTTTTGGAAACTAAGTATACGGTAATGTCTCCATTAGCAGAAATTGAACATCCAGAAAACCTGAAAATTAAAAAGTAGGTATACACCGTACCCCTGCGTATCCACTCCCTCATGTAAATTCTTGATGGTGAATCATATTGGGAAAGTTTATTTCATAAGGAGGTCGGCTCAGTGCCGTATTAACCATGAGGTACTCTGATAGATCTCGACCGGATTTAGGCCCCCCCAAGTAGGCTATGGCCTAATTTTTTAAAAAAGTTAATCCCCTTATATTTGACTCCCCTAATTTTAGGACCGAAATCTAGGGTCAAATTCTTGGTTTATATGCCGAGGTTTACAGCAATAGTAACGATCAATTCAGTTCCGTTTCTGGTCTTATATATATATATATATATATATATATATATATATATAAAGTTCTCAATACGGTATTGCAATGCTGTCACATCCATCAGGAGAACAGAGTTACCTCTCCTTGAATTCGGGTACGTTTGAAAAGGTTTGAAAGTGGTTCTGAGGGGTGATATATGACGTGGGATTTCGTATTTCGGGTGCATTCTGTATTTATGTGATGGTTATAAATATTGGTACATCATGAAAACAAAGCTTATAGGACGAAATGTTAGGTGACATTAAGATCGAGTTAATACATTTATTGTGGTTTTATTGAACTGGGGAATGGTGATTATTCATAGGTTAGGGGTTAAAGTTACCATTTTACTTAGGTATTTCAATATTACCCTTGATAGTTAAAACGTGAGGATATTTTTCACGTAGTCTGTGGTAACCCTCGTCGAGTGGATTGCATTTTTAGTATTTTGTAGTTAATGTATATATATTGAATGAATTAGATTTTTGGTGTGACTTTGAATAAGTTATAGTTGGTGTTATTGTTTATCACTTTTTGATAATGCGTTAATGTGTAGTTAGTCAGGTTTTTTCTTTGGGTCTGCATTTTGATATCATTTCGTTTCTTTCGTTTAGAAGGTTCTTTCTATCTTTGAATTTTGAAATTCTTAGTTTCTCTTCTAGGCACAAGCAGCATTTGCCTTTCAAGCTGTTGGGAGTCTGGAGTTACTTATGATAACCCATTTCACAAAGGCTGTAATTTCGTTTTCGAATGCCCTGTAGTTTTCTTGGTTCTTTCATTGAGAATGATCTATTATGGTTGTATTTCCAAAGGACTTTTGAGATTTCACTGTAAAAGTTTCTGTTGTATGGCTGTTCAGTTTCAGCGATTTTTGCTAAGCAAATGCAGTTTTTGGTTGTGCATTTGTTGTCTACGGGGCGTGTGTTTTTATTTCTGCAGGTGCAGTCTTTTATTCTCTTGAAGATCTCCTGTAGTGAATTTGCTATGAGGAAATATTTGTCAATTAGCTGGAGGAGATTGTTTTGGCTTGCAAGGTGGGTTGAACCATGATTTTTCCATGTCTGTTTCTCCTTTTTCCTCTATTGTTATTATTAGTAGTACTGTTATCTTTGCTTTCTATAAATTTTGATTTATAATCAAAACCACTTTTTCCAATGTGTTATTGTGTATATCTTTCTTTTCATCGAAGAATTTTATGGGATGAATTATTATTTCTTCTGGTATCGATAGAATTAGGAATCTGTTTTAGTACTGAGAGTAGGTGATTTGAGATGGTGTTAATGCATGTGGGGTTTGGGTCATCTTTTATCGTGGATACGCGTTATTGCCCAGGCTTGAGTTACATCCAGGAAATTAACAACTTCGTAAGATATCATCTCTATTCTAAAACTTATGTATTTGTGTGCATATATAATCTTCGGTATGCTTATAGTTTTGGGTCCATTACGTTCGTTTACAAATAGTAGACCATAGTTCATCTTAGGTATTACCAATGATTTTTTCAATGATGTTGAGAATATACCGACCGATTAGATCCGAGATTTGGGCAGAATCAAAGGCTCCCATTGGGACGTCGAAGTTGTTTGTGCTGTTCTTCTTGGTTCATGAGATGTTGTCGTTTATTAACATTGTTTTCTCACAGTAATTTATTATGTCGGTGTGCTGTTTGGCAAGATTAATAGCATTGTCAAATATTTCCTTGGTAATGGATGGGTAGAAATCAACCATATCAAACTGGATGAATGTGACTTGTTATTTGTTTTCAATATTCTTGAACCAGTTGATCACTTTGGTATTTATCTATTGGTTGTAATAGAGTTTAATTAATACTTTTTCAATGATGTTCTGTAATATTTGATTCAAAATTTGTCCTAATTTAGTTTTAGCAGGATCAATCAGTCTAGATTGAGTTTTGTTAAGGAAGTTGGGCTTGTGGTCCTTAAGTTGTTTGTAGGTTTCATTAGTAGCAATTTTCCCAACTCTGTCGTTGATGTTCAAATTCTTAGCAGTGTGGTATGTATTATTGTTTTTCTTTATGTTCTATGTTATGGTTAGTCTTACGAGTTCGGTGATTCATTCTTTCAATTAATTTCTTGTATGTGTTGGGTTTAGTTTTATGAATGTTTTTCGATTTGTCTGCTTTGACCTATACGCCGATAAAGTTATAGATCTTTTTTTTTCTTCATTTGTTCCTGTTTATCTCATTCTTATACATATATATGTGTGTGTACTAGAAAGCGTACCCAGTGATCCCCTGGGGAAAATATGATGAATACTTGAAAGCCTTTTAGTTATATATATATATATATATGATTTTCAAACCTAGTCAGTTCACTTGGGAGAATGGTGCGATACAATCTTCCTGTACTTGTATTATACCCTTCCTCTAAATTCCCTTCAAATTCTTTGAGAATTTTCGGAGATATCGTATGGACAGACATGAACTTCTGGCAACATTATGTGGTATGAACATATAACTACGACGTAGGAGAGATAATGGCACATGGATCAATAAAAAAAGTGTATCAGTTGTTTTGCAGCGTATTGACGAACGTAACACGAAAATTTGTCGAAATTTATTTCATTTTTTTTTTTTTTTTTGCAATTTCATTGCAACTTAAAGAAGTATCTTTCAGATAAACTTCCACTTGGATACTTTTGGCGGGCTCAAATCCTTATCATATCACATGATGACAATATGGAACAAGCACGCATGGTTATCACAACTGCAAAATAAATTGTTTGATTTGAGACCTGTTATTTACATGCTACTTTGAATGAGGGTAAATGAACACGCTGTAGGAAATTAGGATTCTTAAAAGGGAATGCTATTTCACCTGTGTTAGGATGAAGTCAAGTTTACTTGAGGCCAACCAGAGGTCACAAGAGGTCAACAATGGTTTAAATTCTCCTTGAGCAAAATACAAAATTCGATGCAGGTTCCAAAACGCATAAGAACACGTATCACTGTTTACATATTTGTAGTTTGAATAGGATGTTAGAATGAAATAAGTCAATTTTGAGAAAAGTGCTCAATCATTTTCAGAAAGTGGGAGAGTAAATGGGTTGACACAGGAGGAAACTGATCATCTTTAACGACTTTAACTGCTTTTTGTTGTACTAAAAAACTTTACACAAGTTCAGTTACATACATATATAATCGTGGAAACACCCCACACCCACATATATGTATATACTAGAAATATTTCTACTTTTTATTCATAACTATCACTATACCATTTTAAAACCTGCTCTATTTCAGCTGAAAGTTCTCTTTTCACTATTTATTCTGGTTTATTTGAAGCCGTCAAATCAAACATGGAAATGAAGCAAATTCAAGCTATTTCATTTTATGAATTTGAAATGGGACGTTAAGTTGCGTAAACTAGTCACAATATTAATCAGGTATTTGACCAGGGTACTGTCAATGAATTACAGCTCAACTTTGATTCCCAAAGTTTCGAAACAGAAACGAGAGCCTTGAAGATGTGGACGTCCTTCTGTGATTGACGATATACAATTGAGAACAATTATTGAGGAGGATTCACGCAGAAAAAAACTTGCAGAGGAACTAAATGGTGACCAGTTATTCGACATTTGCACTAAATTGAAAAAGCAAAAGGGTTTGCATGTTTCGCCAATAATTCTGCTTAAATTAAACGAATTAAACTACGAAACTGTACTCCTCCCAGCTCACACACACACCAGACTTCTTCCTGACCGAATACTACTTTTTCAAGCCTTTGGAACACTTCCTGCAAGGGAAGGTCTTTAATAACTAGACAGCAGCTCAACATGGTTTCGAAAAATTCATTTAATTCTTTCAATTTAACACTTCCGTAATAAATGTACACGTTCTCAGTGGGCAAAAATGTGCAGATTCTGAAGGTTCTTATTTTGATTATCAACTTTTAGCCCAACCTGAAATATTTTGCTTCGAAGTTGATTATTTTTGTATCAACTTAATATATATGAATGGCATCACGAACGGAGATTTCCTTTGGGGGGTTGCCATGACTCCGGTCTGTACGATGGGGTCTTAATGTGATGTGTGACGTGATACATATGTATGTGCGTGTGAGTACGTAAGTATGTATAGAGAATTTTTTTTTTCATGTGATAAATAATAGGAAATACTATATTTAATATGAGAAGGCACTTTTATCAGAAAAGGGCTTTTTAGTCCTCGAAAAATGATCATTCTGAGTAACAAAATAGATTCTTGCTCAATTTTCTGTCATTCTAGTTTCATTGATTTCCTTAAGTTGCTTTTGGAGCCCGAAGAACAGCCTCGAAATAATTCCAGATCTAAAGAAAAAATATCTCCTGAAACTGAACACCAAAGACATTAGCATCAACCAAATGCAAAAGAAATGTACTTTTGAACTCATAGGACCTAGTTGATCTCAAGACAATCCTGTATTAAAGCAATGATACCATGGAATAATGATAATAAAACCAATAATAACACCAATAATAATAAGAAGAAGAAGGAAAAGAAAAAGAAGTCAGGTTAGTCACTCCATGGAAATCGTTATGTGACCAACTTCTTTTGGCAGCATGTTTAGGGGCGATCAATCAAAAAATTGGAAAAAGAGATTACCAATGAAAGTTAATTCTCTCACTTTTTGTTGGATTACTAGAAATGCTCGACTTTTCGGGAAAAAAAGCAAACAGTCATAAGCTAATCATACATTTACACTTACATTGTAAATTGGCCCTCACTAAAAACTTTTTGGGATAGGTTTTTAAAAAAACTGGTGCAGCCTATATGCGTGATACGTACGTAGCCAGCCAGCCGGACCAACTCAGAAACTGGGGAAAAAACGACAGTTTTGTGACAGTTTTGACTGGCAGTTTCCAATGATGATGATGTTGATAGACATGGCTATGCAGAAGAAACCTGAAGGGAGAAATCGAATAGCCCACAATACCGGCAGTAAATGCCATAAGAACTAACTATATAGAAGTTAAGAGACTTAAACAGAGGAGCATCAAGTGCGGATTATACGAAAGAACTAAGAAGAACTATGGCCCTCCAGACAACGGCTCGGATACTGATGAATGAATAACTGTAGCCCGCATGTGTACCAGAGCTAGTTATCTTCAAAAAAACATCTACAAAAATAGATCTTTTATCTAAAATAATCTATTAAAAGAAATACCAGCTCAAAGATTCGATGGTTCCTAAATGACTATAGAGACCTCAAAAAGAACTTTTTCGAAAAAAAAAAATGTGATTAGATGGTGCCTAGTGGTGTACTCATGGAAATGTTCAAAGATGTTGCCCAAATAATGTGACCAGGAGCTTCGGGAGACATACCCAGTCAGACACACAAACACAGAGCCAAGCAAAGAGAGAGGAACCATTTGGCTGGTTTGTCGGGTGGGCAAGTTTTGGGGCTACGGCGATTCGATATTCCGAATTTTCAATATGAAACGAATTGCATATTTGGCTATTAATGTTTGGTGAGTGCTGATTACCCATGGCCCCGACGAATGCCATAGAGGACCCAGCATGATACCCTGATGATCTACTGGTTAATGGGATAATTTGAGTATATATATATATATATATATATATATATATATATATATATATATATATATATATATGAAAACAAATACGTTTTATGTATGTTTTAAGTGTGTTTTATGCACCAATAAATGTTCAAATTTGTTCACCGTGAGTGAAATGCGATCAACGTATCGGATTTTATATCCCATTAATACAAATGTTTACAAGAGAACGCATTTCATACATCTGTACCTATGAGTGTGTGTATACTAATATGTATAGCTAATGCTAGTTGTACGTGTTTATCCTTTTTTGTTTTTCAATATATGTATACGTACATATATACTGCTATGTATAGCTATTGCTAGTTGCACGTGTTTACCTTATATATATATATATATATATATATATATATATATATATTGCTATTGCTGATTGTACGTGTTCACCTTTTTCTTAAATATATGTACATACTAATGTGTATAACTATTGCCAGTTACACGTGTTTACCTTAACATATATATATATAAGTGCTTGTGTGTATGTGTGTGTTATTAAATTGGACAGTTTATATTCGACAAAATAATATAATTGTAGTGTTTCGAATATGTTCTCAAATAAATTGTCTCTACAATTATCATATATATATATATATATATATATACATATATATATATATATATATATATATATATATATATATATATATATATATATATATATAATGAATGGCTTGCCTTAGCTTGGGTTGGAAGATTCGGGGAGGGTTTTCCACGACTCTAAAACCTTAGACGGTGGTTGCTATATGCGAAATAGATCCCCAGCTAGTGCAATACACTTACGCTCAAATGCTTGTGCACGTACTGAATCACTGTAGCCCCACAAACGGTCAACCCGACAAGTCAGCCGAGTGAGCTATGGATTCTTCTCTCTTTGAGTGTCCATGTGTGTATCCAGGTGCTCGTGGTCACATTTTTTTAGCTACAGCCTTGATAGTTTGTACGGATATACCATTAAACACCATCTAAAGACGGTCTTTTTTTTCTCAAAAAAGTGCTTTTGGGGGTTTCTATGGTCATTTTAGACTAAGAATGTCCGTATCTTGTGATGGTATTTTTTAGATTATTTTAGATAAAAGATCTTACTTTTTTTTTCAGATAATTCTAGTTGATTATTTGTATAATTAGTTCTGGTACACGCGCTGACTACGATGATTCATTCTTGCAGGGAACGGATATTTAAACTGATATTTCTACAAAACATTATCTGTACGTATATATACATATATATAATTATGATTGAAACCTTCACTTCAAACCCGGAGGCCGGATTCATACCGCAGAGCAACGGAACTGGACGGTCAGGAGGCTGAATTCAAGTGATATATTCTATTTTTTCTTAAATCCCCCATCTACCAGAGGGCTCTATTCCTATGGAAGAGCATTATATATATATATATATATATATATATATATATATATATATATATATATATATATATATATATATGTCACAGTAAGGTGTAAAATATTTCAGTAATTCATCGAATCCCAAGTTTCACAATCCGTGTAGTAATGGTTAACAAGCTTGTGATACCAACTATTACTATTGTTATGTGTTCGATCTTCACTGTGTGCCCCCCACAGTGACCTTAGAATGAACTAAGCTAAACTTAGTAAATATCAAGTATATTCTGGTTCAGTATTTACAGTATATATACAGCTTAGTTTGACACAAGACAAGTGTAATGGAGTTCCCAGTGAGGATTGAAATCATTACAGTAGTAACAGTCTGCATCACAAGGTCGTTAACCAAGACTACGCTGATAGTGAAACTTTGGATTTCATGATATCACGGAAATATTTTAGGGATTTCACGAAATCACCACTTTCACAATCTTACTGGAATATATATGTGTATATATATATATATATATATATATATATATATATATATATATATATATATATATGTATATATATATATATATGCGTGTGTGTGTGAGTCTGTGTGTGTGTGTGTGTGTTAGCGTGTGAATGTGTTGATTTATATATAGAAATGAATTTTCAAAATATATATTTACATATATATATATATGTATACATATATGTATATGCTGATTTGCAAAAAAAAATCAATACATGAAAAATACGCATACACACGAACATACATATGTATGTGTGTGTGTTTGTGTGTGTGTTATTGTAAAGGGTTACAAAGTGCAAACTATACCGTTCACACGCGCGTATAATCTATATACATATTTATATATGTATGTCAGCGGGTCTGGTGTGGGTGTGAGAGTGTGTGTATAACTTTGGATTATATGTGCGTGTATGAACGCTATGGTTTGCACTTTGTAACCGATGATGTATACATATATATATATATATATATATATATATATATATATATATATATATATATATATATATATATTGTTTCCGATGATTGATATATATAAAAATATATATATATATATATATATATATATTTTTGTGTGTGGGAGTGGAATTTTCATATATATTCATTTGTATATACTAATCAATACATATATATGTATTTACAAATACCAATCAGTATGTATGTATATATCATCCTCAGCTTGCACAGATATTCATATATACACATACATGCATACTATATATAAACATGAATACACGCACGCGCACACTCTCTCTTTCTCTCTCTCTCTCTCTCTCTCTCTCTCTCTCTCTACATATATATATATATAGAGAGAGAGAGAGAGAGAGATTTACGTATATGTATACAAACAAACAGTGGTATACATAATTTTATACACAAATCAGTATCTGTACATATACACACATACCCCTAAAGTATATGCGTATAAACAGAACCACGTATATGTATTTGTATCCATATATAGATATATACATAATTTTGCTGACGGTGACAAAGTGCGACATTCATATCACCAAGGCAGGCCACTTGGTCTAATAGCGTATTAGTTGCTTTCTGATTGCTCAGGTCAGCTGTACCAGCTGTTGGAGCTCTTATGTAGAATTAGTTCTTGAAAAAAAAAACGGTCTCCATATCACTTACAATATTGAACCTTACGGCATGGAACATGTCTCATGTGTAATCATACTTAGGTATAAACATATACATATACAGTGAGTGCGAAAAGTATCTGATATATTTCACAAGGTTTATTCCAACATATTTATACAGCTTCAGAATTGACAGAATTTGGACCTAAGATTCCTGATCTTTGTACATAACCTTTTAATCTTCAATGTTGTTACAATTTTTTTTCTTCTTATTT